>CM053623.1:54381129-54431861 GCA_028646595.1 Phalanger gymnotis | reverse complement strand
CCGCGGTCTGCCGCGCGCTGGGCTCTGCTTGGCTCAGCTCCGCTCCCCTCAGCTGGGGGCTGGGAGTTCCGTTCGGAACAGACCTTACCCTGAGACCATCCAGGCTGTCCTGGGCTGGAGCCCTGCTTCCCTCTGCTACTTTGTGGGTTCTGCAGTTCTAGAATTGGTTCAGAGCCATTTTTTATAGGTTTTTGGAGGAACTTGGTGGGGAGCTCATGCCAGTTACTGCTTTCCAGTCGCCATCTTGGCTCCGCCCCCCACTATTCAGCCAATTTACTTCTAACCACTGCCTCCCTAATCCCAACCCCTTTAATGAATCTGTCCCTTATCCTATTCCTTTACCCTCCTATCCTTTAATCTACCCACCCTTCTAAGAGTGCCTCCCTAATTTTATCCCTTTGCCCCATTATTGCCCTAATCACCACAGTAACTATCTATGATCTGGCTCATTCTCTTTTGCTTACTGTTTTTTGTTTTGTTTTGGGTTTTTTTAACAGCTTATTTCTTGGCTGTTAAATTTGTGTTGAGAGTCTGGCTCTAGTCCTTAGGTGTAGGGGATAGTATCTCAGGCTTCAGGCTTTTGGGGCTGTTGTTTTTTGAGCTTTATCTGGGGACCTGATCTCAGGTACTCCTTTCCACCCCTGTGCCTTGACCAGGGCCCCCAGCAATGCTGTCACCACAAAAGAACAAGAATTCCCTAAAGCCCCACCCGTGGCTGCAAGCTTCAGCTCACCCCTCTGCTCTGGAACCAAAACCAGGGACCCGGTTCTCCTCTGAGTGACCACAGCCAGCAGGGCCCAGCCCTCTGTCACTACACTCCCTTATGAGCTCATTCCTTCTTGCCCACAGCTTCAGCCTGGTACCGTATCAGGTCAGTGTACCTGGATTCTAGCACCAGCAGAAGGCCTTGCAATCTTCTTCTTATCAGCCCTCTGACCCCAACACTGTCCATGGGGCATAAGTTCCTGAAGCTGAAGCTATGGCCTATCATAGATGCCCCTCAGGACTTGTCGTCTGTTGACTCAGTTGTATCTCCCCCAAGGCATCCACCACCCTAGAAGATCAGGCCTTTCCTAAGTCCTCCCAAGGCTGGCCAACTGTTTTACCCCAACTTTTAATTATTTCTGCCACTGTAATATTCACTTTGAGACATTATTTTAAATTATTTGTGGGGAAATTTGGGAGAGCCAGGTAACTTCCTGCCTTGTTCTGCCATTTTCCCAGAATCCTCTTAGAGGATTGATATTTTTAAGTGCACAAAATAGATGGGATTACCAAGGAAACCAATTATGTAGAACATGCCTATCAAAATATTTTTACTAATAAGTTCAGGGGCCCCAACTTAAGGTCTCCTGGCCTATAGGAACTGGAGGGGTTAACTAAAGCTCTGTAAATTGGGAAGTTATGCCATCATGGCTAGAGATCAAGATTCAGAAGGAAGTCCCTTTCTAAGGAAAATGGCATTCTAATTTTTCCTCAATGGTAAATGTATTGTTGTAATGTTCTATAAATCATAAGTGGTTTTGATATTTAATTAAGGTTTTGTGCCCTTTAAAAAATATTTACCAGAAATCTGGATTTCATTTCTTTAAAGTTTCTGCAAACGATTGAGCGTGGAAATAAATGGAAAGCATTTAAAATAAAAAAAAGCAGATTTATTACTTAAAAAAAACAACCTGAACTTCTCCCTTATTTGTATCAGTCCACTGACTGGTTTGGTCTAAGATTAAGACAACCAGGTAGAGCACCGGATAGAGCACCAGATCTGAAGTCATGAAGACCTGAGTTCAAATCCTGACTCTGCCAATGACTAGCTTCATGACCCTAGATAAATCTCCTAGCTTATCTCCTCCTCAGTTTCCCCAGCTATAAAATGAAGATAATAATAGCACCTACCTCCCAGGGTAGTTGTGAGGATGAAACGAGATAAAATTTGTTAAACACTTTGTGAGTCTTAAAGTGCTCATGAGTGAAAGCTACAAATATTTCTATTTCCTATTTAAATCAAAATTTGTGATATTTAACTGCAGTACTTATTGACCATTAGAACTGAAAGGGACCTTAGAAATCATCCACTTTCCTCATTTACAGGTGAGGAAGCCCTCAGGAACGGCAAATGACTCATCCAAAGTCATATAAGCAGTTAGTGGCAAAGCTGTTTCTAGGACTTGCGTCTCCTGACTCAGTCTAATGTCCTTTTCAAAGTACAACAAAGACAGAAGAACAAATCAAGCACCCCAGTGAAATAGTCACTAAAAAAATAGAAGCACGGGGTAGGGGGAAGAGAAGTGAGCTTAGAGTCAGGAGATTCAGGTTTTAATTCAGCCTCTGATACTTAACTTGCTGCGTGACCGTGGGCAAGACTTTGGGATCTTGAGTTCACTCTTCTGTGGAATGAGAATAATATTAGCTCTACTGCCTGCCTAGACTGTGGTCCCAAGGATCAAACGAGATAATGTATGTACAGCGCTTTGTGAGCTTTAAAGCCCGACATAAACGTCCACAGTTACCACTAATGATCAGACCCTTGGAGGGAAGTCACCACCTGTTTACTACTGTCATGCATTCAATTAACGGATCACCAGGTATAATCCACGGAGATCTTAGGACTGGTCCAGATCTCAGGTCCTGGATGATGTGTCAATGGGAGAAAAGGACAAGACCATTCACTGAGAGATGCTTCTTTGTCTGAAACTCACCAGCTAGGCGGTTCTGGCCCTCTGATGACGTAGTTGATCGCTTTATGTAAAATGTAAGAGAGCAAGATGGAGGGAATGGGCAGGAAGCTCTGAAAGCTTGGCTCTCTCTTTATCCCCCGCCTCACTCCCAAGTACGAATCTACACCCCTACTTCGTGATACTCCCCTTCCAAATCCTGACTATTGCTTCATCCGGCCCATTATTTTTGAAAGGAAGCAAAATGCTGCCTAGTGATTGAGAATGAAATTGGGTCAGATAAAGCCTCTGTTCCATTCCAGCCAAACCACTGTCCAACGTATGACTCAGGGCAGGCACTGAACCACTCTCTTTTAGTTTTCTCATTTGTAAAATGATTTATAATAAAGTGATGTCTGAAACGTACTTTGAGACACTCAGAAAATGTAATTATATTTGTAAGGCATTCATAATATATTTATAAGACAGTCAGCTCCATTCTCCTCAATGCACCAGGAATCATGTATTCCTGTTTGTAAAACTGACCAGAGGCTTCTCTTCCCCTTGTTCCTGGGCACAATCACCTGCCTCTGCCCAGCTGCTGTCTCCTTGAGACATACAGAAATGTCAGAAGAGGAAAGGTTTTAAGAGATGATTCTAGGGACCTGTAAGTTTTTATTTTTTTCAAGGTGGTTTGATCTAGCTAGAGGTATATTTACTACTCTTCTGGGTTCTGATCTGTGAGCAACCACAAGCACTCTTTTCTGCCCTGTAACTGTGACCAGGGTCCCTGCTCCCTTAGGGCCACAAGCTCTGCACTAGACTTAAGGGAGAACAAGAAAGGATTCCTAGGGAAGGTAAAATTTTAGCCAGGACAAACTCTAATAAGTAGCAGCCTTGTGCCCCACCCCCATCAACTTGAATCCACTTTGTATCTACCTTTATACATGTTGTCTCCCAGAACACAACCTTCTGGATCACAGGAACTGCCTCATTTTGCCTTTGTATTTTTAGTGTCTAGTACAGAACCTAGCCCACAGTAGCTGCTTAAGAAATGCTTAAGGTTGATTGATTGAAAATTTTAAAAAAATTTAATGAATGCATTCTGATTATCACTAAACTGTGTGGCTTTAGTTAAGTTTCTTAACATCTTTGTGCATCATCTATAAAATGAGTTGGACTAGGTGAATAATAACATTTAATAATAAATAATATTTACATATTCTTAGTATATGCCAGGCACTGCACTAAGTACTTTACAATGATTGTCTCTCTTCCAGTTTGAAACCCATGATCTTATGAATGCAAAGGAATGTTTAAGGTGTTAGGAATTTAGCTGGGTCACCCTGCCCTCATGGAGTTTACAGTCTAAATAGATCTATAAGCCCCCATTGTATATGACTAAACCCCTGCCTCAGAGAATATGGTTCATTTCAGTTTATATCCTTATGAATCACTATGCATTGACCATAATATGCTGAAATAGTCAATGCTTTCTTTCTGCCACAGGTTGACCTGGGCCTTCTCCGCTTTGTCTCCGCCATCGGGACACAGGGAGCCATATCAAAAGAAACCAAGAAAGAGTACTATGTCAAGACTTACCGAGTGGATATTAGTTCCAATGGTGAAGACTGGATCACCATAAAAGAAGGAAACAAACCAACCGTAAGTTTGGCTTCCATCCCTTGAACTGATTTGGTTTTTGTTTCATTTTGTTTTGTTTTAATTGAGTCATCTATTCGCATCTAGTTTCTTTTTGTCTTAGACCTGGTTTATTTTTTTTTAATTGATTCGAAATGAAAAGTACAGTAAGAAACTTAAGCTGGACCAACATGTCTCACTTTCCTAGTTTCAGAAATAAAATGGAAATTGTTTAGTCTTCCACTAAAAGTCAATACTAGCTAGATTAAGTACCACACTTGAGTCGCTTTAAATATTCCACTGAGGGAGGCATGGATTGTATAAGAGATAAATGTTTTCTTGGAACCTTGGGAAGCATATTATTTCCCATTTTCTTTCATTCCTTTTTATGATTTCTCTTTCCTTCCTCTATAACTAAATAACTTTTAAGAAAACTTTTGATCTAGGCAGCACATCTTGCAAGCCAATTTATAGTTTTCGACTGCTTTTCATGAAAACTAAGAGAAATGAGGGTCATTCATCCAGTCCATGCAGAATTTACATGCTGTCCCTTTAGTGCTCCCAAGCAAGGAGGCAGGATCTCGCTAGGTCTCTTGGGCTCTCTGCACTAATTCATTTGGACTTGGGAAATGTTCCGGGGTAAACAGCTTACTTGAAATTATGCTTGCCTTGATTTACTAATCCAAAGATTTCTGGGAACTCATACTTATCGATTGCCAAGAATTAAGAGCTTGTCCTTGGGGGCAGAATAAATCACCAGGAGAAGAGAAATACAGAAATTCAAATCTAGGTATTGTGAAATCATGAATATGTAAGGATGGGCATAATAATAGTAACAGTCATGATAGCTAGAATTTATACAGTGCTTTAAGATTTACTAAGCACTTTACATGTTATCTATCTGATCATCAGAATAATCCTATAAAAATATTACTAGACCATTTGTACAGATGAAGAAGCCAAGGTTCAGAGTGTCTTGGCATAGCTATTGTCTAGGGAAGGATTTGAACTCAGATCTTCCTGATTCCGTATCTACCACTCCATCTGGCTACCCGAAATGGCTGCCTTGACTCTGTTTCTCTTTCAAACTTCATCGGACTGAGCAGTCTTTACATCTAGAAGAGGAGAGAAGATTTCTCAATGTGTGGCAGGAGGAAAGCTTTTTTCATGCCCCTTCTGAAGCATCATTAGCAAAATTATTCTTGGAGGGATGTTGTGCAAACAGCAGAACCGCATATAGCTCTTATGCAACCGGTGTCCTTGTCAGGCATACATCTTTTCAGCCAAAGGGAACACACAGCCCTTTCTTTCTATGTAACCAGTGAGGAAGAGAGGAAAGAAACAATTTCTCTAATGTAAGAAAGCCCAGGAACAAGGAGTGTGTATAAGGAATCAACTTGGTCAGCAAAAGAAGAAAACACTTCAGAACCTCCTGATTTAATGGTATACTCTTGTTTTAGAAAGCCCTTTTAATAAGCTGCAACACAAAACAAAAAGATTTGGCTAGTGAGGAAGATACACAAGGAAAAGACAGAGAGAGTGGGGAGAACCATACCTGTGGAACTGAGCTCAGGCTTTGTCTTTAAAACACAATTCTATCCACAAACTTTGTGCCGTTTGTCTTAAGATGTCTTTTTTTTTAATTATCTTTCTCTTAACTCGTATTTGTGATTCCAGAGCTTTATGCACTTTTAAAATTCTCTTTTCTTTCCTTCCTTCCTATTCCTCATTGAATGTCTTCCTACTCCAAAATAAAATAGAGCTGGCTTTCTGGGTAAATCTGAGTTGGCGCTCACATGGTACTAGGTCCATTTGGAGGGGGCAGATTGCCGAACTAAAGGGATTCAGAGGTACAAGAGACAACAGAATAGTGATACTGATGAAACATGTTGCTGAGATACACCAAGTCTGAACTTATTCCATATATCCCTTTTCATCACCTTTGTCCTTTTCAGCACCTCTGGTAAAATCTCTCTCTTGTCTGCCCACCTGTTCCTTACTTAGCCTCAGGTGGAGTTGGGTATGGTGCATTGCCATAAGCAAATTTTGGTTGTTCCTTTTTAAAAAACCCAAATTTTCCTGAAACCAATTGAAGGGACAGATTGACCCTTATCATCAACCCTCTCATAGACCAATTTGTGTCTGGTACAATAGACAGAGAGCTGGATTTGGAATCAGAAAACCTGGACTCAAATACTGACTCAGCTGCTTTTGACCTTTGTGACCTAGGACAAGTGACTTAGCCACTCTGGGGTTCTGTTTCCTTATCTCTAAAATGAAAAGGTTGGATTTGATAACCTCTGAGATCCATTCCAGCCCCTAAGTCCATGCTCCTATGGTCACTTAGCACAAATAGTTTGCCCTTGTACATATAGAGATTATGACTAATGCTCCTTTCAAATCTTTTAAGCCATGACTATCCATAACTCCTTGTCACAAAAAAAGGCTCATTCATAGATAACTTCTCAGTGATGTCTTAGAAGTAGGACAGAATCTGAAAGGCTCTCATAGGCTGTAATAAATTTTTATATTAAATTGTCTCCTGAGAAGGATCTGGATAACATGCTTCTTAAACTTTTGACTATCTTCGATTGATGCAGCAGCCCTAAAACCAAGAGACTAGGGAGGGAAATGAGCCTGATGCCCTGAGACCTAGGAAGAAAGAGAAAGGTCTTGGGAAACCACAGTCTAACTGCACTGTATGGGGAAGGCTGAAGGATGGTCCCTCTTCCTACACTGAGTGATGGTGCTGCTACTCAGGGACACAGCTATAGTTGCACAGCACAACAGAGGGAAGATCTGATAATACAATATTACATTCCTATATCATAATTTCTTCTGTCAATTTGGGGGCACCCATTTTCCTTATAGTTCTTTGTTACTTCAAAAAATGCTGCTACAAATACTTTTGTACCATGGAGTCAAAGAATAATATGTACAGTTTAATGACTTTTTAAAAACGTAACTGCTATCTAGAATAATTGAACTAATACACAGCTCCAATAACTGTACATTAGTGTACCTGCATTCCTACTACCACCCCCCCAATACTTTTTCACTATGTTCATCTTTGCCAATCTATGGAGGTGAGATGAAAATTCAGAGTTACTTTACTTTGCCTTTCTTTTATTATCAGTGATTCAGAAATTTATTTCCATATATTTACTGATAGCTAACATTTCTTCTTTCGAAAACTGCCTGTTTGTATTCTTTGAATCGCTGTCCTATTGGGAATGACTTTTGTTCTTACATATCTGTATCAATTCCCTATTTATCTTAAAAATCAGAGCTTTATCAGAAATATTTTCTCTGAAAATTTTCCCAATTAGCTGCTTTTCTTCTTATTCCAGTTGTACTGATTTTGTTTTTTTCAAAAACTTTTCAATTTTTCTGTAAGCAAATTTGTCTATTCTATGTTCCTCTCTAGTTAAGAATTTTCCACCTAGCCATAGTTGCTCAAGATACCTCTTTCCATTCTCTTCTAATTGTTTTGCGATGTGACCTTTAATATTGAAATTGTATATCCATTTGGAGCTTCTTGTAATATATAGTACTAGATGTTGTTCCTATGACTCCACGTTTATCACTTTCTGTATTGCATTATGTTGCCTGTTTGTCATAGTGCAATAAAGGAGGCTAGCAGTGCCCCTAAATTCTAAGCAGCATGATGTCTTTACCTGTGACCAGCAGGCAGAATCTCTGCATCTCTGGGAAAATAAAATAGTATGAATTCCCATGGAGAATTCCTATAGCATTCTGGTAAAGTTAATAGTTTCACTATTTATAAATTATATTATACATCCTTTACCAAAAGTTATTTTTGCAACAATGCTTGTCTTTCTCTAGTTTTGGCTTTTTCCAGATCCATATAAAGGCAAATAGATTATTAGCATAATATATTATGTTAGACATGGGTTATTTCTGAGGTTTGCAGAAAAGACATGGCAAGTTATTGAAGCTGCCTCATTCTCTATGGAAAAAATGCTGGGATTGTAAATGGCTTTCTGAAAAATCTTTTTTTAAAGACATAATATGCTTAAAGAGTCCTTCTCTTTCTTTACATAGATCTTCCAGGGAAATACCAACCCCACAGATATTGTGTATGGGGTTTTCCCCAAGCCCTTTATAACACGTTTTGTCCGAATCAAGCCAGTAACTTGGGAAACTGGTATATCAATGAGATTTGAAGTTTATGGCTGCAAGATAACAGGTAAGCTCAAATTTTGGTAATATTGTTTTCCATTTGGGGAAGAAAGTAAGTCTATGTTTATTTTATATTTGTGTCATATACTATTGTTAGATGTTAATTTATAGATATCATATCTTATGTTTATTTAAATTGTTTCCTCTGAAGATCATATTATGTTGACTCTTTTGCTGCTACCTGTGTGACCTTGGTCTAAACCAAGGGTGGGGAACCTGCTCCCTTTAGACCACATGTGGCCTCCTAGGTCCTTGGGCATGGTCTTTTGTTTTACAGAACAAATCCTTTTATGAAGGGGATTTGTTCTGTGAAGTTTGGATTCAGTCAAAGGGCTGCACTTGAGGACCTAGAGGGCCATATTCGTCAAAGGGCTGCACTTGAGAACCTAGAGGGCCACATGTGGCCTCGGGGCTGCACATTCCCCATCCCTGGTCTAGACAGTTAAATTCTCTGGGCCTCAGTTTCTTCACCTGAAAAATTAGGGGATTACACTAGATCTTTCAAGTCTCTTCCAACTCTAAATACTATTACTGCATAAATCAGAGATTTTTTAGAGATTAAACTTAGTTTCTCCAAGTGAAAATGTATAATATTTCATAGTTAATTTCCTGAAAGAAATCAACAAATTAATATATCCCTTTCTAATGAACAGTGAATACGTTTTTTTAAATTTACTTCAACAAACATGTTTTAGGTGGGATGGAGGAAGGGAAGGGAATAAGGATTTACAAATATTTGATCCTTACAACAATCCTAGTAAGTAAGTATTATTATTACCCCCATCTTACAGATGAGGAAACTAAGGCAAACAGAAGTTAAGTGACTTGCTCAGGGTCACACAACTCGTAAGTATCAGAGGCCACCTCAAACATCACAGATTTGAAGTCAGGTCTTCCTGCCTCCAGGCCCTTCGGTGTTTTAACCACTGCAATGCCTAGCTGCCTCTGTACCTTCTATGTGTAAGCCACTGGGTTAGATGATGAGGACACAAAGATAGAAAAAGTCACTCATATCAAAGAACCTATTTTTGATTGAGGGAAAATAAAACAAAAAAATGCCACAATTTGAGAAAGAGACAGTATTAGGAACTGACAGGACAAAGGAAAAAAAAACTTGAAGGAGGAGGAGACACCTTACTTAAGCTTTGAAAGAAGCCAGGGATTCTGAGTGGCAGATGGGAGGTGGGAGTACATTCCAGGCAGGGCCACAGCCTGTAGAGTGGCATGGAGGTGAGAGATGAGATGTAATATATCAAAGACTAGAGACCGACAGACCAGAGTACTTTGACGTATGTTTGGAAGGGTAGATGAGAGCCAGACTGAGGAGGACTTTAACTGACAGGCTAAAGAAGTCACATTTGATGCTGGGGGCAACAGGAAGCCAATGGAGATTTTTGAGTAGGAAAGCGATATGATCAGACATATGTTTTAGTAATGTTAATTTTATAACTGTTTAACTGATGAATTGGAGAAGGAAGAGATTAGAATCAGGAAAACTAATGAAAAACAATATTACAACATTCCAAGGAAGAGGTGATGAAGGACTGGAGCTCTTAGTAACAGACATGTTAGTGGAGAAAATGAGAAAGATGTGGGACATGCTGATAGAGGAGGATGTGAGACAAAACTTAGCAACTTACTGGTTATGAGCTGGGAAGGGAAATGGTAAGGCGTGGGATTAGAGAGTCAGGGTTAACTCTGAAATCGCTAGCATTTATATAGTGCTTTAAGGTTTGCAAAGTGCCTTACAAATATTATCTTCTGTGATCCTCACAACAACCCTGTGAGGGAGGTGCTATTTTTATCTCCATTTTACAGATGAAGAAACTGAGGCAGACAGAGATGAAATGACTTAGTCCAGAGTCACAGAGCTAATAAGTGACTGAGGATAGATTTGATCTCAGGTCTTTCTAACTCCAAGTCCACAATATTTGATACTCCAAACCAGATTGATTGTTAGGATAGTAGTACCATCAGCAGGAACAGATATGGTTGAAGGATAGTTGGATTCAGACTGGAAGATAGTAAGTTCTGTTTGGGACATACTGAGTTTGAGAGGGCTACATAAAGATGTCCAGTAGGCAGCTAAGGATTGAAGCTTAGGAGAAAGGTTAGGGTGGTACCTGCACACACACATGCACACACACACACACGCACACATACACACACACACGAATTTGGGCATCATTTGTGAGAAGATGATCATTAGACTTGGAGGAATTGTTGAGAGCATCGATAGATTCTAGAGAGAGAGCAAAAGAAGGCTCCAAGCAGAGCCTTAGGGAACTTCCTTGATTAGGGGACAGAAGATCATTGATGATGCAGCAAAAAAGAATGAGGAAGAGTGGTGGAAAGGGTAGGAAGAGAAATAGAGCAGTGTCATAGAAACCAAGAGAAAGGGTAGTTTTAAACAGTGTCAAAAATTGTAGAAGGGTTAAGGACATTGAGGAAAAAATAAAAGTGAAATATATTGTACTTAACAGTTAAGGTATCATTGGTATCCTTGGAGGAGAGGCCAGTGTCCCATCCTCAAAGAAAATGACAGTGTCCAGAAGCTGTATTACAAATGGTTGAGAAATGAGTGGGAAATGGGGCAATGGAGGCCATGAGTCCAAAGCAACTGGCTCTTTCTAGAAAGTCTGAGGGAATAGCTTCACACATAGCCTCTTCTGAAGAGGACAATGAGTGAGGCATACCCAGAAAACATCCCTCAAATGAAGCAAATTCATGCTTTTCAACCTCTGGGCCATAGGAATCTTCCTCTGCTTCCCATCTTCGACCAGGGCTTTTGGTGCCCTGAGGTTCAGATTCTTTGAAGGATTTATTTAGAATCTCAGATTTCAAGTAAGTACAGGCCATATAGAAAATGTCAGAACGGGGGCAGGGTGGGGGGGACCATAAATATCACCTCCTCTAACCTATTCACTTTTTAAGGGCAGAAGACTTGAAAAGTTTGAAAACTTTTTATTATTTTATATGCATATTTTCAGGGCATTTGTTTCTCATTCTATAAATTCCAGCCTTGTTATTTTGAGATATATATAGATATATACATGTATACATATATACATACATGCATATACACACATATATACATAATATATACTCTTTAAAACCAACATTTTAAAAGAGAAAATTGTTAGATTCAGTGGAATAAATGAGAGGAAAATAATCAGCTAAACCATTTTCCATGAAATAAGTAATTATGTTAAGACCCAAGAAGGAAATTATATTTGCTTACAGTATAGTCACTTGAAAATATGCTTTTTTCCCTTTACACATGGTTTCTCTCTTTGAGGTAGTCCTGTTTGGTATTTAAGGATTCTGAAAGTGAAAAGAGAGAGGCAAGGAAGGAAACGAGGGAGAAAGGAGGAATGGAAGGAAGGAGAGAAGATGAGAGGGAAGGAAGGAGGAAAGAAGAGAAGGAGGAAGGGAAGGAAGGAAAGAAGGAAGAAAAGGAAGAAGGAAGGGAAATAAGGGTAGGGAGGAAAAGAAAAGAGAGAAGAAGGAAGGAAGGAAGGAAGGAAGGAAGGAAGGAAGGAAGGAAGGAAGGAAGGAAGGAAGGAAGGAAGGAAGGGAGGGAGGGAGGGAGGGAGGAAGGAAGGAAGGAAGGAAGGAAGGAAGGAAGGAAGGAAGGAAGGAAGGAAGGAAGGAAGGGAGGGAGGGAGGGAGGGAGAGTCTGGCACAGAAGAAAGAACATTAGATGTTAAGATTCGTGTTTTCTAGTCTATTCCCTACAACTTTGTACATGTGACCATAGCCTGGTTACTCTACCTTTCTGAGTCTCAGCTTCTTCAACCCCCAAATAAGGAACTTGGACTCTCTCCCCTCTAACACTGGAACAATTCATCTCATTCTATGTAGATAATAGTTTATAAAATATTATTGTAAGTGGGATCACCTGTTCCAGTTAATTACTGGTGGGGGTAGGGGGTCCTCCAAATGGCAACATCTGGTCCCCATTACCAGCTAACCATTGCCATTGTAAAGTCTGGTTTTAAGTCAAGCAGGTGCAACCGCAGTGGCCAAAAATGTAACTTCTATTTTTAACACTGTTGTCTCACATACACCTGGCAAATAGCTTTATAAATGTTTGCCAATTTATTATTTGTTTATTTACTTATTTATTTATGGCAAATATAGAACTCTGGGGAATAACATTGAAAGGAAATAACTTAGTCTTTTAGCGGCCAACACAGATATAACTGTCAGATGTTGATAAAAAAAAGTAAAAAGTTTTATAAAAATAAAAAACCAAATGTTTTAGCAATTTTTTACTAAAATTCCTATTAACCATAATTCTTAAACAGCTACATGTTTATGTTAGCGTTCCCTAGACACAATATCTAGAAGGACCTTTAGAATCATAAAAGAAAGATTAAATTAGTTGTCCAGTTGGGCATGTTACAATCTTCTCAGTCTCTATTCACCAACATACTTTTTTAACAAGAACACTTATCCCCTAACAATTCTGGAAGAGAAAGAGAGAGAGACAGACTTAGAGACACAGAGAGAGGCAGACACAAAGAGAGATAGACACAGAGACAGAGAGAGAGAAAGGGGCAGCATGGAGTGCTGTATATAGACCTAGCCAGCCTCCAACTCTTAAAGACCAGGGTTCAAATTTTGCTTCTGATTCATAATAGTTGTTAACTCTGGGCAAGTCATTTAATCTCTGTTTTCCCCAGCAATTCTCTAAGACCATAAACTGCCTAACAATTCCAGGTCTTCATTGGTAGAGGGCATTTTGTCACAGGGAATTTCCTATATCAATGAAATCACAGATCTGAACCAAAAAAACAAGTCTACTGTTTGGAACTGAAAAGAATTTAAGACGTCATGAAGCCGTCCCTCCTTATCTACCTATCTTTCTGTGTCTTGGAATTATCAGAAGTTCTGGATTCAAGTCTAAGCTTCAGTACATATTGGCTGCATGATTGGGTCACAGTCTCCCTGAGTCTCAGCTCCCACACCCATAAAAATCAAGGATGCCCAGTGTATCTTTCAACTCCTAACATATGATCCTGCAACCTCTCTTGTTTTGAGTTTGTCAGATGAAGTAATGATGTCTACATCACCTGTCTCACAGAGTTGGGGTGAGGATAAAGCGATGTGATGAGTTATGATGATAATCCTAATGATCATTTGTATACTTTACAAGGTGAATTTGACATGGGAGCCATTCCTTTGGGGGTTTGATTCTTCAAATTATGAAAGTATGTGTTCATCTGGGGCCCAATCTTGAATTACAAATGTAAATTTGCTCATAGTCATAGTATAAAAATGAGCTAAATAGTTTTTGTTAAAGAGATATATTCAGGGGGCTCTTAGTTATTATTGGAAGGAGGCACAAAAAGAAGATTGATAACAGCTTGGCTGTAGGCTATGGATCTGTGGTCTGAGTGGAGGTTCTGCACCATTAGCTACATGGACATGTAAACTGCATTAGTGAAAGGGCATAAGTCTGGTTGAAGCTCTGCTCTCCTTACAATGTTCAAGTTAATTACATTTTTTTCCTCTCCAAATGGCAACATCTGATCCCCATTACCAGCTAAACATTGCCGTTGTAGAAGGCTGATTTTTGACTCAAGCAGGTGTGACCACATTGGCCAAAAATGTAACTTCTATTTTTAACACTGTTGTTTCATGTTCATGTGGTGATGAATGTATGCCAATTTATTATTTATTCATTCATTCACTTACGTATGCACTTATTTATTTAAATCTTCATCAGGTTTATGTCTTGGGGTTCCAAATCCGAGCCTGAAGGAGCAAATATTTATTACTAACTTATAAAGAAAATTAAATCTTAAAATAAGGTTTCAACTGGGGAAATGACAGATGTCTTTGGTTGTACTTGAATTTAATTGTAACTAATTCTGATAATATCTAAGAATTCTTGGCTGTCTCTGGTAACCTGAGACTGCTCAAGATGCGTGTTGAATGCATGCAATCCACTTAGAAATTAAGATCATAATTTTGGTTTTGTTGATAATTTCTAAGGAAATAATTAAGAAATTGATATAAAAAGAATTGTGATTCTATTTTTAAAAAATCATAATTCACATTTGCACAGTGCTTTAAGCTTTATAAACCCTTTTACTCTCAACAACCGTATGAGGTAGGCAGGGTGAGTACTGTTATCTCCGTTTTATAGATGCTGGAAGTCACTTGTTATCTTTCCCAGGTAGAGACTTGACCAAAAAGACCTCATAGCAGATCTACTTTTGAGAGAATTGTCAATGAATCAATCAATATTTATCGTGGTAGGTGTTGACAGATTCACAAAGAAGTGTAAAGACATGATCTCTTAAGAAACGTACCATCTAGCTGAGGAGGCAATACTCATATACACATAAACCAATCTGAGAGGAAATAAGTCCCAATCAGTATAGTATGGTATTAAGTGAAATGGAAGGTAGAGAAGTGAAAGATGAGTGTGGGCTAGAGTGATTGGAAAAGGTTTCATAGAGAAAGTGGGACTGGAAGGAAGAAAAGATAAGATGATGAAAAACATGGATATAAAGAATGAAGGAGGAGTCAAGAGTCAAAGACAATGCTAAGGTTTCAAGCCTGATAGAGCAGTAGAACCGAATGCCAAAATGGAAATTGGATGACACTCTGTCACCTGCATCGAATCCCCTCTTCCTCATGGAGTGGAAGATCCTCGAGGACAGGGACTACATCTTATGTCATTTTCGTTTGCTTAGCACGGTACCTTGCAATATGGCTAAGTATTTAAGGAATATTTGTTGAGTTCGAGTAAATTTGATGGTTGGAAAGGGAAGCTAATGTGGCAGAGAAGATAAAGTTTGAAGCCATACTGACAGGAGGATTTTCTGGGCTTGGTGGCAGCCTGTTTTTGGTGTTGTTCTTTTGCTTCAGCTGTATCTGACTCTTTGTGACCCCACTGGTGTTTTGGGGGGCTTGGGGGCAAAGATATTGGAGTAGTTTGCCATTTCCTTCTCTAAGGTCACACAGCTAGTAAGCGTCTGAGGCTAGATTCCAACTCACGAAGATGAGTCTTTCTGATACAAGCTCAGTGCTCCGTCTCCTGTGCCACCTGCCTGGTAGAGATGGCCTATAATTGGCCCACAGTCACACAGCTAATATGTCAGAGTTCAGACTCAGGCCTTCAGCCTCCAACCCATCTCTCTTTGAACTGTTTCATGGTATGATAGAGAGGTCACAAAAGAATGGAACCTGAGAAAAGCCCACTATATTTGGCAAGAAGGAGGTTATCAGTGGCTTCAAGGAAGCAGTTTCAGTAAAATGGTCAAGAACAAGAGGCAGATTGTTAACTGTGAAGAAGACAGTGAGTGAATTAGAAGTGCATCTAGTTAGAATTGGGGTTGCTAGAAGGCACAGTGGATAGAACACCAGGCCTGGAGTCAGACTCATCTTCCTGAGTTCAAATCCAGCCTCAGACACTTACTAGCTGTGTGACTCTGGCCGAGTCACTTAACCCTGTTTGCCTCAGTTTCCTCATCTGTGAAATGAGCTAGAGAAGGAAACGGCAAACCACTCCAGTGTCTCTATCAAGAAAACCCCAAATAGGGTCATGAAGAATCAAAAATGACTAAAATGACTGAACAACAAACTAGTCAGAATCAGCCATCCAGACACCCATCTCTTCCCCACCCATAATTCATTCGATGCATAGATCACTTCAGCAATGCATTCTCATTTTTACCAGAATCAATTCAAGTAGCATTTAAGCACCTGCCTACTAGAATGGAGACTTTGTATTAAGATACAGAGACAAAAACAAAACAATCCTTCCCCTTAAGAAGCTTACATTGAGAAAAGAGAGAAAGACAATCAAAGCAAGTAGGAGTATTAATGGAAGACAAAATCTGGGGGAAAAAATACTGGAAGAAAATACATTTCAGTCATGAGAGATGGCCTGTACACAAGACAAGAGGCAGCTTGTTGAACTGGAGTAGCTGGAGTGCTTCACTTAAATCCAGTTCCCTTGAAAGTCAAGGCACCACTCTCCTGGTGTCATTGGTCCTCTTCGAGAACAAGGGACAGACAACAACATATTGATCAGGACAGACTATAGAGTATGTGAAGGAGAGCAGAAAGGTAGTACAGTGGATAGAGCGATTGGCCTGGAGTCAGGAAGACCTGAGTTCAAATCCAGTCTCAGACAAAGGTCACCGCTTGTGACTCTGGACAAGTCATTCAATTTATATTTGCCTCAGATTTAGGGATGCAGTGAGGACAAAATGGGGTAAAATTCGTAAAGTGCTTAGCACAGTGTCTGGCCCATTGTCGACACAATATAAATGTTAATTATTATTATTAGATACATTTAAAAAAACTGGAAAAGTAGGGGTGGTTGATTGTAAGTTGAGGAATCTCTTTTCAGTAATGGAGCAGGGAGGCACTGAAGGTTCTGGAACGAGGAAATAACAAATAGCTTATGCGGATTGTTTTGGCATCTGTGCAGAGGATGACTTGAAAAGTGGAAAGACTAATAGAATAGTCTAAGAGTTAGGTGATGAGGATCTGAACAAGGGTAGTGACCGTGTGACTGGATAAGCCACATCATTTTGGAAGAAACAACAATGGTGTAACGTATTCACTTTCTTTTGGGTGTAGTGGTTGGTACTCTTTGAAATGAGAGGACTCCTGGTGTAGGAATTTCCTCCATTGGTTCAGATCAACAATTCATTCCTAACCTATGACCTCCTTGCTGTCGCTCACACAAAACACTCCATCTCTGGACTCGGGGCGCGTTCACTGACTGCTCTCCTGCCTAGAATATTCTCCCTCCTCATTTCTGCCTCCTGGCTTCCCAGGCTTTCTTCCAGGCCCAGCTAAAATCCCATCTTCTAGGAGAAGCCTTTCCTAATCCTCCTTAATACTACTGCCTTCTCTCTACTGATTATCTCCAATTTATCTCATATAGATCTTCTTTGTACAAAGTGTTTTCCATGTCATCTTCCCCCTTACACCATGAGGACCTTGAGAGCAAAGACTGTTTTTTTTTTCCTTTCTGCCTGCAGGGCTTAGCACCGCGTCTGACATGCTGCGGTTCAGTCTTTTCAGTCGTGTCTGACTTTTTGTGACCCCGTTTGAGGTTTTCTTGGCAGAGATACTGGAATCGTTTGTCATTTCCTTCTCTAGCTCATTTTTCAGATGTGGAAACTGAGGCAAACAGGGCGAAGTGACTCGCCCAAGGTCACACAGCTATAAGCGTCTGAGGCTGGATTTGAACTCAGGAAGATGAGGCTTCCTCACTCCAGGTCTGGCGCACTCCTAGCTGTCCCAGCCTGACATATAAACAGTACCTAATAAATACTTGTTGATTAATTGATAGCCTCTGAGAATTGCCTGGGGCACTGAGAAATTGTGACTTGTTCATTGTCACACAAAATATGTCAGAGGAAAACTTGAACCCATAGTCTCTTTGATTCCAAGGCCAACTATCTCTCCCTTATACCACGCTACCTCTCTTTTAAACACCGTAATGATTTGGGCCAAAAGTGTAAGTAAGCACTGATCACACACGCAGATGCCTAGGAGTGCCCAAACCACACTTTGAGAAGAGGTATTCAAGAGAAAATGCCTAGCTTCTGGACAAAATGGGTGCAAACTGTCCCTTCGTGCCTTAGAACTTTATGCGTAAGTAGGAAAGAATGAAAGGGGAAAGGAATATTGGAGTTTGTTCTTTGTGAGATGTTTTAGTTTTCAATTTCAGGCAAAACATGCTCCACTTATCCCTTGCATATTATGACTTTCCCTTTCCCAGTTTTGATATATTCATGGGTCAGCATAAGAAATTAAATGGGAATTTGAGGGGAGTTTTGTAGAAGCTGCAGGACAACATGGGAAGGCCAGGAGACGACACAGAAAACGTTTAGAAACTCAGAAATGCACAAAATATAAGAAAAAGAAGAAATTCAGACTTCCTCTCTGGTGCAAAGGAAAGGCCAAAAAATTTTACACAGATTTCCCAGATCATGGGGGTGCCACACTCCTGACCCTGGCAATGTGGAAGGGATAGCTGCAGAGGTTTCTGCTAATGCCCTAGGTTTCTTCAGACAGTGGAGTTACACAGAAAATCATTGTACATTACCTAATTAGTCCCTTTTATTCCACAGATTATCCTTGCTCTGGAATGTTGGGGATGGTGTCTGGACTCATTTCAGACTCACAAATCACAGCCTCAAATCAAGGAGACAGAAACTGGATGCCTGAAAACACCCGCCTTGTCACTAGCCGTTCAGGTTGGGCACTGCCATCTGCCCCTCATTCCTACACAAATGAGTGGCTCCAGATAGACCTGGGTGAAGAGAAAATTGTGAAGGGCATCATCATTCAGGGAGGGAAGCACCGAGATAACAAGGTGTTCATGAAAAAATTCAAGATCGGATATAGTAACAATGGCTCCGATTGGAAAATGATTATGGATGATAGCAAACGGAAGACCAAGGTAAGAGGGCTGGAGGCTGGCATGATGCCCCGTTCAATCAACTAGTGCTTGGTCAGCTACCTGCTATGAGCCAGGCACCACGTCTGGGCTTCTATTCCAACGAGTGAGATAACATGTTCGTCTATCAGTGGATGTAAAATACATATGAAACGGATAGAAATTAACCTGATGGAAGGCAGCTCTAAGCTGTTGGGACTTGCTGCAGAAGGCAGGGCCTGAGCTGCTTATAGATTGGAGGTGGACATGGGGAGGAAAAACATTGCATCTGAAGATACTGGCCAAAGCCAAGGCAATAGGTTTAAAGGATGAATGGTAGAGTCTTAAATGAGGAACTACTTGTGGTCTTTGGGGGCTGGGGTGCAGAATGGGGGAGGAGGCGTGCTAATATTGAAGTACCAGGTATAGGGATGGTGGGGCTGGGGCTGTTGGGGGGTTGTTGTTCTGTCATTTCAGTTGTGCCTGATTCTTCATGATCCCATTCGGGGTTTTCTTGGCAGAGATACTGGAGCGGTTTGCCATTCCTTCTCCAGTTCATTTTGCAGATGAGGAAACTGAGGCAGAGAAGGTTAAGTGACTTGCCCAGAGTCCTACAGCTAGTAAGTTTCTGAGGCTGGATTTGAATTCAAGTCTTCCTGACTCTAGGCCCAACATTCTGTGCACTATAGCACCACCTAGTTTCCAGGGGATGTGGCAATTAAAAACTAGCTTGACAGTTGTCTGAGTAAGCTTCATAATCCTGGACCTGGAGTCAGAAAGACTTGAGTTCAAATTTGGCCTCAGACATTTACTGGCTGTGTGACCCTGGGCAAGTCACTTCACTTTTCCATTTTCTCGTCTGTAAAATAACTCTAATGATAGCACTTACCTCCCAGAGTTGTAAGGATAAACACTATTAAACCTTAAAGTGCTATATAAATGATCATCATTGTCATCGCCTCCTAGAGGGTGCTGGATGTAAATTAACTTGCTTGGTATGGAAACTTTTAAAATACATTTTCACCTATTTTTTTTCACCTATGATGATGGCAATAATCAATAACTAAGCATGAATTAAGTGCATACCATGTGCCAAGCACCACTCTAAGTGCTAGGGACACAAAGGAAAATTGAAAACTCTCCTTGCCCTCAAAGAGTGAGGAAGATAATATTATTGTTATAAACAGGAATAGACCAGATATGGGGTAAATACAGGGTGTCCCAAAAGTCTTAGTGCAGCTTTAAGCTGTTGCTAGCATGTGGTTTACAAAGCATTCTACTCACACAAGGACTCTATAAAGTTAAGTAGTGCAGAGTATTAGTATCCCATTTTTATAGATGGAGAAGTTGAGACTGAATAGAGGTGAAGTGGCATCCCTGTGGTCACACAGCCCACAAATGGTATAATTGGGAGTCCAACCTAAGTCCCTCAATTCAACATAAAGCACTGTCTCTCCATAACAGCAAGAGAGAGGATTATAGTCAGATGGATGCTGGAACCAGTTCTAAACAGGTTCTGAAAGCCAATTGTCAAATTTTCTATTTGAGTGTTTGCGCTTCAGAAGTTGGCAAATGCTCCACATTGGGGCTTGATTTATTGTTTTGTGTATTGGCTAGATTTATGAAAGTGATGTAGAAAATGTGAATGTTGCAGATTAAATTTAAAAATGTGTCCTGAGTACATTTTTTGTCACAGTTAGTTGTTAAACATTTACCAGCACACCCTTGGTTATAATACATGTAATTCAGAATTCGTTTCACTGTGTTGTACGATTTTAAAAATAAATGGGCCTGTACAACTAAGTTGCTTTCAGCTGGTATTCAAATTGGTTTATATTTCCTAAACCAAGAGTTTTAAAAATTGAGGTGGGGTGTGGTGGGGGGTGCCCTATAAGCTTGTGGGTTTTTTAATCAATAGTTTATTACTGTATTTCAATATAACTGTTTTCTTTTGTAATCCTATATAACCTATTTTAAGTATTTAACAAAACATTCTTCTGAGTGGGGGACCATAGCTTTCATCAGACTGCCGAAGGGGTCCATGACACAAAAGGGCAACGAGGAATCACTTATCCTAAACAGTAACAATTGAAGAAAATGCTAAAGGGCAGGATCACAGGTTGGGGATAAGAATCATGGGGTAAAAGGTACAAGGAACTTTAAAGATGATCAGAATTGACTCTTTCATTTTACACTTGAGAAGTCAGAGATCCAGACTGTTTAAGTTAATTACCCAAGGTCACACAAGTTATTAGTAATGGAGATAGCACCTCAACTCTTCTGACTCCCAGTTGTGTCTCAGATCCCTTTGGCAGTCTTGTGAAGCCAACGGGCCCCTTCTCAGAATAAGGTTTTTAAATAATTGAAAGCATAAAGCACTCTTTCCACCACACTGCTGCCTCTCCTTCCTTCCAGAAAGATTTTTTTTTTCCCACAGTCAATTCCCAAAGTGGATAATCCTCGCCCAAATAATCAAGAATTGAGTTTATAAGACCAGTTGAATGATTACATTCAGTGGTGTTCTTTCCATGTAGTGCCCTTCTTAAATCAGCACGAGAGTGAGCAAGCTACATCTTGTCCTTTGAAATCAAAAAGGTTCTCAACCCTCCCCCCAACAACCCTCTCCCACCCCAGTAACTATGCCGAGCTTTGCCTATGACCTATTCTCTAGAGAAAGAGAGATCATGGATCATCGTAGGGAAAATTATCATCACACCAGCTCTGAATGAGTGTGGGAATATGGTTTGATAAAGTGATGTAGGCCAAAGTTGCTAGAGGCAGGAAACATAAACTCTGCAATGCTTCCAACTCCCACTCATTCCAGATGTGTTGACTCTGTGGAGACAAGCCATGTCTCCCATGTGGGACTAGTTAATACATCAGGCCATCTACACAGGGGTTATACTTTCTAAAACTTACCCCCTTCTCAAACTGATCCTTCGTTTGTAAAAAGTCTTTGTTGTTCTCTCTCTCTTTTTCTTCCTCCTCCCTATGTCTCTCCCTCTGTCTCTCTCTCTCTCTCTTCCCCCTCCCTCCTTTCTTTTCTTCTCCTTCTCCCTCTCCCTCCTTAATGCTCTCTTTTGTTTTCATACCCATCCTTTCTACAAAAGTATGACATAGCAGATACATTTCTAGACTTGGAGTTAGAAAAATCACTGTTCAGTTCCCATTTGGGACCCTAGCTAGAGGTGTGACCTTAGGTAAGTCAGAGGACCTGGTTTTAGATATCAGTTCTTCTGTTACCACTTGAATGACCTCGTACGAGTCACTTCTCTGAGTTCTTCATCTCTCTAAGAAGGAAGTCAGACTAAATGACCTCAGAAGGCCCTTCCAATTCTAAACCTATAACCCTAAGAGGTCCATTTAACTTCTTGGAGTCTCAGTTCCCTAAAATGAGGACAATCATACAGATAGCACTTAAATTTTTTTGTTTGCTTTCATTTTTTTTAACAAATCACATTTTTTAAATATTGGTTTATAGCCAAGGAAAGAATTTTTGTGAGACTAGAGCAAGATAAAGCTTAGAAAGCACTTAGGAAACTTCAAAGCACTTATTAATGTCAGCTATTAACTCTTATTTTTAATTTTCACCCCCCCCCAAAATTTTTTAAATAAATAAACATCAGAAAATAGCTTTTAAAACCAATCATTATTCATGGCCCTGTGAGTTGTGACTTCATTGCAAAGTGTGAATATAGTGTAAATCAACAGCTTCACATAGCTGCTCTCTGAATAAAGTGTGTGTTGTTTTGACACGTTCTTCAACACCACAGTTCTAGAAGAGAGAGAGAAAAAAACAAATCACCATATGCTTTTTATACGATGCATCATATGCTTCTTGGGCCTTTGTTATCTCATCCAGGCATTTGTAATCAAGTCTGAAGCTATCAGCCTACACAGCAAATTGAAAGGAGGATTCATCAGGAAGGCTACTCACAGTTTTCATCTTTAACAACGACAACAAAAATCATTTTAAGATCTGTTGTTTTTTCTTAAACATGTGCTCGACCAACATCATTATCTTCTTATAATAGCCTGAAATATAAAAACATCTAAGTTGTTTATATAGAGCCTATCACAGTGATGCTTAAAATGTCCCCCGACCAAAAGAAACTCGTAGCAGGCGAAAGAAATCCAGTAAATTTTCCTGTTTAGGAGCCTCTTGTTTAAATTTTTATAAGGACAATGAAATACCCTTAGTTTTTTTCTATGCAAATATATGGGGACTGCCTGGAATGTCACTCATAGCAGTCCAAAAGTCAGGAGGAAAAGAGGGTGTGAGTTCTGGAAATAAAGCTGGTGGCTTCTCGGAGATTTCAATCTCAGTGA
The DNA here is from genome assembly GCA_028646595.1 of Phalanger gymnotis. Lineage (NCBI taxonomy): Eukaryota > Metazoa > Chordata > Mammalia > Diprotodontia > Phalangeridae > Phalanger > Phalanger gymnotis. The sequence goes on along the minus strand of CM053623.1, from coordinate 54,408,614 downwards.
GCATAATCATGTGTCCAGGAAGTCACAGTCTTTAGAATAACTAGACTTTCTTAACAGACAGAAAGGGTCCCTTTCAAAAAAAAAAAAAGATCAATTACTTTGCTCAGAGGGCATGCTCAAAATCCATTGCCAGATAGACCTATGTCAACAAGGACAGATATTCATCCTGATTCCATATGCCTCATATGTTCTACTCTTCATCTGTATTCAGCACCAATATATTAGTAGTTCAGTTTTCATTTTTCATGCTTCTTTTAAAACCATTATTAAGAGAAGAGTCTGTCTGGAATTCTGTAGATATGGACGTCTCCTCACATGCTTTGTTCTCAGGATCTTTGGAGTTAATGTATACAAAGCATTTCTATGTAGTAGTGTAGTCTTTGTGGGAATTAGCACCTTACTGACAACAAATTAATTAGACCCTAATAAAAGTGAGAGTTAAAAACCTATGAATTTTTCAGTTCTATCTGAGGAATACAGGTCCATTGTCCACCTTTTCTGAAATGATGGGAAACTTAGAGGGTGCCCAGAATATTGTTAGATTTCTGGTAGCTTCTCTCTGCTGATTAATGCCTTTCTGAATATGTAGCCTACTTCCTCATATAGAAAGGCAGACAGATAGAGCATTTATTACATGCTTATTATGTGCCAAGCAGACAGATAGGCAGACAGAGAACTATTATACTATGTGCCCACCGTGATAAGGGTTGGCAATACACATACAAATAAGCAAAACAGTCCTTGCCCTTGAGAAGCTCACATTTTAAAGAGCAGAAACAACACAATAAGGGAGAGCTGGAGGGAGTGAAAATGGGCAAAGCATGCATGCATGGTGGCATGGCATGGCGTGGCGATGGCTAAGAGGTGGAGGAGGCCTGATTCTGGCAAAGATCAGATGAAAGCTTACCCATTAGAAACTAGAATGCTTCCAAGGGCAAGATGCTTGGGAAAAAGAGGTCAAGTTGATGGCCAGAGCAGAGGCACTATGGTATGAAGATGGCTATTTGTTACTGGAACTAACAGCTACCTCTCTCCATGACTGGTATGGTGAAGTGCCTCTTTATACTCACACCATGCCCGCCACCAGATGGCCAGTAGTTTCATTTTATTTATAATTGCTTAGTGAGATTATTAGGACTGAGCATGATATGGTAGCAATCTAGACTCCCCTAGTAATGGAGTGGTAGCTTACCGACCAAGGCAAAGGCCATCCTTTAAAAATGCGCAGCTATACATGGCAGCTCTTGGACTAACAATCACTGCATTCTAATCAATAGGATTTGGTACCTTCAAATCAGATGAAAATTCAAGAATTTTATTCTCGACGAGACTAACTTATGATGTGATCTTATGAACCAGTTAACATCTTTGGTCCTCATTTCTCATATTGGTAAAAAAAAAAAAACAGAGATTAAGCTAAAAGTTCCTTCTAGTTTAAAAACATTGTATTCTAATTTCCCCTTGCTGTCCAGTGAGGATAGGATGAAGGTGCTGACTCAGGAATGCAGAGGATGTCTGTCCCAGTCTATTATTTGTCAAGGAAAATATGTCCAGTTGTTAGGAATCCACTTCAAAGGAAATTCAGATTCATGTTGTGATTTAACCTTTCTTCCTAACATGAATTTGAAAATGTTGCCAGTTGGGTCACTTGCTACTTTCCCTGAGATGAGGAAATCTTTTATCTTCAAATGTCTGAAGTGGGTAGGCATTTCCTAAATAAATACCCATTTTCAATGGGTAGGCAGTTCTTGAATAAATAGCAATTTTGTTAGATAAAATTGACCAGTTCCAACTCCTGCAATGTAATTTCCATCTCTTTGAGAAGACTAGATTTTATCAGACTGGGACCCCACTCATTTGGGGAGAATCAAACAGCCATATTTAGTTGAATTGTGTATTTATGATAAGCTTGTAAAAGTGGCAAGTTCTTATTCTCAATGGACTTCACACACACACACACACACACACACACACACACAGACGCACACGCACACATGCCCTTTGCCTCCTTCAGGAAGTGGTAAAAATGTTACCTCACCAAACCACCACACATCATTTAATCACTTCAAAACATGTCTCATTAAATCTTTAGCTTCCGACATAACCTCATTGAAGGCTACTGTTTCTGGAAAATAATATCGCTCTTCAGCAAAGGTTTAACTACCCATTTGTTCCCTCTTCATTTGAGAAATCTCAATTGTATACGCAGTAGTATACTGCTTCTTAGCCCAAATAATACAGACCTAGGATGGAAGGGGGTCGGGGAGGGCGCAGGGAGGCATGTTCTTTGCTAATAGGGAGCACTGTCCTAATAAATCTTCTTTTTCACACTTCACAGTCCTTTGAGGGTAATAACAACTATGATACACCTGAGCTTCGAACTTTTCCTCCTCTATCCACCCGATTCATCAGGATCTACCCCGAGAGAGCCACTCATGGAGGACTAGGGCTCAGAATGGAGCTGCTGGGTTGTGAAGTGGAAGGTAATTAGTTACATTTTTCAGAGACAGTTCTAGTTGGTTGGATTTGTTTTTTTCCTCTCCATGTTTATGTGTTCCCACTGGTGCTTGCACTGAGCACCTCCTTTTCTCACCAAGAAGCGATGGTGCTACCATGTTTCTGTGACAGCCGTTTCTGTACAAAGATCTAGGAAGACCACTCATCCACTAGAATAGTGCCAGAATTATATACAATTATAACATTATAATTATAACAATGGAATTATATAAGAAGAAGGGATTTTCCCTTAATAATCTCTGGTGTATTGTGGTTATCTGCCTTTTGCAAACATATTTTTCTCTTAGTAATCTTTATCTACTTAGTGTTCAGAAATACTTTCCTCTACCCCAATCCTCCATAAAATGAATATTAAGCTCTATTGTTAGGCCTTTTTCAGATCCAGAGTCTCCACTGCTTTTCAAATATTTCATGTCTATATCATGTTCATCTGTGCTATAAATTATATGATAGTTCCACAAAAAAAAGAACACTTCAAAGATAGTTTCAGAGAAAATTGAAAAGACTTATGTGAACTGATGCAGAAGGAAGTGAGTAGAACCATGACAAAAACTTATATGTTAACAACAATATCTTAAAGACAAACAACTTTGAAAAACTTGGGAACTCTGAGTCAGGTTGCACAATAATCATCTTCGAGCCCAGAGAAGTCACAGTGAAACATGCTTCCCACTTCCTGAGAGGTGCTGGACACAGATTGCAGATCAAGACATCTTTTGGACATGTTTTTGGTTTTTGGTTTTGGGGGTTTTTTTGATGATACATTTTTTTCTCATTGTGGGAGGAGGAAGGAAGGTGGGAAGGAGAAAAGGTACAGATCATTTAAAAATAAAATTTAATCTTTTATAAAGGAATTTCATAATAGCTTGCCATAGTACCTGACACATAGTAAGTACTTAATAAAATTTTATTGATTGGTTAATAATAGAATGACTGTCCTATTGTCAGAGCAAAACAAATTATTAAATGGGAGTACCTATTTTGTATAAGGCACTGTCTTGAAGAGACACCAAGTCCTATTTATGTGATACTTTGCTCTCAAGGAGTTTACAGTCTAATTGGCTATGTAGTGAGATGTTTAGAAGATATTTAATTTGGAAATGTCAAAGTGGACCATGAGCTCAGCATGAGTCCACAGTGTGACAGAGTAATCAAAAATGCTAATAAGCAATCTTGAGCTACATTAACAAAAGCAGGATGTTCAGAGAAGGTAGGTGATTTTATGGTTGTACTCGGCCCTAGTTGTATCGTTTGTGGAATACTGTATTTAGCCCTGGTTGCCACTGTTTAGGAAGAGCACTGGCTAGTTGGAGGTTGTTCAGAAGAAGTAACCAGAATGGCAATGATGGTGAAGGGAGCTAGAATCCATAGCACACGGATAGATAGAAGATAATGAAGATGTTTAGCCTGGAAAAGAGCATACTTAAGGGATCCATGGTAGTGGTCTTTTGTATTTGAAGGATTGTGACTTGGAAGAGGGATTAGACTTGTTCTCTCCTTCCCCAGAAAAGAGAACTAAGGTAGAAACATGGGTAGAAATTACAAAGAAACATATTTTAGCTCAACATCAGAGAGAATTCCCTGACAATTAGTACTAGCCAGAAGTAGAATAAGATGTCTTAGGGTGTCGTGGGTTTTCTTGTCACCGGAAGTCTTCACACAGAGGTTAAATTAGGGTTAGTCAATGAATTATCAGTGAACGAGCAGCGATTGGGAATATCGTCAAAGGAATTCTTGGTCAAATGCAGTAACCTCTCAGGTCTTTTGCTACTCTGAGTTTCTGTGGTTTCTCGTGGAGAAATACAAGTAAAGCCATTTTATATCTTTATAAAGATACTGTGTATATCTGAGTTGTCATTATCATTTGAGAGTAACAGCAGGGCCAAGTAAAGGTAAAAAAAAATGTCTATGTGATAGCATCTGATCACATTTTCACTAAAAAAAAATACAAGGGTCTATGGTGAAATGTTGCAGAGTAGAATGATGGTTACTTGCTGTATAAGTATTGGGTTGGTCTATTGTAACTACCCAATAGCTTTATACCCATGCACAGTCCAACCACAGAGTAACCTCAAGACTGACCAGTTCATAAACTCAAAAGCTTAACTCAAGATTAAGTGAGGATAATGGCCGTTGCTAGCATTTCTTTTTATTATGAGTAGTGCCAACATGTCAGTAACCAGACATTAAACTATTAAACCTATATTCATACTATTCCTGTGGAATGCCTTTAAAAAAAAACTCTTTCTTTTGGTTTCCAAAAGTATTTGGGTCTTGAGCTAATCAAATATAATTACATTCCTGGGCAAATTAAACACCATAAAAATATACATGTGCTTAGTTCAATCAATTCACTACTGTTGAATAATTCATAGCAACTTTTCTATGGATTTATTTAAAACAAGCCCATTATCTACCTTCTTAACATTGTGGCTACGTTTCTATATTCATAGCATCACCCCAGGCCACTGTATTATCTTGATGTTCTCAACACAGATCTCAGTTAACCACGTCTAAGGGATTTTAGCTAGGATACAGGTTTTGTAGGTTTGAGAATATGCTAGGAGCAGACAAATTGTACTGAGGACAGATTCATTCACCCAAAGTAATGAAGAATAGAGTCCACTGGATAAGAGGTTCTGTTGCTGTGACAAAATTCTTTATCCCAGTTTCTGGAAGGGAGAGCTGACTTTGCAAGTGGGATGAATGCTGTGGATGGAAAGATCGAACTGAGTGGCAACTTTGCTGCGTGAACCCCATGAAGCAGATAGAGCATGTTGGTTGTGTGATTTGCTATCAGAGTTCCAAGAACTCTCAAGACTGAAGAAGTCACCTTAGAGACTCAGTTTCCTCATCTATAAAATGGGGGTGTTGGATTAGATGACCTTCTAAGGTCCTTTCTATGAATCTGTAATCCTATGAAACATATGTCATCTATATGTGTATGTGATGTCTATGTGCATATATATATGTACACAGAGATATTATACATGTATAGATGATATAGATGGATGATAGATAGATAGACAGACAAACATATAAGGAAGAAAAATAAAAATTCTTAGCACATGAAGCCTTCCCCAATACCTACCTTCTTCTCTAAGGGTCTTCACCTCCCAAACTGATTCTTTTGTGAAGGCAAACTAGACCATCTTTTGCCTCAATTCTTACCTAGCCTTTAATCATCAAATGGGTGTTGCCTCAGACAAACTGAGACCTAGGAAAGACCTTAACTTAAAAAGGCCAAAGTCTTTCACTGCATCCAGAACTGTTGCCAGTCATCTTGACCTCTCGCCAGTCATCCTGACCTCTCTGTGTCTTGCTGCTGGATTCAGATGACTCTGGAGGAGATAGTGAGGCTGATGACTTTCCACAGCCTTGTCTCACTTAAATCCAATTCACTTGCAAGTCAAAATATCACCTTCCTGATGTCATTGCTCCTCTTAGAGAACAAAGGATGAACAACAACCCCCTACCAACACCAACCACCACCATACTGCCCCTGCCATTCAGTAAAGGTAAATATTCCTCTTCTCACATTTCTCATAACTCTGTGTCTAGATCTTTTCTTTGTGTGTTTCCTTCTTTCTTGTAGCAAAACTATTTTATTCCATGACATAGGCCCCCTATTGGATTGTAAGCTTTTTGTGAGCAGAGATTGTATTTATTTCATCTTTATGCATACTACTTTACACTTAGAATCAGACTCTTAGATTGTCCTTGACCCTGGAGATTATTTAGTTCATCTTGCTCATTTTACAGATAAGGAAACTAGACCTAAAGAGACCAAGTCTTATCTATGTCAATTCAAACCCAAATCACTAAGTGTTTATTCAATTTAATTGAATCCCCTATAAATTTGTAGATTTTGTTTCTCGTAAATCAGTCCACAAGTATTTGTTGAGCACCGGCCACGTGCTATTAACACAAAGGCTAGAAGAGTAGTGTAAACATTGGCCCTAACCTTGAATGACTTAAATCTTTGGGAGAAAACCAAATTCATGTAAAAGGAACAAGAAGAGACTGGTCCATGACAGCAGTTAGTCAGGGAGCAGATCTGTTTCATCGTCTATACTTCCCCAGTAAGGTCTTGATACAACCTCTCCTCTCCCATCAGAATTGGAGCCACACCCCCATAAGCATTCATGAGAGCAGGGATATTGAGCTGGGGAAGAGTCTAAAGTACTTAATAGCAGCAGTTCTAACACAGTAGGACAGCATTATGGAAATCTGGAACTATCAAACGTTTGCCTGTGTTGATTATATTGACTCAGTGATACCCTGGGGAAGAGCATGGAGTAGAATGAGCATGCCTATTGTGAAATCAGAAGTGAAGCAGTAAATAGCGTGTGCATTATCTGCATTTTATCCCTTCCTATGGATAGGAACCAGGCCTTTTCATCTTCCGATCCCCCTGAGTTCCTAGCATAGTGCCTTGCACATAATGAGAGCTCCTTAAATGTTGGTTGAATGTTGAGTGAATGAATTGTCGGTGTGTATGTTCGGAGATTGGAGGAAGCTGCAGCTTAGCTACATTTGTCATAACTCTGCAGAACACTTAATCACAATAACAAACAGTGTCAGATTTTTATTGGGAAGGCAGCAGTTACCAGAACATTTCCACTGGCCAGAAGCTGTGAGTGAACAGATCCCCTCCCCACCCCCCTTGGCTACAGCTTGTCTGGCTTTCAAACTTCAGTGGAAATGTACAATATCTCAAGTCTTGTAAAGTGAAATGTAATACTGAAAACTGTAAAATATTAAACAGACTGAAAAAATGAATAACAGGCTAGGGGGAAAAATGCGCTGAAGTAAATTTAAAGGAATTTTTGATTAATGTTAGCTACCTTTCAACTGTAAACTCAAAGATATGGGGTTCCTACCAACACTGGAATGCAATTCTATGAAAATTAACAAAAAAAATGATGCCAAGATACCTTGAGGTAACTCTTCTCACACACCTGCTCAAATAGAGAGATCATGTATTACCAAGAATTTGAAAAGATTTTCTTAGGGAAAAACTTAATAAACTTTTTGGGAAAAAAATAGAGTTAAGTAGGAGTATGGGGAAGCCATTTGGGAAAAGGAAAATTATACTGAGATTTGAATAAATTTATAAAATGTTAATGTGAATGGAGTCATGACAAGTAGGTTTCTCCAGCACCTCAAAAATTAAAAGGGAAGAAGAATCAGTCAAAATATGTCTCATTGATGTTCTCAACTCCTACGTATGACTAGGTAGTCAGAACTGAAGACCTCTGCAATAAGGAGATGTCTACAGAGAGGATAATTGATCAAATTCAGACTTGCTAACTCAGTACAAGTATAGGTCAGGTACTCAAACTAAGTATTCCATGATGCCTTCAGAGAAAGCACCGGAAGGAGAAAACAAGATAATGTGTCTTGCCTTAATCACCACAGACTAGAGTTTTCTTCCCAGATGTTGGCAGGTCAAACTGTTATAGGGTAGAGGACACATTTTAGTCATGTCAGATCATAACACTTGGGTCTTATTTCAGCACCTACAGCTGGACCGACCACTCCTAATGGGAATCCAGTGGATGAATGTGATGATGACCAGGCCAACTGTCACAGTGGAACAGGTGATGACTTCCAACTGACAGGTGCAGAAACCATCTTCATTTCATTGCAACACCATTTTAGCTCATATCATGGTCATCTTCAACTAATATCTAATAATCCATAACAGAAAGACATCATAAACCCACTGATGATGACAAACTTTATCAGAAATGTACGTTATACCTTTAAGTCACCTACCAGGAATTTGCTTTTAAAATATACTATAATCTTTTCAGCCATTTGCACTTACCCCCAGAGGACTTTCTCTATAGGTAGACTCTGCCCTTCTCTCAAGAGTAAAACACACACGCACACACACAACACTTTAGAATGTTTATCTTCATGTTCTAATGAATCCAAAATTCAAGAATTATCTCTAGAGCATAGATTCATTACCCAGCTTGCCTCATACTCTAAAAATAATGATGATATTAAAGTATGAATAAAACTAATTTTGTTTTTTGATAAGACCTTTCAGATAAAGGGATGCTAAAAATTTTATATCCCAATTTACAAGTGATATGTGAAGTCATTACTTCAGCTCACTGTCAAATTTACAACTCACCTGTAGTGACATGGCTAATAACATCCATAGTAATAAAAGTATAAAAGTGTAATCTGACATTATTCTGAGAGAGAGAGAGAGAGAGAGAGAGAGAACTTCTCAATCTAGTTGCAACAGCAGAGGAAATATTAGGCAAGTGGGGAAATGTGATTACACTATTTGGAAGTTGTCCAAGGCACTAAGATTTTCACCTTATTGCTACAAAACATACCATGGGACCTTTAATACTACCCAGGTCATAATGCAGTTTCACATATCATCTGAATCTTATTTTGAGAATCCCAAACCTCAGAGATTAAATATGAATGCTTATATGAAGATTTGCACCTTTAAACAGCAGGGACACAGAAAGTCCACATAATTAATTTCTATTGGCTATATCGAAGGCCATAGTATGGGGAATGTCGGGATGGCTCCATGTTGTTGGCTAAACTGTTTTTCCAATATCTCATAGTATATTTCCCAAAGTACCTAACCAATGACTTCATAATCTCTCCCTCTGAATTTTTCACTAAAAAATCTAGATGAAAGAAGAGAGGAATGGAGAGCTGTAGAGGGGACCAGGAAGTTCAATTGAGTAGTGTTGCCCCACTCCTTCTAATTTCCAGGCTAATCATCTCTTGATCGTTCTGTTAATGAAATCTATATTACTATTTCCCTTTACTTTTGCCCATATCCATAAACTGCAGAAAAGCCTTTATTAATATTACAGAGCAAAAATAATCATTTTCTGTTTAAAATGTCCTGTAGAAGACCCTAGAGCAGATACAAAAGCAGAGCGCCATTTTTGCAACCAGCTGTTTCTGAGCCTTCCCATAATTTCCTGTGAACATTATGCTACAGATACCAGGCTTTTGGTGAAGCATAGCCTATATCCATATCAAAATTCCTCATGAAAAGAGCTGACTACAGTAATCATTGTATATTTCTGTCATACACCAGCTCTTTTCTTTATAACCCACTAAAGTGGTCAGTTGGTATTGATTAGAAACAAAGCTTCAGTTTTACTGTTGATATCAGAATAACTAACCTCCTCACTTTCACATTCATTCATGACTGAACCAATTGAAACCAAAATCTTTGAACAAAATCGGGCAAGTATGTTAGCCTGGAGCAAATTGTGTATGGCATACAGTTGCAAACGAGTGAAAATAGGGCATTTGTAGTGGAAACACTGGCAACCCCTTAACCATTCAAGAGCATGTATGATCAGTAGTGTTCTAAATTACTTCTTGTAGAAATAGATAAATAAGTGCCCTCTGCATTTTTTTGAGTCCATATTAAGGCCAAATGTTGCCTTCACTAATAGCTATTACAGGTCTCAAGGATTTTGCAAATACATTCACGAAAACATAAGAAAACAATCTGGACACATGGAGGTGACTGGGGTATGGACACTGCTCTACTGGCAACAGCAGAGGGGGAAATGAGAAGGTGCTTTTGCCCCAAGGATCAAAGGCTTCCTTCATGCCCACCTCCCAAGTATCCTGTTAATATACCAAGCTGAGATGACGTTGTCATTTGAAAACATCTTTTGTTTTATTAAACTGCCCTTTCTCCCCCTTCTGGAAAAATACTTGCTAATACACGAATGTTCACTAGGAGTGATAATGTCATCCAACCTGTGTAACTTCCCCCTACTGTCCATCTACCACACAGTTCCTGTGTCTAGACTCATCCCGCACCTTCTTTTTAAACCTTCCTACAGGACTTTCACGGTGGCACCTCAAACTTTGGATATTCAGTGTCACGAAGCCAAATCAAACCCTTCTCACTCTAACACTGATTGGCGGGAACACAGAAATTAGGTTCTATTCATCCTAATCAATGCTCTCATTAGAGGATTTTTTTTAAGTTATTTTGCACAGCTGAGGTTGATTTCATTTCTGTTCCCGTCATGACCTATTTGTATAGGGTTGGGGGGACGAGTTTTATAGCAGAGTGCCCACTCCTTAAGGAATACATTGAGTTCCAGGTAAATTTATACGAAATGCATGCAAATGAGGACAAATTCTGCTCTTTCATACATGCTTGCCAAGGTGAAATTCACCTCAGAAGTTACTCATTTGCAAATGCCTTTGGAGTCATTAGATAATACAATTGACTTCAAAGGCACCAGGAGTCTGATTTTTTACTTTGGAGCTCTGTGTCTACCTGAAAGCAGAATTTGGCTCCCAACCTACAGCATGCGTGTAAAACTGATAATGCATATCAGTGTTTTAAAGTGAATTTTCACCTTGAATCTTTATTCCATAGGGCCAGGGGTAACATAATGCTAATGTTCCCTGGCCTATCTCCAATTCTGCCATTATAGACTCACCTCTTTAACCCCTAATACATATAATTCTTTCTTTCCAGAGCCTGCCTCATTGAGGCTTTGTTCATGGGTGACCGCACATCCAGCAGGTTTACTGGGGAAGAGAGTGTAGCATGACTTGTTACTGCTGCTGATTATCTCAGAATTCTTAAGAACATTCCAAGGGCAGGACTGCCTTCCTCTGATTCACACTCTGGATGTGTAACACGTGTCCCATGCTTTCTTGTTCCATGTGTAAATGGAATATCAGTGGGAGCTCCATGCATAGGACTAGGGCCCAGCTGGAGCTGGAGGGCATTGTCATCATCAGCTGTAACAACCACAAACATTTATTGAGTGTATACTACGTGCCAGGAACATAAGGCAAGATATCTACCCGGAGTCATAATAACTCCTTTCTTATAGCTGGGTTCCTATCTGTCCCATTCATCTATTCCTAAACTCCCTTGTATTCTCTTATTCTCTCTGTCTCTCCTCCTCTCTGTCTCTCTCTCTCTCTCTCTCTCTCTCTCTCTCTCTCTCTCTCTCTCTCTCTCTCTCTGTCACTCACACACACACACACAGCCTCTCTTAATATTTGCATTTGAGATGACAGGTGAATTAACTTGGCTGACAATCATGCTAATAGAAGAAATATTGTTCTTAAATATCCACCAGTATGTATTAAGTAAAATATCCATAATTGTAATAGAGTGAAAATATAAGGGTCTGATAAACAAAGGAAAAGAGAGGTAAAAGCTAAATAAATAGACGGCCAAGAGGCAAAAGAAGGCTTAGTCCCCTAAGTCTTTAAGTCCTTTGACCAGGAATTTCATTGTTTAATATCAATTGAAGGCCCACAATATGCTTAGGGCTTCTTTTTCACTCTTATAGACAGCTGTATTTCTAAGGACAATGAGAAAGAGTTCTCCCCTTCCTTTTTTTCTCGGTACAATCCACCTTGAGATGAACTGGGCATAAACCTTGGCCTTAGAAAAAATAAACAACTTCATCACCGGAAAGGAAAGACTAAGGCGGCTAATATTATCCTTCTTTGTTTTTAAAACAAGGCAAAGGGAGCTAGTTTGAAACTAACCATTCAGCTCATAGAGCTAAAATACTTAGAGATCATTTTCAAGTGGGGAGATTTGGGTCAAGTTTATTCCCAAATTACCAAGGACATCCAGGAATCAGTACTTTCCACTATATTTTACTCCCATAAGTTGTTCCTTCTATAGATTTCAAGCAGCCTTGTACCAAAATCTCACATGGTGCTAGGGTTTTATAAGGAATCTGCTAGGAAAAATAATGGTTGATGCTTTAATTAATCCTTGCATGTATGTAGCAATTTCAGTTTTACAAAGCATTTCCTTCACAATAACGCTGTAAAGTAGTGCAAGTATTATTATCTGAGGTTCAACCAATCAGTAAGAATTTTTCAAGTGTCAGGCACTCTGATAAGCATTGAGGATGCCAAGACAACAGTGAAACCATCTCTGCCCACAAGGAGTTTACATGCTGTTAGCTCAGAAAGGTTATAAGTAATTCCTCCAGGGTCACACCTCTAGTAAATATTACAACCAAGACTCAAACCCAGCTCCTTCGAACTACCCCAGTCCATTGATTTTTGTTTTGTTTTCAGTACACCACAGATACCTTTGTAATCTGTATACTCTGATCTTTTTTGTGGGTAAGTTTATATGCTCAAATTCAGAGAGCTGAGTGAAGAGTATTAAGATTTAAATAAAGTATAGGGACTTGTGTGCATGCATATTTATGCAAAAGATAAACAGGGACAGAAATGGAGAAACATAAATGGAGACAGAGATATAGCAGTAGCTACATGCATAGTATGTATAGATGCTTATACTATGTCATTTAAATGCATTTAAATCTATCATCTCTCATCTGTAATGTTTCCTTTGCTCATTGCCTGCTTTATGCTCTGTCTCTTCCAGGCGGTACTACCATACTGGCCACAGAGAAACCAACAGTCATAGAAAGCACAATACAGTCAGGTACGGCGTTCTATGCCTTGTTTGCCTGTAAGCCCGGTGGGCATCATGGGCACCAAAGGTGTCCTTGTAGGGCTTCCTCCTCTACTCTCACTTCCCCTAAAAGTCCCTGCAGGAGAGTAGCAGCATCTGGTCTCCAAGCGCCATACCGTAAATACATTTCTTTTTTCTCCTTTCATCCACATGTATATGCAGCAAGGACTGCGATTTCCTTGCCCATGAGCCATTGCCAAATGGTGACAATCCCAGCTCTCCACCAAAGGAACTGACTAACATACTTTGTTTAAACGCAGCGGTCTAGGACACGGGCTGTGTTTGCAAACTGTAGGGAGAGGGAGCCTCACAGACAGCAGCAGCCTGACTGTTTATTTTCCTCACGATGCTGCAAAACCAAGACAGGCAAAGTTTGTCAGTTCTGCCTGCCGCAGAGTTGGCAGCCTTACAGTAATGTTTCCAGTGGGCCGGTGGGCTTGGGCCGCAAAAATGGGGTGCAGGAAACCACTGCTATAAACGTGTGCAGGAAGGGAAGTACTCCAGGGAGCCCTGGGGCAGCACCTCCTCATCCTTGTATTAATAGAAAAGCTGATGACTCCCAAAGTCTTTCAGAGGCTATTTATCAGAGCTTAACCACACTCCAGGGTCATGGCCTTTTTTTTTAAGTATTTTGTGCACTTCTTCCTCACAGACACACACCAAAAGAAAACAATCAGTGCTGGCAAGCGGCAGTTTTTAAATACTTTCTAGTTAATCATTATGGTTAAGGTGAGCGGGTCCTGTTTCCTTTATTAAGCACAATCATCCACGGCCGCCGCAGTAATTTATTAACGGGGCATGTGGTGTGTAAAAATGTTTCCTCAACAGTCCGGCACCATCAAGCCAAGCTGAAAACAGAAAGGGTCGGCCTAATTAGTATGCTTCCTTTAGGGGCTCCATCATTGTTGACCTGATTAGGCAGCAAAACAAACTTCCCTACCTTGAACTTAACCCCTAAATCTCCCTGCGGGGCATTCAGGCCTACTGACAATCTCTCTGACGCCTCCAACTCCAAACACTCTTAATACTTCAGAATAAAAGTGAGGGATAGTCACCAGTGGGAATTCTCACACTGTTTAGTTTGTTTCTGATCATTAGTTTGTTCTGATCATGAATTGCTGTTCAACTTGGCCCTCTGTATCGCTCTCTGTAATCTGAGTGAACATCTATCTGTATGATTCTCTTTGTAGTCAACACAGGTTTTAAGAAGGGTGGTGATGATAAGTACTGAGAAAATACAGCCAACTTTCCACTATAAGTGCTAATGAGGACAGGAAATAGGAAATACAACCAACTGTCCATTAGGTGCATGAACAGGGAAAACAAATAGGATCAATTAAACGAAGTCCTGATAATTCCCTTAAATGATTTCATCATTACTTTTGGTTTTCTGCTCAGTTGGCACAACTATTAAAGCTGCAATGAAATTGTGCTATCAGTTTAATTTCCCATGCTATCTTCTTCCCCACTTTCTGCTGGAGGTGCTCTCACCTGGATGTGCTAATACATCCGATGAGATACCCTCTCCAGTGATGTGATTCCCAGCACTTCTAATTCTTAGATGGCAAACAGAAGTCGATGTAGGCAAAATTTCTCATTACCTTGTGGCCATTCTTCTGGAGAGGAACCTACCTGAACTTAACTATACTGGTCAAAGGTCACGGGGTCCAAAGAGATCTTCTAGTTGAAACCCATCACTTTACAAATGGGGAAACAGAGGACTAAAGAGGTTAAGTGACAAAAGTCCTGTGACAAAGCCAATGCTCTTTCCACAAGTACCATGTTCCTTGCCTCTGTGGTACTCAGACAACAGACACAGCCTGTCTCTGAGCCCATACTCCAAGCCTTTCTATCTCGGTTGGACTGGCCAGGGCTTGTGCATTACTGGCATAGCCTTAAAGAACTCATGGTTAGCTCCCCACCACACTGAGGCATCCGAGTTAAGGGATTTTTTGGAGCATGGGTGTTAATACTATAAAACTAACCAAAAGATAAACAGTAGAAAGAAAGAAGGATGAGGAATAAAACAATTTGGAAATCACAGACTGAATGGTTTTCTCCTACGTAATCCAAGAATTTCTAAGAACTGACTTAAGAAAAAGGAAAAAAAAAACCTCCACTGGTTGACTCATTTGATTTGAACTTGAGGTCAAGGTCATGGTTCTTTAGTTTCATATAAAGGAACTTTGTTCGATGGTCACAGACAGCAAGCCTGCCATCTCACCAAAGGCATAGTCAAAGGGTGCCCACCCAACTTAATTCAGTTCAACCCATCACCACTATAGAAAGGAGAGGCAGAAAAAAATTTAAAAGCAACCTCAAAGACTATGTTCTGCTGATAGTGACATATGCAAGGTCATCTCTGTGTGCAAAAGACAGCACCCTATATCTCTTTTTCCTCTCCCTAATTTACTGCCTATTTATTATCCAAGGGGTGGTTTGGGGCTGCTGAATCAGCAGCTGTCCTTTTGGGGAGGAAGAGGGGCAACAAAGCCGGTAAAAGTAACTCAACAAAGAGCTTCCTCTAAGATGTTTGTTTTCCAGTTTATTGCGGTTTCAATAGTGACAGCATCCTTTAAGGAAGTATACTAATTAGACCAGGGCTTTCAGGCTAGCCCAATGGTATCATACCGTTGAGGAAACATTGATATACATCACACACCCTGTTGATGAATTACTGTGGAAGCTAAGGTTGATTGTCTGGCGCATTTAGAAGAACTGAGGATATCATTTATGTCATTGAGGATATAAAACTAGATTCAGAGGGAAAAGACCAGAGGTCTACTCTTGCCCCAGACTGTTACTACTACAACTTCTACTGCTCTTTATTTATTTATTTAACTTATTATTTATATAGCACCTGATGTGTACAGTCACTGCAATATGGGCTTTACAACAATTATCTCATTTAATCCTCACAACAACCAGAGGAGGCAGGTGCCTTTATTATCTCCATTTTGCAGATGAGAAAACTGAAGTATTTTGAGGTTCAGTGACTTGTCCAGGGTCACATAAGTACTAGGTATCTGAAGCCAAATTTGAACTTAGGTCTTCCTGACTCCAGTGCCTAGATCTTTATCCTTCCAGAGGTTTGATCTCCTCTTCTGTTAAATTGGAAAAATAATACTTGTCCTGTCAATCTCATAGGTTAGTTATGAGGAAAGTATTTTATAAGCCCTAAAATGTTATATTAAAGTGAATCATTGAGTTATGTTTCATTAGTATCTGCAAGCATAGAGCAGACCGTGCATTTATGTAGACTCTGAGAATTGGCAAGGACCTCAAAGGTCATCTAGTCTTGAATGAGAATCTCCTCTAAAATTCACCCAACAAATGGCCAGCCAGCCTTTGCTTGAAGACTTCTTGTGAGAAAGAACCCGCCACTTCTTCAGATAGCCTTTGAATGGTTCCAATGATGAGGAAGTTTTTCCTGATAGATATCAAGCCTAAATCCACTTCCCAGTGACTCCTCTACTTCTAGACTCTGAGGCCATGAAGAACAAGAAGGCAGAGTTACCCCAAAGTGGATTCTGGGATGATTGAAAAGTTCATTTGGCCCTGTTGGTTCTCTCTATCCAGTCAACATAGTTCTTTGTATGTTAGAGAACCTGGAAGTATTGGTCTCTCCCACTAGTTTTCATAAACTGGAAAATCAGAACTCATCAGAGCTATCAGAATCCAATTCTGCCACGGTCGTATACAACCAACCAGAATCTAATTCTTACCAATGTTAGTAAACCCAGTAAGCACATAATATTCTCACACCTTCTAGGTGGGTTGCATTATATGCAAGATCCCATTAGTGCTATGCCAAGACAGCTGGTGCAACCACAATCTTTTTAAATATACTTTCCCTCTACCAGGCCTCATATGTTTCTACGTCTTCAAATATTGCTATAGCAACTCAAAGTGTGTTAGTGTCCTTGCAATTTCCATGCCTCTCATCACCTTTCCTTGTTTGAATGGTAAGGGCTAGCCTGTGAGTTGGGAATGCTCAACTACTCAAAAGGAACTTTGTATACTAGACTTTAAAATTAAATCCTCGTGCACATTCACCGTTAATGATTCAACTGTGGGTAAGATTGGCTCTATAAGTACAGCTGGTGCTTGCTCTCTGAGACTATAAATTTGTTTTAAGTTCACAATATTGTTTCCTGCTATTTTTTTAAGAGTCGAGCAGGGATTTAACCACATTATTCCCATTTGCTTTAATGAGAATTGTGCAGCTATGGTACCCAGATAGTATTTTGAAGATTTAGGGGTCAATATTCCAATGTTCAGTTTACATTTATGGGTATCTCGTGCCTCTAATTGCCTTTTCTGCCCAGGCCAGAGTTTGAAACTTCAAACCATATTCACCATCCTAAAATGACTTCCTTCCACTATTTCTTACAAAATGAAAAGCCAGCCATAAGTGACAAATTCAATGACCAAAAGATAGAAAGAAAGAGTAGAAGAAAAAAGCACATGTAGCAATCAGCGTGCTCTGATCAAAACTTAGATTTGCCAGACTGGGAGGAACCTTGGAAGTTCCTTAGACCCACCATACAGGACCACACCCACGACTTCCTAAACAGATGATAATCTAAGCCTTTAAAAAAAAAGACTTCCAGGCAAAGAGATTCCATAATCCTGGTAATAGTAAGAACCTAAACTTGTTTGTTTGTGACATCTG
Source organism: Phalanger gymnotis (assembly GCA_028646595.1). NCBI lineage: Eukaryota > Metazoa > Chordata > Mammalia > Diprotodontia > Phalangeridae > Phalanger > Phalanger gymnotis. Next base: position 54,390,930 of record CM053623.1, on the reverse strand, counting down.
TAGAAATCCTTTAGTTTAATTCACAGATGTGGTGGTTTCCTCTACCAAAGGACACGCTTAGGGTTTTAGCAAAGGAAACATAATCTGAATTATGTATAAAATGTTGCATTGCCTTCCTGTACTGAATGTTTTATAAATATCATTGAGGATGACACACAAAAAATAAAATATTCCCATTAACATTTTTCTAACATGTAGTTATGTAATAGTCCAGTCCAGTATGATCAGATTGCAATACCCAAAGTTACCTAACCATTCAAACTTCAATTTACTGTCTTTCATCTACATAATTTAATCTCACTAGGCAAAAGTGTGGTAAATTTTGGAGAGGCTTTCTCATGCTTTAAGAAGTCTTATTTCATGGTTACAAAAGACTAGACATGAAATAAATCTCTCCAGTGACGCTAGAACTGTGAAATACAGTCCCTTTCCACTAACTGATAATGCTTACATTATATACATCATCTGGTTTCCTAGTTTACTTCTCTGGACTTCTGGTGTCATCCTTTGGAGAGGTCACATTGTCACTGGAATTAGGAATTTTTTTCTATTCCAGAATTTGACATGAGTTGGAAGTAAATGTTAGTGTTCACAAAGTGTTCCTTGGAGGCCAGAAATGTAAAGAATTTCATCCTTATCTATTTAATAGATCTTTCCATTAAAATTCCAAGTACCATTGTTGGAGTGCAAGGGAAGGAGGCTGGTAGGGAAGGATAACAGAGGTGGGGTAGATAGAGAAAGCAAAATATTTGGCGAAGTTAAAGCTCAAAACAAGATATGATCTCATTCTGACCATCATAAGCCTTAAGATACCAGACTTCCCTTGCTATACATGAGGCTTGTTGTGAGGTTTATTTTAAGTTCAATTGGCAGGGTGCCCTGTTTGTCTCTCTCCCCTTTCCATTTCAATGCTGCCATCTTGTGGGCTGTCTAAACTAAATTAAAGGCAATGAAATTGGCTGGTGTTGTTCTAGATTCTCAATGCCTTATTTTCTTAACAAAAAATTGTGCTTTGAGAAATCCCTACCTTGTCACTGTATATATCTTAAATTTAAATTTGAGGGGGGAGGCCTTAATTTTGCCACAAATTTTCCAGCATTCAGTGGGTTTTCGTTTTTCACATTCACAAGGTTAAGTGAATAGGTGAGAATCTTATGAAAATTTTATAAGATTATATATTTGGAAAGGAGCATTCTCAGGCATTGCCTTGCCAGATGAATAGAGAAAATAGTTGATCTGTATCAATGAACTCTACAAATTCCAAAGGAAGAGTTTTTTGAAGATGAAAATTTTCTGGTGGTTATATGTATAGTTTCACTTGCCTCTGATTTTACATGTATCAAGCATTTTAAGTGGGGGAAAAAACACACAAACCATAAAACAAAAGCAAAAAAAATGTTATTTAAGTTTATTCTATAAAGAGCACAAAAAATGTTAATTCTTCTCCCCCCAAAAAAACTTCATCTGAAACATCTAGTCTAATGTTGAAAACTTTAAAAGAATATTGTGAAAATCTGGATTAACATCAGTATTGTACTCTTAAAACAGTCCACACACCTAGATATTTTTAAATCTGTAGGTCGGTCTCCTCTCAGTATTCTTATTTGTGGATTTCAGTCTATATGATTCAGTCTCATCAAGGACCATTAAATATTGTGAAAGGAGGGATTTCAAGTGGTATTATAGATGTCATTGAAAGAAACCATCTTTAATTTTTTTAACGTAAAACCAATTTGACATTGTCATCTCTAATCTGTTTAAAGCCAGTAAAGGATAGCTAAATGAAATTTTGAAAACAATTTGACATTTCCCCAGCATTTCAAGTTCCTGGCAGTCCTAATATTTGTGGCCTTCCCAGAATATTCAAGTAGAAATGAATCTCATATAAATTTTCTTTCCAGGGACTAATTGAGGTCTTGATTTTATTCTAAATTAAATGATTAACTCTGTCTTTTTTCTGCCTGTCTCTTTTTCTCTTCCCTGCCCAATGAAGAGTTTTCAGCATATGGTTTTAACTGTGGATTTGGCTGGGGATCTCATAAGACATTCTGTCAGTGGGAACACGACAATCATGTGGAACTAAAGTGGAGTGTGTTGACGAGCAAAACAGGACCTATTCAAGATCACACAGGTAATCATGAGTTCATGGTAAACTCCATTATCTCCAAGAATCCTTTCTGAACCAGAGAATACTCTGGGGGGATGGGAAGGGCTGCACTGGTTTCTGTGAATTTTGAGTTAAAAAGTCATCCTGAGACAACAGCCTTAAAAATGGGGTTCCTTTGACAAGATATCCTATTTGTCTTTTTCCTTCTTATATAAATTTACTCAAGGCATGGAGCAAATAACTATGGTTTTATTTCTCCTATGAGCAATGTCCCCCCTGGGAAGCCATTTGGCAGGAGAAAAATGCCCACAAATTAGTCATTTTTGTACCTAAAATTTAAAAATAAAATGATAGAGTTAGAAAGGCAGAAATCATCTCTAAAACATCTCATACAATTGGCCATCCAACCTACAGGGGCTTAAAGACCTCCAGGGACAAGGAATTCACCACCTCCCTACATACTCCAGTCCATTTTCAAGAGCTCTAATTGTTAATAAGTTTTTCTTTTATTTAGCTGAAATCTATCTCTCAGCGACTGTCCACTCATGGCTCCTAGTCTTGCCCCCTGGAGCCAAGTAAAACAAATTTAATCTGTGTTTCACATAATAGCTCTTCAAATACTTGAAGCCAGCTAGCTATCATGCTCCTCCTAAGTCTTATGATCCTCTTATGGGATGGCTTGATTTCCCACACCTTCCTCTAGAAATCCTCTAGTTTTTCAATGACCTTCTAAAATCAAAACCAAACACAGTGTAATTATAACCTCCCTTGTTCTGGAGATGTTTCTTTTCACTTTTTTGAGCGCCAGGTCTTTCTTCTGACTCCTAAGAAATTTGCCCTTCTCTAAAAAAAAAAAAGAGAGAGAGCCTATTTCTTTTTTTGTATGTCTGTTTCTGTTCATATTTATGCAGCTGAGTTTAACTCAACAACTTTATTTTAATCTCCCTTAAAAGACATCTTAGTAGAATTGGTGCATCATTCTAGCCTACCAAGATGTTTGAGGATCCTTATTTTGTCATCTTAAGCGTAACAGATAAAGAGCCAGGTTCAGTCAGGAATCGATGCACTTGCTACATACCAGCACTTGTTATGTCAGGTCCTGGGTGACAAAAATAACAATGAGAAAGTCCCTGCCCTCAAGAAGCTTCCATTCTTTTGTAGGAGACAATCCTTCCACATGTAAGTATGTATATAAAATATGCATAAAATAAATAGAAGATAATCTAAGGGAAGTAATAACAATAAAATAAGAATAACTGGCATTTATATAACACCTACTATGTGCTGGGCACCGTGCTACACACTTTACAAATAATCTGTTTGGGCCAAAATATGTAGTGATATAGCCATATATAGGTATAGATTTTAAAAAAACTCTCCTTATTTCATGTTTTCTGCAAATCGGAAAATCTTGATGTTTATGCTTTTATCCAAGTCATTAATAACAATATTAAGTAGACTAGAGCTGAACAGAAGTGTCCTGTGGTGCTCCCCTAGAGGTCTTATTCCAGATTGACAACAGTTCATTCATTAAACATGGTATTTAGGGTCCAGTCATTCGATCCATCGCAAATCCAACAAACTGCACTTTCCTAGCCCGTATCTCTTCACCTTTCCACAAGCGTACCACGAGACCTCTTCAAATGAAATACAACTATATTGTGTCTACAACGTTCCTTTTATTCAAAGCTGAAGAAAGTCTAAGTCCAGTATTTAACTCTTCCATAGTCCTTGAGCTGGGATAGGGCTAGATGGTTTGATATGCTAGTTCTCTTTTGAAAGACTTTTAAGTTCATTCACTTCTGAACAGGTGAAGGTGTCATTAAAAAAGAAGTACCCCTTACCCCCCCCCCAAATTAAATAACCCTTTCACACCTTGTAGAAAGAAGCTAACAAGACTACAAGATGGGAAGGAACAATCCTGTTCCTTTTTATCATTTCCCCATTTCACCTCTTCTTTGACATTCACTTAACTGATAGTATAAAGAAATAAGAATTTCCCATCTTGCATAAAAACTTTCAATATGCTGAAATTTTTCAAATACTGCTTATTCAGAAGTAATGGCTTCCCCAGTGACCCCCAGAGTAGGAATTTGCTGGTATGTTGAGACTTCATTAAAAGAAAATTTCCCCCATGTCAGTGCTGTGGTAGAGTGGGTCAGCGTGAAATGGAGTATTGGTCTATTTTGCTCTATCCTTTTTATCTGGTGAATGGAGTCGTTACGTGTGCCAGATGGGCCTCCCTCTTATACAGCTCTAACCTTCCCTTCCCCATTGCCCTAATGAGAATGACAAGGAAATTAGATAAAATTGGACTCCTTCAGTCCTGAGACACTTCTCATTGAATCTTAAGACAAGTAGTTTTAAAAAACTTAAAATACTTTGACTGTAAATGGCACTGTACATATAAATGGCATCAAATTAACTAAATGCAATTAGCTGAAATGAAGGCAGTAATGGTGAAAAAATTGATGCAAAGTGAAGTCAAATGGCTCAGTAGGATCTGACATTCAAAGGAGGTTAAAAGCTAAGAGAGCCAGAGACTGACAAAAGCTAAAATGTTGCAGAAGGAAAGCACTAATCGAGACAATGAACACAGAGTTCCTGACCCAGAACTGGGATAAAATCTCTAAAAGGAAAAATATCTGTACTTTCTGACTAGATGTGTTACTGTTTCTGGGCTTAAATTAACAGCTCGAAAAGTGCTGCTTCCTCTATTTTCATGACCAGCCATCTCAGCCTGGCCATCGGACCAGTGCTCTCATTACTGAAAAAAAATTAAATAAGTCTACTAAAATGCTAACAAAAAAATTTCACACACACATAGTCTTTCACAATTTTCTAGTTTTTCACAATCACTAGTTTTCTTTATTTTTTTTCTTCCCTCTTCTTCCTATCTCCTTTCTTCCTTCCTTCTTTTCTTCCATTCTTTCTATTTCTTCCTCCTTTCCTTTCTCTTTCTTCCTTTCTTTCCATCTCTTACTCTTTCCTCCTTCCTTCTTTCCTCCCTTCTTTCCTTTCTCTCTCCATCCTTCCCTCCTTTCCTTCCTTCCTTCCTTCCATCCATCGTTCCTCTTGAGAAATTTTTATGATTCAAGCCATGGGAACAGTTTTAAAATAATATTATCCAGACACTATGTCATGCTGCCCAACTTTAGACTTACTTAAAACAGCTCTGTTTAAATTTCCATGTTAGACATTTAACAGTGATACACTGAAGTTTCTCTGACAAGGTTTTTGGGTGTTAGGGTTTCCTTTGGTGAGGAGGAGTGGAATTAAGCAGGAGGAACTCTCTCTCTCAAAGGAAACACAGATCTGGGAGCCAAGTTCTAATCAGACAGTTTCTAGGACAATGCTGCCTTGTTCCCCAATAAAATGTAAGTTCCTGTGGGGAGGGACCATTTTGGTTTTGTATCCTAGTACCTACTAAGGCGCCTTACAAATATTAGGTGCTTAGGAAATATTTGTTATATTGAATTACTGATCTGTTGCATTAATCTTGGGTAGCCAAGATAAAAAGGACATGAAAATTAGCCCACTCTTGGATTTTTGTTCTTCAGTCCTTTCTGTCATGTCTGATTCTTCATGACCCCACCTGGGGTTTCCTTGGCAAAGACACTGTAATGGGTTTGCCATTTCCTTCTCCATACTCTTGAATAGGGGAATCTTTTTTTAATTACCTCTAAAACCTAACTCAAAGAAAGGAAAAGCACATTAATTCATTCAAAGCAAGAATTTGAACAAATTAATATTAGTTCACTTTGAGTTCATATAGTATTAAGATCATAGGATTTGGAGTGGAAAAGGGTCTTTGAAATCATCTAGTCCAATTCCTCCATTTTACAGATGAAGAAAACAATGTTCTGATTTTGTTGTATCCTAAAGATTTAGAAAATATATAGGCTCATTTCCAGCTTTAATTGGCTCATAGGTATTTTATTGTTGTTCAGTGGGAAAGAGGCTTCAGGTGGGAAATTCAATCAAATTGAGTTTATGGTTCAGTTTTGGGGTTTTTTTTTGTTTTTGTCAAAGTTGGATTTTGTTTGTGGTTTAGAGAGAGTGATATAGTGGAAAGGGGAATATATTTGGAGTATGATTCAGGAGCTTCTGGTTCCAGCCTCGGTGGTCTCTAAAGTTCTGTTCAGCTTTAAATTGTGATCCTATGATCTACCCCCATGACCTTGGGCAAATTGCACTCCTTCCCTGGGCCCCAAGTCTTCTTTGTAAAATTATTCCTGTGGCATTCAAAGTTTGCTTTTATTCAGGTCCTTGATGGCAAAGTTAAGATGTGTTGTCAAAGTCTGAATAAGGGAAGTAGTACTCATTTATATTTATTATGATCTACCCCGACCTGGCCTTTTCAAGTAACCTCATGGAGTACAAATGATCCCCCTGGGGGATAGAAGGGGAACAAAACCCTGATTATTACTATTTCTGCTTTCCCTGAACTACTTCATTGACCCTCCCTACTTCCCAATCCAAGCTTAGCCTATTTCTACAGTTCCAAGTTCATTGTACTTTTCCTAAATTCTATTTACTCTTTCTACCTTTCCAGAGCTAGATTGTCTTGGCCAACCCTCATCTGACATTTCTTAAACTCACCCCCTCCTTCCACCTCCGTATTCCTCCTAACTTTCAATTTTTCTTCAAATCCTACTCTTCGCTGACTAACCTAAACAAGTCCTGAAAGATGGGTATGATCATTATCCCTATTTTACAGTCAAGAAAACTGAGGCAGACAGATTACACAGGGCTTGCATAGCTAGTAAGTGTCCAAAACTGGATTAGAACTCAAATCTTCCTCATTTCAGGCTCCAACGCTCTATCCACCGTGCCGCCTAGCTTCTCTCCATCTACCAAATGCAAGAGACCCAACCATCTCATACTCGTACTTAGTCCAAACCAAGTAAACATTCCTCAGTGTATTAGATTTCTTAAGTCCCCAAAGTTTCACTTCAGAAAGGTACATTTGTGACTGTCAATCTCTGTGGACAGACAAATCACTCTTTCTTTGTGTGCCCTGAGATAAAGAGACTTTCAGATGCTCAAGACATCAGCAAGTAGTTTATCTCTTAGACAAAATGAGCCAAAAATGGATAGACTTAGTAGTTCACAGATGGTTAGTAAGATGTGGTTTACTTCAATCATCCTTTAATTACCATCGTTAATAAAGGTATTGCTACAGAATGAACATGTCAGTGACACCAGACTGGGAAAGAGGCAGAATTAGGTTGCATAGTCCACTAAAGCATTATACTCTACCCTGAATAGTACTGAAAAGGGCAAATATATAGATACCAAATATTTATACAATAAAATATACAAATTTGGCTAGTGGTCATAGATCAAACGGTAGAATTAGGCACCTCAAAGGCTAATCAGTTGAACCCACTCATTTTACAGGTAAGAAAACTGATGCCTGAGCATAGAGAGATTAATGACCTTGCCCAAGTTTCAATAGTGAGATTCAAACTGAAGTCATCTGATTTCAAAATCAATGCTCTTTCCCCAGTATATATTGAAATATATTGACTGTGCATTAAAGGCAAACGATAAGATTCATAATTCCATCGTCTATACTTTAGCCTTAGTCCTACTCCAATGACTCAGTGTAATGTGGAGATGGTCATGGGTTCCTTCAGGTAACTAAACATCAAAATACCAGCTCCAGTAGGTACCACCAAGATGAAAAAGCTTGAGGCACAGATCTAGTGACCAACTATATAGCCAGGGTCTAAAGACGAGCCTAGTTGAATTCAGAAAGGTTCATGCCCAGTTGGGTTGCAAATTGATGAATTTTTCACCCCTAGTGATTCTTCTAAGTCACAGGGGGATTGGAAACTGAGTCCTTGAAGGGAGTGTCCACACCAATGAAATCATAGCCCCTGGAAGAATTTAAGCATTAGCTTGAGTGATTTCTGTTTGAAGGGCAAACAATGAAGTGTGAGTTATATGTTTAGACCCAATGGTAACAGAGGGAAATTTTCCCATTGGAGACAATTAAAAGCAAAACCAATAATAAGTCATTACAGCTCTGAGACTATCTCCACTGCCAAAATCAGTCCATTCCAAAGGGCTTCAAAAATGTGACTTTATATGGATGCAAATCTGGTGCCTTGACCAAAGTAGGAGAAATTCTCACAGTTCAGAACTATATCTATATATGTGTGTGTGTGTATATATATATATGTATATATATACATATATGTGTGTGTGTGTGTGTGTGGTCTTGGGGGCACCACCACCACCACCACTACTACTACTACTACTACTACTGATAATAATGATTTATATAGTACCTACTATGTGCCAGACATGTGCGAAGTGCTTTCCAAATATTATCACATTTCTCCATTTACAGTTCAGGAAACTGAGGCAAAAAGAGGTTAAGTGACTTATCTAGGGTCACACAGCTTGCAAGTGTCTGAAACTGGATTCAAACTCAAGTCTTTCTGACTCTAGTACCAGCTCTCTATCCACTGCGCCCACCTAGATGCTGCTCCTTGTGCCCCCACCACACACCCCCCCATCCACCAAATGCAAGAGAAACTTAACTATCTCAAACTAACTAGGAAAAAACCCAGGCCAAATTAGAGAAAAGCAATGAATAAATTTTACTTTTATAAAATTGCAATTGTGTCACTTTAAAATATGAACATAATACAAACCAGCAGCTAACAAATGGTGACCCTCGGCAAGTTGCTTAACCCTGTTTACCTCAGTTTCCACACCTGTAAAATGAGCTGGAGAAGGAAATGGCAAGTCAGTCCAGTATCTTTACCAAGAAAACCCCAAATGGGGTCACAAAGACTTGGACACAACTGAAAAATGATTAAACAAGAAAAAAAAACCAAAGTATTGTTAATTCGGTTCAACTAATATCTCTACCAGAAACAAACAAAACGACTCATGCATCCATTGTATAATTGTACATTGTGTATAGGCACATGTCCTTGTCAGTACTGATGACAGCTAGTGGATAGTGCAGTGGAACAGGAGTCAGGAAGATTTGTATTACCCTGGGAAAGCCACTTAACCTATTTTATCTATAAACTGGAGATAATAATAGTACTTACTTCACAGGACCATTTGTGGGGACGAAATAGGGGTAGATATAGATATAGATATAGATGATAGAGATATAATGCATGTATATGTATGAATATATACACATATGTATGTAAATACATGTATGCCTGTATCTAGTCTGTGTATACTTATATGTATATATGTACCTGTGTGTGTGGTCTTCATATATGAAGTAATTTGCAGCTGTCACCATCATCACTGACCGTGATGAAGCCGGACGCCTTTGTAGACAGGTCTGTGCTCTGTTCCAATTTGGCCAGTCCCCAAGACAGTGTCATTTACATGCAGACTCTGCATAAATTCAATTCAATACAACAAACATTTACAAGACCACTCAAACACTTACAACAAATGTTGATCAGATAGAAGTCCTGGATATATTTTAATGAACAGTCAAGAGTCACTTTTAATTAGTCCAGTCCGTGTTTGTATGCAGATGAGCAATGCTGGAGTGGTATTAAAGGTGCTCAAAAACAGTTTGTTTTCTCCAAGAAACCAGATTTCATCCCCAAACCATGACAAAATGATCATGGTTCCAAATGAACAGGATATGAATAAATGAGGCTTTACAGAATAAAGAATTACCACCAGGCTTTTCTCCTAAT
>CM053623.1:54351670-54380629 GCA_028646595.1 Phalanger gymnotis | reverse complement strand
GCTTAAGCAGGCGCTGTGGAGCTCTTAGAGCTTGGTGAGGCATCAAAGATACCAAGGTCATCAACTGCATTGCAGGCCATGGCCGGTCATCCTGGCTTTTGTCTTAACACTGGACTTTGATGATTCTTGAAGAGAGAGTAAGGCTGATGACTTTATGCAATTCTGCGTCACTTAAATCCAATTCACCCACGAGTCAAGACATCACCCCGTGACATCGTTGGTCTTCTCTGAAAACAAAAGACAAACAACAACATGGCTATATGTAGAATATAATTTGTAAATATATATAATATAATTATATATAGCATACAGTTTACACATATGTATGATAAATTGAAGATAATCAGCAGAGGAGGGATTTGCATTATATGGGATCAGGAAAGGTTTCTCACAGAAGGTGAAATTTTAGCTAGGACTTGAAGGAAGCCAGACAAGCCAGGAGGCAATGGCTGTCCTCATCCATAATGGGTATGACCTGGATGAAGATCCAGAACAAGAGACTGAGGAGAGGTCAGATAGGTAGGAGGAAAGTGAAGATATAGTAATGTCACCAAAACCTAGATGGAAGAGATTGATCATCAGCATCAAAGTCTACAGAGATCAAGAAGGATGAAGATTGAATGAGGCCATTCAGTGTGGCGATTAAGAAATCCTTGGTAACTTTGGAGAGCGAGGCTCCAGTTAAATGAAGTCAGAAGCCAGACTAGAGAGATTTAATAAGAGAGTGAGAAGCAAAGCAGAAACATCAATTGTAGATGGCCAGGGATGAAAGAGGAGACAGCGGCAAAAAGGATTCTCAGTTACATGAGAAGAGGAAGAAGGGAGAAGAAAGAGCTCTTGGTGGATAACCTCAATTTTTTTCAGTGAAATATGAGGCAAGGTTCTCAGCCGAGAGCACTGGGGAGCTAGGAGAGCCTTAAGGAGGGATGAAAAGGTTGAGAGGAACACTGTATTAAGTGGGATAGCAAGGTAATTAGAGATGTGTGAAAGGATTGTTTGACATTGTGAGGGTCCAGTTGAGATTATGAAACAAATTTATAGAGGACCCAGTAATTGCCATTTCATGATTTTCTCCAGCTTTGTCCAGCAGCACATAAGTAGGAGCGAAGGCAGCAGATGTGGGAGGGATTCAGGACTGAGGCTTGGCTGGACAAGATCTTTGAATAAAGGCAATGAAGGATTCCAGAGAAGAAGACAGTGTACAAAGTGCTTCACCAACGAGTCAAGAGGGGAAGTGAGGAGGAGAGTGTGGCTGGTGCTGAGGTGATGTCCTGGGAAAGAACCGAGGGGCCGAGGGGTTGGAGGCCAAAGAATTGAGTTTGGGTTTTCAAGGCAGAGGGAGAGGCAGAATTACACTAGACTGATTAGATAAGAGAATTTCAAAGCTTATGTATGGGGACGTGGTGCAACAACCCTGAGATGTAGAGTTTTACTATCCCCACTTTATAATAGAGGAAACTAACACTGAGAGAGATGGTGACTTGCCCAGGGTGAGGCAGCTAGTAAGTGTCTGAGCCAAGATTCAAACTCGAGTCTTCCTGGCTCCAACCACTCCTGATGGTTGTTTCATATATTATCTCATTTGCTCCTCACAGCAACCTGTGAGACAGGTCCTATGATTTTTCCCCATTTTACAGATGAGGAAACTGAAAGACATTTCATATTAGCGGCCTCAAGGCAGTCAGACAATTGACCAGTTAGAACAAAAGTCAAAATCGACACTGAATTAGAAAGGCTGAAGAAGACACTATACGCAATTGCATCACCTGAGCTGATGAGGATACCTGAGCTATTGGTCAACTGGTCACACACACGCACACAAGCATACACACGCACACACACACATGAGAACTGTACAAAGTAAAACACATCAATTATTTTTGTTGTTCCCATTTCTTATAGAAGTTTAACCAATATAAGATGACTGACACAACATGGAGACCAAAAGAACCAGGAAATGGGCAGCCATCATCTGATAAGACATTGTAAGTAATGGTGACACCCACTGAGAGTGCAAAGTCATTTGTAAAACAAAAAGCCTTGAAACACAAATTAAGCAGAGGAATCAGAGATCATTTACGCATAAACCTGGAAATAGAAAGTAGAACAGACTCATCAGCCTTTGTACAAATATCTATTCTTGTCAAGGACAATGACATTTTAAAAGACTTAGACAGCCAGGAAGTGCAGTAGATAGAGCGCTAAGCCTAGAGTCAGGCAGACTTGAGTTCAAATCCTATCTCAGACTGTGTGTGACTCTGGACAAGACACTTAACCTCCTCCACTTCCCTGATTTCCTCATCTATAAAATCATGACAATAAAAGCACCTGCCTCCCAGTATTGTCATAAGGATAAAATGAGACAATATTTACAAACCTTAAAGTACTATTTAACTGCTAGCTATCATTATTATTATTTACCCACCCATTTACTCATTCATTCGTTTGTTTATTATGCACCAATACGGTACAGTATATAAGGAAGGAGAAAATGCTCTTACAAGTCAGAAAGGTTGCCTGAACTAGAACAAGCATTCATTGGTTCTGGTGGTGGCTTATGTGTGTTCATGACATTTTCCCTTTGCTTGGTCACCTTCCTACCCAGCCCACCCAAACTGCTGCCCCCACCCCACTGCACTTCTCCAGTACCTGACTTTTCTAGCTGACTGCGGCACTCTGTTATGTCTTTGGGGGTTTGGTTTGGTTTACCAGAACTGAACTCAAGTTTCAGCTCTGCCAAATATTACCTATGTGACTTTGAGCAAGGTTGCATAGTGGATAGAGTGCTGGTCCTGGAATCAGGATAGACCTGAGTTCAAATCCAGCCTCGGACATTTAGTAGCTCTGTGACCTTAGGCCAGTCACTTAACCCTGATTTGCTTAAGTTTCCTCATCTGTAAGACAGAGATAATAGTAACAAACTGTAGGGTTGTTGTGGGGATCAAATAAGATGATTGTAAAATGCTTAGCACAGTGCCTGGCACATTATGAGTACTATAGAAATGTTAGCTGTTATTATCATTATTATCATTCATTATACCTCTCTGAGCCTGATTTCTTACCTATACGAGAGGAACGATAACATCTACACCACACACCCTAACAAAGTTGTTGTGAAGAACTTGTACTATAAACCATAACACTACAGAAATGGGTGATACAATTTTAATTATTACTACCTGTGAGGTACACAAACATGGTGAGATAATGTATTCATAAGAATGAGTTTGTCCAGTTTTACTCTTTATCATTATCACTTACAAAGAATAAAGAGCTCTGAATAGAGCATAAATCCTAGAATGTAGAGGAGAAGGATTAGCGCTAGAGTCTAGGCTACTATCAATTCAATTTCGTTACATTTGTTAAGCATCTGGCGTTTACACAGCACTGAGCTAGGCTCTGGGAATACTTGGATGGATCTCCGGTCCTGGAATAACTCTGCCGGTTCAAATCACAAGCCACTCGTGATTTCTTATCCCGTGAGAATATTGTCCATGTCATCCAATAAATCCTTCAGGGAAGGTTCCATTCAAAATTCTGGAAGTCCCCCTCCACATCTTAGAGCATAGCATGAGTACCAGAGCAGAACAATGACTCATCCAGCCATCATTCCTTGATCAGAAAATATGAAAATGAAAGGCACGGTCCCTGTTTTCAAAGAGCTGGCAACCAACTCTGGGGCAAGATGGAGAAAAGCTGCAGAAGCCAGGGAGCCGCATGGGAGAGCACTGGGCACCTAGACACGGATTATTAAAAAGAAATGTAAGGAGACTAAGAGGAAGGGTAACAGCAGCTGCAGCAGCAGCAGCAGTAGCAGTAGTAGTTGTAGGTAGTAGGAGTAGCAGTAATGACAGCCAGCATTTATATGATGCTCTAAGGTATCCAAAATGTTTTGCTGTATTTGATATGACTCTGTGAGCTAGGTGCTATTATCATTCCCATTTAACAGATAAGAAAAATGAGGCCTTTATACAGGTTAAAAGAAAGGGTGGAAGGGACAACAGGTTCCTGAAAACTGGCCTTCTTTCCTTTCCAGTGTTAACAGATGGGTTGTAATCTTTAGGTACTTGTAGTCCCCTCACCGCAACCACTAGGGGGCGCAGTGGATCAAGGGCTGGCCCTGGAGTCAGGAAGATTCATCTTGGTGAGTTCCAACCTGGTCTCCGACACTTACTGGCTTTACCACCCTGGGCGAGTCCCTTAACCCTGTTTGCCTCAGTTTCCTCATGTGTAAAATGAGCTGAAGAAGAAAATGGCAAACCACTCCAGCATCTTTGCCAAGAAAACCCCAAATGGAGTCATGACGTGTCAGACACGTCTGAAACAACTCAACGACAACCAAGTTCCTTACCCTTCAGTTTATGGAGGAATCTAAGATTTGGAAAACACTTCGCATTTTAAGCATCTCAGGAAAGGGACTTTTAAAAGGAAACATTTTTAGGCCAAATTTTCCCATTATGCTCAAAGTTCCCGTTGAATGCAATAAAACATCTATATAAGGTAAAAGAGAGAGATCTCAGAACTGGCGCCAAACTGGGATGTGACTGTTGACTTTGGTAAAAAGCCAGTCATTCTAAATTCCCATGGGGTACAAAGCAATTGAATTAATATTTATAAAATACTTACAGACCCACAGATAGAAGTGTATAAGTGTGAAGTGTTCTTATTATGAGATTATAAGGTAAAGAGGATCTCCTAATGCAGAACAGCTGATTGCCATCCCATATTTTTCCCTCCTAGCCCCCATGTCGGGTCCATTTCTCTGAGTCCATGAGAGCGTGTTATGCAAAGCATATGTCAAATGCTACAATTCCAATTATCTATTTTGCAAGCAAAGTAAAGAATTATAGTCCTTGAAGAACTAAAGCAATTTAATTTCATTTCCTGAGTGAGCACAAGATACCGTGCAATACAATAAAGCAGCGCAAAACATTCACGCTTGTGCTGTGAGCTTGATAGGCCATTCACATTCTTGATTAGCCACAGATATCCTGAATTATCTGAATGGCAGGAATCTGGGTTTGAGGTTCTTACTAATATACCTGGGCAGATCTTTTCTTTTTTTTAAAAACCCTTTGGGGATATTTGTTTATTCTAAAGCTTAGCAGGTAATCTTTTCAACCATTTAGTTTTTCACATTGGTCATAAGAGTTGTGAAGCAGAAGTATGACAAGATAAAGGAAGGCTCCTAGCAAAAAAGGCTTTCTCTCTTTCTTTCCTTTTTTTCTTCCTTCTTTCTTTCTTCCTCCCTTCCTTCATCTTTCCTCCCTTCCTCATTTCTTCTTTTTCCTTCTTTATTCTTTCTTTCCTTTCCTTCTCTTTTTCTTTTTTCCTCCCTCCCTTCCTTCCCTTTCTCCCCCTCTCCTTCCCTCACCCTTTCCTTTCTACAAGTATTTAATAACTCTACCATGGGTACAACATCGTTCTATTCACATGACTTTTTTAAGAGGCTTACCTTTGAGCAATGGAGATGACTTATACACAAAGAATTACAATACGAGGCAGTAAATGCTAAGTACCATATGAGTCATGTTAACTAAGTGCTCCAGAAATCCATAAGAGGAAGAATCATTTCCAGCCAGTACAGCCAGGAAAGGCTTCTTAGAGAAGTGACATCTGAGCTGGGTCTCAAAGGATGGGCAGAATTTCAACAGACACAATTTCCTGGGGGTAGAGGGGAAAGGAGAGAGGGAGAAAGGAGGAAGGAGAAAAGGAAGAAAGGATTTTGGCAGAGGAAAAAGCATGAACAAAGGCACAAAGATGGAAGACAACTATGTACATTTCGGGATCAATGAATGGTTCAGATTGGCTCACGTTGCTCCTTACTCCAGTCCATCCTCCATTCCTGAAGCTCACGTCTAACCATAACGCTACCCTATTCAATAAACAGTAGCTCTCCACTACTCCTAGGATTTCTTTTCTGTTTTACTTTTAAAACCCATCACTAGCTGTTCCCAACCTATCTTCCTAGCTTCATTACATATGACTCCCCTTCCTAAACTCTGAGGTCTAGACATCCTATCTTCCTTGTACCTTCTCACACTTTGCACTCCAACCTCTGACTCCATGTCTTTGCATTGCCCATCCCATGTGTCTGGAGTGCACTCCTTCTAGACCTTCACCTTGCAGAATCCCTTGCTGATTTATTTCTAGATTCAGCTCTACACGAATCCTTGCCTGTGCTATGCCTCTCATTGCTAGTGCCCCCTCTAAACTTCTTCTTCTTGTTGTTTGCTCATGTCCAACTCTTCAAACCCGTATGGGGTTTTCTTGGCAAAGATACTGGAGTAGTTTGCCATTTCCTTCTCCAGTGAATTAAGGCAAACAGAGGTTAAGCGACTTGCCCAGGGTGACACAGCTAATGAATGTCTAAGGCTGCGTTTGAACTCAGGTCCTCCTGACTCCAGGACTAGCTCTCTGACCACTGAGTCACCTAGTTGCCTCCAAACTACCTCATAATTATTCAATATATACTTATATATGCAAATGTTTTCTCTCAACCCCAGAATGTAACTTCTTTGAGAGCACGGATTGCTTCATTTTTGTCTTGTATCCCCAAAACCTAGCACAGTGCTTAGTACATAGTAGACATTTTATGGAGCATGGTGAGGTAGTATCGATAGATAAAGGGTGAATTGTAAAATACTTTGAATAGCTAAGTTTAAGAACTTTAATGGCAGTAGTGAGCCTTTAAAGAGTTTAAGTAGAAGAGTGATATAACCAAAGTAGTAGAAAATTATGCTGGCAACAGATGGCCCATGCTGTCTTTTCTTAGCTAACTTTCTACTGCAATGACTTGGAGGATATTTCTGAAAGGAATTTCTCTTCTAAACTCCCCTCCCCTACCCCCAGTTCCTAAGATTCATCTCTTTCCTCCTTGTATTTTTCCTATGACATTTACATATCTCCAGTCCTGTTCACTGTTGCTCAGCACATATCATCAGTCATTTTAAAACAAAACTATTGTTTTGCATGGTAACTAGAGGGACTCCTTTTGAAACAACGAGGACCTGGGTTCAAGCCCTGACTTTGATACATACTGCCTCTGAGATCACGGGTAAGACATTTCACCTTGGGTGCCTTCCGCAGAAACTTTCTAAGACTCTAAGTTATAAAAATGTTGATGATAGGCAGCTGTGAATTGAGTTTCCTTATTGGAATGTCACTACTCCAACGAAATCGCAGGTCCAGAAAAATGAGACAGACAGAAACAGAGAGATGGAGACAGAGAGAGGCAGAAAAGATGAGAAATTGCTCCATGAAATATAAAGGACTAAATACATGTGATGTTTTATTTCTCCCTCAGTTTATTCTTCTTTGCATCCTTTTAGCGTTGAGCTCATTATGCCGTCTTTACTTTTTCCTATCACTCTCTTAGCCTTGTGCTAAACCCCTTCTAGAGAAGCCTGGATTGTAGCCTGTTGAGAAATGAGGACAACTGTAGACAGTGTACTTTCAGGTAATAGAAAACTAGAATCAGTGAAATTCATATCTGTGAGTTTCAGCCTCCTCCTTTCCATCAAACCTTTGCCCAGAACTGTCTTTCTCTGGCTTTACCCAACCTTGGGTGGAGGTGCTAATGACCTGTGAAAATATTGAAAGGTTTTTGCAAAAGCAAGGAGGACAAGCCTAAATCATTAGGAAAAGACTATACCAGCTCCTGGAAACAAGACTTTAAAGGAGATTATGTTAAAGCAAACACCCGTAATTCCTGCTTCTGGGGTCAGCTGAGGCTGGTAAATCAATCTCTGGTTCAGGAATTCTAGGATGCAGTAGGGCTAAGGCCAATCAGGTAAATACAGTAGGTCTGGCACAAAGCCCCCAGGAAGGAAGGTCAACAGACTGCCTAAGGAAAGGCAAACCAGCCCAGGGAGGAAAAACCAAGCCGTTTAAAGCTTCTGCAACAATCACTATTGACATTAGTCCATGAGTGGCCACATCACCATCTAGCATGAACAACATAGAGATGCCCAATCTTAGCAGGGTGAAGTAGGGGGGAGGACACAGACCTGGTTTCTGTTGCTTTCTCATTATGGTCCATTCCTAATTTAAATGATGATTTGGCTTGTCCTACTAAAGAAAGTTATTTCTATTTATAAAGTGACAGCAGATTCCCACCCTACCCCAACTTTTAACAATAAATGGGGGTCCCCATACTAAAGTTATCTTCAGTTGCCCCAAGAAACTAAGCAAGCTGGTTCACCTATCTAAAGAAAGAGAGGGGACCCTAAAGTCATAGCATCATGGAATCTTAGCTTTAGAAGGTACCTTCCAAGTCATCTCCAACAGGTATAATCTCCATTAAAATATGCTATCCAACCTTTGCTTGAAGACATTTGAGAGTATTTGGCTCTTACTACCTCCTGAGGCTGTCAATTCCACTTTTGTGCAATTCTAAATTGTTAACGATTTCTTTTGTTCATTTGATATTGAGCTAAAATCTGCCTCACTATAGCTTTTGCCCATCTGTCTTAGTTCTACTCCCTGGGTCCAAGCAGAGTAAGCCTTATCCTTCCTACACTTAGCCCTTTACACAGTAATGATGTCTTTATAAAGTTTTCCTTTCTTCAAGCTAAACATCCCCAGTTCTTTCAACCAATCGTATTAGACATGGTTTGAATTCTCTTAACTGATTTCTCCGGATGTTTTCTTGCTTATCAATGTACATCTTAAAATTGTGGTGCTCAAATTTAGGCACAATACACATCATGGGGTCTATCACCTTCTTTATCCTGGATACTATATTTCTATAATACAGCCTTAAGGTCATATGAGAGTTGGTGTGGCGGAGTGGATGCAGAGCCTACCTCAGAGCCAGGAAGATCTGGGTTCAAATCCCATCTCTGACGCTTATTTGCTGTGCAAATCATTTTACCACTGGGTGCTTTAGGCCACTCTTTAAGACATGCGGCACATGCCTGTAATCCCTGCATCTGGGGAAGGCTGAGGTTAGTGGATTGCTTGAATTTAGGAGTTCTGAGCTACAGTAGCCCTAAAGCTGATTAAATGTATATGCTAAGTCTAGGACAAATATGGTCAGCCCTTACAAGTGGAGAGCCACCAGGCTGCCTATGGACAGGAAAATTAGACAGAGTCAGAAAAATGAGCTGGTTAAAATTTCTGAACTAATCAACATTGGTATTGGACCTGTGAGTGGCCATTGCATTTCCAATTATGATGAGATAGGGAGACCCAGTGTCAGAAACAAAATCAAACAGCAGCGTCAGAGAAATGTGCCAGTAGGGGTTGGTAGAATAAGATGAAATGAAATTACCAGTTTCATCTCTATTTCTTTTCATATTTCACGGGGATTTTTAAAAACTGGCATATTATTCTATTGTCTCGCGTAGGAATTGAGCCTGCAGTCCACTAAGATCCCCTGGTCCTTTTCATATAAACTATTGTCCAGGCAAATCTCCCCAAGATAGAAGAATTCAAAGATCTCATAGACTCTTCTTCTGTTCTCTATCTTCTATGACTCTAATGAGAGCTAGTGGCCCATACAACTTGATATTCAGCGACTGATATGAGTGGGGATATTTGAAAAAGTGATATTTTCAACAGCAGTGATAATAAACTGCCACTTTAGACTCTACCACCTCTGTAGCCGATGTAAGAAAGTAACTATGGGACTTAAGATAAAACTGGGAAGAGCGTGTAGGCCTGACTGAACTGAGGAGTCTGTGCTGGAGGCAACATCATTTTAAAAGCACTAGCACGAAGGCATCATTTTCCAAAATTTCTAAGAGGAGAAAATTCTTGAAGGGAAAAGATCAAAGATGATGCTTCTACTAATATGCTTGTTTTCTTATCTGCATAAAATTTTATGAGACTGGTATGTATATAAATATATACATGTACACATATACACATAAATACATATATATATATATGTCAGTCTCATAAAAATTTTATGTGTATATACAATATATATGGAGAGACCAGAGAGAGAGAGAGAGACAAAGAGAGAAAAACTCTTAATGAAAGAAGGAGGTATAAATAAGCAGACTTTCACAGATGATTTTCTACAGCACATTTCTTTACGGTCATACACCTGCCTAAGATGTGTAAAGAATATAAAATCCTTCTTATATAAGATTTTTTGAATGTTTTATTTATGTTCTTTTCTTACATTGCTGTCATTTTCCAATGGCTCTCTTTCTTGTCATAGACTCACCCCTTATAACAAGAAGTACAATTAGGTAAAATAAATAAACACGCTAATAAAGTTCAAAGCTTTTTACTCTAAGTATTTGAATCAGCACTGTTCCTACGACTCCTTGTGGCGCCAATGACTCTCAACGGCTGTGCTACTGCAGAGCAAGTTCTGGCGGGGTCTACCATGTTGGAATAGGCACTAGTATGGCTCTAGCAATAAACTATGTCCACTGTTTGACGATAAGCCTAGACAAATACAGAGGGGGCCTCATTGGTATGAGATTGACCACAGCGTGATAAATTATTTACCAGAGCAAACCGTGAAAAAGATAAAAAATATGAAATAGGCCTCAGTCCCTTCCACTTCCACAGTAACATTGGCTTCATTCCAGTCTCGGCCAAAATCTCGCCTTTGACAAGCAGTCTTTCCTGATGACATTTGATACTTCCCTCTATTAATTATGTTCAATTTCTCCCATATATAATGTTTATAAATAGTTGTTTGCGTGTTGTCTTCCCCATTAGAATTTTTTTATTTTGTTTTTGTTTGTATCTCTGGTGCTTAGGCCAGTGCCTGGCACATAGTAGGTTTTTGATAAATGCTTATTATTAAGCTCATTATTAAGGCTAACCCTGTTTGCCTCAGTTTCTTCATTTGTAAAACAAGCTGGAAAAGGAAATGGCAAATCACTCCATTATCTTTGCCAAGAAGACCCCAAATGGGGCCACGAAGAATCAGACATGACTGAAACAATTAAACAACAACATTATATAAGCCTGAATTTAAGTCTTAGTACTCTGAAGGCAAAATGTTGGACTAACAGTTTAACAACTGAAGAACTGTTACACTACTTGAGAACCTGAACTACATCCATGTTGACATTCTTTCCACAAATGAAATCAGAGGACAGAAAGAAGTTGTGAGTAAGTAAAGTAACAACTTAACAGATCCTCCTCAGAGATGTGAACAAAGGGCTTGGCAGAAGTCTTTCAGTGTGTGCCCAAATGCAACAAGAAACATCATTTCATGGGAGGCTTAGCCATCTTGCTTTGTAATCCTCATGATGCGTGCAAGCAAAAATACCCACAGGAAGATAATTGCTGCTTATGTGCCAGCATCTGTTGTCGAGGATGAAAAAGCCGAAAAATCCTGGAAAGAACTTTGCTAGATCCTTCAATTAAGTCAGCATATACGTTGTTATGTGGTGACTTCAGTGTGAAGGTAGGCACAAGAGAGAATGGTGAGAAACATATTAGAAAATATAGCTTGAGATTAAGAGTAATTGAAGTCAAAGGCTTCTACTCAAAAGCCATGCTTACATACAATGAATAGTTCCTTCAAGAATTGATTTAGGCAGGAACAAACAAATAACACATATTGAATAACCTCACAAAAGATTAAAATGACAACATCTTAACATATGAGAAATGCTTGCCAATGTGGGACACCTTTGAGAATCAGTTATCTGTACACGACCTGATCAGATCAACTGATTAGAACAAAAGTCATTACCAAAGTGGAAGAAAATAAGAAGATGAAAAGACATGGCGTGAAACCACCAATCCACCAAAATGACTTTTTAAAATACGCTTTTGATTCTGAAAAACAGGAAATAGATAAGATTAAAGAACTGGGACTGATAATAACTTCTTGGAAATGTCTAAATGATGTAAAACAGTCACCTTAATGAGGCTAAATGAACCCCAAAACAGCCTCACCCATCAAATATTTGATTTTCTTGCCAATTGGAGGGAAATGCCATCCGAAAACAACGTTTGGTGTACAAACTTATTTGTAAAATATTAGATTATAGATAAAAGATTACAAGTTACATAACAGTGAAAAACAATGGAAGGAGAAAGAAGCCTGTAGAAAGTTTGACATGAGATAGAAAACCTAACTAAACTAGATACAATAATCCCAAGAAGATGAAACTGAAAGGTAGACAGCAAATAGCTGTAACAGCAAAAGATTTGCCAATGTTCGCATCATGGTCCATCCTCATCATGAATGACAGTGGAAATGCCACATTTGTACTATATCACTTAACAAGATATAGGGAAAAGTGGAAATTGCATGAATGAATTTAAAAAGAGGAATTCAAAAAGAGCAGAAGGATGTGACCGAGGACACAGAAGAAATCTATGATGGAAGTAACTCAGTTCAAAAAGCCCTCAGGGATTAATTTTGCAGATACTGTGAAGATTTCAGTATAATGCAAAAGATTGTTGTAGGCAGGACATTACACACACATACACACACACACATAATTACCAGGAAAATATCAGCAACTCCTCAACAATATCACCAATTTCTTGCCTCTATAAAATTTTTATGAAAATGCCTGCTGCACATGACCAGGCTAACCTTAGGAAAACATAAAGGAATGGGCAGACTTCTGAATATTGCTCTTTATAGCAGGTAGCACCTTCATAGTCACACAGATATCTAAGAGATGTCATAGACACATAATCCCATGGCTTTTTCGTTTTCTGATTACAAAAATGCATTTTATTAAGTAACACAAAACACGGACTTAAAGGGAAAGGGAATAATTGTTTATATAGTACCTACTATGTGCCAGGCACTGTGCTAAGCACATTTTACAAATATCTCATTTGATCATCACAACAGCCCTAAGAGCTGGGTGCTATGATTGTCCCCGTTTTAGTTGAAGAAATTGAAACAGAGGATAAAATGGCTTGCCCAAAGTCCCACAGTCAATAAGTATCTGAGGCTGGATTTGAACCCCAGGCCCAGTGCTCTCTACCCACTGTTCCACCAGCTGCCACCTGCTGACCGAAAGGCTCTACTCCAACCACATGCCTCCCATCCCTACGTACAAGTCCACAATGCATGCAGACCTGAGATAAGTATGTTAAACAAACCTCAGAGTATGCATATTAAACACGGTATGAAATAAGAAACATATATTTATCAGTGTCATGTCATGCAAAATGCCCCAAAGTCCAAACAAAAGAATTCCCTATAGATGATGAGGTTCTGCAGATTCTTCTGTTTGCAGATAAAATTGTGCTGACTGCACGAAACCATGGAACAGTTGTTATTCAGTCTTTTTCAGTCACGTCTGACTCTCCATGACCCATTTGGGGTTTTCTTGGCAAAGACACTGGAGCAGTTTGCCATCTCCTTCTCCAGCTCATTTTACAGATAGGGAAACAGAGGCAAACAGGGTCAAGGGACTTACCCAGGATCACACAGCTAGTAAGTGTCTGAGGCCAAATTTGAACCCAGGTCTTCCCAACTCCAGACCCAGTGTTCTACCCATTACACCACCTAGCTACTCCATGAAACACCACCTAGCTACTCCATGAAATGATAATAGCTAGCGAATGATAATACCTAGCATGCATATGGTGCTTTAAGGTTTACAAAGCACTTTACAAATATTATCTCATTTGATCCTCACAACTATGAGAGATGGGTTCTATCATCATCTCCATTTTGTAGATGAAGAAACTGAGGCTTGCAGAGGTTCAGTGACTTGCCCGGGGTCATACAGCTAGTAAGAGCCTGAGGCTGAATTTGAACTAAGGTCTTCCTGATCCCAGTTACAACACTTTATCTGCTGTATGAACAAGAAAATTCATCCTTTATAGATCATTATGAAATAAAATTATTCATATTAGTCACAACTAAACAAAATTAAATGTATTTCTACCTCTGGTTTCAGTCTGCAGCTGCATAATTTTCTTTTTCAGCCTAATTTGAAGTCTTACGGTTCTCTTGGACTCTTTCCTTTCTCTTCCACCTCCCATAACCAGTTGCCAAGTCCTATAAATGGTACCTTTACCGCATACCTCATATTCATCTTTTCCCTCCTCTCCATTACACACACACACACACACCTCAGAGCTGGAAAAGTGGTTAGAAGTCATCTAGTGCGACCAATAAAAAATCCCTTTTTTAGGAACACCCCCCCCTCATAAGTCCTCACTTCATCCATCCATCCTTGCTAGATATCATCCTACACCTCTCCCTTTCCTAGCTAAACCCCAGGAGGAAGTCTCCAATCTATGCCTCCACTTTCTTCCTCTTCACTCCCTCCTTAACTCTCAAAAATCCGTCTTCTGCCTTTATCGTTCAACCAAAATCCCTCTCTCCATAGTTCTGATGACTTCTTAATCACCAGATCTAATGGCCTCTTCTCCATCCTCATTCTTCTTGACCTTTCTGCCTCTTTTGACACCACTGATCACCCTCTGCTCCTTTACACTCTCTTCTCTCTAAGTTTCCATGAAATCACTCTCTCCTGGTTCTCCTCCTACCTGTCTGACCATTCCTTCTCAGAATCTTTTGTTGGATCTTCATCCAAGTCATTCCCACTAACGGTGGGTATCTTGTAGGGCTCTGCCTTGAACCTTCTTCAATTCTCCCTCTCTGCTATTTTACTTGGCAATCTCATTGGCTCCCATCTTCCCTATGCAGATGATTCTCATATTTATTTGTCCAATCCCAACCTTCCTCCAGAATCCAGTCTTGCATCTCCAACTGCCTATTGGACATTTTGAACTATATGTCTCAGGCTTCTTAAACTCCATATGTCCAAAATTGAATTCGTTGTATCCCTCTGAATCCTCCCCTCTTTCTCTCTCCCCTATGGATGGTCCCACCATCTTCTCGGTCACCATAGTTTGAAACCAAGGTGGCATGCTCAGCTCTTCACTCTCTCATATGGCCCTGTATCCAATCAGTCGCCCTGTCCCATCATTGCTATCTCTGTAACCTCTCTCCTATATGCACCCTTCTTTTCTCTGAGGCAACCCCCACCCTAATTGAAGTCTTTATCACCTTCTGCTTGGATTGTTGTAATAACCTGCTGTCTCCTTGCCCCAAGTCTGTCTTCTCTCCAGTCTATCCTCCACTCACCTGTCTAGCTGACAAAACAAATTTGAATTAAGTCAATCCCAGTGGCTCCCTATTACCTCTAGAATCAAATAAGAAATCTTCCATTTGTCTTTTAAAGCCCTTCATGACCTGGCCCCTTTCTACCTTTCCAGTCTTGTCACTCATTACATGCCTCACCACCCAACACACACACACACACACACACACACACACACACACACACACGCACACTCTTAGATCCAGTGACACTGGCCTCCTTGCTGTTCCTTGCACAAAACATCCCATCTCCTAATTCTGGGCATTTTCACTGGCTCTCCCCCATGCCTGGAACTTTCTTCCTTCTCCTCTCTGCCTCCTAGCTTCCCTGGCTTGCTTCAAGTCTCAGATAAAATTCTACCATTTGCAAGAAGCCTTTCTCAATTCCTTTTAATGTTAGTGCCTTCCCTCTGTTAATTATCTCCAATTTATCTTGTATATATCTTGTTTGTACATAGTTGTTTGCATGTTGTCTCTACCATTAGACTCTGAGCTCTTTGATAGTTAGGACTATCATTTGCCTTTCTTTATATCCCTAGTACTTATCTCAGTGCCTGAAACATAGTAAGCATTTAATAAATGCCTGTTAACCAACTATTCATCACATTGTTAATGGAGGCAGCAGAAACCATAGATACGTGTCAGAATCTTTGTAGGGAAGCTTGGAGGCGATAGCTGGCTAAGAACTTGGCTCTGGAAACCAAAATTCAAGTGGTACCAAATAGAAGATGAAACTGACTTCTTACTCTTGATCTGGATTTCTTCCTTTCTAGTGTTTTTCCACGAACCCTCTCTTGATACTCCAGTCCCATGATGTTATTGGCTAGAAAATTGGGGGGAAAAGCATCTCTGTCTTTGTGACCATTGTGACGCAAGATTTCATAAATGTTTGATGAATTGAGAAATGAATGAATTAAAATAATGCAAAGGGCAATGAAAAGACATACAGGGGTAAGAGCAAAACATGATGTACCAGAGATGATTTGAACATCTTTGAGTACATGTGTGATTTAGAAAAAAGTACACGGTATTCCTAGGTCAAAGGGTATAGGCAGTTTAATAACTCTTTTGGCATAGTTCTATAGTGCTCTCCAAAAGGGTTGGATCAGTTCACAATTCCACCAACAATGAATTAGTGTCCCAATATCTCCACATCCCCTCCAACATTTGGGGGAGGAAAGGGGAAAAAAGAAAAAAAAGAAATTTATATGATAACTTCATTGTAAATTTAAAAGGAATAGCAAGTTGTACATAAAAGATTTGCAGTTTTGTGTGCAATCATCTTTTTTATTATACTATGTTATGGAAATGTTTGTTTTATTCCATAAATTAAAAATAAATAAATAAATGTGAAGAAAAAGAGAAAAAGGAGGTAGGTTCATCATGTTTTGAGAATGACAACCTTGGCCTACACTGACTCTCCCAAGATAGTAAAAGAATGAAAGTAAGGAGGTCTCCATCACATTTGATTTATGAAAAGCAATGAAAAATGACAACACAAGACAGGAAGAAACAGAAGAGTGTCACCTCCAGTGGTTGAGGGAATACCCAATTAAAGTAGGATGATATACACAGAAATTGATTGGGAAAAACAAAAAACCAAAATCTATAGTTATCTTACAAATCAAGTTATCATCCAGATTTTTGTTATACAGAGATTTTGCTGCCATGGGATTTAAACTATATTTGCAATTGACTGTCAAGCTTGTTTTATACAAATGCCCAGTTGTTTCTTTTCTAAACTATTACGGGGTGTCCAGGGTCACTAACATCATCATCAAAATGCTTGGCCTTGCTCCAGGCTTTTAGAGAAATAGACACATCAGTTGTCAGTGATCTACCAAGACAGAGGGCAGTTGGCCATTACTTATCTTTCTGACTTCACCCAGGGTTACTCAGAAACCCCTGCTAACCCTGAAGGGTCCTCTTGGTGGTCTCCAAACTGACAGGAAAATGGTGACTGTAGGATAAAAATAGCATTTCATCAATCATGGAGCCACTCTGCCCTCTGCTTCTAATCAATTGTTGTTAGTGGGATGGAGCATCATTGTAAAAAAATGTCCCTTTTATTTTACTGTACAGTAACAAATAGGTCAGGCTCGATTAGGGGGTCTGCAAGATCTCTAACTTCAGGGAAATGATACAAGGCCCACAAAGACTGACTGAGCAAAGAGATTTGGGTGTCTAGAGCTTTACAGCCTGTTATCTCACTCCCAGTCTCATGCTTTCAACCACTGCATTGTACTAATAAGCCGGGCTTATTTCCTGTCATTCTCACTCTGTTTAATCACCTCCCTAACCTAAGGTCCAACAGAGCTCCCAAGTCCTTTCCTCTTCCCAGTCTATAACAATGGATCATAACTGAGTCCTCTCTACTTTTCCAGATGCCCAGATTCCTTGATATTCTCTAAGTATAAATGATCTAAAGCATATTTTCTTTAGGTTGATCCAGTAGTTAAATACTGGATTGCACTCACCCCATTGAGCATTTACTTTGTTATTCCATCATTGTTTCTGTCTTCAGATCCTATTTATTCAATACATCCATTCACCTACTAATCCCTGTCTGTAGGAGACTGTAATGACAGCTATATAGGTACTGAGCAAATATACCTATAATGACACTGAGCCAAAGAGAGCTCCCCAGTCTCAAAGTATGAACTGATCTTAACCAGTAGGGGTCAGGAGGGCATTTCTCTCTAGAATGTAGTTGGTCCCAGAGAAGATTTTTCTGTCTTTGCTTTGAGTATCTACCCTTGTATACTTTTTCCACTATTACAGACAAACAGAAAGACTGACCACGTCCAACCTGGGAGCTCTTGTTGAATGCCGGACCCCAAATTCACTAAGAAGGAAATTTAAATCCATCCATCCAAACAGGATGATGCAGGGGAAAGAACCCTACAACAAATGTTAGACTCCCATCCTGCTTCTCCTACAAATTTGGTGCATGCCTTTTAGATGATAGCTGGCATTTATATAGCTAGGATTTTGCAAAGTGCTTTATGTGTTTTAACTCAATTGAGACTTTTGGAACTTGACAAGGCACTCTTTTACAACAGTAGTATGGGGTAGATGATGGGAAGGATTCTTATTACCATTTCACATAGAAGGACACTGAGGCTCAAAGAAGACTTACCCTTCATTTCTCACAACAATCCCGTAAAGTGGGCATTGCAAGCTTTCTTCTCATTTTACGGGAAAAGGAAGTTGAGGTCACAGAGCTAGGTGATCTCACAGTTAGTGGAAGAGATAATATCAGAACCCATGTCCCTGACTTCAGGTTCATGCTACCTCTACCTGAACTGTGCCACCTTATCCCTCAGCTTCTTCATCTGTCAAATGAAGAGCTCTGTTCTACCCATTTAATAGGATTGTTGAATTAAATGAGATACTGAAAATAAAAGGGCTTTGAAAAATGCTACGATGCTTTAGAGATGCAAAAAAATCAATAAAATGCAAGTATAGATAGATGGAAAGAGAGATGACTAGGTAGATGGGCAATAGATTATACAATGGATAGATAGATAATAGATAGATGGATGGATGAATGGATAGATAATAGATGGATAGATAGAAATAGATGACAGATGATTGGGTAGATAGAGAAAGAGATGACAGAGAGATTAGATAATGAATGGATAGATAGGTAATAAATAGATGGATAGATGGATGAATAATAGATGAATGGATGGATAGATAGATAAAATGGATAGACAGATAATAGATGGCTATTAGATGGATGAATGGATAGATAATAGATGGATAGATGATTGGGCAGAGAAAGAAATAGATGCTAGAGAAATTAGTTAATGGATAGAAAATGGAGAGATGGCGAGGTATAGGTAGATGATAGATAATGGATAGATGAATGGATGGATAAATATATGTATGAATAATGGATGGGTAGATAATGCTTGGATGGATAGATAGTTGAATGGATAGAGAAATAGAGATTTATTAGTTAGTGGATAGATAGATAATAGACAGATAATAGATGGACAGATAAATGGATGGAAGGATAACTAGATGATAGATGGACAAATGGAGATAGAGGACAGATGACTGAATAAAGAAGTAGATGATGGAGAGATAGATTAGATAATGGGTGGATAGATAATGGATAGATGGATGGATGCATGGATAATAGATTAATGGATGGATAGATAATAATGGATGGTTAGATAGAAAATGGACAGATGGATGGGTGGATGGATGATTGAATGGATAGAGAAATAAATGATAAAGATAAATTAGCTAGTGAATAGACAGACAGATAGATTGACTTATTGATTGGTAGATTTTTCTTAAAGCCTAGGAAACTGTTCCCTAAGCCTAAGAGATATATGTTGTAACCAACAGACTTTCCTGCAAGGTAATACTAGCTAACATAAACTAGGATAATATCTCTGATTTAATTATGTCAGCTGGAAATCTAGTTGGAGAACTGGCAAGTGTAGCCCTCAAGTGAAAACTGTAAAATAAATAGGCCTCCAAGCTAATGTAACTATGGCTCTAGTTGTCATGGAGAGAAAGGCCATGGGACCGCTCCATCATGAGGCCACTTCAGCCTGCCATCTGGTAGCTTCCTGTTTTAACTAATTATTCTTGTTAACTAGTTACTAAGGTACAATGTTTTTCTATCCTTCTAAAGGATCTCAAGTGCTGGCGATACTCTCTAAATTCAGCACCATTTTCCGGATGAAGAAACTGAGATCCTGGGAGATGGTGATGTGCCCAAGGGCTACACACACATTGTAAACATCAAAGAGAGGATTTTAACCCAGACCCTTTGACTCTAGACTAGAGTCAGAACTTTCCATTGCAGCACACTATTTGGTGTATGACCTTAAGGAAGTCGCTCCACTTTGTTGGGTCTCAGTTTCTTCATCTATAAAATGAAGGAGTTGGACGAGTCGCTAGATAATTTCTAAGATCTCATCCTACTCTGAAATTGGATGACTCTGTAAGATGAGTAATTGAACTCCAGCAAGTTTTACCTAGCTGTATAAAATACAGAGACTGATGGAGTCTCTGATCACAGTGGAAATACCAGCTCCCATTTACAAGTTGTGTTCATAGAGGCAGAATGGTATAGTGAACAGAGAGCTTGGAAGACCTGGCTTCAGCTCTCGCCTCTGGCACATACTGGTTTTTCACCCCCCCTACAAACCACTTAATCTCTTGGTGCTCTCCGACGACTCAGAGACTATGAATTGCAGAGATAGCGATGACCTGTATTGATGGAGGGAGTTTCCTCATCTGGGAAGTCTTTGTACCAGTGAAATCATATGTCTTTTCGTGACCCTCTCCATTAGCAGAATTTTTGAATTTGATGGTGAACCTCACCACTCATTCCTCTAGGTTGAGTTCCTGAGGATCTGAAGGTCCCCTGAGCTTTCAGAGGCTTCCCTGGCAATAATTATACCTACAACTAGAACTTAAATTCCTAAAGTTGAAGAACTCACTGTACTCTACTTGTTTTATACCTACCTTTTTCTCTCTTCCTCTTCCTTTTGACTGATCTAGAACACTAACCAGGAAAAGTGACCTCCATTTTCCTTGGGTCCTTGATAATAGGGAAGAGGGCTTATAAAATACTCCCCCCAAAAGGCTTCCCAAATCATACAAGATCCCAAACTAAATTATCTTATTTCTTCCTATTCCTGTCTCCAATAGGAGATTTTTTCTCTTTCTTTAACTGCGGCTTTTCACTGGCCTTCATTGATTTTTTTTGCTGTTCTTACATTCCCGTAGTTCCAAAAGGGCGATTAGGCCACAGACTGGTAATCTTATTTGCAATTTGCATTGAATTCAGTTGAAGATTATCTGTTCTCAAAGGCCCTGCTCTATAGGCTGGACAGACTTAAAAAGGATCCTTTTTGCTATCAGACACTTTTTTAAAAGAGTCTTTTCATTATCAATTCACCAGTACAGCATATGATGAGGTCTTGGAGTAGCAGACAGGGAATTCATATTTCTCAGCAAAGTGGCTGAAGTCAGAACCCCTGGATTGTAGGCTATTATCTATAATTACTTCATGGATATTTCACAAAGATAGATTTCCTATGCAGGATAAAAAGCCAGGTCTTGCTGAAGGCTTTATAGTTTAAGACCAGGCCAACGCAAAAGGAGCAGGAGTCCATGACTAAGCCAGTCTCATAGTTGGCCTGGGAGATGAAATCATTTGGCCTCTACTGCTACTGAAAAGGCATCTTGGGGCAGGGGTGGGTGTGGCAAACAACAGCAGAATAGCAATTATATTCTCCTTCATTTGCAGAGTTTAAAGATTTGAGCCAGGGGTGGGGAACCTGCGGCCTTGAGGCCATATGTGGCTTTCTAGGTCCTCAAGTACAGTGTTACACATGGCCTGGCGGCCCCAGGTTCCCCACCCCGGGTTTGGGCTCTTTTCAATTGCATGGAAATTCTTAAAATCTCAACTTTCTGTCAGGGAGTTTCACTGACCCAGAACTTCCCCAAAGGGCTGTGCCAATGAGGCAGATCTTTGCATAAAATCAGAAGAAAACACAGGAAGGCCCATGCAAAATCGAGCTGAAAGATTTCTGTGGGTGAGAAAGTGAAGGCAGTGACCTTCTTTAGTCTCAATCAGGGGTGCTTAACATCCTTTTTTGTATCATGGACCCCTTTGATAGTCCGGCAAAGCCTTCTGGACCCTTTCTCAGAATGATGTTTTCTTTAAATTCACAATTGAAAGAAATGTTACAATTCAGTTAGAGGTAAATAAAAATACAGTTTTTCCCATCTAAGTTTTTGGACTCCAACTAAAGAACTTCTATCTATATCCTAGGGATGAGAAGGAAAAAGTGCCAAAAATTGGCCAAAATCCCTCAACTTTCCTTAACTGCTTTATCTTATTGCGTCTTTCACGTTCACAATTTTCTCAGAGACTTCCTCTCAGTAAAATGGCAAGTTGCTATCAGACCTTGAGTGCAACTAAAGTGTTAACAGCTGCTTATAAATTGTTGTTTTGTCATTGGGGATGGGGGCATATAAGGCACTGGCCTAAGGAACTCCAGAGGAGGAAGCTGCCTCTATAGAGAAGATGCACACCCAGGAAAAAGGGCATGAAGTAGAGCCTCGATTTGGGGGGGGGGGTTAGGGGGAAGACAGATCCCATAGCATGAGGTCACTGCTAGGGAGGCATCCCCCATGCAGATAAGAGGCAACATTGCGCAGGGATTAGAAAGCCAGTCTCAAAGTCAGGAAATCAAGTCTGGTCTCTGAAGTACCACGTCTGTATGAACCTCAGTAAATCATTTTATCTCTCTGTGCCCAGGCAATTCTCTAAGATTATCATTTGCAGAGCAGGCCCCCATTGAAATGGGGTTAATTGGTTAAAACTCTGAAGTAATGCGTTCTCATTTTAACAGGGGCTTGCATGGGGCCCATCCATATCTCCTTACTTGGTAGCTGCCCTGTCCACTTCCAAATCATTTTGATTTGATTCTGTACTTATTTATATGTGAATACATAATTCCCCCCAAAAGAAACATAAGCCTGAGAGCAACAGTACATAAGTAAGGTGCCCTGCCGTAGTAAATATTTGTTGGCTTGCTCGGGACAGTGCCTTAATCCATAGAAATGACTTTAATGGTGGGGATTTCAGATAATGGGAAAGAAAGGTCAGGAGGAAAAACAGATGTGACATTTCAGTGCCCTTCAAGTTACATGACACAGGCAGCCATGTACTCTGCCTGTTTGTAGGACAAGTTCTGATCACTGATGTCTTAACATGCTTTCTGGTTCAGAAAGGAAGAAAGCACAATCATATGGATCCTCATCAGCCCCATTTATACTATAAGTTAGATCTATCCATGTAATGCTTGTATCCTGAGCTCTCATAGAACAACGTGTCCAGGTTCACTTCTGGGAATTTCTCACGTCTCTGACTTCAAACCCCCTATTAAAAAAAACCAGGAAAATGCCTGCTGCTACCCAGTACAATTGGCAGCTAGTTAATGCAGTGGATAGAGTGCCAGGCCTGAAGTCAGTAGGACCTAAGCTCAAATCTGACCTCAGACACTAACTAGCTGTGTGACCCTGGGCAAGTCACTTAACCCTGTTTGCTTCTGCTTCCTCATCTGTAAAATAAGCTGGAGAAGGAAATGGCAAACTGCTCCAGGATCCTTGCCAAGAAAACCCCAAATGGGGTCATGAAGAATCAGACAGGACTGAAACAACTCGACAACAACAACAAATCTAGTATGATGACTATACCTGTAAACACACAGTTTACAAAATTATGAAAGGCCAAGTTCTACTGAACAATCAAAGAAAACAAAATAGAAGCCACAAAGGAACCCTTGGAAATCAGACAGACTCCAAACTCAGAGCTATAGATTTCATTCATCCAACAGTCCTTCCCTGAAACTTCCAGCTGATTTCATAAGGTATGATTCCTTTTCACTCTGGACAGATAGTATCAGGTCTTTGAGAGAGTAATTTGAGTAGGGAAGTTGCAAGGGGTCATGAGGTTCATGGGATGAGGAAACAAATGAAGCAACAAGTGCAGACTACTTTTTTAAAGGAGTTTTGCCACAAAAGAGAAAAATGATATTGGACTATAATTTGGTATGACGGGGTTAAATGAAGCTTTTTGTGTTTGTTTGTTTTTTTTAAGGATGACAATGCTTGCACATATTTCTAGGTAACAGAAGAAACAAACCAATAGATAAAGAGAAATTGAAAAAGAATGAACGAAGAGGCAGTGTTCTGGAAGACATGGGATCCAGGGCCCACAGAGACGTCTTGGTCTTGACGAAGAGAAGGTCTACCTCTTCCGTAAACACTGGAGCAAAGGAGGAAAGAATGGGAATTATATAGAGGGGTTTGTGAAAAACAAATGAGATGATGCATGTCAAGGTGCTTTGTAAATTTAAAAACACTATACAAAGGTAAGGCAGTATTATAATCAATCAACAAGAACTTACTATATTATTATCAATTTTCAATTCCCTGGAGGATTCTCAATCCCTAAGTGCATGTGATCACCTTCGACAAAACTGGGTTGAAAGACCTCCCAAAGAAACTGTGCCTAAGTTTCAAGGAGTTCATGAACTTAGATGGGAAAAAAATACATCATTATTTTCATGAATCTTTGGTTTTCTTTGTAAACCTAAGTATTTTATTTTATGCATTTTAAAACATTATTCTGAAGAGTCTGTAGGTTTCTCCAGATTCAAGAGTGGTCCATAACACAAAAAAAAAGCTATTCTGTTACCTCATGCCCAGCCCCGTTCAATGAGGGAAAAAAAGAGAAAGAATCTAATCCCTGCCCTCCAGAAATATCCTCTAGTAATCATTCATTCAAGAAGCCTTTGTTTAGTGCCTATGGTGTGCTGGTCTGAGTGCTAGATATTAGTGAACAAAGATTAAAATGAAATAGTCTTTGTCCTCGGGAAGCTTACATTCTATTAGAGGGGAGGGCAAAGGAGGGGAACAGTATACCAACAGCACAGTATGTACAAAATATATATGCAAAGTGATATTCAGGAGAAAGGATGTTAGTAACTAGGCGTAGGAGTGGGAGATCAGGCAGGATAGGCCTCCTGTAGGAGGTGCCCCTTGAGCTGAATTTTGAAGGAATTCTGTGATGCAAAGGCAAAGGAATGAATTGCAGGCCTGGGATGATATGACAGCCTGGGCACAAGAACCTTGCTACCAGTGCCAGCACTAGCTTTCCAATTGGCAGAATCTAATTCAAATGTATGGCCAACAAAAACAGGAATTCAAATAGCATTCGTGATTGTCTCCTTACTGGACTCCAGGCTTCTGGTCTTCTTCTACTCCTCTCCATCTTCCATGACACAACATGGCTGCTCATCCCAATGTGCAGAGGGGTTGACATCCCTCCATTGCTCAAAAACTTTCAATGGCTTTCTACTGTCTACCCAATAAAGCTCAAATTCCTCAGCCTGGACTTCAATACCCTCCACCATCTCACACGCAAACCCCCATACTGCTTCCTACTCTGTCTACTCTTTATGTACCCTCTAGACAAACCCGACTAGTTACCATCCTCTGTACACAGCCTAGGCACTTAATAAATGCTCATTGAAAGACTGACTTCCATGCCTTTGGTTTGTTTTTTAATTATTAATTAAATTTAACTAATTTTAAAATTTAATTAAAATTTTTAAATAAATAATTTAATTTAATTATTAATTTAAATAATTATTTAGTATTTTAATTTTCCCCAATTACATGTAAAAAATCTTTAACATTCACTTTTAAAATTTTGATTTCCAAATTCTCTCCCTCCCATCTTGCCCCCTCCGTTGAGAAGGCAAGCAATTACATATAGGTTATTGATGCGTAGTCATGCAAAACATATTTCTATATTAGTCGTGTTGTAAAACAAAACAGACCAAAAGACTCAAGAAAAATCAAGAAAGTAAAAAAAAAATATGCTTTGATTTGTATTCAGACTCCATCAGTTCTTTCTCTGAGGATGGGTAGCATTTTTCATCATAAGTCCTTCAGAATTGTCTTGGATCATTGTATTGCTGAGAATACCTAAGTCATTCACAGTTGATCATCTTACCCTATTGCTGTTTTGCTGTATACAGTGTTCTCCTGGTTCTATTCATTTTACTTTGCATCGGTTCATATATGTCTTTCCAGGTTTTTTTGAGAGCATCCTGCCCATCATTTCTTATAGCAGAATGGTCCTCCAACACAATCATAATACCACAACTTGTTCAGGCATTTCCCATTTGTATACCCCCTCAATTTCCAGTTCTTTGCCACCAGAAAGGAGCTGCTATAAATGTTTTTGTACCTATAGGTCATTTTGTATTTTTGTTTTTTATTTCTTTTGAGTACACACCTAGTAGCAGTATTGCTGGATCAAAGATATGCATTCTGTGCCTTTCGTAAAGCCATTTCCTATGCCTCTAATACTCTCTGATCCTATACCCAGACTTCACCTATAAACATCCTACTTGTCCTTGCTTCAAGGTCTAGATCAGATAGCATCTCCTTTTGAAGTCTTCCCTCATCCCCAGAAATGGAAGTGATTTCTCGCTCCTCTGATCTCTCAACATATTATATTCCTCCTAGGCACTTAGCACAGTCTAATTTATATTATATTCATCTATGTACAGTTCTTTTTCATAACCCACAGTGCCTAGCATAATGTTAGGCCCCCACTCTTCAAATTGTAAATTCACAGATGGTTTATCTTTTTCTCTCTCTAATAGAGGTTGAGTGAGCTAGCAAAGGAAGAACAGCTGTGTGGGGGCACACAGCTGTCAGTAAATCTCTAGGCCTATTTAAGAACACTGGGAAGTGGTTGTACTGCCGATGTTGGCTAGCTTGGAGGTTGGATCCTGGCTTGGCTTTAATGAAGGAAGGTGTGGGAAAGGAAGGCTAGAGTTGAGATGGGGACTTTATTGTATTAGAGTAAAGCTTGAAGCATTTGAGAGTGTTTGTGCAGAACACTTGGGAGTTCATGATTCGGTTTGGAACAGGAGGGTGCTTCAGGGGCTGTTTGGGAGGAGTGAGTCAGTGCCTGAAGAGATATAGCAGTAGCATGAATGAGTCAGTTCAGCTTGAGAGGATCCAACAACAATGATGGGAGAGAGATGATAAATGCTATACAGAGTTGGCCATTACTAAGGCCTAGTCAGAGAGGGACTCTGGATTATATTATACCATTACCACTACCACCCCAACACACACATTTTGCATACCAGCAATAAGAAGCATCAACAAGAGGTTGTTAATTGGATTTATTTTCACACCATTTACCTGAAATGGGCACTTTCTGAGCTCTTATACTTCCACCTTTTGGCAGTGAGTAGAGGTGAAGAAGGAGAAAGTATCTGTATTGTGCTATGCCCTGGTCAGAACACAAATGGAATATTGTTTCCAATCCAGGTCTCACATTTTAGGTAGGACATTGATACTCTGGAACATATCCAGAGGAGAGACACCAGAATGGTACCAGACCCACAGGTCATGACACAAAAGATGAGCTGTGAGAGGAGGAGGAAGGGAATAAGCATTTGTTTAGTACCTATTGTGTGCCAGGCGCTGTGCTAAGTACTTTACAAATATGTCATTTGCGAGAAATGAGAATGTCCATTCTTGATGTTTTGATGATTCCACCATTCCGTTTGCCCCATACTCCAGGAATGTACATTTGCACAGTCCATTTTGCATGTCACTTCAGCCAGTGGAAAAGGAGAACATCCAAACTGATCCTTTGAACCCAAGTATAGGATTTACCAATCAGATTGAGCACATCGTGCTAACCTATTTACATTGGATTCCTGACTATCATACGGTGAGTTAGGTATTTTGCCCTCTTAGGTATTATCTGTAAATTCATAAGTATACCATCTATGCCATCATCCCGCCCACTGATAGAAGTATTCAAAAACTGTCCTCCCACCCCCACTAAAGACCACCATCTAAACAGGAGTCCAAATATTCCTTGATTCTGGATCCACCCAACTATGTCATTATTTTCTTTACAATCACTCCATCTTGTCCATAATGACAGCATGAAGGACCTTGTCAGATACTATGCTAAGTTCCAGGTACAAAATAGCAAGTCTTGATGACAGGACGCAAGAGAATTTTATCAAATTTTTGAAGAACAATTAGTACCAATACTACACAAATTATTTTCAAAAATTGAGAAAGGTACTACAACAGAAGTATCAAACATACATCAGCCGACAACACTCTCTGTGTTCTGAACCAGATTAAAATGAAATTGGGAAATATTCAACAAAATAATGAAAAATGCAATAGAACATAGATAATGTTAATATGTGATTGTCTAAGTCAATATGCTTCTCACAGGGATCCTTATCTACTTTAGCAGCTCATTTCTATTTAAGTTTGATACCACTGCCCCAGGATAGTTCAGAATAACCAAATGAGGTCTCATGGAAGAAATGGTAAGTTTGAAATAAAAAGATGTGACAATATCGCAGTGCTATCATAGTGTCAAAAAAGTATATGAGGACTTATACATCCAAATAAGCATTATTCTATTCATATTGAAAACTTAAAGGTTCACTCAAACAGAATCGCCACTGCTCAATACATTTTTAGAGCTCCTCTTTTTGACTGAATCATCAAATATTTATTAAGTACCTACTATGTGTTAGGTACTGTGTACTTGGAAATACCTTCAGAGCCAGGCTATGGGCCATGGAAATGAGGAAATTAGTTGTATTTTCTATAATCACTTCATATTTTTCCCTAAAAGATTACGATGCAGTTTGATTACCTATCTTATTGACTTTAGTCCTCAATTGCTCGTCCCTGTTAGAAAAAGAAAAAAATTCCTTTAAGGGATAAAGATTCACTACCACTGAGGATATTCAAAAGAATATACTGAAGGCAGAGAACTTCTGGGAGCCAAGATGGTGGAGTAAGCAGTAAGTAAGTCGCTCTCATCCTCCCTTATTGACCTTGAAAAACCCAGAAAATACCGTCCCAGGAAAAATCCTGGAACAGTAGAACCAGCAGAAAGACAGAGCATAGCAGTTTTTTAGCTCTTGAGGCTAGGGGGATTTACGAGAAAGGTCCCTCTTGCTGTAGCTGAAGACGATCAGTAGAGGATGGGAGCAAACAAGCACCAACACCATCGCCACTCCCTACCCCGCCTTCCTACATACAGGAATCAGGACAGGAGCTCAGAGAACCACCACTTGTACAGTGGATGAGTGTCCACCAGTGGCAGCCCCGGGCAAGGAGGAGGTGACCTCCAGCACCCAGACCACCCCTACCCCCATATCTCACCCTCAAGCTTTAGCATAACCTGGGAGAAAAGCAGAAAAACCTCACCTGGCATCATCATACACCAGCCGCCACAGCAGCCGCCGCCGCCACCACCACCAGCTCCAGCTCAGCCC
>CM053623.1:54334977-54351170 GCA_028646595.1 Phalanger gymnotis | reverse complement strand
GATTCCAGAGGGCACAAACTAATGTGAAGGAATAGGAGAATATGGGCTGTGGAGGGATAAGGCTTAGGTGAATAGAGATGAGAGTTGGGGAGAGGTAGGAGAGAGAAGGAATTTTCACTTCAGCCAATGTCTCTGGATCTCAACGATGAGAGGAGCAAGAGATGTGTCTTTGTGCCGCCCCCCGCCCCGCCACAGGATGAAAGAAAGAATCAGTTAGTGAGGTCCCCATCCTCCAGAATCCTAGGATGACTAAGCATGGCATCAATGCAAGGGCACCAGCATCAGCTTACACAGTTTCTCACTGGAAACTGAGGAACCAGAGATATAGGCAGTGGAGTGGGGGTCTATCCATTCATCTGAATCAGCAAATAGCTGAGGTTTGTGTGCCCCAGGCCTGACTGAACTCACCCTTAACCAAACTAGCCCCATGACTTAATCCTAAGGTATCTTCTGGCACAACCAGGAGACACTCTGCATTGTGTAGCTAGCTCTCAGATCCTAACCTCTGAGTCCTGGAAGTGTTGGCTTTCTGTTACTTTTGGTGTCCTGAGGCTGAAGAACCCAGGTGGATGTGGGTCTACTCTCACATCTCTGGCTTGGGATCTCAGATGTGAGTTTCCTTTTGGTGGGAGCCCTCTGCTCCACCTCTGTAGCCATGAGCCATGATAAGTGGAGGCATCTGTGCTTGACTGATTCCTGCAGAAGTTAAAGACTTTGTGCAGAGGAAGGCTGTCTAGGAATCTCAGGAATTCAGTGATGAAGATAAGATGCCTGCCAAGGTCTGCCTCTATACTCTCTGGCTTTGTGCTCTTTTCTGGAGTAAACGCCTAGTGAGAGATTGCAAACTTTGCAAAGAATTCCATTTGACCTATTGGCATGATAAAGTGCCCACTCAGTAAATTTTTATGATCTATCAAAAAACCCTATACACACAGACACATACACACAGCCCTTTAAAGATACATTAATCAACTTCTCTCCTTAGTCAGTGAGCTAGCTTTACTTTGTCTGTCCTTGGGGTGTTGAGTTAAATATCACTCATAAGATCTATGATTCAGAAAAAATCTAGACAGAGTCAAATCCAACCTTTCCATTTTACAGGAAGAGAAAGTGAGGTCCAGAAAAATAAAGTAAGGTGTCCAAGATCACAAAGGTAATATCTTTTTACCATCAGTAGTAAGTACCAGAATCCAAAGTCAGGTTCTCTACTCCAAACCCAGCACTCTCTCTGCTTACCAAAGATACTGGAGAATTTTTTTAATGTCTGCCCTTGAATAGATAGCTCAACCTGGAATTTCACCCGAAGCCCTCTGAAATACTCAAATTCACCCGTGATTTCATCTGTTGGGATGTTTCTTCCAACATCACAGCTCACAACCCATCCACGTTTGTCCAACCTGAATGATTCTTGTCCACATCTTCTCATCTGTTCACTGAAGC
This sequence comes from Phalanger gymnotis, assembly GCA_028646595.1. Lineage (NCBI taxonomy): Eukaryota > Metazoa > Chordata > Mammalia > Diprotodontia > Phalangeridae > Phalanger > Phalanger gymnotis. Next base: position 54,349,730 of record CM053623.1, on the reverse strand, counting down.
GGATAGCATTCAGCAGTGCAGTCTAGTCTTTTCTCACTGTCTCCTAACGTCATGAGGACACCAGTGAAAATTCAGACTACCTTAGTGCTATTCCTCACCCCTTGCTGCATGACTAACTCCATCTTTTTCTATCATACATTTCCTTGATAACAACCTTTACTCTTGTTATTCTTGGAAGTTCTTTATTTATTATAGATTGTGACCTTCTCACACATTCCATATACTTCTCTAATGCCTTCTGTGTGGTACACATTTTGAGTTCTTTGGAGATTGAGATCTTGCAGCCATATTGCAACTATAAATGAAGCTTTGTTTCTTTTTTAATTTATTTTGTTTCTGGAAGAAATTTGGGGCTATTAAGGGAGTTTTGAAATTTCCTAAAAGAAATTCATCCCACTCGCCTCTTCCTGCTAATTTTATTCCCAATTTATCCATTCATATAGTCTGCTATAAACATATATACGTATATGTGTGTTTGTCATATATATGACACATCAATCATATATGGGCATACATATACACATGTGTATACACAATCTCTGTGGATCATCCATCTAACTTCAAGGCTTTAGAGCATTGGATTAGAAGATGATCCAGATTCAAACCCATATTCCCTCAATATATCACCTGTATGACTTTGGGCAAGTCACTTCTCCTCTCTGGGTCTCAATCTATCTGAAAAATGTAGGAGTTAAGCTTCATGAACTCTAAAGTCCTTTCCAGCCCCAAATCCAAATAATTTTCAGATGCCACAAGCCTTCAACCTTGATGTTGCTTCCTTACTTCCATTAGTTTCCAAATGGTCACTTTTAAGGGATCAATTGAATTCTGACTTCTGGTTGTGGCTTGAGAAACAACAGGAAACTGTTTAGACTCTCAAAGGAGCAGCTACCTTCCCACCATTTGTCACTCCTCATGGTAATTACAACAATAATTCTCATTTAAATGGCACTTTACAAAATACTTCCCCAACAACTCTCTGAGTAGGTGCATCATTATTCTCTCCTTTCTCTTTTTTTGGTTTCTGCCAATGATTTCATTGGTGTAGGGAATTCTCAGGAAGGAAACTCCCTCTCTCAATGCAGATTGTGAACTGTTCTACTATCGAAAGTCTTCGAGAGTCACTGGAGGCATGGAGAGATTAGGTTATTTGCGCAGAATCTTGCCTAGGATCCTGCAGTCAGTGTGTATCAGAGATTGTTGTTATTGTTTGTCCGTCATTCTCAAAGAGGACCATGACATCACGAAGGCGATGCCACAACAGGCGAGTGAATTGGATTTAAGTGAGGGAGGACTGTGCAAAGTCCCCAGCCTTACTTTCTCCTCTGGAGCCATCTCGGTCCAGTGGCCAAAAACACATCAGGATGACTGGAGATGGCCCCAGATGACTCGGGGCTATCTCTATCCACTGTACCACCCCACCTTTTGTCAAACCTATCATAGCTAAGTCTCTTTCTGTTGAATTTAAATGCCTTCATTGATGTGTTACTCTTGTTTATCTTGGATTCTATTATGCTAGTAATAACTGAGTATTTAGACCTGAATTGCCTTTAGTTGTTCCTCATTTCATGTACAGATGGGGGCTTAAACTATTAAGAGCTACATTTATTACAAACATGAATCAAGTGTGTGAAGATCTAATGCTGATTGCCATATGAGCAACAATGAAAGCTATGGTCAGTTACAGCCTATGTTTGCCTATCTTGATTGTTTCAACTGAATTTACTATTAACTTCTCATTCCTAAAGAGCAATACCCAACTGTGAGCATCAGGCATATGTGATAGCTGGGAAGGCAGATTGGAATCAGATTGCAGGTAACCTTGAAAGCCAGAGTGAGTATCTTATATTTTATTAAGTAGGTGATGATGAGTCACCAAATGTCCTAGCAGTCCTGTTGGCAGGTTCTTATTGTTATTGTATTAATTTTTGGAGGGAATGTTGTTTAATTTGTCTTTTGGTGTTTCAGCACAAATCCAGAATTAAGATTCACCTTCCTACCAGATTTTCCCCAGATTGTCAAATCCTTTTTCTGTACAGGATTTGAAGAAAATTGGAAGATCTTCCATTATTTCATGATTTTTAATTTGCCAATCCTTTATCTCTTCAACAGCTGTTTGACCCATGATTTATAGAGTATAAGCATCTGTGCCCCAAGATGTGAGATTTTCCCCTTTTCTAACCTGTTCTCCTTCCAATCACCAGTTGTTCCTCTAATATTCTGTAGCTTACTTCCACCATTCATTTCCCATGCATAGTTCTATTACCCTTTAGGATACCTGCAGTTTTGATATTTCTAAGATCATGGTTTTCCATAAATCACAGCTATGAGATTTCATCAGGAGAATGCTTGTGTAAAAGGGGAGGTTTTTGCAGTAGTGAATAGAAATATACAGAAAATCATCTTTGAAATATTGCCTGTTCCCTTCTAATGTTTTCATGAAGGATTTCCTCAATACATGCTTAGAACAGCCATAAAGTTTCTCAAAGGGAATACTCTCTCCACCAACATAGATTACAGCTTTTCTATAACCTAGTAGATGGATTTAGAGAGTGGTTAGCAATTTGGCTCTAAGGGCAAAGTAGAACAAAAATTTTCAGTTACTTTTAGTCCTCTCAATCCAGTCCTTTTGATTTGCATAGAACATACTACCATCACAAGAGTGGAAAGGAATTGAAGAAAAAAAATTGTCTAACTCTAAGTCAAGTGCACATTAAGAGATGTAGAGCAGTAGCAAAACAAAAGGAACCTCAAAATATAGGTTTGTCTATGAGCTTTTTGACCTAGATGGCTGGGTGCAGTTGTCGGAGGGTTGAATATTGAAAGAGATGAAATAGCCTGAGGTTATGAATGTTTTGGGATTGGAGCCTAGCACCTATTGCAATCACTGATAGTGTGGTAACAAACTGTAGGAGAACATGTCCCTGTGTGTATGGAAATCTTTCTGCTTATTTATTTTGCTATATTGCTTGATTCAATGTATTTTAATTTGAGACAACGTGGCATTGTGGATAGAATCCTGGACTTTTGAAGTAGGGAAAACCTGGATTCAAATTCTACTTCTGACACTAGCTGCATAACACAAATCAAGCCAACTAAACATTCTGTGCCTCAGTTTTCCCGTCTATAAAATGAGGGGAACAGATAGTCTCTGAGAGGCTGTCCAACTCTAAATTTATGAGGTGATGATCCTATGAATTAATGTGACCTCTAGTCGGCCTCCTTAAAAAAAAGCACGTTGATGAACTATATTTTTGAGGGAATGCTGCCCACAAAGTACTTCATAATCAAAGTGGCTTTTTGCGGACAGGAAGGGGGAGTCCCATAAATTGCTTCTCCAAACTTAGCTCAACTGAGCCCTGAATGACAGACATAGAGCATACCACTGGGTCCTTACTCAAAGGCTTTCAAGCTTAGTAGGATCTAACAGATTGCAGAACCACAGTGATGCATCAAAATAGGACTTTGGTAAAGAAATGGGAAACTTTTTCTTTAATTATTCCAGACTATTTCTTTAGAACTGAGTGATTTTGGGAAGGGAAGTGAAGGAAGGATGGAAGGGAATTCCTCCATTAATGCTTTCTTTAAATCATGTAGTAGGCATTTCATAAATGTTTGTTGAATTGAATTCCTCCCATTTTAGGGCCAGGGCAGAGTCCCAAATGAGAACTCATGGAGTTTGTTCTGCTGAGGCAGAGCCCTGGGTCAGGGGAGGGGGGGATCATGTAACAGCTCATCAAATGTCCCAGCAGTCTTGTGGGCTGGGTTTTGTTTTGTTTCTTAATACTCTAGCGCAGATCCCAGGGTGGAATTTGGTTTTCTCCCAGATGCTTCCTGAGTTACACAAGTCCCCTTCCTGTGGGCACCTCAAGAATGCCCAAGACTCTCTGGTCTTTCTGTGGTTTTGAATTTTCCCTAATCCTTTTATCTCTGCAACTGTACAGGCTGTTGCTTCCATGTTGTTTTGATTTACTGGGACCACTCAAACCTGGAGTTCTCTGGCTCTGATCACCTATCAATAGGTTCCCCCTACCAAGGCTTATTAGCCACAATGGAGAACATGAGCGATAATATTTCCAAACTTGTTTTCCAGATCTTCAGTCCTGAACAACAACAGTGTTGCCTATATTTTGTAAGTTCTTTCTCCTCCTCTTCTTCCTCCTCTTCCTCTATGCCTCCAGGAATTTGGAAGCTCAATGACCCACTAGTGTTTGACTTTATAGGAAAGAAAAAGGCTATCCATGGCCAAATCTCAGCTAAGGAGGACTAGAGGTATGAAATTGGAGTGTCTTGTCTCCTCTGTGCACCCCACCCCCTTCTTCGCCTTTTACTGATTCCTAACAGATCTGTAGATTTAAAGGCCCTCGCCAACACACAACGACTTTATAACACTGTCCTTTGGGTTCATACCTTAGAGGTGGGCCCACCTTATAACAAAGTCCATTTGATGCTTTAGTAACTCAGCCAAAAGGGACCTGCCTTATGCCGGTTTCTGCTGCAGAGGGAAAATTTCCAAGATGGCTTTCCAAAATCATTAGGCCCACAAAATTTCTATTATTCAGCCTGAAAAATGCACAGTTGGTCTCAGCGGTCCCCCATCTACCAGTGCCAGTCCTTCCCCCTCCCATACAACCACATTTTCGTTTAACTGTTCCCCCGATCGCTAAGCGAGAAGAACACAACATCTGCCTGAAGCAAATCTACCGAATTCCCCAACAAACACAGATTCCCAGAAAATCAAACAAAAAGGAATATCAGAGGCAGACTGCGAAACTATAGACTCCCTGCCTGATTGCTTTCAGGCTGAGGCACACAGCTGTGTGATTATGTTATGGACTGTGCCCCAAATCTGACCCTCCCTGCACAGACTAGGACTCTTCCCACTGGATCAAATCCACCTGCCAGGCCCACAACAAACAGCTATTCTGCAGCACTATTTGCATTCCCCCGCATTGGTTAAAGGAGGAGCCACCCATTAGATAGGAGTAGCATGTCAATTCAGTTTCATGAAGATTTAACAAAGTCATCTACTATGTGCAGTAGATTTCATAGCAAATGACAAAAATGGCTGATTACATACACAGGGCTTCCCAAGCACAAAGTAGGCAATTAATAAATATTAACAAAAAGAATCCCACTTTACTACTGATACCAGAGTTGTTCATTACTATACACAACAATCGACATTCTTTCCTGTGGATAGTTTGGAAGCTAAAAACAATGTGACTACTTGTGAAGTTTCTTTTTTTACTATGTGGCTAAACTGGACCAAGTAGAGGATTGATTATTCAGTTCAGGGAGGGCCAGATCAAAGAGAATAGGTTGAAAGCTAGAAGGGACCTCAGAGATTTAGGAACAGCCTAAGAACAGTAGAGAGTGCGACCTGTCTTAACCCCAGCCTCCAGCTGCTGATGACTCCATTTCCCTTTGCTTCCCCCCAAATTACCTTGTTTTTATTCGGTATAGTCTGTATTTAGTTCTGAGTGTGTGTTGTTTATTCCACCCAGAACATAGGCTCCTTGAGGACAGGGGCTATTCATTTTTTCACTCCATATTCGTAGCACTGTGTTTGAAACATTGTAAGGATTTAGTGAATCCTCACTAATTTATTGATCCATCTAGTCTATGTCATTTTACGGATCGGGTCCATAGGGATTAAAGTGATTTCTGCACTAACAAGACAGAGACAGGATAAACTGGAGATAATCATCCGGAGGAAGGCACCAGCATTTAAAAGAATGGGAAAGGCTTCTAGTAGAAGGTAGTACTTTCGCTGAGATTTGAAGAAAGCCAGGAAAGCCACGAGGCAGAGATGAGGAGGGGATGTTCCAGATATGGAAGATAGGAGGATAGCCAATCTAGAGTTAAGAAAAGGAGTGTCTTATGAAAACAGAAAGGAAACTAGAGTCACTACATTAAAGAGTATGGGAGGCGGGGAGAGTGTAAGGTGGAAGAAGACTGGAAAGGTAAGAAGGGGCCAGGTTATAGGGAGCTGGTGAAGCTGACTGAACAGAGGGAGTGACGTGATCAGATTTGTCCTTTAAGAAGATTCATTTTAGAGCTGAGAGAAGGTAAGGAATGGGATTTCAACAGTAGGGTCTCTGAGTAAAAGCCAGTGTTCTTTCTACTGTCTTAGGTTTGGGCTGTATGTATCCGAACGTATGTTTACACATATGGGGGTATGTGTGTGTATATATATACACATACAAAGACACATAGACATAGACATATATGATATACTCACGTGTGTCTATGAATCTGTGTGTATGAGACTTTACGTACATCTATCTGTGAGAAACAAAAAAGTAAACTGGATAGAGAGCTAGGCAATGCAGAGGATGAAATGTTGGACCTGGAGTCAGGAAGAGCTGAGTCCAAATCTGTCCTCAGACACTTACTGGCTGTGTGACCCTGGGCAAGTCACTTAACTTCCATTCACCTCAGTTTCGTCATCTATAAAACGGGGATAATAATAGCACCTCCCCCAAGTTGTCATAAGGATAAAATGAGATAATATTTGTGAAATACTTTACAAACCTTAAAGCACTCTATAAATGGTAAACGTTTTTATCATTATTATTTAATTATAAATATAAATAAAATTATAATTCTAAAATTATATATTATGTAATTATAAAGTTATGTGTTATTATAAAAATATAAACTATAAATAAATTATTTAATAATATTATTATTATAGAGCTGGTCTCAGAATCAAGAAGCCCTGGATTAGAGTCCTGCCTCTGATAAATGCTGTCTCTTTTTTACACTTTATATACTTTCCAGCAAGACACACTCTCAAAGCATAGCTTCCACATACGTAGTTTCTACACAGTCCGGTAAGAACTGCCTTCTTACTCTCCCTTACCACACCAATGCATCTCCAGACTCCATGCCTTTTCAGTGACTTGCCCTTTGTGCCTGGAATGCCCTCCCTCTTCACCTCTGCCTCCTAATTTCTATGACTTCCTTCAAGACTCAGCTTAAATCTTACCTTCCACAGGAGGCCTTTTCCAGTTCCTCCCCCATCACTAGTGCCTTCCCTAGGAGGGAAACTTTTCACCTACATTTTATGTAGCTTGTAAAAACAACATAGTCGTTTTTATGTCATTTTTCTCCATTAGGAGATGAGCTTCTTGAGGGCAGCCTATGAGGCTTTTTTTCCTTTCTTTGAAACTTTTTTCGTCTTTTTTTCTGTATACATTTGGATCTTTCCATTGCCCGTGCTTAACACGGTGCCTTAGTAAGTGCATAATAAATGCTTTTTGACTAGCTGATTGTATGAACCTAGGCAAGGCAATTAATGTCTCAATGTTCCCAGAATAATTTCTAAAACTCTAAGACATTGGTAGAGAGGGTCCCCTCACTGGAAGGATGGTATGGATTCTCCATACCAATGGAATCATGTGTCTATTAAAATGCATATATTTATCGTATGTTATATATACATATATACATTTATGTTTGCATATATATAAAATACACATCTATTCACATATATAAAACACATGCTTCTAAATATGCATGTCTTTACTATTACAAACTACATTCTCAATATAATTCAGTCATGAACTTTCTTCTCATGTTATGATCAGATTATAGTCTTTAATTATAGTTTTCCATTGCAAAACAAGGTTACGCAACTGTTTTTTGATGGGCGGAGGGTTACATGCCTTTTCAGTTACCACTTCTGTGTGTTCTAAAGCCTTCTAAATTCCTATGGGAATGAAATTATTTACGCAGATATCTATCTTGGCCTGGTATGCCTGCAAACTCACACCAAAATTCGTTTTGTTGACCAAATATGGATGCACAGTGAGGCAAGGAAACCAGAACCTTGTCTTCCTGTCCCGCCTGCCCTCTAGCAAGGTCACACCCATGGACACACTGGCTTCGGCCATTAGCTCGGACCACAGGCAGTCCTGGGATGCTGTGCTGATTCTCCAGTTGGAGAACCCACCACTGTTCTTTTCTTCTCTCCACAACTCCCCCCCACCCCCCAGCTCTTTTCTTCTCTCTCCCCTCTGGCTGCCTGACTTAAGAAGCATTTCCTTGCTCTCTCTGTCAAAGGAGAGACAAAAGGGCTGGGATCAATGGGGCAGTTCTGCTGCTTAACCATTCACGTCACTCACAGTGCTCCAATGCTTCAAGGTTTACAAAATGCTTTTCTCACGATAACCCTGAGAGAGAGGGAGGTGGTGCTACTGGCTGCCAAGCCTGGGAAAATACTTAATGGAAATTCCTCCATCAAGGAGAAAAAGATTGACTGAAATGGGAACTTTTAAGATGACCTATGAATCTCTCAATTGACCATGTTCTACATTGCTGACATCGCCGTCCTCTTTCACATGCCCGATTTGCTCTGTAGGGCTGTGTGTCATCTATACAAGAGATGGGCAAGGCTGCTAGGATGCGAGTACGACGGCACATTGTATCAATGGTAAACCTTAATTTTTATTTCTCTTTGAAACACTCCCTTCTTGCTACTCCAGAACCCCTTCTTGCTGCTGAGAAGGTTGCCACACGCTAATCATCGTGATAGGTCTCTGTGCATAATTGCACAGTCTCCGTGGCTTGGCACATCTACCATAAATAGCTTTGATTAGTTTCAGTCTCTCTTAATAGAAACTGTTGTGTCTGCCAAGGGGAGGCCAGACAGTAGATCAGACTAAACCAATTAGTGGCATGCCCCCCACCCTCAGGCCCCCATCATCCACTCCGCCCCTCCATCAATGCCTGTATCTGTAGTAAGTACATCCTGTGGTTATTCTGCCAAATCCTGCTTCAGAACTTTCAAAGTCTTTTGTGGCTTCTGTCACCTCTGACAATTAACTCAGTGAGCCTGGCCAATTGGGGCTGAGCCTCTTTCTGCTCCAAGAGGAATTTCCCTTAAGATGCTCCTACTCTGCTTCTCTTTGCAGGGTAGGTAGGGCAGGGCAAAGTCATAAGCCTTTCCTAAGGTTTCTGTTTCAGGGACAGTGGAATTGAAAATACTATTTCAGTTATATTTTCTTCTTTTGTCCCTGGGAATCATTGAGTACTTAACGACACCACACATCTTCCACTCTATAGGGACGGCTGGCTTTGGCTGAACTAAGCAGCAGGTGTAGGGATGTGCGTAAGTCAGGACACGGTGAATGATGAAGGAAACCACTACTCCTGCTTTGCCATCCTGAATTCTGGTTAGTATGAGGTTCGGGGGCCAATATTATTAGTGTCAGCAGCAAGTAGATCTAGAGATGACCGATTATCTTCTGATTAAAAGTGCTAAATGAAAAGCATAACTGAATGTCAAGTTGTCATGGAAACTTGATACAACCTGGAAAATGACTAAGCTCAGCAGAAGGAGGTGTGTGTCTCATCAGTCTCCAGGCTCACCTTTCTGGGATACATGCCAACCTGTTTGGTTTGCTTTCCTCATTTGTCACATAGATTGAGGGCTGGGGAGGGAGGAGGCATGTGCACCGTGGCAGGGCATGTCTAGGAATTGACCTTGCTTAATGGTCAAGACAGAGGTCAGCAGAGTAGTGGGACTAGATTGGTCATAGAATCTTCATCCAAACAGAACTCAAAGCCCATCTCTCTCCACTTTCCCCACTGGAAAGGTAGTGACAGTTTCAGATATGGCTTAGCAAGTAAATGACCACTCCAAGCATGTAGATTTTTTTTGAGGGGATGCCTACTTTGGCTCCCCTTCCACAGGTTGGTCTAAAAGTAAAGTACAGGTCTTTCTTGATACCTGGGTCATGGGTGGCATAGTTCCTATTTGCCCATAGAACCCCTTGCTAGCCAACCTCGGATCAATGTGGAGTATTTGAGCAAACATAATTATGCCAATATGGCTGTAGCTCCCATCTGTCACATTCTCTAACAAATCAACTAGGTAGGAGCCACAGATGAAGTAGCAAATGATTTAATTAGGAAAGAATAGTAGAATAAATAACAGAGAAAAACAAGCAAAAGATTCACTCTCAGTCATTCATATATGAAGGGCTATAATTTCCTACAGATTCCACACTGGTGAAGTGGGAAATTCTCTCTAGAAAATTGACCCACATTCTGGCATTGGAAGGGTGGAACATCCTGGCTCCATCCCCTAACCACTCCCTGACCTCATTACTTCTCCATCCTGCTTTTCACAATTACCTTGAGATGGCCCTAGAACTCCATTTGCCACTACCAATCTAAAATTAATTTTTATGAGTTGCTGCTGCCATCTGCTGGAGCTGTTGTCTGTTGCTTAGATGTCTTTTTCTTCAGAGAACAGGCAGTATTATTGTTCTTCTGTGAGAGCCCTGGGCCACCATGCCTTGGGGGCTCATCAAAATATTTTTAGCTCTTTCGTTTGAAAGGACTCACAGTCAGTCATTCAAAAAACATTTATTAATAGATTATTAGATATAATTAATAAGTCATTAAAGTACAAATACAAATAGAAGGAAAGTTCCTGCTCTCAAAGAGCTTACATTCTAATGGAGGAATTCAATACACAAAAGGAAACTGAAATGATGGTTGTGGGGTAGGGAGAGACATAAAGGTTCCCAGCATGGGAGCACAGTAGAGAAAGTCCAGGGTACAGCCTGGAGAAGAATGACACATGGCTGGCCTAAATACTCATCTTAAACAAAGGTTCTTGGATTCCAATCAGAGGGAGAGGCCATGGGTTACTTCCAGTGTGTGAATTCCCAAGGCAAAAGTGAGCTTCTAGGTTGAAGAATTTTCTGGGGCATAGTAGAGGAACCTAGAGTGCAGCTTGGAGAAGATGAAGAGACCAGAAAAAAAGGCAATCTGGACAATAGAGATCCTCTGGGGAACTATGTGTATCACACATGTGGCACACGGCCAAAAGAACCTGTGGTCCTGCAGATGGTCAGAGGTAGGGGAGTAGGGACCCACTCCAAGACCCAGCTGGGAGCAGTGGCAGGGTGATAAATGTGATTTTGAGCAAGTGGAGGAATTCCTGGACCAAACAGAAGTTGTGGTCAGGCCCAAGGAGCTGGTAGAAAAAGCACCATGTTGCAGAGAAGCAATCTTCCAAATACCTTCAGCAATCTGAAGAAGGTTTAATGCTAGTGACTAGCTCAAGCATAGTATAAGAGAAAGAACATTGAAGTTGGCACCAGAAACCTATCATCCCTCTGAGCTTCAGTTTCTTATTCTGTAAAGAGGAGTTAAACTAGAAAATTTCTGAAGTCCTTTCTTCCATCTCTAACCTTCACTCGTTTGATCAATCAATCCAAAAAAGCCTTTATTAGATTTAGTTATTCACTTTTCTTTTCTCCGTGGGCAGCATATTTATTTTACTTACAGAGGTGGAAAAGTAAAACTATTTGTTCCTATTTTTGCTAAGTGGTTCTATGTCTGCCTTAACCATATACAAATAAATATATTTTGACAAATTGAAAAAGCATTGGACAAAGTCTTTCATTTTGTTCTGATGGAAAAAAAGATGGGGAAATAAAAACTATCTGATACTCCAGTGGAGTGTATTTGGTCCCAGATGAATGTTCAGATACAAAGAACAGTTACTAACAGTTTACAGTCAAGTTAGAAGGAGGTCTCTGGTGGGGTGCCTCAGAGCCTGGCTCTTTAGTTTGCTTCATCTTGTTTTTGCAATGACTTAAAGTATAAATAGCATGTTTATCAAATTTTCACATGACCCAAAGTGGTGGGAGATGATAGCTAACATACTGGATGAAAGAGTCAAGGTTCCCAAAGACCTTTACATGCTAGAAAACTCTGAGCCAAAATGGATAAGATAATATTGAAAAGAGATACATGTAAAGCCTTATATTTGGGTTTGAAAATCAACTCCACAATTCTAAGATTTGACTGCCAAGGACCTAGACATCTTAATGAATAACAGTAATAACTAACATTCAGATAGCACCTGCTATGGGGTAGGCACTGTGCTAAGTAGTTTCCAAATATTGTCTCATTTGATCTTCATAACAATCCTGGGAGGTAGGTGGTGTTATTATCCGCATTTTGCAGATGAGGAAACTGAAGCAAGAAGAGGTTAAGTGACTGGTCCAGGGTCATACACCTAATAAATATCTGAGGCTGGATTGCAACTCTAACCACTGTACCACCTAGCTGCCCCAGATTAATAGACATAATAGACAAGATAAGTGGGGTCAGCAGTGGGGAACTAAGAAAAACAATTTAGTCTTAGGCTTCAGTGTAGATGGCAAAGCTAAAGATGTACAGGAAATTGCCAATTGCTGGTAGGCTGAAAATCTTAGTAGTTTATGTTAAGATCAGGGCTAACCAACAACTACACTGTCGATCAGTTAGCATTGCCTTATTATATGGACTAAGTACTGACATGACAAAGAAAGGCAAAAACCAAATAGTCCCCAGTCTCAAAGGAGCTCACAGTCTGATGGAAGACTAAGACATTCCAGTGTGCCTCGAAGTTTTCACAGGTGTATCAGCCAGATAGGAATCTCTCCACAAAGTCAACTCTCACTCCAGCCTTTCAGTTTCCCAAACAGATGCCTGCCTAGTCTGCTTTGCTTTTCTCCTTCATTTCTTTTCTTTTTATTCCCAATCCTCCTGCTGTCTCTCCATCATCATAGACAATTATTATCTCAAAGGTTTATCCATCAATGTTAATTTCCATTAGATGGTACAAGCCCCTCCATATTCTGTCATCTCTGACTCTCCCCTAGCCGGTGGTTTATCTGTGACTCCATCCACAAGGATAGATCATACCTTCCATACCTCCTCATAACATGGGACTTTTGTTCATGTTTTCCCACAATTCTATCATTAGAAGATCTCCCCAAAAAGAAAGATTTCTCTTCTTTTAATGTTTCTGAAATACCAATGCTCACTTGTATTCACCTACTCTAATTAGCTTACTATTACTTTCTCTTTTAATCAGTAATGTATTTTTATACTGGATCTACAGTAATGTATTTTGCTTTCTGCATGCAAATTGTCATTGGTAGCAGCATGCAGCAAGTTATTTGTAATTTTATTTCTCCCAAATCCACGGTTTCCCACAGTTTGTAGCTATGCAGCATTAGGGTAAGAATGTTGATGGTAAACATATGGGCTTTTGTAGGAACAAGCAGTTTGAGATCATTTAAAACATTACATGATTTCCCAAATGCAGTGAAATCTTGACCTGCAAATTCAATTCTAGGCCTGGCTCACTATGCCCGGATGAACATTCCTATCCAGATGGGCAATGTGTTTTTCATCCACTTTATTTTTCAGGTGTAGATAGTTAGACTAGACAAGTTCACTACTAGAGAGAAAGACAGACACAGACATACACATACATACACACACATATACATCTTTGGTGATTCAGAATTCGGTGCAATCAGTGCAGTGTCATATGTTAATGTCAGTATTGGGAGAAACTCACCATCAATAAGAACTGTAGGTATACTGTCATAAATTTGGTACTTACTGTGCTGTATAATTAGGTAACTCTGCTGTAAGTTTTCCTACTTTGGATACATGCAGATGCTAGGGGAAATAAGGCTATGTCCAGCAGGGAAAGGATATTGATTTCAGAGCAAAGAATCAGCCTTTTTGAAAGAAAGAAGTAAAATTAGCACTCAAACTCAGCCCAAGTTTATTAGCCACTTAAATGATGATGGAAGAAGGTTGAGGCAGGGGTAGAGCCAAGATGGTGGCTGGAAAGCAGGCACTTTCGTGAGCTCCCTCACCCCAGGTCCTCCAAACACCTGTAAAAATGGCTCTGAACAAATTCTAGAACTGCAGAATCCATGAAATAGCAGAGGGAAGCAGGGCTCCAGCCCAGGACAGCCTGGATGGTCTCTGGGTAAGGTCTATCTCACAGAGCTGGGAGCAGAGCTGTGCCCGGACCAACAAGACCTGAAGCTGGGCACAACAGGCCGTAGCACCCTGAATCAGTGAGCTATGGCAGTTACCAGACTTCTCAACCCACAAACACCAAAGACAACAGAGGTTAGTGGGAAAAACTGCTGGGGACAGAGTGAAAGAAGGAGTTTGTGGTTAGGTCACTGCCCTAGGGGCAGCAGAGAAGGTGCAGCTATAGAACTACTGCTGTAGTTGCTTCCAGCCCTAGGCCCACCTAGTGGGAGGAATTAAGTGGCAAATCTGAGCAGGAGTACAGAGCCAGCTTAGATCTGAGTCCAGTCTAGGTTTGCAGTTCTTGGGGGACGAGGAGTGCTGGTGTGGCAGAGCTTGCTGTGTAGAAAAAGCTCTGAAAACAACAGCACAGCCCCTCAAGCTTCAGACCAAGTACTCTATACTCTACAAGCAGTCATACCCTAACGAAAAACTCAAGGGTCAAGTAAATTGGCTGGGAACATGGCCAGGCAGCAAAAACGAACTCAGATTCAGACTCAGACTTTGGAATCTTTCTTTGGGGACAAAGAAGACCAAAACATAAAGCCAGAAGAAGTCAACAAAGTCAAAGAGCCTACATCAAAAGCCTCCGAGAAAAACATGAATTGTCAGGCCACAGAAAAGCTCAAAAAGGATTTGGAAAAGTAAGTTAGAGAAGCAGAGGAAAAATTGGGAAGAGAAATGAGAGGGATGCGAGAAAACCATGAAAAACAAGTCAATGACTGGCTAAAGGAAACCCAAAAAAAATACTGAAGAAAATAACACCTTAAAAAATAGACTAACTCAAATGGCAAAAGAGCTCCAAAAAGCCAATGAGGAGAAGAATGCCTTGAAAGGCAGAATTAGCCAAATGGAAAAGGAGGTCCAAAAGACCACTGAAGAAAATACTACCTTCAAAA
>CM053623.1:54281145-54334477 GCA_028646595.1 Phalanger gymnotis | reverse complement strand
GGGATGGGCCTGTGAATTCATTTCAATGTACAATTTCCAAGAAGGAAAGGCCCACACGAATGTACTAAGCAGGTCCAAAACTTCCCTACAACTTAAGAGTCTTAAAGAGTTACCCAGAGCGTTGAGAGGGAAAGCCATCTGCCCAGAAGCACATAGCCGGTATGTTTCAGAGGTGGCACTTTGACCTGTTTTCCTGACTTGGCAGCCAGCTCTTTATCCTCTCTACCTCTCCCTGAGCAGTTAATAAATATTTATTGTTTAATTGACTGATGTAAAGGGATTATTAATGTCTCTTATTTCAAGACTATAGTCATTTATCAAGCACAATATTCACAAGGTCACCTATATTCTTTCCCTGAGTAGAAAGTCAAGTCAAGTCAACAAGCATTTATTAACCACCTACTACATGCCAGGCACTGGGACAGTCTAATGGAAGTTGAACCAGGTAAAATCTACGTTGTTGTTGTTCAGCCCTGTCCAACTCTTCACGACTCCATTTGAGGTTTTCTTGGCAGAGATACTGGAGTGGTTTGCCATTTCCTTTTCCAGCTCATTTTACACATGAGAAAACTGAGGCAAACAAGGTTGAGTGACTTGTCCAGGGTTACACAGGGGTGGTTTGAACTCAGGAAGATGAGTCTTCCTGACTCCAGGTCCGGTGCTCTACCCTCTGCACTACTTAGCTACCCAGGTGACCTCTAATATACTCCTCTAACTCAGATTCTGTGATAAATTTCACAAGAGAGACCAAAAATTGCCATATACAGACAGTGAAAATAGCAAAAGGCACTACTGGCATTCTAACAGAAGTCATTTATACTCACTCTGTTTTGTTTTTGTTTTTTAATTTAAGTCTTAAATATGTAAGGTGTTCAAGGATTCTCTCTAAAAGCATTCTGCCATCATAGGATCAAGAAACAGAAGAGACCTCTAGATCATCTAGACCAGAGGTTCTTAACCCAGCAGTCCGTGAGCCTGTTTGGTCTTTTGAATATTTTATTAAATTTTACATTATAAAATATTTGAAATGTAATATTTTATTAACCAATATAATACAAGCCTATGTATTTAATATATCTAAAAATCTTATTCTGAGGAGTCCATAGGTATCATCAGACTGACAAAGAGGTCTATAACACACACATAAAAAAAGGCAGTGAGGATCCAATCGAAGTTCTTTTATGCCTTGCCCCTACCCTATCTTACATATGGAAAAAGTAAAGCCCCTCAGGATTAAGTGATTTGCTGAAGGTCACATAGGTGGTAAGTGTCAGGCGATCTTTTACCTCAGGTCCCCTGACTTCAGCTACAGTAGGCATTCCACTATACCAACACCTCTTATTTATGACAGGTTCACCGAGACCTTTTGTGACAGCTTATCTAATAGTCACGAAATGCTTGTAGCCACCATTTTTCTCTGCTTAAATAGAGTCCCTGCCTTCTAGGGGTTTCCATGCTACTATTACTAAGGTAGTCAGTGGGAAAGGAAGCTCAAGCCCCTGTTGTTTTCTCCTTCATAGTTGACTTAGGCCAGTGATGGTATAAATATAGACGCTGGACCGAGCTAAGTTTGAGTTATTTACTACTTCATCCAAGAGATTTTGTTTTGTGAGATCGTAAATATTTTGAAAAATAATGTGTGCATACAGCAGCATCTTATCTTTGTCCTCTGAGTACACAGCATACCCACTTCCGTAATGAAGATCTAAACAATGGCTTTGGCTTCTGTAATGGCATGCATGACAATAGGTTCTGTAGTTTTTTTATAAGATAAGAAATTTCCCTGATGCCAAAGAAAATGAAACTATTTCTCCATCATACTTGTGGCAAGAGGTACATTTAAAAATGATCATTTCTTTCAAAAGCAAAAAAAAAAAAAAGTAATTTTCACTTAATATATTTTTAAAGTTTCCCCTGGAGCAGTGTTTTTTTTAACCTTTTTGTATGTCACAGACCCCATCATCAGTCTGTTGACACTTGTAGGCCCTTTTTCAGAATAGGGGTTTTAAATACATAAAGTAAAATGCATAGTATTACAAAGGAAACCAATTATATTGAAATAAGTTAGTAATTTTTGAAAAACAAGTTTGCAGACAAGACAGCAGGTTAAGATCCTCTGCCCTAGATATACATCTCTGATCTAGACACATGGGTGAAATACAGGGTACCAGGTACAAGAAGATAATGGCTTGATTTCAGAAACACGCAGCCCCAAAAGGAGATTAGAGGATGGCATTCTAGAACTCAGACACAGACTGTCTATAAAGTCATGGCAAAATAGGATGTGTTTGAAAAATCTGGACCGTTAGACCTACTTCAAAATGAGCCTTAGAAAAGTCATTACCCAATTAACCAAAAGCATTTGAGCAAGAAGCAATCGAAGAAAGAAATCCAAACTATCTATAGCCCTATGAAAAAATGCTCCAAATTACTAATAATTAGAGAAATACAAATTAAAATTAGCTTCTACTTCATACCATCAGATTAGCAAAGTTGACCGAAAAGGGAACATGAAAAATTTTGAAGGGGCTGCCGGCAAACAGGCAAATTATATTGTTTTGTAGATCTGTGAATTGGTCCAGCCATTTGGGCCATTTGGAACTATGTCCAAATAATTACTAAATCACATGGATCCTTTGATTCAGTGACATCACTACCAGATATAAACCCCAAAAAGATCAAAGAAAGAGGGAAAGGACCCCTCTGTACAAAAATACTTATAGCTACCATTCTATTTGTGGTGACAAAAAACCAAAATCTAAGCGGGTATCTACCTATTGAGGAATGGCTAAACAAATTATGATCCATAAATTTAATAGAATACTAGTGTGCTATAACAAATAACGAAAGGGACAGAATCAAAGAAACTTGGAAGTTTTTTATTGATTCAGAATGAAGTGAGAAGAACCAGGAGAACTGCTTATGTAATAATAACATTAGAAAGACAAACAGCTTTGAAAGACTTTAGAACTATGATCTGTGAAATGATCAACTATTATTCAAGAGGTCCAATGGTAAAGCATGCTACCCAACATCTGATAAGAAAGATAGACTCAGGAGACAAAAATGAGACTAAGGGTTTCTTTTGGATATGATCAATGCAAAAAATTTGTCTTGCTTGACTATGCATATTTATTTACAAGAATCTTGTTTTTCCTTTTTCTTTTTTTTTTCCAATGAGGGAAGGCAATAAGGTAGAGAGAAATCAATTTTTAATTGAAAAAATTAAATTTCAGAATGACAGATTTGGCAAATTTAAATTAAACCTTTCATTGGCTTCAGATTCTGCTCCAGCCCTCTAAACACAGTCATGGAGCATTGGTGTGTTGGTCAAACATAAACAAGGGACCTATCAACACCTCCAAAGAACTAATATGTAGCACATACCCGAATGAAGCGAATCACAAGTGGATGGACTCTTGAAATGCATAGAAACCAACTCCAGCATTGTAATGAAAGAATGTGATGACAGACAAGTTATAACATACAGTCAGCCAATTTATGAATGGGGGTATGTGGCTTACAAGTTTTGGACATGGGAAGAATTATGTTGCTCAATTTACAACTTATTAAAGAAGAGCAAAGCCATCAATGCAGATGGCTGGTTTTACATCAGAGAAGGCTGGAAGAGAGAACATTTACAGAGCTTCAACTGAGTAAGCTATCAGCTAACACTTAAGTCACATTTTCTCTATTCTCAGTCATTAGGATACGGTGAATTTTCACTTAGGATAGAGTGTGCAGCATTCTGAGTGTGCAGCCAAGGCATTTCCCTCTAGTTATCTGCAAAAGGACCTCTCTAGAATTAGCCTCTTTCCTTTGGCACTGCAGTAATTACTTTTTCACATGGAGCAAATTCATTCAAAACACTTGCCTAACACATGTAGAATGTAATGCCTGGTTTCTGGAGTATCAAGTTGGAGGTTTATGGAGTTGGTTTTATGCTCTTAGATGAAACATTTCCCCCAAAACAATGAAAAAATTAATGTGGATTCACCAGACAAAAGGCACCATATTTTAAATATAGCCAACAGTATATTTATATAACCAAAAAAGCCATATGAGTAGGCACCAAGATGTACCCAGATTAAGAGAAAAAGGCCAACCATCATGGCTCAGCTAGGTTTTGGAGACCATCTTCTTCCCTAAATACTTGCTACCATGTACACATTAATGGCCCCTTGTAGAACCATGGAAACAAACTTGAACCTGATCTAATATACATTTGATTCACAATATTCTGTCTTGAGTCCTGCAATGAGAACTGTAGTATCTGAGACAGATGAGCGTTTTAAAAAACCCTGGTAACCTGAGGAACAGCCACAGTTCTGTGGAAGTTTGCTTGCCAATTAGGCTGGCAATGAAGAGACCAGTATCCTACTCATGTTTCTTCCAAGGTCAGTCAGTTAACCACCTTTCTTCCTTATCTGTGATGTCTGTAAGATAGGGAAAATAACCCTCCAAAACTATATCAACGTTTTCTAGATATGAGTCAGATGTTAATCTAATTGAAATTTCCTACAACATTGAGTCATATGCCCTGAAAATACAGATATTACCATGGCTTAAAACAAGAAAGTTAGATGCAAAATATGCCAGTTACCTACCCCAAATCTTCTAAAAACTTTTACTTATACCATGAATCTAAAAATCTAAAAGATTAAATTACTGAAGGTCTGGAGGCAAACATCTGTAGGCAAAATGAGACATGCAAATCACTGGTCCTTCTTCATACTTAATGAATCTTTCCACTGATTGTTTTCTGCATTTGCTAGCTATTCATAAGAACGAGTTGCCAGTCTGGGCCTTTACCTTAATTTAAGAAAGGATCTCTGTGTGGTGGGCTGGAATTTCCTTTGTTTTAATATGCTTGAAAAATCTGGAATGGTCCCTCTGGTTCATTTCTGGAGTGTGAGTTCTCAACAAAGAGGCCAAAATGACTTTATGCCTTAAAGGGTTTCTGTGAGGTGCCTGTAATTACTTTTTCACATGCTGAAAGTCAATGCCAAGCAGTTTCTTAGCGTGTGGGGAGCTGAATTTCATAGACTGCAAACTCTTAGATCAGGAATGTCCATGATCTGTTTCAAACCTGTATAAGGTGCCAAGCATGACACAGGGCCTGCCACATGTACACAGTTCGCAAATGCTCTTTGATGGGTGATTAATGGAAAGTGTGAACAGTTCTGTGGCACTTGCTAAGATCGCTTAGCAAAGCTCAGCTTTGTCCCATTTGTCTCTATGATTTGACTCTATAACCTAGGTGAAAGTCCTCTTAAACAGACAGTTAACATTTCAGAGTAATAGGTTGGGTGATGTCTCCTATTTATAACTCTAGAACGAGACTTAGAGTTAATGATGATTTATTGGTCAGTGCTGATTGTAATAAAGCTATTCTTCACCTTTGGAAATTCAGTCATAATTTAGGCCAGAAGATAAACTACTCAAGCTCTGTATTGTTCTTAGTTCTATAGCATGGGGAAATTTTGGTTAGCTTCCCAGAGGTATGCAATATTTGAAGTGGGTGTTTTTCCCCCTCAGATATTGAGGAGAAATATTGACTTTTTAGAAAGGTTTCAAAAAAGTGCCAGGGTGACTCAGAGTTAACTGAAATTTTTGTTAGACCTCAGAATATAAATCTATTAATGGAATGGCAGCGGGGAGTCACCCTGGGGGTCATCTTTCCATCGTAGTATACCCTTCCTTGGCCGCGTGTCAGATTCTTTTCTCTGCTATGAGGAAGGATGTGGCAAACCTGATAAGGATTCAGGGGACAGGTAGAAAATTGAAATGTTGGGAAATAAGATAGATCTATGAGGAAAAGTTAAAGGAGTAGCAATTGCTTTGTCCAAAGAAGAAAAAATTGGGAAGTGAATCATATCACTAAGAATTTTCAAGCATGTAAAGGACCCCAACACATCGGATTAGGCCTAGCCGTTCTCCATTCCCCAAAGGAGAGATCAAAAGAAAACAGGCCCATGCTGCTGCACCAGGAGCTTAAGTTACAGATAGGGAAGAATTTCCTGACAGTGGGGCTTGTTAAACACTTAGAATGAGCTACCAGGGGAAATTGTGCAATCCACTTGGCAGTCTCTAAAAATATGATAGATTCTTATCTATCTGAAACCAAAGGGGAGAGGTTAGAAGAAGGAAGAGAGAAAGAGAACCAAATGACCTCTCAAAGCCCCTTCTAGACACAGGGTTCACTGATTCACCAACAACCCACCCCCAAAAGTCTGGGGAAGATAAATATTCTAAAAATTAACACGACTCCCAAGGGATTCTGTTCTTAGCCTCTTTCCCTATTGGAATTTATTCCAGTGCATTAATAAACTAAGTATTTTCTTTCTGGGAGGCCTCTGCATCTTGAGGGCAAACCAGCATCTTCTATTTGCTTTTATTCAAAATCAGATCACCGTCCCTCTGGATTTTTAGCCCAAGGGGACGTGAAATCAGTTGGAAGCTTTGGCCACGTCCCCCACCAACTCAAAGTGAACATTTTACTCCCGTACAAACTGAAGATCCATGGAGGCTGACATTTGAGATAGCAATTGTTCCTGTTTGCTTAAGTCAGGGGTTCTTTCCCTTTCGGGGTTATGAATCCCTTTGGCAGTCTGGTGGAATCTATAGAGCCCTTCTTACAATAACACAAAATAAAATGCGTAGGATTATAAAGGAAACCAATTGTATTGAAGTAAAGATGTAATTTTTTTCCCATCCAAGTTCTTGGAACCCCTGAAATCTCTGAACCCCAGTTTGAGAACTTCTGATATAGATGACCAAGAATCAAGTCAGAAAAATGGTCACATATATGGGCTATTTTGTAGGTAACTAGAATAGGGTAGCTATTTAAGAAAACAGGAAACTTCAGTTTCACATGGCTGACATCTACAAGATTTGAGCACTGCCCTTCCATAGCCTTCTAGGTATTGTCAAAATGCAAAGAAAAGTATTTGGCTCTACTTGCTTTCGGTCCTGATCCTTTCAAGTAAATTGCAAGATATTCTTTTTAAGGACACAAGAGATAAACATGCAGTTTTCACACGTGTAGGACTCTTGGTCTTGACAAGCAAACCTCATGGAAAATGGAAAAAGACACTTTAACTTCTCAGAAGACTTTCCTTTCCTTTTTGGGTCACCCTAGGCTAGATACAACGTTCCTACGTTTTTTGGCTATTTAAGCCATTTTGTCCACTACAACTGGTGACCCAGCCTGTGGTGAACGAGGCTCTGGTAAGCTCAGTCAGCCACACATTTCATGTCTTTTAAAATAAAGAGTTAACAATAACTTCAAGCTTTTGCTGCCTTCTCTTCTGAGTAGCGCTGATGCATGGTGCCCTTAGGGAGTGTTTATTACCTATTGTATCTTAGTTTTTGTTGGGGGTATAATATGTGGTTTTCCCTTGACAGCTAGAAAATTATGTTGTGGCAGGAAGGACATCATTCTGCCTGTCTTGAAATGTTTTTCCTAAGGGATCTTAAGCCAAGGTAGTGTTGATAAAAAATAAAAAGCCAAGTGAGAGTTTTTTTTAATTCTTTAACTCACCCATCTTATAAAAGAAATATTACATGAATATGAGTCAGCTTCCTTCTCTGAAGCCTGCGACGATAGCATGGAGATGACTGGAAGTTCTCAGTGGTTTTACCAAAGGGGTGGCAAGTTTGAACAAACCCTTCCAAGCTCTTTTATAGGGGCCTGGGCATAAATTGTTTTCTGAGAATCAGTCTAGCTAAGCTGGTAGAAGACAATCACTTAAAGTTTGGCCATGTGGTGATTAATTTTTATTTTATTTTTTTGTCATCCCCCAAATCCCTTAGTAAGGGGTTGCCATCTATTGAAGTATGAGATGACCTATCCTGATTAAATCAAAAGCCCATGAGGTATCAAAATACGAGTAAGTGACTCAATTTGGCTCCGTGTGGGCAATTGCTGCTGCTGAAGAATTAAAAACAAACTCCTCTGTTTAGCTTTTAAAGCACTACATGAAATAGCCCCAACCTACATTTTCAGCCCCAGTGGATAATTACTCTTTCTCCTGAGCTCTGTGATCCACCCAAACTAGCTTTCTCTTTGTTGCTCACACATGATACTTCATCTTCCATCTTTGTGTCTTTGCTTTGGCCATCCCAACCCCATTCTTGGAATGCTCTCCTTCTTCTCCTCTACCTCCCCACAATCCTTCTCTTCCTTCAAGATACACAGCTTAAGCACCTCTGTAGTGCGATCCTCTCAACTGCTGATGCTTCCCTCTCAAGCTAATTTGTATTTAACTACTTTACATTTATTCATTCATATATATGTGCTTGTCATAACTATTTAAATGTAAACTCCTTTGAAGTATGGGGTTATTTAATTGAATGCATTTTTATATCTGGTGAGTACGGTGCCTGGTACAAAGTAGGCATTTAAATAAGTGCTTGTGGATTGATTGGAAGAAGGGATAGACTAGAGTGTTTACTTTGATATTTCCCCTTTCCAATTTCCTTTTGTGTGTTGTCTTCTCCCATTAATTAGACTGTAAGCTCCTTGAGAGCAGCAACGGTCTTTTTCTTATTCGCATCCCTAGCGCTTAGCTTTATTTTTTAATTGAATTTTCATTGAATTTATTTTTATTGAATTGAAATGATGTTCTTGTGGGGAGGGGAGAAATTACAAGCTAATTATGCCTTCTCGTTCTATGTCATTTATTGTCCAAATCCTTCCTTAATTTTTCTACACAGGAGTTACCTAATGCCCTAAGTGTTTTCTTTCTGGCAGGCCTCTGCATCTTAAGGGCAAACCAGCATCTTCTATTTGCCTTTATTCATGGAGTCTTTCCTGATGTCATGTTTCAGGTATACTAGTGAAATATTCATCTATCTGTTACCCATCTCCCTTGCTACATGATCAACCCACATGTGTCCCTGATAGAGTATTTCACATGGTTTCTTTGGCATAAGACATTGTTGGTAATACATTACAGACTGCTTATATCCACTATACATCTCTCTATTGACCTTTGAGTTACTGGCAATTTGTGGCATTTCATTATTCTTGGCTGTATAGCATACCTATAGGGAATCCTTCTAGAACAGTGGTGTCAACCTCAAATAAAAATGAGGACCACTAAACCATGTAAGAGGATCCCTGCCTGCTGTGTATTAACTTTTAAAAAAATGATATATTTACATTATCTATGTTCTACTGTATTTTCATTTATTTTGTTAACTATTTCTCTATTACATTAGTCTTGTTGGACAGCACTTTGCAGTGTTGCTGGATTCAATGCTACAGGGCTTCATGTTTGATATATCTCTGTTCTAGGAGACCATGATAGTTCCTATGGAAATATTCTAGCCCATAGGAAGAAATAAGTCTATTTGCCAACGGAGGTCAAAGGGAAGAAAAAGAGAAGGAGGTTTGCTTTCCTATGGAGCTCTTCAAATGGCTTCCTCGATCCCAAATGGAAGAAATTTTTCAAGGCATTCGAACATACAAACCTTTGACCAGACATGCATCAGCTTTGCTGCCTTTCTGTGCCTTTTTGACTCATTGAAATATTAAGGTCTGTCTCACAAATGTTCCTTCCCATGAACTAATTTATGTTGGCCCTTGTTTTGTTTATCATTCTGTTATTGTGAGAGACCATGTCATGTTTTTATGACAAACACCATTAAGATGATGTTTCCCCCATCATGCTTCCAACTGATCTGTCCAGAGTCTCACAGCTAGTAAATACTTGAATTAGAATTTGAACTCAGTACTTCCTGCTTCTGAGTCCAGTGCAACTCAATCAAAAACTAAAATAAAAAAAAAAAACTTGAAGACATAGAGCTTTGCCTCAGGGCACCAAACTTGCACTTGTACTCCTTCTTCTGGTAGCAACAATGGAGCTCACCACTTGGTTAGCAAGAATAATTCACTAAATCAGTAAACAACCAGATAGCAGGTTTCCTTCTGCCTTTCCTGTAGCCACGCCTAGAATGAGTTCCTCTATGGCCCTTCCCCAGCTGTGTTTCCTTGTCTCTATATTTTCATTATATCTATATTCCTCCCACCACCCACGATAAAGTTCTTGTTTCCCAAGTCCAAGAGTCTCCTCAGATCTTCCTCTCCTGCTAAAACTCAATTGATTTTTGTCTTACCTCTCCTTTAGGTGGCAGCCAGGACTTCCTGCAGGTAGAACGCAAAGTAACGACTCACATTTATATTTGGGCCTTTAAGTTTTACAAAATGCTTTCCTCAAAATAAATGCTCTACTTAAATTGCCAAATTTCTCTGGGACTTTCTCCTCATTTGTAAAATGAGTCAGTTGACCCTTAGAATGGGAAGCTCCCTGAGATCAAGAGCTATTTGTTTTTTGTCTGTTTCTCCCAGGCACCCACCACAATGCCCGGCATATAGCAAGAGCTTAATAAATTGACACGACGATCATTAAAGTTCCATCCATTGCTAAATTTCTTTAGAGGGAAAGGAGATTACTAAGAAGAGGACCTAAGGAAGAGGGGATATAATAAATGGGATGGGAGAAAATGAGAGAAAGTCACCAGAGAATAGATCAAAAATGGCCAAAATGGAGTAATGAAAATGAGAAAAGTGAAGAAAATGAAAATCAGCTGAGGGAGCCTGGGAAAGAGGATATGAGAATAAAAAAGAAGATGGCAAGGAAGGACAATAAAATACAGTAGAGGGGAATGTGGGGAAATGGGGACACATGCTGTTAGTGGACTTGTGAGGTAATCCAATCATTACAGAGAGCAATTTGGAACCACATTCAAAGACCTATAAAGTTGTGCATAACCTTTGACCCAGGATTACCATGGCCATGTCTATGTCCCAAAGAGAGAGGGGGAAAGGGAAAAGGACCTATTTACACAAAAATATTTATAGCAGCTATTTTAGTAGTAGCAAAGAATTGTACATGGAGGGGATGCCCATCAATTGGGGAATGGCTGAACAAGTTGTGGTAGATGATTGTAACGGAATGCTTTTGTTTTTAAGAAATAATGAGCAAGATGATTTCAGAAAAAAAAAGACACCTGGGAAGATTTGTATGAACTGATGCAAAGTGAAATGAGCAGAACGAGGAGAATAAGAGCAATAGTATATGACGATTAATTATGAAAGACTTAGCTACTCTGATCAAGACAGTTCCAAAGAACCCATGATGGAAAATGCTATCCACTTCCAGAGAGGAAACTGATAAACAACGAGTGTAGATTGAAGCATGCTTTTAAAAAAATCTTTATTTTCCTAGTGGGTGTATGTATGTTTTCTTTTGTCACATGGCTAATATAGAAATGTTTTCCATGATTTCACATGTATAATCAATATATAGCTTGCCTTCTCAAGGGGTAAGGGAGAGGTAGAAGGGAGGAAGAGAATTTGGAACTCAAAAAAATTTTTAAATGAATGTTTGGGAAATGAATAATTGGGAAATAATGAAATAAATAAAAAATCTATTAAAAAATAAAATGGAGCAGAGGAGATGAAGAGAGGAGCAGGGGAGAAGATAGAAGAGTGATAAGGTGAAAGGAAGAGGCATGGAGGTGAGAGATGAGAAAAGAGAGTGTTAGAAAGAGAGAGAATAACATGAAAGGGGTAAAGTTGAATGATATAATTCAGCCTGGAAAAGAGAAGACTGAACAAGGATGTGATGATTTTCTTTAAATATTACAACTGGGGAAATATCCTCTAGTACATGATACCCCACTCCCATCCCCAGAAAAGCTAGCCCAGGTTTGAAATGTCCAGTAGGTCATCACAAAGGAAAAACCATAGCTCATGGGCCCCCACTGATGTGTTTACCTTCTATCAGCCAGTCAGAGCACATATTAGTTTAAAATAAAAGACCTTTAGGGAATAGTGGAGCAAATAATTGGCAACAAAACATCCCCCACCCACTCCTACACACATGCATGAGTCACAGGTTACCACAACACCAGGGAGGGAGGTACTTATACAAAGAGAATTTATGTGACCTGAGATAAAACACATCAGCTACATGCATAGGAAATGTATGTACATAAATGAAGAAGCATATAGCAGGGTATGTGTCCAGGACACATACATTGCCAAGGGACCCCATACTTCTTGTGCTACAAGGCTAACAAATGCTTTTAATGCCATCATTATGCTATTCCCCACTCTTTTCTATTGAATGTCATGTTGTTTCTACTGGGTGTCTCTCTGGCCTTATGATCACTGAGCTTCTGGGCTTCAGCTTTTCAGAGCAATCTATTGGTTCTCTACTCCATCAATATAAGTATGACTAGAAAGCCTTTCTTTGACTAGAGTATTTTAAACCACAGCTGAAGTTACAGACCAACACAATTAGCTAAGGACAGTCCAACCAAAGGGTCCTTAAGTTAAAATTGAACTCTCAGGTTAAGATTCAATCTATTCTTTCTTCTATATACAGCTAGTACTGATCACATTGTCCTAGACATCTATCGGACTTAATGTTAAAATTTTTCTGTAATGTCTGTTAGAAGCAGACAATTTGAAATGCCAAGGATGGCAGCATTAGGATAGGGAAGAAGAGAAAGACGAAGTTGTATATGATGCTATGGTGGAGGAGGAGGGGGAGGAAGCAACACTCCACCAAAAGCCAAGAGACATAATATCTGGTTATGGATTGATCACCATGACAGGTGCACCTCCCTCCAGTCTCAGGCTACCACAGTCCAGGTTCCCAGCCTGACAAGATCTACCAGATCAACTCTGTCTTGTTTTCACTTCGGGCCCCTCAGAGGGATATCAGTGGTATACTAGGATATGTTTAACAACTGGCTCTCTAGAAAAAAATACATACATATATAATACTTAAATATATACATATACATACACATATACAGGACACATTTTTTAGTTTTAATCTGCATTTTTAATATTTTCTCTATTGCTTTCTAACCCTTAGTTAGAAGTTCTGAGTTGTCTTCCTCTCACCCTGGCATTCAGTCCATGCTAACTTCCCAAGCCCTCAGCCTGGGTGTCATGTGTAACAGGAAGTTGACTAATATAACCCAAGCTTCAAAGATGCTTCTGATGTCTTAGATGTTTGTCATATAAGGGAGCATCTTTCCTTGATCCATTATAAATATTGAATGTTTATTTTAAATAAATTGCTGGTTGGAGTTGTTGCTGGGGAGTTTGCAGGTCATTGTTAATAAAGGGGATCCTGCCAATCTGTTCTCGGTTTCTCCCAGTTGCCCTGGTCCATCCAGGCTCAGCAGGATTACAGCAGGGCTTGAGTGAAAATGAGGGCTGCTCTTCAGGTGCAGCTATACTCACAAACATTAATAACAACAACAGAGAACGATGAGAAAAGGAGTTGTTCTCCAAGGGAACAACTCGGTGGCATTTCCCAAAGCTTTCTTTTGTAGATGTCATTTCAAACAGTTTAAAGAAATATTCATGGTGGCAATTTTTCTCACACCATCATTGAAACACAGTACATGACACGTGGTGGGAGCTTTACAAATGTTTATGAATTGATTGATTAATTAAAGGGTCTTAGGATATCGTTTTAGAGCTTAAAAGTCATTGCATCCAACTCCATTTTACAGATGAGAAAACTGAGTCCCAGACAGGTTATGCAACAGCCCAGGATAACAACCAAGTTTTGCTCCAGCTAGATTGTCTCTTCACTGTCCCTTATAGCTTTAAATCTTAAAATCTCCTCCGTGTGACTTACATTCATACCATACCTCCTCCCTGGGATATCTTCTTGCCTAATCTCTGCCCATGTGAATCTAACTAAACCATCTGAACCTCTCTATCATCTTTGAAGCCCACGGTGACTCACAGTGATTTCTCTCTCCTCCTCTGAACTCCAATGCAACTTGTATTTGCACTATTTATTCAGTAAATATCATATATTGTCTCATACAATGACTATGCATTTATATTTGTGTATATTGTGTATTTATGTGTGTTATATATACATATACGTATATCATGTCTTTTCTTTCCAACTAAGTTGTAAATCTCCTTGAGAGTAGGGATTTTGTCATATATTTCTCTGTATATCTTCCTCAGCATCTAATACCTCGTACATATTCAATAGGTTCTCAGTAACTCTTTAGTTGCTTGACAAATCATAAAGAGTAATTATTACACTTAGGGCAAGGAGTACAAAATTCACCTTTGAGTATTACTGAGGATGTCTGGGATAGAACAAGCCAGTGTAGAATTTTCTTGGGGTGCTGCTTCTGAGGAGACATGATTAGGTAGCTTTGTATTTTAATTAATTATGATAACTAGGTGGTAAACTAGGTTCTAACTAGGTGCCTGCCAAATGTTTGAAAGTGTCATTAGCACCTCTAAATGTCTACACCCTGGATCATAGCTCCAACCTCCCCACCCTAGTTATAGTTCCATTGATTTATTCCCAAGAAGTGGTAGTGTTTAAAAAAAAAACACAGAATCTCGACTCGAGAGGGAGCACAAAGTTCACCAAGAATTCCCTCTACCGTGTTCCCGACAAATGATCATTGTGCTCAAAGACTTCCTGTGAGGAGGAGTCTACCAACTCCTAAGACAGCATATTACAATTTTGAACACCTCTAATTGCCAGCCTTGGAGACAGAAGTACTGGGTTCAAATCCCACCTCTAACACATCCTATGTGACCCTGGTGAAGTCTTTTAAACTCTCATTGCATCAGATTGTAAATTGAAAAGAAGATGCTGATGTAAATTGTTCTGGCGCTGCTGTTCATTCGTTTCAGTCATGTCTGACTCTTCATGACCCCGTTTGGGGTTTTCTTAGCAAAGATACTGGAGTGGTTTGCCATTTCCTTCTCCAGCTCATTTTTACAGATGAGAAAACTGACTTACACAGCTCACACAGCTACGAAGTGTCTAAGGCCAGATTTAACTCAGGAAGATGAGTCTTCCTAACCCCAGGCTTTCTATCCGCAAACACCCACACCACCACCCACAGCACCGTGTAGGTGCCCGAAGGATGGTTAGAGGGAGTTTTCTCGTCCGGAAGAATCATAGATCCAGTCTCCATCCCTATCTAACTGTTGAGAAGTTTTTAGTGTTGTCAGAACCTAAATGTCTCTCTCTGTCTGTAATTTCCAATCATCGTTCCTACTTCTATCCCTTAAGGCTAAGCAGAATAAACTCGATCTCTCCCTCACATGATAGCCCTTCAAATTCTTGAAGACAGCTATTAATTGATCGCCAAATGGCTGTGGCTGTGTGCTGGGTACAGTATAAGCAAGTAAAATCCCATTCCTTCCCCTGAGGACTTAAAATCTAAAACCAACAATGCCACTGCCAAGATAAGCACACTGAATAACTAAGAATTAGCCAATAATCCAGGGCATGCAGCTGCAAGAAGCAAATTTGTTAATGAGTAAATAAATATGCCTCTGCTTTGTTACTAAACAACCTTTCAGAGAGCCTTCCTAAAATAGGCGCAACCAGGAACATTTGTCCTAGTTCTCAAGAAAAAAAAACAAAAAAATTGGACAGAGGGAGGAAAAATTTAAACAAATGCCAATACATAGCAGGGTAGCTATGCAGAACCAGCCCCTGGTCCTCAGGCATACTTCATTTTGGGGGGCTTTGTTTTCTTGAGCTTCACAGATATTATAGGGTTTGGTTTTTGTTTTAGTTTTTGCAAATTTAAAGTTTGCAGCAATGCTACATCAAACAAGGCTATTGGCACCATTTTTCCAACAGCATATGCTCACCTCGTGTCTCTGTAACACTTTGGTAATTCTCACAATATTTCAAAGTTTTTCATTATTATTATTATTATATCTGTTAATGGTGATCTGTGATTAGTAATCTTTGATACTACTATTATGATTATTTTGGAGTCCCACTAACCACACAGATAAAAGATGGCAAATTCGATCAATAAACATCGTATGTGTTCTGACTTCCACCGACTATTCCCCCTTCTCTCTCCCTCTTCTCTGGCCTTCCTATTCCTTGAAATACAACAATATTGAAATTAGGCCAATTAATAACCCTACAATGGCCTCTAAGTACTGAAGTGAAAAGGAGAGTCAATCAATTCAGCAAATTTTATTGTTGTCTTATTTTCAGAAATTGCCATAGCCACTCCAGCCTTCAGAAACCATCACCTTGATTTGTCAGCAGCCATCAACAATCAGGCAAAACGCTCCAATAGCAGAGATTACATCTTGCTGAAGGTTCCATGATGATTAGCATTTTTTTCTAGCAAAAAAAAAACTATTTTAATTAAGGTATGTACATCGTTTTTAGACATAATACTATTACATGCTTAACAGAATACAGTATAATGTAAACATAACTTTTATATGTACTGGGAAAGCAAAAAATTTGTGTGACTCACTTTATTGTGAATTTGCTTGATTGCTGTGGTCTGGAACCAAACCCACCCTATCTTCAAGGTATAGTATTGTTCCTACCTTGGAATGGTGTAGAAGAGAGAACATTGGTGATTTGGGATCAGGAAGACCTCAATAATTTACTAGCTGTGTGACCCTGGGTTCAAATCCCAGCTCAGCTACTCATCTACCTGGGAGACCTTGGGCAAATTACTAACCTCTCAAGATCTCAGTTTCTTCATGTATAGAATTAAAGGATTGTACTGGATAATATTTTAGCTCTAAGTCTATAATCTTTTATGTGTTTTTGAGCATCTTCCATATGCATAGCACAGCCTTGGTATAATATACAGGGCAAGTTCTAGGAGAGTTTACAACCTATTTGGAGAGACAGGGACACATGCATAAGAAAAGTTAAGTAACAGTACAAAATAGTACTGCATGTTTCATTCAGCAAGCATTTATTGAGTCCCTACTATGTGCTGAGGACAGTGGGAGATATCGATATAGTATAAGACATTCACTCTGCCTTAAAGGAGTTTATAATATAGCAGAGAGATAAAAACAAATATACTTGAAACTATCTCCTCTCTTCTTCCCTTTCTCCTGCTCCTTTTCTATTTTGTCTGTCAGAGTTCCAAACAAATGCTCTTTTACAGATTTCCTGGTAATCATACCAGATGGTGATGACCCCTAAGGTCTCAGGTGTACTACATCCATCTTTCTTGCTCTTCTACCTACCCTAGGTTACAAGGCCATCAGATGAAGATGATTCTTATTAAGACTCAAAAAACCAGGGCTTTAAAAAAATCTATGGCACCCCATCCCCCAAGCCCCTTTTAATGCTGAATAGAATGTCCCTACCCAGAAATTCCTGAGCCATCCTATTCAATGTGGGTGATTGAAAGCAAGCCTCTGTCAACACGACTCACCCTTCAGGGACAGTTTGGCTGTTGTCTCTGACCTCAGATCAGCCCCTACCTCACCACCCTCTTGTTTTCTCTGGCCCTGACCTGACCCTGTTGACCACACATCTGTCTACTCCGCCATCAACCAAACATGGACTGCCAATTACAATCTCCCCAGTGAGCAGCCTCTTTCTCTTTTTTGCCTACATCCCAGCTCAGCCCCAAATCTGGATTCTTGTAGCAGCTGCTGCCCTAAGGCAAGAGAATGACTGACTCAGCCAAGGATGTGGATACTCATGTCACAGGCAGATTCCCTTTGGTGAACTCAGTGCCCCCATCCCTGCTCGAACTAATTCTGTAGCCAAAGATAGACAGGTGACTGCCATGCTCCCTGAAGAGTGAAGATAACAAGACAACACAGAAATCCCCACCCCAAGTAGGTCTCATCAAGGTCACTGAGCACACAGCATCTTCCAGGAAGGCAAGAAAACATTCGCATGAAGATGGGGAAACCCAGACTTTCCAAGATACTAGCTGTTTCCATACATGATGAGGAAGCATTTCTACCCCCCCCACCACCACCCCATCTGCCAAGGTTATTAAATTGGTCAATAGATACTAGCTGTATGACTTGGGTAAGTCAATCAATCAGTAAACCTTTATTAAACACCCACTACATGCCAGGCACCATCCTAAGCACTGGGGATAAAAGAAGATACAAAAGATAGGCCCTACCCTCAAGGAGCTTACTCTTAATCTAACGGGGGAGACAATATGCAAACAAATATATACAAAGCAAGCTATATACAGGATAAATAGGAGATAATGAACAGAATTGAGAGGGTTTGAGGAAGGCTTCCTGTAGGAGGTAGGATTTTAGCTGAGACTTAAAGGAAGCCAGAGAGGTCAATAGTTGGAGTGGTGGAGGAAGAACATTCCAGGCATGAGAGAGCCAGAGAAAATGCCCCTAGCGGCCAAAAGGAATGTGAAACAGCCAGGTGACCACTGAAACTGGATGTCTATGAATAATGTGTGAGAAGACTGGAAAGATAGAAAGGCACTAGGTTATAAAGGGCTTTGAATGCCAAAAAGAGCATTTTGTATTTGATCTTAGAAGCAACAGGAGCCGCTGAAGTGTACTGGGCAGGGGAGGGAGTGACAGGATCAGAGGTTACTTGACTGTAAAATTGGGACAAGTCTTGCACTTAATACTCAAATGTTCAAATGGATCTATGATCTCATCTATTTGCAAGGTCCCTCCAATGATGCTGTTTGCAAACCATCCATGCCTTTCCATTCTGTATGACTCCTGTTCATATTCTCCAGCAAGTTCACCATTGAGGATCTACTCAATAAACTAGAAGCCTTCCTTGAACTTTCTATAAGACATATTGGTTGTTGTGAAGAAGACACTTTGTAAGTTAAAAAGTGCTATACAAAATGTGAACTATTTACAATGATAAATACTGGTACCTATCCACTATAAATGTTCGTTGTTGGGTTTTTTTTTTAAATAAAAAAATCTTATATGATTCTAAATCAAGCAATAATTCAAGTCAACAAACATTTATTGAAGCATCCACTCTGGTCTAGGCACTGTATGAGGCACTAGGGATACAAATACAAAAGTGGGGCAGTCCCTGCTCTCAAGGTGCTTACAATCTAATGGAAAGAGTCTACAAGTTATTTTTATTTATACATATATATATACATATATATATACACACATGTACATGCGTACACACATATATACATACATACATATATGTATACATATACAAATATGCAGGGGTGAATAGCCCACTCCAGTGAAATTCAAAATCACAATTTGCTTTTTGAATTGAACTGCCTCCGTTCATCTGTTTGCTAGTATAGTTTAGGGTAACAAGTGATGGCATTACAATTTTTCAAAGCCTTTAAAAATACCGTTTGTTCATTTTTCACCCTAATCCTTCATAAGTTGCCTTTTTAAAAAATATAAATATGAAAAAAGTAAAAAAAAAAACTTGTTAATGGTCATAGGTCATATTAAGAACAAAGGAAACAGAAAGCAGGACTCCAGGTCCCCAAGGCTAGTTCACGATCAGATGATCTCCACCAACCCAACATCTTGCATCCTTACAAATTTAAGAGACCCATTAAA
Organism: Phalanger gymnotis; assembly: GCA_028646595.1. Lineage (NCBI taxonomy): Eukaryota > Metazoa > Chordata > Mammalia > Diprotodontia > Phalangeridae > Phalanger > Phalanger gymnotis. The sequence continues at coordinate 54,315,117 of CM053623.1, read as the reverse complement.
AGAAACTGACCAATATGACTTTTTAAACTAAATTTTCTATTTACCACGTTTGCCCAGCTCTTTATTCTTTGAAAATCTTCAGTTTTGTTATTTATCAGGCTTCTTCTCTCTTTTTCCCTCATCATAGGGAGGAGGTATTACTAATTCTTTCCCTCAACATATTTCAGTTCTGCTTTCTTTCTCTTTTTTTTTGTTTTGGTCTTCATCTCTAGCTCATTAAATAAGATTTTAATTATTTTAACCTTACCTCCTCATTCATTCATTTCTTTAAAGTTTTCCTTCTCAGTTGTATATTATTATCACCTCTGCAATCTAATCATTCTCTCAGCTGCAAAAATCACCATGTCACCTTGTCTTAGCAATAGGCCTCTTTCTCTTTCATCCCCTAATTGGCATCTACCTTCTAATTCTTTCAAGACTCCCTTCCCTACAGCTTATTCATTTTTATCGAAGCCTTTCCAGCTATTCATATCCTTTCCTGTTAAAGCTCTCTCCCCTCAGGAAGCCTAAACATTAGCTGATCCTTCCTTAGGTTTCTTTCCTCCTCTCCTTATCCCCCTTACTGGGCTATAGCTATTTTTTAATTTTTCCTATAACTATTTTAAAAGGATAATGAGATTGTGGGATTTAGAGCCAGGAATGACCTTAGAGATCACCTGGTCCAGCTCTCTCATTTTAAACATGAAGAAAGTGAAAAAAAGAGAAGTGACGTGGCCTTCTTTAGAACCAGAATTTCACTATTAAAAACCGAATCTAAGACAAGAATCGGCTCATTTCTGCCATCTGAAATGAGGCCTAATTCCTAGTCACCTTAACTAATCTGGTCAAAATGATCAGCATCTGTGCTGGATGACTGAAAAAGAAGTAGGTTTTCATCTAAAAAAAAAGAGGAATCTTAAGCTCGATTATAATAGTTGCTGTCTTCTGGTCTTATGTTTTCCCCCTAAATTTTTCCTAAATAAGAAACTAAAAATAGAAAGAAATCTTTTTGTTCCATAATTCTTTGGTGACCAGGGTCCAGATGGCAAGGAACAATTGACTATTTAACCAAGAACAGAAAGAAAACATCGAGTGTGAGCATATCGGCCACTGGCTTGACAGCAGGGCTATAAATGAGTGTCCCCAGCTGGAGGATGGCTCTGGAAACAAAGAGACGTCTGTTTCCATCAGGAATGTCTAAGCACTTTCCATGAGTAAAGTGTTTGCATTTATGTGCTGTTCAAGAGACAAAGGGTGAGTTTTTCATTTAAGAGACAAAGGGTGAGTTTATCATTCTTGGTAATTCTGCAGGAATTTTCCCACTGCTAAGAAACTGGCCCAAAGGAACTAAAATTAAGGAAGTTGTTCCTGTATTTTGAACTGGAATCCAAATGGACATGGGTGGAAAGACCCATAGGAGGCAAATTCCAACGAAGCCTTGGATTCTGGAGGTGGCATAGAAGCATGCATGTGATCTGAATGTAAAAAAAAACATCCTATGGTTACATTTACTTGGCGTGGAAACATATTGCCATTCGTGGGAAAATTTCTCCATCTCACATCCAAGGTCATGACACCTAAAACTTCCCCTACAATTCTGCCACTTCCCAACTATATGACCTTGGCCAAGTGCTTTCAGCTCTCTAGGCTTCAGCTTTCTCATCTGTAAAATAAGGGGGTTGAAGATGCCTTCCAGCTCAAAAATCTCACAATCTTGTGATTATGTTATAATCCCAAATCAGGATGGCACCATAAGGGTCAGAAGGCTGAGCCCAGCATCAATTTAGTCCTTAGGGAAAAAAATCCTATTTACTCAGAGATTGTTCATGGATAGAAGGTAGGAAAGATTAGCTGGAAATTTCCACTTTACCCAGAACAGCACACACATTGATAGGTAATGTCAACTAACCAGGCAAATCTCCCAAAACTCAAGGCGGTAGGGCCTTCATCATGAAAAGGAAAGACTTCACTTCTCCAGGAATTAGGACCACTGTCTTCGGTGGTTCTTTAACTCATAATCTTCACTGTCATAATGCGCTTTAAGATTTGCAAAGCACTTTACATATGTTATCTCAACTAAGTGAGGTAGATGCTGTCATTATTCCCATGTCAGAGATGAGGAAACTGAGACCAGGAACCGTTAAATGGGACAGTGGATTGAGAGATGGCCTCTGGTTCAGGAAGACCTGAATGTATATGCTGTTTCTGCCACAAATTGGCTGTGGAACCCTGGGTGAGTTACAATCTCTCAGCACCCCAGGCAACTATTTAAGGCTCTAAATTACAAAAATGGAACTAGGCTGCATCGATAGAGGTAGTTCCTCATCGGGAGTTCCCCATACCAATGAAGTCATAGGTCCAAGTTAAAAAACAATTAGAGAGAATTGGTTAAAGGATATGAATAAGATGATTTAAAGGAAAAAAATACAAATTATCAAGATTTGTACTCACATACAAAAATGCTCCAAATCACTAATAGTAAAAATTAAAATAATTTAAGATTTCATCTTATACCCATTATATGGACCAGATAATAAGAGATGTAAATAATCAATGTGGAAGGACTTGTGATAATAATAGGCATGCTAATACATTGTTGATGGAGCTGTCAATTGGTCCAACCATTCCAGAAAAATATTTGGAAATATGTCAGAAAAATGTCTGAACTGCTCAGATTGGTTATATGCCCTAAGGAAGTCCAAGACACTATATATGTGTATGTGAGTGAATATATGTATGTGTGTATGTATGTATATGTGTGTGCGTGTTTGTAGCAACTGGGACAGAGTAGAAAAAAATCGAGAGAATAATATATGCAATGACTATGATGTTTTAAAAGATTATTGAAAGGAAACCAAAGTCTTGGCAACTAAAACTAATGAAGGCCCAAAAGAACAGATCTTGGACCTTCATCCCTCCTCTTAGGAGAGGAGCGGGAGACTACAGAATATTGAAGACATTGTCAGTAAATCCTTCTATATTCAGTGCATTGTAGTGAATGTCACTTAAGTCATTTGTTTCTTTTTAATTACTTTTCTTTTCTAAAGGATTTGCCAGTATTATTATCCCCATCTCGCAGAAGAGGAGAGTGACGTCCATTGACCTAAGGCCACCCACCTGGTAATTGAGAAAGCCTGTATTCAAACCCAAGTTTTCTGAGCCCAGGTGCAGTGTTTTCCTCCACTGTACCACAGCTTCCTCTGTTAATGATTGGATTGTTAATCATCCCTGAAAGAAAATACTGCCAGTATTTTTTTGTTGTTTCCTGGTTACCTATATATATAAAACATGTGATGTTGTTAAAGAATCCAAAACAATTCTTTACAAGTCTTTGAAAATGTAAGATTTTTTTTAACAAACAGCTTGATTACTTTTAACACAGGAAGGTTTCAGAGACCCCTCTGACAGCTCCAAATTGCTAAATCAAGTATCTTTTGAAATCCCTCCAGGAGTGGGGAACCTGAGGCCTCGAGTCCACATGTGGCCCTATAGGTCCTTAAGTGCAGCCCTTTGACTGAATCCAAACTTCACAGAACAAATCCCCTTAATAAAAGGATATTAAAAATCCAGGTTAGACTCTACCTTGGAACTATCCCCATAAAAAATCACTGTTCTCTAAAGGAAGGCAATGCAGCTGCTGTGTAGAAAGAAGGAGGACCTTTGAAACTTCACCGAAGTAAGCTTAGGACAAATAAAAATAAGCCCTATTTTATACATCAGGTAAAACTTTGGGAATTCATTACTCCAAAAGGTGATAATTTTAGGGAATTAAAAAGAATTTTTAAAAGAGTTAGGGGACAAATTTATGAATAACATAAAGGATGATGAAGGGAAAATAGGACATACCTATAAGAAAGAACCCTGCACGTGGTGCCAGAGGACCCCAGTTCAAATCCTGCCTCTTCTATTTGTTATGCATGTGATGTAGGACAGGTCACTTAAGTCCTTTGTCTCCAGGCTCCCTATATGTTAAATGCGGGAAGGTGAGGAAAAGACTGGGTGAGATAGCTTCTAAAGTCCCTTCCAAAACCTCTATAACCTTGGGTAAGTTATTTAACATCTCTGTGCCTCAGTTTCCTCAATTGAAAAAATAAGAGCTTGACTAAATGACCTCTAAGTTCTAAAAAGACCTCCTCATTCTGAATCTAATGATTCCACTTCACAGAACACAAGCCATATCACAAGACGTTTCTCTTGAGTCCTCCAATGGCAACAGAATTAGGCTAGCTGGACCTAAGGAAGTCCAATAGGGTGATGCCGAAGCCCAGACTGTATATCTTGTCTTTCTCCAGCTGGGCTAATTCTGGATCCATCAAACTCACGTAGGAGGAAAATGAAGCCAGAATAAAACTGTTAGGTTGGGGCACAGAGAGGACATGGTGCCACCACCATCAGCTGTTGTTAGTATCACTAGATCCTAGAGGTCTTGATGAAGGTAAAGAGTAGGTCTAATAGAAATAAGGAATGCAGTAAATGTGGGATAACCGAAGAAGGTATTCAATTCAAGATGTCAGAGTCGAAACAGAGGGTACTCTGATTGCTCCAGTATGTAGTTGATATTAAAGCAAAGAAATTGATGAGGACAACATTTTGGCCACAGCGGCATCTCAATCTTGAAGATAGTCCTGCAACAGCTGTGTCTACTTTCCAAGCTAAATACAGAGAGGCTTATCACCAGTAGGTTGGCCACTTGGTGGGAATTCTTTGGTCATGGCCTCTTGCAAAACTAAAAGAGGAAAAATGTCCAAATGGTCCTCAGTCCTCTACCAATGCCCCCCACTTCTACATCGATGGCGGCAGAAGGACAAAAAAGGGAACAGTGTGTGCTAAGATTCACATCATCTTTAGACCATCTAGAATATTCCAAAATTTTTTGTCATTGACCTCTTTGTCAGTCTGGTGAAGCCTCGTGACTCCTTCTCAGGATGCTTTTAAATGCATAAAAATGGGGGCTTACTTTGCAATCCATATAATTTTTTGAAAGTAATCTATAAACACATCAAAGACTATCTTGGTAATGATATTAGAAGGTAACAGGCAAGTTTTCTCAGTAATATTCCATATCTATAGGTCATATTTTTGACTGAAAGATGTCAAGAATGCAATATCTCACTATGCTTATTGCTTGTTGATATTTTAAAAAGCATTTGTTTCTGTAGAACAAAATTCCACTTTAAAGGTTCCCCTCCCATAAGATTTCTCTTGTGCATATGTCAAAATTATGAGATATCTTGAAAGATAATAACAGTAGAGATAACCTTGTCCCATGACCCTCTGATGATTTATACCAACTGAGAAAAAGACAAGTACAGTTATCCCTTCCACGTGGCAGGGGTTAGGGACATAGAGCCCCCATGATCTGGAAAATCTGTGTAAAATTTTTTGGCCCTCAACCAGAGAAGAAGTCTGAATTATTATGGTACTAAAAGATAAAATATATTGATATTATACAATATTATACATATATTTTATGCATTTCTGAGTTTCTGAACTTTTTCTGTGTTGTCTGCTGGCCTTCACATATCGTCTGCATCTTCCACAAAACTCCCCCAAAATTCCCATTTAATTTCTTATACCAACCTGCAATATATTGAAACTGCAATGGGAAAGTCACAATGTGGAAGGGATAATTATAGACAAATGCTTGCCAAAGGACATGAAGGAAATCCAGCAAGGAAGAAGGATTTCTTCTAGATTGTGTGGTCCTCCAGATGCTCATATTTGGGGATGACATTGTGCTCCACCAAGCTCCAGAATATTGCAGAGTCTCTTAAATGAGATCCATAATCATACAAAAGAGTTTGGTCTAATTATCCGTATAGAAAAAAAAATAAGTGAATTAAGAACATCTGAGCAATAATGATATTCAATTAGATGGACAACCTATCCGTCAGTACAGAAATCTTGAATAGACACTGGATAGATGGACAATGGGTCAGGTCCACAACTGAAGAGGAGAAGAGCCTTTGGGAGCTGGCAAGTTTATTTTAAGTGGTCCTGAGCCTTTCCCTGAAAAAAGGTCCATTGCGATATGCACTTAATTGAGAAGCATAAAATTATAGAATTTTAGGTCTGTCGGCATCCTCAAAGGTCAACTAGTCCATACCTGAAGCATGAATCTTCTATACTAACAGTCACAAGATGTAGTAATCCAATCTTTGTCTAATATATCTTCCCTAATTATGGGAAACTCACTACTGCCAGAGGCAGCCCATTATAGTTTTGAACAGCTTCAATTGTGAGGAAGTTCTTCATAGTAATATAAAGTCAGCTTCTTTTCTAATTTTCCACGTGTTGATCTTAGCGTGGGCTTTGGAGCCAAGGAAAGCAAATTGATTCTGCCTCAGACAAGACAGCTCTTCAAAACTTTGAAGACATCTGTCAGGTCAGCTCCAAGTCTTCTTTTCTCTAGGCTATAAACATCACCAATTCTTTTAATCCCTATATGGCATGGTTTCAAGATGCCTTCCTATTCTGGTTGACCTCTGCCGTATTAGCTCCAGCTTGTTAATGTTATGGTAAAATACAGAACTCAGTCACATGCAGTCTAGTCAAACATAGTATTTCTTAGAGGCAGGTCTTGAACCCAGGTTTTCAGGGCTTTGAGCCTTGCTCTCTTATGTCACTTCTATTTTTAAACCATTACTTAATTGGTCATTCTGATTTACTATATTTCAATCAAATGAAAAGTATAACATTTCTAAATGGGGCTAAGTAGCAAATAATTACCATGGTCAATCCTGATCATGCAAATTGATGGAAGGATAATGGATAATATAAAGGATTAAATAATCTCTTACACTTGGATTTGTAATTCATTATGTTTTCTATCAATCAGCTAGAGTTTATTAAGGGCCTATAATGTATCTGATATTATGCTAGAGGTAGTAAAAAAAATCCAAAGTGATGGATTAGTGATACTAACAACAGCTGACGGTGGTGGCACCATGTCCCTGCCACTGAGGCTGGTAGATTGCTTGAGTTCCAGCGTGCTCAGGCATAGTAGAGCTAAAGCTCATAAGATGACAATACTAAGACCAGGACACTATGATGGATCCCCAAGAGTGAAGGGCCACCAGGCTACCCCTAAGGAGAGGCAAACCAGCCCAGGTCAGAAAGAGTTGTGGAGAAGATGGTACCTGAACTTATGGGTGAAAGCAACTAAGGGTTCTGAGAGGCAGGTTTGGGGATATTTACCTTTTTAATGATGCTTTTTCTCAGGTCAACATGAAAATTAGCTTTTGTTCCCTAAAGACACTCCAACTGGGGCAGCTAGGTGGTGCAGTGAGTACAGCACCAGCCCTGGAGTCAGGAGGATCTGAGTTCAAATCCAGCCTCAGACACTTGACACACTTACCAACTGTGTGACCTTGGGCAAGTCACTTAACTCCAGTTGCCCTGCCTTCCCCCCTCCAAAAAAAAGAGACACTCTGACTGACAGTGAGAGGCAAAGGGTTTAAGGTTTTATGAGAAGTAGCCAATATCCTTTTATCTGCTCCACACTGACTCTAGACTCAGAACAAGAGCATTCCAGGACCAGGGGTTATCAATCACAATGACTGAGCCTATTTTGGAGGCTCAACCGGATGCACTTAGCATCCTGTAAACATAGCATGAGATTCTTTTCTTTTTTCGTCTTAATCCAGTCTTGAGACCAGTAATACGGTTCCAATATTTAAGGACCCCAGAAAAAGAAAGAGCTTTCTCCACTCTATTATTTACAAAGGACGAGAACGATCTTTCTGAAATTTTTGCTTGAGAACAGAGCCGAAATTAGGTTGTCCCTCAGTGGTGAATTTAGAGGGTATGCACATCACAGCTTGTCCTTTGCCCATCCTCCACAATGATCTACCTTGTTGCTGAGAATACTCAGCAAAAATAAAAGCCATAGCATAATAACAACAGCTAGACATTATATGGCACTTTAAGGTTTGCAAAGCAATATATAGATATAGATATAATCTCATTGGATCCTCACAGCTCTGTGAGATAGATGTTATTATTGACCCTATTTTATAAACTCCAGTTAAGACTGAGAAATCTGAAGGGTGTGCAGACAGCACCATCTGAAGCTTCTTCCTCTCCTCAGCTACCTCCCTTACTCAGCCCTGTCCCACACCCTATCAGCTGGTTCTTCGGTAATATAGAAAAACCTTACGTGTCTAGAGGCACACTGCCTTCTCCCTCTCCCAGAATCCTCTGCCCCTCCCCACCCTTGCTTGTTTCTGACATAAAAGCCTCTAGTTAAGGCTCTGCTCCTGGCCCATGCTCTTAATCCCAGCTCCTTATTCATAGCTCATATTCTCATAAAAGAAAGATACCGAGAAAGCCAGAAAGGCAAAGATAGAGACCTAAGGAAGCTACTCCCAGAGGATGGGAAGTATAGCTCCAATCCAGCATTCATGGGGAGGTTAACGTGTGGCTTTTTTTTTCTTTTGTTGGCTCTCCAAGCAAAAGTTACTGCCTTTCCAAGGCCACCATGATCTCCTCTGAGGCACATGGCCCCCTCTAGGAAACTGCGCTAATCCTACTAGCTAAAAGGGGCTCCCAAAGAGCAGCTAAGAAGCTATTTCTTTTTCCCCTGTCGCACTGGAGTTGAGGGTGGTTAACTAAAGTCATGAGCCTTGTGCTACTTTATTGAATGGAAGCAGGAGAATACCCCCTGGAGAAGTCATCCAGGGCCTTTTGGACTTCCAACTTCCTTTCCTGGAATTCTTTTCATCAAAGTGACCTAGGCCAAATACTTTTAGGCACTTTTGAGTATGGGCCTAACTGAGGCAGGCCTGTGTCCGAGGCTTTCCCTCTGGTAGAGATATGAGCCCTGAGCAACCTGCTGTCACCACAGCAGCCGGACAGCTTTCAAACAGCCCATGTTCACTAATACTTAGTGGGATTTTTTCTACAACCCAGAAGAAATCAGTAGGAGAGGAAGCCAATGGAATCTGTGCTCTGAGTGACACTCCTGAAAATGAGGAGCAAATTTATCTCTTGCTTGTGTTTCTCTAAGAGGTACTCTGGCAAATGTATGTATCCTGAAAAGCCCCAGAGGCAGTTAATTCTTTGACACCCTCAATAAATAATGAGGGAATGTCTCCAAGAATGTCTTGTCTTATGATGACTCAGGACAATACTTCTGCTATGACATGATGAATACAACCTCCAAAACGAGACCTGGGGTGTTTGATTTCACTCTCAAAGAGCCCCCCATATTTGTAACACTCAGTATTTCTCTTGCTCAAACTGGAACTGAACATTAAACATATATCACTCTTTCAAGAAAGTACCTGACTGATCGATAGACGAGGTGCTTAGATGAGTTGGCATATCAGCACGATGATATGGGGGAGCAAAAGGGTGAAGGCCAAGGTTCCTTGCCAAAGACACAACCTTCCTAGGTCACCAAACAGGCAGATTAAAGAGAAGATTTCTACCCAATCTCACGGCCTCCCCACCAGGATGGAGGGAGTCAGGCATCAGAGCTCTGCCATGTTCCTTTTCTTCCTCACTCCCATCTTTCAGGATATCCCCTCTCCTATCTCTAGGCAATCACAAGTGCTCAAATGCTTTCATCCACTTACTCCAGTGCCCCTCCAGAGTATACCATGCCCACTGCAAAATCACACCTCTAGGTCCATTCTGTCTTCATCCCACCTACAACACTCACCTAGGAGAGAGACCTACCAGGTATACACAAAGGCACGGGCAGGGAAAGGAGAAAGACCCTGGGGGCCCTCGCCCTGTTGTGAGGAGACAGAAACCCCAGGACCCCTGAGGCTGCTGCTAGGAAAGCAGGTCAGGCTAAGGAAGAACTCACTTGACGTGCTAGAAGGCCCTAGTGGCCTACCTTTGTGGGTGAATAGAGCCAATTTTCACCTTCATTGTGGTAGGGGCCCAGGGCACAGTCTGCAGAGGTTGGACAGTCCATCCTCCATAGAGTTCTGACTGTGCTTGGACTCTTCAACATCTGGGAGCAGATTGGAATTAACAAAAGGAAACAAGTGAGCAGCATGGTGTTTGAGAAAGGTCAGGGGTGGGGGCTTGGGGAACTGAATCCCAAGTGAGAGAATGGAGACAGTGAGACTGAGGGAAGACTGAGAACTGGAGATGGAGGAGGGGGGAAGAAATGATGATGATGATGATGATGAAGACGATGATGATAACCATGGTGATGATGTCAATGTCAAGAGCCTTGGGCAAAGGCCCAATCATCCAGGCCTAGTTACAGCTTTCTGCCAAAACCTAAAGAAATTACTTTAATGGAGGCAGACCACTGAGGGAAAACGGTGTGAAAGAAGAGAGCCAACGGTATACTTCAAATCACACTTTCTATAAGACTGTTTCCTCTTCCTATGGATAGGACGGGATCTGGATGTGTTAGTAAACAGAGAGACAGCATGGTGTAATCAATAGAGAGGTGACCTTGGAGACAGAGAAACTTGAGTTCAGGTCCCAAGTATACGTGACCCTGGCGACGTCTCTTAACCTTTCAGTGTTCTTTAAAAAGTTTATTTTGCAGAGAAGACACTAACCTGCTTTGGAAAGAAAGTCTCCTTGTCTGGAAATTCCCTCCCAATTCTATCACTTTAGGTAAGACTAGCCTTGATTACCAGGGCTATGTTAGCTTGAAATAAAAAGTAACAGGGGCCTGCTAGAATCTACTAACCAAAGGCAGACAAGCCCAGAAGGCCCAAAACCACGAAGAGCCAATTTGGCTCCCAAATCTAACACTGCTGTCCCATTCCTTGAAGAGAAAGACCTTCTGTGGAGCATCGTCTGCCCAAAAAGGCACATCCTTCTAAAGTCCTCCAAGTTTTCTTTTCCACGTCCTAATGCCAGCTCATCTAACAGGACACTGGCTTGTGAAACTATTCAAGCATTTTAAACTCAAGTAGCAATTTGGCAGGACAACCTTCCAGAACAGGCCAGAGAAGAACTAATTTTTAAGCAAAAATCTGAAGAAGTTACTGCATATGCTTTTGGGCAGCTCATTATAAAAAATAATGTTTGCCACTCCCATAAAATAACAAATATGCCAGCATCCTACTCTGTGACTTTGAAGGTCAAGGAATAGGTCTTAGGAAGTGTCTCTTCTATTATATTAACATGCTCAGAAACTGTGGTGGCATTTCAGTCTAGTTTATGAAGGAGTAGAAAAAGGTCAGGTTTTTAAAAAGTTCTTTGTCTTCCTTATTACAGTGCTTATACAACAAATAGCCACCCAGCACCCTTCCTTCATGTCACTTGGTAAAGAGAGGTCGGCCTTCCTCTCTGTTGCCAATAAAATGTATTAAAAAGAAAATAAGCAAGGTCAAACTTTCTCATAGTCACAGGAAATGAGAAACCACAAACAAACCATTTTAAGATCCTTTTTTAAAGATTGAGTCACACTTTATTTTTCCTGATAGAATATGGGATGGGAGGGGTGTGGAGTGGGGAAGGGGAAGCAGAGAAAGGGAACCACTATACTGGGGTCACATTTCTTTTCCTCAAATTAAATAGAGCTCCTACCAACAATCTAATGTCACCATGATCCACTGGCATATCACCCCCCTGCTCAACCTCAGCAAAAGACAATCCATGTAGAATTCTCCCACTTGGGACAAGATTCTATTGTGTCAATTAGCCTGGTAAAGAAATCTAATCTGAATGAGTACCCACAGGCAGAAGCAGACAAGGCTGGTAAATCACAATAGGGAAGAAAAACCCTGAGAAGAAGCAGCTTTGGCAGAGTGCCCTGCTCTAGTATGCCTGTTTGATTTTTGCCATTTTTTTCCATTTTTTAAAATACAAGACTATGATGCTCTTTGAGAAGATTGAAACTTCCCAGGAATCCAGAACCACCCCCCTTTCCCACCATCTAGGTATTAACAATAATAATAATATTTGGCAAGGCTTAAGAATTTGATACTCATTGATAATGACAAGTAATTCTAAGAAAGGGGGAGGGAAGCGCCTATTGTTCTAAATCACCACTTTGTGGAAAATCTTCCAGAAACCAGACTTGGTCGACTTTCCCCAGAGCAGCCATCTACTCGACTGCATGATGGGAATGAGGACTGTCCTGATTTCTCTTCACGGGCCCAGGCCTCCTGGCTGTACAATGTTTAGTCCATACCCATGAAACGCTAATCAGAAAATATGGCTTAGACATACCACAGGCAGCTGGCTGGGATTTCTCACCAGACCCTCAGGTCACAGCTTGGAGAAAAGGGGAAGGGATGAGGTTGCCAAATTTCTTTCCAGGGATCATCATATTATCCTCAATGATATTTATCAGTAATGTAAGTCATAAGGCAAGTTGCAGAGCGGGCTTATACATAGCCATGATCGGCCCCAACACCGTCACCACCAAAAGAATAAACCAAACGTAAATCATCCGCTCTCGAAGCATACACTAGCCTTAATTAATAAAATAATCAATCCAATTTGAGGCTTAGAAATTCAGAGTTGAAAGAAAATCATTTAGCAGCATTTTATAATAGACTTAATTGGTATTTAATAAAACATCTGTTTAGAATTATGGCGATGATCATGAAATCAATTCAGGAGAAAGTGATGGTGAACAGAACTCAGGTCTGGGTCCTAAGTGAGCAGTTACATGTGCTATTTTCCCTATCTGGTGGTTATATTAGCAGGGAAAAGGAAGGACATGGTTTGGCAAATGATATATTCCCCACTTAGAGGCACAGATCGAGTACCACCTCCTTCATTAAGACCTGATTCAACCTTTCCCCTCACCCCCAATTAGTGTAGTCTAAAGGGCGATGATTTGGAGATAGAAGACCTGTGTTTGAATCCTGACTCCGCTACTTATGAGTGATGTCACCCCAGCCTCTCTAAATGTATGATAAGGATAACAACATTTCTACCACCCATCTTAAATGGTGGTTGTCAATGAAATGTGTCACAGACCTGAAACTGCTGTTTAAAGAGGAGCTTCTGTTGGGGATACTCGTGACATCTTCTTTATGCATCCGTCATATTCTTTGTTGTTGGGTCATTTTTCAGTCATGTCTGACTCTTCATGACCCCATTTGGGGTTTGTTGGCAAAGATACTGGAGTGGTTTGTTATTTTCTCCTACAGCTCATTTTACAGATGTGGAAACTGAGGCAAACATGATTAGATGACTTGCCCAGGGTCACACAGCTAGCAAGTGGCTGAGGCCAGATTTGAACTCAGGTCTTCCTGACTCTAGGCCCAATTCTCTATACCCATTACATCATCCAGCTGCCCTTATCATAATCTATTTTTGTATTATGGTTACATGGAGACATTTCTTTTCTCCTCTACTCAATTATAAACATTCTCAACGAGGAGAAAAATGATTCATGCATCTTTGTAGCTTCCCTAAAGCTTAGCACAGTGCCTGGCACGTGGCAAGCACTCACTGCTGGTGGCAACACGGAGTAACAGGCAGAGCACAGGATTCAGAATCAGTCAGACATGGGTTCAAATCCTGCTTCAGACACTTACTGCCTGTGACATTACCCACAAGGGGTGGGGGGTGGAACCAAAGGATCAGTGGAAGTCAGCTAATGGAAAACAAGAGGGCAGCGCAGTATGGTTCAGTGGTCATGCCTGAGCACTCTCTGATATTGAGTGGTGTCCATTATTGGACTCTCATTTGATACTAACTGCTACAGGCCTAACTGCTTAAAAGATCTAGATGCTGGTCAAGATAGCCCATGGCATCAAAAGTGAATGAATACATGCTAGAGGACCATGAAATAGGACCCTGATTCAACCGTTTCAGAATGAAACGTTTTTTACTTCTGTTGTAAAGGCTGATAGATTGTTTGTTTGTTTGTCCTCCCCCGCTCAGCAAGAGACTTTGTAGTGTGGCCTTGTGTAAAGGATAGCAGACATCATTATCTATAGAATGCAAAGATAAAATTCCTCTAGTTACCACTGGGCGAGAGCATGACAAGTAAAGACATAAAATCTGGGTCTTAGAGAATGTTTAGTCCAACCCTTTCATCTTATAGGTGAAGTCTGAAACTCCAAACTGTGAAGTGACTTGTCTGTATTTAGAAATGCAGATGGTCATCACTACCTACGGCATTTATCTGACTATTGCTTCAGACACTGACTTGTAGACTCACAATCTTCCAACATATTTCTATCTGGGTTCTTCTGTACCGAAAGGCAAATATTTCATGCAACTCACAGCAAACGTACTGGAGGCCTCTGGGATGAATGAAAGAATTAGTGCCATATGGAATAAATAGAAAGACTAGCTTCCTGAAAATTGAAGTGAGTTTTGTAAATGCAATGTAGCTGAGAATGGATGGTCTAAAATGGGAATTATCCCAATAAAAACAAGAACACCTGGTATCCCTGGGTAAGGGAAAAAAGGGAGTCAGAGAGAATACTCAATCTAGCCTTGACCCCTCCTGCCAGAATTCTGCCTTCCTCTCCCTTCCAGCTGATATCTTATCCCCGCTCCACCAGCCTCTAGCACCACTATTCCCTGTTCCCATATCAAAGTCCTTTTATGTTGTCTCTACAAAGATGAACCCATATGTAAAAAACACATACAGTATGAACGGCCAAAGATTGATATATTGTCAGTTATGGAATATACCCTGGATTTCTCTGTTGGGTTTTCCATATAAATGTTTTGAGAATTGGGCAGGGTTTATTGGGGGCCATTGCCTTAATAGAGCAGAAATAATTTGCGCTAAATATTTTCTATTCAGAATCTCTCAGGCATATAAGAATTCCCTTTGCTTTGACAAGAAACGACTTGTTGTCTTCTTTGGTTCATCTTATCATTTGACAAATTCTGTCTGCTGCTTCTTTTCTCCTGCAAAGTGGTCCCAATTCTCCTTTTCACCCACTCCTATGTTTTTAAAGGCATGGACTATTAACCTAACAAAGTCATATTTAAAATGCATCTGTAATGAATGAAAGAAAGGTTCTGAAATATAAATTCTGTAAATAAAAGTGTCAGGCTTCTAATAAAATAAGACGGATTTATTTTTCTTTTGTATATCTGCCATACCATTCACTTCCATCGTTAACAACCTATTGCAGAACAGCAGGATTCATGATGTTCCTAGCATAAAACATTAGCCTAATTCCCAACTTAAAATGATTTAACTCTCCTGCAGATGTCCTGAGCAGATGAGGGGTCTGTTCAGAGGCTTTCAACAGATTAGCTACAGTCGTGGCTCCTAAGTAGACAGGAGCCTTTGAATGCCAAAGGCAGGTTATTTAAGAGCAAGAACAGAAATCAACCAGCACCGAATGGATTAAAAAAACCCTGTCCCAATGTGTATCACTGCAGTAGAGCAATCTTATAAGATGGCTTGTTATTTCCCAGGTGTAGATATGGCAAAGGACACATCATGTCCTCATAACCATATGCAGGGAAAGTTTGATATAATGCAGAATTTAAGGTGGGTGTTGGTCTTGTTATCACTTCTTCCATCCCTTTCTCTCTTATACACACATGCACGCACACACGCACACACACATACATGCACACACACACATGCATGCACACACATATGCACACACATGCCATGCATGCATTCTAACGAAATAATAGTGCTCATCCAAAGTCTGTATTGGGAGCCTAATACCTCCAGCTTCTGTTTTTGTCTTCAAAAATATTCAAGTTGTGAGAAAATTACCTCACTATCTCAAAGGATCACAGCATTGCCAATTTAGAACTGGATGGGTCTTCAGAAACCATCTAATTCAAACATTTTATTCTATAGATAAGAAACTGAGGCCCATAAGAGGTTGAATGATTAGCCTAAAGTCAAATAGGTAGTAAAAGCAAGAGGCAGACTTTGAATCCAGGTTAGCCACCACAAATTATAAAGCCTAAACAGTGAAGGGAGCCTAGCATTACCATATCTTGAATTATACCAAAATCACAGTGAGTCTTTTTTTTCCAGCCCAGGACAGCATAGGAAGACAGAGCTCTGAGGACACTGAAGATGGAATCTAGCCAGGAACTGCTGTCAGAACCTTCCAGTGCAAGGGCTGAAAAAGCCAACCACAGTGCATCAGGGCAAGAAGACGTCCCTGAGCTGGCGTAGAATGTCTTGACCTTGCGTGGGGAGCAGCAGCAGACGCCAACTGACAGCTCTGTCCCTCACTACCCAGTGCTGGGTCACAGAGCCAAAAGGGACAGAGGAGAGGACCTGCATCTGGGCCTGGCAATCTAGAACAAGGAGAGATCAAGTGTCTCTTTAAAACCAGAAGATCAGGACAGGAGAGTATGAAGAAGAGAGAAAGTGGAAATATTTACCTTGAAAGATAACCTTGAACTGGTCAAGTTAAAAGGTACCCATCCAAAGGGCTTCTTTATTAAAGCTTCTACTCTCCTTGAGACCTCCCTGGACACAAACACATTCAACAGAATTTTTCCTGTTGGCTTTTCTACTTGCTAACTCTGTGTTCTTGACTCAAGTACTGCTCTATCCTACATGGATGTGTATGATACCATAGTTGGATTGATTGTCTGGTATGTTTAATCATGCCCAGAAAAGTCTCTACCTTCCCCCTCAAGCCCCACATAGCATTTTGCTTCTCACTTGGCTAATGCATTTATTCTGAAATGCTCTGAATTATAGTTGCCTATCTTTGTGTCTTATTCTCTATCAAGGTATAAGGTCTGTGAAAGCAGGGGTCATGTCTCCTCTAGGTATAACACAACTTTTGTATATAATAGGCATTTCATAAATGTTGTTTTTGTTGTTGAACAAAAACAGCATGAGCCATTCACGGAGTCATGGGACAGTAAAACAAAGAACAATTAATCAGTGTGGTTGGAATGTCGAGTAAGCGAATGAATGAATACAAAAGCATATATTAAGCATTTACGATGTACAAAGCATTGTATGTCATGAAGGGCAGAACCATGAATAAAACTGGGTTATAACTTAATCATAGAACCTCAGATTAGAAAAGAAACCCAAGGCTGTCGAGTCCAACCCATACCTGAATAAGAGTCCTTTCTACAACATACTTCACATGTGGTCATCAAGTCTTTACTTGAAGCCTTCCAGGGAAGAGGAACCCACTGTACCCCATTCCCCTTCAGAATATTGTCATTCTTTTTATTAATATGGTTTTTTTCTTACAAGTCTAAATTCACTTCTTTGCAATTTCTCATTTTTTCTAGTTTTGCTCTCTAGAATCTAACAAGTCTGATCTCTATACCCCATGACAACTTGGTAAATATTTGAAGACAGTAATCTTATCCTAGATTTTCCTTTGTTTAAGCAAAAAACCCTGAATCAATACTTCTGGCCCTTTAGAACCAGAAGGTTAGAACAGAAGAGTATGAGGAAGAGAGAAAGTGGGAAGATTAATTGAGTAACTTTGAACTGGTCGACTTAAAAGGCACCAGTCTATAGAATGACATAATCGGAAGGTCCTCCACCACCCTGCTCTTCTTCCTTTGAATGTTCTCCAGGTGGACTGAAACCATATGGCGAAAAGCCTTTAACGCCTACCTGAGAAGTTTGGGGTTTTTATTCCATGGAGAAAAGAGTCATTGAAGCTTGGCCCAAACTACTTTCCCCTATGCCTTTGCAAATTGAACGGTTAAAAAGTGACTTAGTGAAAAGAGAGGTCATCAGTAAGTGAAGGAAGAAGGAAGTGAGCCATCTGTCTTCTTCCCTAGGAATACACTGGACCATATGCAGAACAGCCTGGGGACTCTCAGAAGCTTCCTCTTGAGGCCTTCTGTATGATGTGAACACTGATGAAGAAGAATTTAGGAAAGACCCATTTTCAAATTTTCCATAGGTATTTGGGGAAATAGAGGCCATGCGAAACGCCCAGAAGGAAGCATTTATGGGGGGGAAAGCACACAAATGTGACACTAAACCAAGTTAATGATTAAAAAAATCAAATTTATAAATGGGGAAGATGAACCTAAATGGAACCAAAAGATGTGCATTTAATTCCTGGATCTGCTGCTTACTATGAAGTTTGGGTCTCAGTTTCCTTATTTGTAAAATAAAATCATATCAAGGGTTCTTAACCTAGGAATTGTAATTTTTTAAAATTTGATCGGTATGTTTCAATGTGGGTGGTTTCCTTTGTAATCTTATGTATTTTATTTTATGCATTTAAAAACATTACTCAGAGAAGCAGCCCATAGCCTCCACCAGACCATTGCCAAAGGAATGCATGACACATTTAAGAACCCCCAGACTAGAGGTTTACTAAGGTCCCTTCCAGTTCTGACATTACTCTAAGTCAATGAATTTAAACAGCAATTTAACCACAATCTGAAGCTACAGTTAGGAAGCCCCACCTTTTTTCCCCTAGGAAGAAGAAAAAGAACATGATATACTCTTACTGAGCTTTCCAAAGCCTCTAACTTTAAGCCCTCCCAAGCCATTTGTCTCTCTGTAGTTTAATAATTTTCCACAGTTGTTGTGTAAGCCGGCTACTGATAGACTACGGAGCCAATTTCACTGAGCCACTCCTGCTTCCAGGGGACCTAATCAGAAGAGACAGCACTGGGGTCTCCCCTGCCAACCTGTGAGGTCCTGCAAATTGGGTCACAGTATGTGCAAGGCTGAGTGGAAACAACACAGACATCCCACTACCTCCTCTCCAGGTGATTCTTAATCCTTTTGCCTTTGAAAATACTTACTGTCTCTTTCTATACTTGCAAATGGCCCATCTTTTTCTTTGACCCCTTGCCTAATTTCCTTTACTCGCTGGGTCTTGGCTCTTGGAAAAAGAAAAAAAATCAACAATTATAAACTAAAGCCATTTATTTTTAACACAACCCACAGAAGAAAATCATTTGCGCAACAGCTTTCAATTGCATCAAGGACACGATCTCTATTTTTGTCCGACCGGCGCCTCCCTGAAACCATTTTTTACGATTATTTTTTCTCTTCTTCCCACTGGATGACTTAAACATAGCTCTGGAGAGGCAGATGCTTCCAGCATATTGCTCAGTCTATTATGTTCACAAGAATTACAATCATTGACAGCACTGACCTTTACAAAAGGAATTGCGGGCCTGTTAATTACAATTTGCTGAATTTCTGGGGAAGCAGTTTCTCACTGCTTGATCCCTTCCACGGGGACCATAAGGGATCAGACATGAGGCATCTTGATTCGAGATTGCATACATATATACCTCAGTAGGGTAGATCTGCCCATATGTTAGCCCTGAGATGATATGGTACTTTTTTTTTTTAAAAAAGGTTCCCAACATTTTCCTGTTTGAATGAAGTAAACAGGCCTTGGTTGGTATTCATTTCTTGGCTGTTATAAAATGTGTGGTACAAGGAAAGTTTGCTTTAAAAATAAATTCTTGGGATATCCTCCAGACTTAGTCATTCATAAGGACATAGCATCATAGATTTTGAGCTGGAAGGAACTTCAGAGTCTCCCTAGTCTAAGAGATGAGATAAATGGGGGCCAGAGGGATTACAGTACTTAGGAAATTTAGAACTGAAAGGAGGCTTAGAAATTTTGGCATCAAAGGATCACAAATCTCGAGCTGAAAGGGACCTCAGAAGCCATCCAGTCCAGGCTGTCACCTTACAGATAAGGAAACCAAGACCCGGGGAAGATAGGAAACTGGACCAGGAAGTAAAGGTCAGAAGAAGGATTTGAACCCAAGTCCTGTGGGCAGCTGGGTGGACAGTGGATAGAGCACTGGATTTGGGATCAGGAAGACATCTTTCTGAGTTCAAATCCAGCCTCAGACACTTAGTAGTTGTGTAATCCTAAGCAAGTCATTTAGCCTTGTTTGCTTCAGTTCCTTATCTGTAAAATGATCTGGAGAAGGAAATGACAAACTGCTCCAGTATCTTTGCCAAGAAAACCCCAAATGGGTCACAAACAGTCAGACGTGACTGAACAACAACAACCTGTAAGTACAAATCCAGCTTCCTTTATGCTGGGCCAAATGGCACCATCTCTCCCTACAGAACAAATCACAGCATAACGGTTCATCTAGAGTAGACCAACTCTTTCATTTTAGAAAGAGGAAACTGAGAACCAGAGATGAAGTGACTTATACAAAGCCACATGGACACACAGTTGTAGCAGAGCCCAGGTTTGAATATAGCTCCTTTGACTCCAAATACTATGGTCTTTCCACTTCGATATGGGGAAATTAATCCATGTCTTCATACCCAAGGCCAAAAAATGTTCTGGTGGACTCCAAAAAAGCATATAGGCAGATGAAAGAGAGACTAGCAGCTAGATGTCATGAATGTGGGCAGGGGAAGGGGTCTGAGTGGAGCAACAGTGAGGGGCTGAGTTAGAAGGGAAGGAGGAAGACTATTTAAAGTTAACATTGGGAACAGAGTGGGAGAGGCAGGCAAAAATATTTACACAGAAGGGAAGGGAGTTTAAATGACTGGTCCTACCCTTGGAAGGAAATAAAGCTACGTCTCCTGAAGAATATTTCTTCAGTAGTATGTTGTGTCCTGGAGCCACGGAGAAAGAACCTGACAAAGAATATTTGAAATAAGCAAAAGAGAGTGTAGGGGATTGCTATTCTCTCCATGAAATTATTACCTTTCTACTTTTTCTTTAAAATAAAAAAGTGCTAATTTGTTTTAGTCAGAATCCTAAACTTGAATCTCGCTTAAATCTGGAAACAGAGATAATTAGACTGAGCCATTCTCTGGGAAAATCAGCCCTTTTCAGGACTGTACTAAAGCACCCTTACCCTGATAGCAAAAAGCAGGAGAAGGCAGGATAACTCCTTCCACTGATGGAAGAATTCTAGATAAGAGGCAACACCACAGGAAGCTTTTGTTCCTGGGCAATAAAATTAATAATGACAATTTGGCATATTCAAAAAAAAACCAAAATGCTGAAGAGAAAGCCAAATCACAAGGGCAAAATGACATCAAAACAAAACCAAGTAACCCCGTACCCCCCACCCCCAAAAGTGTTTAAGTGAGCCAAGAAATCAAGGTATTCTAATTAAACACATAATTTAAGAGGTGTAAAGTACTTGGCATGGAGCTACCTGAAGTAGAAAATTAATATGCTTCAATCCTAGTATTCAGCAAGTCTCTGTAATTCAGAAACAGCAAATTGTCTCCCATTGTATTTTAAGTTCGATGCAAACATATTCCAGGATGAAGAGAAATAAAGATTTCTGTAGATGAAATAATAGCACCTTGGAACTCCTGGTATTTTTCCCCTTTGGTGATAATATTGAGAACCTTGAAGACAGCTTGGTAGAGTAGAGAGAATACTGGATTTGAAGCAAAAAGACCACAGCAGGAAAATTGAAAACTGTCAGACATTTCAGGATATTAGAAGGAAAAATACTGAAAAAGCAAGAGAAATGCATGACCCTGCCACGCAATCCTTGGGAAATAAATTAAGTATTTTCTAAATGCAAGGTCCTAAGCTAAGGTCTGGTGCTAAAAAGACAAAAATTAAAACTGTCCCTGCCTTCAGGGAGCTTATATTCTAACAGGGGAGACAATAGGTATGTGTATATATAAACATATATATGTGTGTAAATATACACCTATAGACACACATACACATGTATATGTAGACACATATGCACATATACACACATATATATGACAGATACAAAGATGCATATGAAGATTCAAGCATAATCCTCCTCCTCCTCCTCCTTTTCTTTTTTAGAATAAAGATGAAACCAGATAAGCTTTAGGACATTATTAAAAGCCTAAAGTTGATCCAGGATATTATGGAGGATATTTAAATGCTTCAAGGAGCACTATTTAAAGCAAGAAAAATGCTGAAATATGATAATATGAAGAGTTTTCATGAGACAACTGAAAATTAGAAGCCTATTCTTCAGGGAGCTCACGACATACCCATGTTTTTTGTATATGTGCACTCTATTCTTGGAATGGTACTTACATTTTTTAGCAAAAGTATAATAATTGATTAGTGAACTCATTTCAAAGGAAATTACTGAGACAAAGAGAAACAGGTTAGGGTGGGGTAGAACTTCCTGGGGCTAATGCCATCAAGACATGCTCCAAGAGGTAACAGCAAGGTTAGATGGCTTGACAGCCGGGCTAGGAACTTGGGGGGACAAACAAGAAAGCAGCTTCCTCCATACTTTTTTAAAAAGTTCTTCCAATCCAATGATGGCAAAACTCTCTTTTCCCAAGGAACGTGAGGAATTCCAAGAAACTTAGGTAGAATTGCATGAACTGATGCAGAGTGAAGTAGGGAGAATTAGGTTATGAATTTACAAGATCACTTGAAAGGCTTCAGAACTGGAGTCCAAAAGTGAACTCATCTTTTCCCCCAAACCCACACACCTTCTAAACTACTGTTGTTAAGAGCATCACAATGCATCCAGTCTTCTAAGTACATGACCTCATCCTTAACTCCTCGTTACTCTTCCTCACTCTGATTCAGGCCCTCATCACTTCTCACCTGGATTATTGTAACATTTTTGAATTGGACTTTCCACTTTGCATCTATCCCTTGTCCAACCCATCTTCCACACAATTTCCAAAGAGATCTTTTCAAAGTATAGGTTTGAATATGGCATTGTCCTACTCCATAAACTCCAACGGCTAACTATTACCTTGAGGATCAAACACGATCTTCTCTGTTTAGTTTTTAAAGCATTTCACAGCATAGCACCAACCTACCTTTTCAGCTTTACATTACTTTCCTTCTCACATTCTATGCTCTAGACAAGAATGGCCTTCTTTCTGTTCTTGCCACAAGATAATAACCCATTCCTGCACCTAGCTGTCAAGGCAACTCAGTAGCCAAGTGGATAGATAGAGTGCTAGGGCTGGAGTTGGAAAGACCCAAGTTCAAATCCAGCCTTGGATACTCAAGAGCTCTGTGATCCTTAGAAAACTCAGTTTCCTCAATGATAAAATAACAGCACCTGCCTCCCAAGTTGTTATAAGGAACAAATGAGATATGTGTACAGCACTTGATGCACAGTAGGTGCTTAATAAATGTTTGTTTCCCTTCTTTGTATATGGAGTAAGTCCCATATCTGGAATGCACTCTCATTTCCACCTCTGACAGTCCCTTTTTTTTTCAAAATTCTGCTCTCAAGCAACTCTATCATCATGAAGGTTTTTTCCCAGTTTTTTCAGCTGTCGATTTGCTCACTACCCCAAAAAAAAATGTATCTTACATTTTCAGGAAATTTTGTATAGACTTATGAAAAGCTGTTTTCCGCAGCAAAATACAAGCTCCTCAAAGGCCGAGATAGTTTCATTTTTGTCATTATGTGGCCAAGACCCGCCACAGTGCCTAGTACATAGTAAAAGCTTAATTAATGTCTTTTATTGATTATGTCACATTTTTTCATATTTGTGATAAAAAAAGTCTTTCATAAAATCCAAAGTATGATTATGTGCTTATTTTATATAACAGAAGGATAAACGAGGAGAGGCAATTGGTGTGGTGGACAGAAGCTACCCTTAGAATTAATAATATTAATATTCACGATGATAATAAGAGCATTTATGTGGCTCTTTAAGATTTGCGGGGTACTTAGAGGCATTATCTCACTTGATGTTCACAGTAGCCTTATGGGGCAGGTGCGATTATTATCCCCACTTTCCAGATAAGGAAACAGTTAAAGAGGTCTACCATGCATTGGTGAAGAGAGTTTCCCATAGAAGTTCTCTATAATAATTAAATTACATCTCCAGTCCCTGTTCCTACCTGAAAAAAAAAAATGAAGCCAAGGGAGTTAAACCACCACTCGATCTCATTTCTTCCTTGCTTTTGTGGCTGACCAAGAGGTCTCTATTTTTGCCCCTTTGTAGAATGTTCATGGGATAGCTAGGTGGCACGGTGGATCAAGTGCCAGGGATAGAGTTAGGAAGACTCATCTCCTTGAGTTCAAATCTGGGTTCAGACACTTCCTAGCTCTGTGGCCCTAGGCAAGTCACTTAACCCTGTTTTTCTCAGTTGCTCATCTGTAAAATGATCCAGAGAAGGAAACGGCAAACCACTCTAGAATCTCTGCTAAGAAAACCCTAAATGGGGTCTGACATGACTGAAACAACTGAAAAACAGCAACAAAAGAACGTTCATGCTTCGGTCTCTCTGATATTGAGTAATTCATTCAGGTTTATTTCTCCTAGAGGTCTAATTCAATTCCAATTATAGCGTATGACTGTGAGCAAGAAAAGCAATATCTTAACGCCAATGTTGTGCCCACCCAGAACCCACTGAAATCAGCTCCCCCATCCGCTTAGCTCTTGAACCACATACATGTGCTTACTGAAGCATTTTTGCTTCATCCTGCTGACTCAGGAAAGCAAAAAAGTCATTTCTGCCACAAGTTAAAGAACTCCTTTCTTCGGTGTGCCCTTGGGATAGATACACCCAGACCCCATTACCCTGCAGTCACCAATAAATGCGGAAGCAAAATGAGTCATCAGTGGGAAAATGAGCTCGATGACACTCTCAGGGCTAGAGCCCCCACTTTTGCTATTGTACAACACCCAAGGTCAAAGGGAAGTAGCTAATATGTGAGACTAAGTTCATGCCTGCATAGCAAAAGACTGCTGAACCCAGTTTTCATCATCCATGACTTCCAGGATGGCCCAATCTAATGCCCTGTAGCTGAGACGGATGAAATGAATTGCAAGATTGTAAATGTTACTTGTTTTAGCTTTATATTAAAGGATTTGACCGTCATCTTTGGGTGATGGGAGTGGAGAAGGGGTCAGGGCTGAAAAAATGATTTAAGGTGACTGAGCAATTATGTCTGTCAATATCATTTGCTATCAATTGTCAGTTTTGATAAAGTGAAATGGAATATGAAATCCTCATTAGGAGGGAAATAAAACAGCAATGGCCCATTGATTAAATTTACCTTAAAGTTTGACATGTCTGTCAAACAAATGCTGGCCCTGAGTGAGTCATACGCTTCTAAGAGACTCACTAGTGCAAGTGCCTTGCTTGCTTTCTAAATCGATAATTGAAAGCATTTGTTCACCTAGTGGATTCCTTGAATAGTGAGTACTCAAATGAGTATTAAATGTTTTAGCATCCCTCCAGGAGCTAGATGCCCCAAACAAGTTTTTCTTCCCAGATTCTTGAAGAAACATAGGAAGAAAAGGTTGATGGATGGATTGTTGTTAAAATATGCCTGGAAATATTTTTCCTCTAATATTTAACTCGATGTCTTGTTGTGGAAAACAAGTGGCCCTTCCTTGATCCTCAAAGGTTATAACAACAAAGCGCAATCTCTGGCAGGTCCCACAAGCTAGAAAGGTGACCATTTGACCAACGGTCATCAGAAGCTCACCCTAGAATATGATGGAAAGTTGATAAATTGGGTTTGGGGGCGTCCAACAACTTGCGAAGACTGACTACTTAATCACAGAGGGGCTGTGATCTGCACTGGTAAGAATAATAGGGCAGCTAGGTAGCACAGTAGATAGAACACTGAGCTTGGCATCAGGGAGACCTGAGTTCAAATCTAACCTCAGATACTTCCTAGCTGTGTGACCTCTGTTTGCCTCAGTTTCCTCATCTAGAAAATAGGGATAACAATAGCACCTACCTCCCAGGATGGTTTTGAGATTCAAATGAAATGAGATTATAAGCACTTAGCACAGCGCCCAGCACACAGTAGGTGCTACATAAACAAGGGCTAGTCTTATCAGTGGCCACACCAATGAAATCAGAAATATTGTCATGTCAACAGATAGGGTCTAAGGAAGAGGTTTTTAACTTTTTTGTTTCATGGACCCCTTCTCAAAATATTGTTTTTAAATGCACAAAATAAAATACAAATTATAACAGAGGAAATCAATTACAATGAAACACTTATGAAAATATTTTTAAAAAATAAGTACACAGACACCAGGTTAAGTGCCCCTGGTCTAAGGCCCTTTTTTCAACCTCTAGAGGAAGAGAATGAGTGAGACCAATCTGTGGTTAGCATTCTAAGGCAGTTTGCTTTAAGTTTCATGGGTCTCAGCTGCTTTACACCATTCTCTTACCTGGAAGTGATCTCTCAATGCATTTGTCTATCAATTAATTTGTTAGTACTCATAAAACCGGGGCACTTCTCCATATGATCCCAGGGACCGTTCTTCTACCTCAAGCAAGGCTCAAGATCCAAAGTACTGGCTTTAATGTGTTTTCGGTGTTTTTTTTTCTCTTCTCCTCTTCCTGCTTACTTACTAACAGAAATTGTACATTACACTATTCTTGTAATTTTGAGTTTACATAGAAAGGGCAAGATTTTGAGTTACATAAAAAAGGAGTTTCCCAAAGGGAACTTACCAGCTACAATAATCCTGGAGATGGTAATATTGTAATTTTTGGATTAAAAAGTAGTTTCCATATAATTTAGGATGCATCTAGACCAAAGGTTTGTAATCTTTTTTGGTGTCATGAACCCTTTTGGCAATCTGGTTAATCCTATGGACCCCTTCTCAGATAATACTTTTACATGCATAAAATAAAATACATAGGAGTGCAAAGGAAATTAATTATATTGAAATACAGTTATCAAAATATTTTTCAAAAACAAGCCCACGGGCCCTAGGTAATGAACCCCTGACCTAGATGTTAGGATCAAAAATGAAAAATTTACATACAAGGGCATCTCACATATTCTCCATTCTCCTTCCTAGCATCACCCCCCCACCCCTCTGAGCTTTAAGATCTACCAAAGAAAGTATTGCCAATTCATAATCATTGGAAGAGCCTCAATCTAGGTTGCGATGAAATGGGAAATTCCTATCTCACCCCAGGTACAAAGCAAGGGCATCCCCAGCCACAGAGGAAAATTAATCCAAATTAATCACAAGTTACTCAGAACCCAAAAGCCAGAGGAAATACAGCACCTCCTAGACTACCAGACCTGCTTCCTGCCTGACCTCTACAGCCATCATCCAAGGGAACATTCTTAGGGGAGAAAGGGCCCATCATCCCTGCCTGCTACCACCAATACCAATTCTGAACCCAATAGGCAGGTAAGACCAAAAGCCCTGGAAAGAGCAATGCCCTTCCGACCACAAACCCAGACACCAGCCCAGCCTCCATCAGAGGAGTAACCCTTGTAGAAGTGAAACCTGTCAATTACTTCTGTCAGTGCAAACACAGCCTTAGGCTTACTGTTCATTCTGTCTCCCATGCTAACTCATCAGATCTGCGTGGGGTCTGGTACACAGTAGGGGCTTAACAAGTATTTTTGATTGATCCTCGCCTGCATTCTGCACCATCTCAGTGGAACTGTTCTAAGGCCAAGTAATGGATTCTGGTCTACGGAGGAGTAGAGAAGAACAGAGCTTTCTTGGAATGTTTATAGACTAGAATAGCTTCAGTTCACACATAACAACCGATTCTCAGTTTTTTCAGGCAGTTTCTCAAAGAACACCCCCAATAGAGAATCTAAGTAAGAATGTTAGAAGCCAAGAAAAATATTTAATAAATTCTCAGAGTGAATCTCCCTCTGTACTGCCTTACTTTGACTTCCATCCAGGAATTTCTCAGTGAGAGTCCTGGTTATAGGCTAGGCAAACAGAACTATGGAAGTTGAGGAGGTGAGATTTTAGAGTAACAGAGCGTTAAACCAAATTTAGGTCATAGAAGGTAAGATTCCTGACAACAAAAATTGTTTTTCATTTTTGACTTTGTAACCTGAGAGATTAGCATCCTTCCTTGCCCACGTTAGGAGCTTAACAAATACTTATTTAATTGAACTGGAGGAAAATGGAGGAAGTCTTAAATGTAAAGTAAAAATGCTAGGATTTCTGTAATGATAACGAGCTGCTCTTATGTAGCAGGAGGAAGACATGGAACTCAAAATATAATATAAGCAATCCTCATTTCACAAGTGGAGAAACTGAGGCTCAGGACTCAGAGCCTCAGAATCCTGGGAATAGCAACCTCTCCCAGACTACCAACCCTGCTTCCAGCCAGCATCCAAGGAAGCAACTGTTATGGAGATGCCACCTGGAAACTTTAGCTCCTGCTTGGTCAACAGCCACAGCTACTGAAGATTGTATAATAAAGTTCTTTACATCAAAGTCCTTTTCACCATCAAATGCATCAACATCAGAAACAGATATGCTTTTGCTGGGGAAAAAAATGACACCAAAGAAGATGTATTCCCATATGTTTTGCTGCTGCCCTCTAAGGACCACGGGGCCTCTCTGTCTGATGTGTGGCTGAAAGCTTGTATGTATCGTCTTCCCCCTTGGAATGTGAATTCCTTGAGAATGGGGACCATCTTGCTCTTCTATCTTTGTCTCCAGTGTTTTGCACATTGTTAGCACTTAATAATGCTTATTTTCTAATTTGTTCATAGAGGCACATGTGTAAACATTGCTGCCACAAAATAAAACCATATTAAAAGTATAGTCTGTCCCAAGTAATTAACATATTAGTGTATTAACTCCTTTTTGCAGATGAAATAACTAAGATTCTGGAAGGATATTAACAATAATAATAGAATTTGTACAGGACTTGGCTTCCAAAATGTTTCTTACCTACAACAACCTCTGACACATTATCTGTGTGATCTTGGGCAAAGCACAATTTTCTAGTTTCATCATCTGTATAATGAGGTGATTGGATTACGTGACCTCTAAGGTCTTTTCTGCTCTACATATATGGTCCTATGAATCCTGTAAGATAGGTCCAATTAAGCAGCTAGGTGGTGCATTAGATACAATGCAGGGCCTGACATCAAGAAGTCATTTTCCTGAGTTCAATTCCGGCCTCAGATACTTACTAGCTGTGTGACCCTGGGGAAGTTACTTAACCCTGTTTGCCTCAGTTTCCTCATCTGTAAAATGGACTGGAGAAAGAAATGGCAAACCACTCCGGTATCTCTGCCAAGAAAACTGAAGTGGGGTCACGAAGAGTCAAATACCACTGAAACAAAACAACAGTAACAACAAAGGTAAAATGAAGTAACGGGTAGGTACTATTAAGTGACTGTTAAGCAATGTAGGACATCAATGGTCCTATGAATCTTGTAAGGTAGTTGTTAGTAAGTGATTTGTCTACATCTACTAATGTTAGAACTAAGACTTGAACCCAGGTCTTCTGTCTCTAAGTCCAGTCGCCATTCTACTACATCATACTTAAAGGGAAAGACCAGTTCTTCACTTGTGTGTCTCATTAAAATATTAATGATGGATTATATGAAGAAAGGAAGGTGAAAATTACCTGACCCTGAATGCTGTATTTCCTGATGCTAAAGCAGAGTGCACCAACGTTGTAGCTAAAATGATAGGAGGAAGGTATGCACAACCAGAAAAACAATCATGGAATCTAATTGCAGACTGAGGCAAACTTTTTGCTCTCTTTTTTTTCCTTCTCTTTTGGTTTCATTTCTCCTTTCTCATGATTCATTTCATTGGTTATAATTCTTCCTTACAACTGAACTATTATGTAAATAATTTCAGTGGGAAGGTATATATAGAACCTACATTGGAGTACATGCCATCTTGGCAGGGAGGGGGAAGCAGAGGGAGGGAGAGAAAATTTGGAACCCAAAAACTTGTGGAACTGAGTATTGTAAACTAAAAATAAAAAAATTTTAAAAATAACGTAAAATGATAGGAGGCAGACAAAAACCTCATGAGACGGGAGCCTCGTGGTGTGGGGTGACCACATCTCCAGAGCTTATTGTAGGCTCTGCAAGCTCAGGAATTTGATTCTAATCAGTTCACCCAGAGGCAATCCGGCTCTGGGAAGCTGATGCATACTAAGTAAGTTAGTAGAGGTTGATTTGTAAACCAGAATACTAATTTATCAATTTGTAATATAAGATATGTCTGCTATGAGAACCAATACCAGTCGTCTGCAAATAGCTCTCCTTCCTGGGGCTGGAGTCCACTCTGGAGACCCAATTACAAAGTCTGATGAGTACAGAATCAGAACAGAGGGAGTAGGATGTTCTTAAGGAAATCTCTACTAAACTAGGGTAGCTTGATAATTTGCCAGGCTCCAGGCTTGCAATATTTCTGTCTAAAGAACAGGAATCAGTCATCCAGAAGACAACACCATCCCCTTGGACACTGCTGATAATAAATGCAGGTTGAAATAAATTAAGCACCAGCAGTCCTGCTATTTGACTCTCCTTTTTCTACATTCCTTGAGAGTCTTCACAAAACTTCTGCCGTTGCAACCCTTCCTCATGATAGACATGATATAATTTCCAAGACTATAATCTATTCACTGTCCATAACATAAATATATTCATTATATATCTATAATCTAATCATTGTTCAACATGTATGTATCTATATCTATATCTATATCTATGGTATTGATTAGTAACTTCCTTTTTAGGGAGGCATTACCAAAGCTTGGGGAGTTCTCTACCTTTATTAACAATATATTTGAAAAATCCATCTTTTAGAGCACTGTTGGTTCTATAAAGAAGGTAACATGGTATTAGTGGGTGAAGTATTGAATTTGGAGTCAGGAGTACTAGGTACAAATACCAACGGTTCTATTACTTCCTACCTGTATGACACTGGATGAATCAGTTAACCGACCCATCTGGGTCTGTTTCCTCTTCCATAAAAATGAAGGTAGTGAACCAGATGAGATGTTTTCTTTCAAGTCTAAATATCACTTGTGAACTCTCTCATGTAATCACATTTCTGATGATTATAGCTAGCTTCAATTTCAAAAGGTAATATTTCCTGGCCTTTTCCTTAAATTCTGGGGGTCCATAAAATCTAAATATTTGGAACCAGCAGCCTCCTATGCACTGACTATAATATTTATGAATTTTCCCACCTGTTTCTTACTGAATTGTGTGTTCCTAGCAACATCTGGACTCTTTTTAGTTCTAAAATGAAAGAAAGCCAAAGATTCCTCAAAATGTTGAATACGAAAGACAAAAGCAGCACCCAATTATTCTTCAATGCTTATTACTTAGAGAAGTCTTTCCCTAATAAGTGTGAATGTCTTCCTTTGAGACCAGTCTAACATGGAACAAGTCACTCCTTTGGAATTTCAACAGCTTGTATTGGGCACTTTCTTCTTTTTTTCCCAATATTCTTTCCACTACAATATATCATATCGTTTTCCTTCCTGCCTGCAACATACTTCATAGGATTTGTTCATTTCATGCATTTAATAAACATTTATTAGACTTCCACTATCAATGAAGCAATAAGTATTTATTAAGCACCTACTATAAATCAATCAATATGCATTTATTAACAATTAATACTTGACTACTAAGTTTTGTGGATACAATGGCAAAAAAGAAAGATACAATCCTTATTCTCCAGAAGAATCTATCAAGGGAGGTAACATCTAATATATGTCTATGAAGAATAAACATAAACAGAATAAATTGAATATAAATAAAAGACAGTTAAATATAAAATAGTGAGGGAAAGTCACTTGTGAGGAACAGGAAAAGCACTATGAGGAAAACATCGTGCCTGAGCTGCATCTTGAAGGAAAAAGAACAGAGAGAAGGCCAATTTGGCTGGATCACAGAGAATGGAAAGGGGAAGAATTTTTAATGAAGCTGGAGAGAGAGGTTGGGACTAAGCTATAAAGCTCTTTAAAAGTCAAACATAGGAGTTTATGTATTATCGTAGAGGCAATAGGGCTAGAACTAGTGGCCATTAAATAGGAGAGGGAGTGACACGGCCAGACCTGCACTTTAGGACAGTCATTGAGAACTGTGTGGAGGGTAGACTGGAATGGGGAGAGATTTGAGGCACAGATCAGCTCTTGCAATAGTCCAGACAAGAAGTAATGGCCTGATAAAAAAGAAAAAAAAAGTGTCGACTGTAAAACGTTGAGGAATTAAAAATGGTAAGATCTGGTGACTGATTGGCTATGTGGTGAGACAAAGTCAGGAGTCAAGGGTAATGCCAAGGTGGCAGTCCTTAAAGAATGGAAGAATTATGAAGTTCTCAAAAGAAACCGGGATAATTGGTGGAAGGGAAGGGTCTGGAGGGAATGATGATGAGTTCTCTTTTGGACATGTTGAATCTGAGAGGTCTGCAGGACATCCATTTTGCAATATCCAATAAGAGAGAGATTCCAGTTAGAGTTATAGTCCTGTGCGTCATCTATGTGAAGGTTATGATTAATGCCATGGGAACTGATGGGCCCACCAAAAGAAAAAGTATAGAGAGAAAGAAGGCATTGGGTAACGCCCTGGAATACAACCCTAGTTAGGGGGAATGATGTGAATGAACCAGCAAGGAACACTTCAAAGGATCAGTCAAAGTCTAAGGAGAACCAGCGGAGTTATCTAAGAGAAAAGGATGGTTGACAGTGGCACATGGAGCCATGAGGAAAATATTCATATGCCAGGAACCACGCTAAGCACTGAGGATACAAAGACAAAAAATGAAACAGACCTTTCCATCGAGGAGCTGAGGCGACATATCGGCACACCAGATTTTAGTGTAAAGTAGTACTTGCCCTAATGGTACGTATGCAATCTTACCAAGAACACAGGATGTATATGAATGAAACAGAGAAAAGCACTCCAGATTTAGAGTTACGAAGGATCTTCATCTGGTCCAACTCCCTCATTTTACAAATGATGAAACTGAGGCACGGGGATGTTAGGTGACTTGCCTAGCATCTATTGTTGTTGAGTCATTTCAGTCCTGTCTGACTCTTCGTGTCTCCTTTTGGGGTTCTATTGGCAAAGGTACTGGAGTAGTTTGCCATTTCCTTCTCCGGCTCATTTTATAGATGAGGAAACTGAGGCAAACAGGGTTAAGTGACTTGTCCAGGGCCACACAGCTAGTCAGTGTCCGAGGCTGGATTTGAACTCAGGAAAACTAGTCTTCCTAATTCTGAGCACCTGTTCATATCAGAAAAAAAGTATTTGAACCCAGCTCCTCCAAGTCCAGAGTCTTTTCCTTGCAGTCCAGGCATTAGGTTTGTCCCAAGTGAGGTTACTATCTCCAGCCCCTACCCCTTGGCTTATAACCACGTGAAATTTTGCTTTGTTTCTATCTGGAATAGGAGCCAGTGCAATTGGATTATGGCAGGGGAATCTGTTTCTAGGTTTTTCTCTTAAAGTTACCTTGATATCTAAAGAGTCCTAATCTCTCATTTTTAAATTGCTTTGACTTTGATAAACTGCTGAAAATACATCCAAGAGATGGTGAGCAGAAAGGGTGTGGGACTTAGGGTTAAAAGAGAACTGAGTTCAAATCTTATCTGACGGTTACTAGCTATGAGATCTAGAGGAAGTCATTTAAACTTTCTGAGCTTTGACTGTCCCTCCTGTAAAATGGAGATAATGCTACTTAAATATACTTCCCTTATTGTGTTCTGTACAAGCAGGCCAGCAGGACTGGCCATTTTTTCATTAAAATAAGCCAGCTTGGTCTACTCACTAATCTGCTCAAAAGACCTCCCAACTTTGTGTCTTTTTGCTGGCTGTCCTATCCCTCTGGAATGTACTCCTTCCTCACCTCACCTCCTGGAATACCCCATTTCCTTCAAGACTCAGCTCAAGGGATACCTTCCACCTGAAGCCTCTCCTAATCTTCAGGTGCTCTCTACCCAAGCCAAACTGTATTCAATCTGTGTATGTGATGTGCTTTTTACACATGCGTGTATGTCTGTGCATATATAAATATATTCTCTCTCTCTCTTTCTCTCTCTCTCTCTCTCTCTCACACACACACACACACACACACACACACAAACACACACGAGTAGGTGGTACAGTGGATAGAGTACCATGCTGGAAGCCAGGAAGATTCATCTTCCTCTTCCTGAGTTCAAATCTGGCCTCAGACACTTACTAGCTGTGTGATCCCGGGCAAGTCACTTAACCTTATTTGCTCCAATTTACTCATTTGTAAAATGAATTGGAGAAGGAAATGGCAAACTTCTCCAGTATCTCTGCCAAGAAAACCCCAAATGGGATCACGAAGGGTTAGACAAGACTAAAACAAATGTACAACATATCTACATACATATATTTAGAATGAGGAAAACAACATGAATGTATATATATATAGATACACACATATCACACATACATTTTATTTATTTATACACACACATATATATG
>CM053623.1:54237587-54272976 GCA_028646595.1 Phalanger gymnotis | reverse complement strand
GCCACCCAATGACATCAAAGAGAAGGTTCTTGATTGCTATCTTTGGCAATAAGAGAAGAAAGAGAAATTGAAGGAATTAGAATAGGCAAAGAAGAAACTAAGTTATCACTCTTTGCAGATGATATGATGATTTGTTTAGAGAATCCTAGAGAATCAATTAAAAAACTACCTGAAATAATAAATAACTTTAGCAAAGTTGCAGGATATAAAATAAACGCACACAAATCCTCGGCATTCCAATATATTACTAACAAAGCCCAACAGCAAGAGATAGAAAGAGAAAATCCATTTAAAGTTACTGTAGACATTATAAAATATTTGGGAGTCTACTTGCCAAGACAAACCCAGGACCTATGTGAACACAATTACAAAACACTTTTCACACAAATAAAGTCAGATCTAAATAAATGGAAAAACATCAGTTGCTCGTGGTTAGGTCAAGCTAATATGACAAAAATGACAATTTCACCTAAATTAATTTGCTTATTTAGTGCCATACCATTCAAACTGGCAAAAATTATTTTATACAGCTGGATAAAATAATAACGAAATTCATCTGGAAGAACAAAAAGTCCAGAATATCAAGGGAATTAATGAAAAAAAATGCTAGGGAAGGTGGCCTAGCCATACCAGATATTAGACTGTATTATAAAGCAGTAATCATCAAAACCACTTGGTACTGGTTAAGAAATAGAGTGATGGATCAATGGAATAGGATAGGTACACAAGATGCAGTAGTCAACGACTATAGCAATCTACTCTTTGATAAACCCAAAGAGGCCAGCTTCTGGGCTAAGAATTCACTATTTCACAAAAACTGCTGGGAAAATTGGAAAATAGTATGGCAGAAACTGGGCATAGACCCATGTCTTATACCATATACCAAAATAAAGTCAAAATGGGTTCACGATTTAGATATAAAGGCCGATACTATAAGCAGTTTGGGAGAGCAAGGAATAGTTTACCTGTCAGATTTATGGAGAAGGGAAGAATTTATGACCAAACAAGAGATAGAGAGCCTTACAAAATGCAAAATGGATAATTTTGATTACGTTAAATTGAAAAGGTTTTATAACAAAGCCAATGCAACAAAGAATTGGAGGGAAGCAGAAAACTGGGAAAGAATTTGTACGGGAGCTGAACCAAATTTATAGGAACACAAATCATTCCTCAATTGAGAAATGGTCAAAGCATATGAATAGGCAGTTTTCAGAAGAAGAAATTAAAAATTTCTATAGTCATATGAAAAAATGCCCTAAATCACTATTGATTAGAGAAATACAAATCAAAACAGCTCTTAGGTACCACATCTCTCTTGTCAGATTGGCTAACATGACAAAACAGGAAAATGATAAATGCTAGAGAAGATATGGGAAAATAGGGACATTGTTACATTGTTGGTGGAGTTGTGAACTGATCCAGCCATTCTGGAGAGCAATTTGGAACTATGCCCAAAGGGCTATAAAAATGTACATACCTTTTGACCACTTCTAGGGCTGTATCCCAAAGAGATCACACAAGTGGAAAATGGACCTGTGTGTGTACAAAAATACATATAACAGCTCTTTTTGTGGTGGCAAAGAACTGGAAATCAAGGAGATACCCATCAATTGGGGAATGGCTAAACAAGTTATGGTATATGAATGTAATGGAATACTATTGTGCTATAAGAAATGAGGAGCAGACAGACTTCATAATAACCTGGAAATATTTATGTGATCTAATGCAGAGTGAGGGGAGCAGAACCAGGAGAACATTATACACGATTACTGACACATGGTATATGTGATGACTGGCTTTGATAGACTTGGCTCTTCTCAGCTATACAAGGTTCTAAGACAGCTCCAAAAGACTCATGATGGAAAAACCTATCCACATCCAGAGAAAAAACTATGGAGTCTGAATGCAGGTTGAAACAAACTATTTGCTCTTTTTTCCTTCTTTTTTGGTTTTGTTTCTTCTTTCTCATGGTTTAATCCATTGGTTATAATTCTTCTTTACAACTTGCCTATTGTGTAAACAAATTTAATGTGAAGGTATATGTAGAACCTATGTTGGATTACATGCCATCTTGGGGGAGAGGGAGGAGAAGAGAGAAGAGGAGAAAATTTGGAACTGAAAAACTTATGGAACTGAGTGTTGTAAACTAAAAATTAAAAATAAATTTTAAAAATATTTTTTAAAAAAGAGAAAGTTCTTGACATCTGCTACTGCAACTATCAGACCCAGTCCCTTCACTCATGCTGGTAGAAGGAGTAACGGATTAGCCATCATTCTATACTACTTTTCCCTTCTTCTGGGGTCATCCAGAATTGAGGAAGTTGGGGAAGATTGTCTAATAGCCTCTGTATACGAAAATGCCTAAGCTTTTTGCTTATAGGTGACTAATTCCTATAAAAAAAGTACATGAACCCACATGAAAGGAACTGAGTTTTCCTTTGGTGTTTGCAGAAAACATTATCTGTAGAAATGGGGCAAAGGTAAGCTGTCATTGTAACTCTCCCCTCCCATTTCCTCACAGCTGGTTAGAGCTGACAGAGTCCTAGATTTTGGAATTAGAAGATCTGGAATAGAATTCCAGCTTCACTGGGAGAACTTGGACAAGTCACTGAACCACCATTCTCCGTAAAAAGACCTGACTCAGATCTCAGAGGGCTACTCTAGCTCTAAATCCTACAAACTTGACTAGAAACTTGGAATTTCTTTTCTTGTCCTATATGTAAACTATGGTGAAGGAATCTAATTTTGAAAAGTATTGGCCATTCCAAGGGGTAGTGCTTTTGTTTCTTATTAACCTTCCTGAGCTGGTGCTATGAGTTTTTTCTATCTTAGAAAAGCAAAAACGACTCTTGGCCAAAAGTCCAAGGAATAGGGTAATGTTTTTTCTTTTCTCTGCAGAAATCAAGCAGCTTATTTGCAAAAATGCTAAATAAAGAATACGCTGGCATTTTGGCAGATAATCCATGTGTGATGCCTATGTAAAAAGCACCATATTCTCCAGAGTTTTTGCAAATCCACCACTGGTAAGGAAAAAGCCAGTGCTACTTGCCAATGTGCTAAATCCGTTAGCATCTGGCTTGAACGAAATCTCTCTTGTGCTTTGGCTTTAATAATTAGTTGCAAACAAGCAACTCAGTAACACACTTTTACAAATAGCGTGACTTTGCATTAGTTTCAACAGACCAAGCAAGAGACTAAGGCTATGTCTATCCGGTGCCAAAACAAAGGGGTAAAATGCTAAAAAAAAAAACCACCCAACATCCAGATGTTCCCAGATAATAAAGAAACATTTGGAAATATTCAGAAATATTTAAAGATGCCTGGATGTTTTGCTGTTACATTAAAAACACCCTTAAACTTAGAAGGCCATGAGCTTTGCCACTAGCTTGATGCAAGACTTCTGGTAAACTATTTAATCTATCTTTGCCTTTCTTTCCTAATCTGAAAAACATGCAAAAGAATACACTGAAACCTCACCATCAGACCGTTTGCTATGGCATAGAATGACCTATCAGTCTGGTCCTTCTTTGGACCCCCTTTAGCAAGACTTTAGTTACTCAAGTAACAGATAAACACACAAAGGGTCAGCTTTGCCAGTGATATGTGGGCATACACACAACTGAGAGAAATTTGGATGAGTCCTGAGGACCTACAGAAAGCTTGCAGGGGAGATAATCAGACTTGTCTTCTCTTTTTCCTATTGCATTTTGGTTTATTTTGTTATAGAAGTGCTTAATTATGGATTGCAGTAGGTATTTGTGGAGTATCCCCGTGATCCTTTGCTCCTATAAATGTGTGAGAGGATAGGGTTAGTGCTATGCTTAACTTGTTGACCCAGTAATCTCATCAGAGCTGCCTCTTTACAGCTCAGGGAGCTCTGGCTGAAGAGTGTGTCTGACTTCACGTGATTTCAGTGGTGTGCAACGCGCTCTGACGGTGCCTGAAACAGTAGAGATTTATTCCTTTGAGTTCTAACTTGATGTTTCCAAGAGTACATCATTCAAGTGCGACTACCCATGGGAGAGAAAATAGCTTAACCTGTTATTAATCTTTAGTAATGATTAATAATAATGAAGCTAGCATATCGGGTTTGCAAAGTGCTTTTTGATGTGTTGTCTTATTTGCCCTTCGTAACAAACCTGGGAGGCAGGTGCTATGATTATTCCCATTTTACAAATGAGCAAATCAAGGCTAGGGGACATTCAGTGACTAGAATCACACAACCAGTAAGTGCCTAGGACAGAATTCGAACTCAGATCTTCCTGACTCCAAGACCAGAGCACTCTCCTCTATGTTACTTGGCTGTCAATTTGTGGGTCAAATAGCAGGGTTCTGTGGATAACAGGGCAGGCGTGTCTTGACATAAGGCAGGAGGTGGGGACGGATCAAAAGTATGGGAAACAGATGAGTGGGTAGAGAGAAAGTTGTAGGTGGCTGAGAGTCCCTTTGTTTCTTATTGATAGAAATTGATTATTCAATGTCTCTCTCTGGTAGGAGGAAAGAGTTGGGAGAATAGAGATGCAGTCTCCTGGCTTCCAGCTTTAAGAAAGAAGACAGATTCTCTTCAGGTGAAGAGGGAGAGAAAGACTGGGAAGAAGCCAACATTTAGAGGAGGTTGCGTCTCAATTACATCCCTGTCTCAGCTTGCTGCACTCAACACTTCAGGGAATTTCTCCTTGAGTGAGATCTGTGTGTGTGTGTGTCTGTCTGTCTGTCTGGCTGGCTGGCTGTCTGTCTGTCTGTCTCTGTCTCTCTATCTCTCTCTGTGTCTGTCTCTCTGTCTCTTCCTGTCTGTCTCTTTCTCTCTGTGTGTATGTCTCTGTCTCTTTAGCTGTCTCTGTCTCTCTCTCTCTCTCTTCCTTTCTCTTTCCCTCCCCCTTGCTCTCTCTCTCAGATCTCACTCCCAGTGAGAGAGCTCATTCACTCTCTGTATTATCTGGCATATTCTTATCTTTTCTGGTACACTCTCATCTGTATACCTTCTCTGATTTCTGCTTGCCATTGGCTTGGATAAATTAGTTTATTTACTATCTGCTACATGTGTTTGTTGTGGAACTGACATTTGGTGAAAAAAGAGTCAAGCCTTGGGTGGAGAACCTGGCCTACTCCTTCCCCATCAAGGACCCAGCCTGAACCAGAAATTATCAATAAGACAACTCAGTGACATAGTGGATAGAGTGCAGAGCCTAGAGTCAGCGAAACTCAAATTCCTGAGTTCAGAACTTGCCTCAGACACATACTAGCTGTGTGACCTTGGACAAGTCACTTAACCCTGTTTGCCTCAGTTTCCTCATCTATAAAATGAACTGAAGAGGAAATGGCAAACCGTTCTAGTATCCTTGCCAAGAAAAGCCAAACAGGGTCATGAAGAGTGAGACATGACTGGACAGCAAAGATAACCACATTGAGAGAAGGGAGGCATGGTTTATAAAGAGCTTTCCTCATAACAACCCAGTGAGGTAGATGGTCTGAATATTCTGCCCATCTTGTAGATGAAGGTTCCAAAAGTCAGAGATATTGAATGACTCACTCATTGTCATCCAACTATCAAATATCAGCTCTGGCATATTTTTTTGGAAGCAGTTGGGGTTAAGTGAAGCTCTGGTACTTAAGCCCGGGTCTCCCCATTCCAGACCCAGTATTCTGTGCTTTACCCCACTTTGGCCACAGGTCACAGCTTATGACTAGACTGTTACGATGGCCTCTTAGCCAACTCCAGTTTCACTCTCTCTCCTGCCCCTAATCTCACAGGCAACTCAGTAGCCTGGTTTGCCTGAAACGACACCTAGATCAGGCCTCCTCCACTCAGAAATTGGCTCCTTGTCACCTTTAGGACAAAGTCTAAATTTTCTAGCTTGGCCTCAAGATGCTGCCATTTGGTCCCAGCCAACTTTTGTACACTTATCTCCTGTTCCTCCCCTGCACAAGCCTCTTCTTTAGTCAAACTAGACAAGTTGTGTCTCTTCCATCAAATGTGCTACATTCCCATCTTTATTCCACCCCCTCACTTCCAGTCTACCTAATCCTGACAAGCCATCATGGCAGTTAGATGGCGTAGAGAGGTTAAAGGGATGGGTATTGATTGAGGAAAACCAGAGTTCAAATCCTGCCTCACACAGTGACATTTAGCAGCAATATGATCTTTCGTTTTTGCTTTTTAATAGTATTTTATTTTTTCTAATTACATGCCAAGACAATTTCTGACATTCTTTTTTTACAAAATTTCGAGTTCCAAATTTTCCCCTTCCCTCTCCTCCCACCCCCAAAGACAGTAGTAAGCAATTAGAAATAAGTTATATATGTACAATCATAGGACATTAAGCAAATCATTTAACCTCTCTTGGGTTTTATGGGCCTCAGTTTCCTCATTTATAAAATGAAGGGGTGGACTCAACGGCCTCCAAGGTTCCTATGATCCTGTTGCACATCCCATAGACGCACGTTATCCTTCACTCCTCTATCATTCATTTGGCCCTTGACAGGAGCCTTATTTTGTCTGCATATCTTCCGATTAAGCACAGGATAGTGCATATAAGCTTGACTCTGGAAGCAAGAATATTTGGATTCAATTCCTGCCTCCAAAGTCTACTAACTGTGTAACCACCAGCAACTCATTTAAACTCTGCACACTGTTAGATAAGTCTCCAGGTTGTAGGGAAGTTCTGCATTGGTGAAGGGAGTTTTTAATACAGGGTTAGTTCCCTACACCAAAAGTGTCAAACGGGGACCCTCAGCTGCATGGCCCTCAACATTCCTGAGAGAAATCCAAAGGAAGTTAAAATATCATTGAGAAATATTTAATAAAATAAAATAAAAATACAGTAGAACATAGATAATGTTAACATGTGGTTTTCTGAATCAATCAATATGCAGCCTGAAAGGATCGTGATTTAGTTCTCCAGTTTCCATTTGAGTTTGATGACATTGCCCTGAACTCAAGGAAATCACAGAACCAGACCACTCCTACCCTCTACTCCCCTCCCCACCCCCAAAAAGGCTCTTGTATGATTTGTAATCTCCATAAGAGCAGGAATTCTGTATTTCAATTCTTCATATTCCCTGAAGGATACATTATAGTGCTTGGGCAATCAATAAATATTTATTGATCTTTTCGTGTGCTTGAAGTCCTGAGTCTCTCACATAAACTGGAGAAAGGGGAAGAATTCTTTGATGACATTTGTAAGTCATGTGTCTGAGAATGCTTGGACCGATAAAGGTCAGTCCTCTCATTCCCCTTCTCCTCCCTCAGCCCTACCGATGGGTACTAGCCCTGGTGCCAGATAGGCTTCCTTTTCTGAACTGAAACTATTAACGCGAAGAGATCCCTCCCGATTTTTCTCAAGAAGAGGGAATTTCACCCTGATTCCCTCCACATGGTCACAGAATCATAGATTTAGTACTGAAAGAGATGTTAGGGACCGCTGAATCCATTTCCCTCATTTTGCAGATAAGGAAACTGAGTCCCAGAGAGATTGACCCATTTCATACATATTTGTTTGCATGTTGTCGCTCTCTCCCCCTATTAGATTGTAAGTTTCTTGAGGGCGAGGACTGCCTTTTGCCTGTTTTTATATCCCCAGTGCTTAGCAAGTGCCTGGCGCATGGTAAATGCTTAATAAATGTTTACTGAGTTGGATTGAATTGCTCAAGTCACGCAGCCTCTAAATATATGAGCTCAGATCTTCCTGACTTTACGCCCACAGCTCTATCCACTGTGCTACCTAGTAGCTTAACTATCAAGGTATGGTCCTAAAGAGGGAAAGCATGCCCCTTCTGCAAGTCTGCTCCATTCTTGAGGGGAGGATCTGAATTCACAGAACGCAGGCATGAATGGAGTTCAACAAAGAGGGCAGCCCAAATGGACGCCGCGGTAAACCCAGATGAGTCCGGGCTGTGTAACTTACAATGTACTTCCAGACAGGCATATGAACAAATCTAATTACTGATTATCTAATCCACAAGCCACAATGGGTCACCCTTCATTATGAGGAAGCATGTTAAATTTACAAGACATCTGGAAGTGCAGTCAGCCCACGAGTATAATTACACACATGTTGCTTCGGTGCATGCTGCTCTCTCTTGGATGACTCCAGTTTTTCTATTTTCAATCCTGTTTCCCACTGTCTTGAGGCAAAAATAGAAAATATGTACACACATCAAAGCTCAGGGGTTGGTTCTTTGAACTCCAGTCACTGGTGACCTAGTCTCAAAGCCATCTAGACGAGAGTTAAAATATATTGCTGCCGACAAAGGAAAAATATTACAGTATGAGCAAAATCGTTATTTCCAACTTTATCTTCCAAGTGTTCTGGTCATTCAGGCACAACGATCTGAGATTAAAAGATTAAAAAAACATTAAAATGCATTTTCTTCCTGTATCTATATGGCCCAATGTATTAACCTTGCTTACATGGATTTCGAAACACCTTCACACTCATTATCTCATTAGATATCTACAACAACCCAATG
This sequence comes from Phalanger gymnotis, assembly GCA_028646595.1. Classification (NCBI taxonomy): domain Eukaryota; kingdom Metazoa; phylum Chordata; class Mammalia; order Diprotodontia; family Phalangeridae; genus Phalanger; species Phalanger gymnotis. Next base: position 54,264,507 of record CM053623.1, on the reverse strand, counting down.
AAGTCAGCAAGGCATTGGTTATCACCTGCTTTGACAGATAAAGAAACAGAGCCTGAAGCAGAAGGAACCTCTGAGACCTGGGATGACTCCCAAGGGGTGTGTGATCCAATAAAAGGAGGGTAGCAAGAGAGGTCGCATCCCACTCTGATGTTCGAGCAATAACCAAAGATGGAGTTCGTCTCTAGCACAACTACACCTCCCTTATCTCTCTCCCTCTTTTGTGCAAGCTCTAAACCTCCCCCTTTCTGAGTCGGAGCCCTCCTTGGGAAAGTTATAACCTAATCTAACCACCACTGACCCCCAGACCCTTGTGTGGCTGTAGCAAGCACTCGTCGGAAGGTAGACTCCACACTCACTCCAGGGCATGCTCAAATACTTTTTACTGACACGAGTGAGTGGCCAGAGTTTGGAGATGCTTATCTAGTCCAACCACCTTATGTCTCAGGTGAGGGAACAGGCCCAGAGAGGTCAGGTAACTTGTCAAAAGGTAAACAGGTAAAAAGAAGGCAGAGCCAGGATTCAAACCCAGATGCTCAGACTCCAAATCCCATGTTGCTCCTACTCTATCCTGCTCTTCCTGCTGCTTGACTTGAGAAGACTGGCAGTGAAACAGACTCCTCTCTCTGTCAGCAGAGAAATGGTGGAACATAAATGGGAAACGAGCAGTACAGTGTCAGGTGTGGCCAATGATCTGGCTTGTTCAGTTTTAATTATAATTTTTTTATTATGAGGGAAGGCTCTTGGTAGGGGAGAAGTCTTGAGAACAATGGAATAAAAAGCCAATAATCAAGATGTATCTATTTTCAAGTATTGAGGTAGCATGGAATGGAGGATAAAGAATTGTCTTCAACATTAAAAAGATCTTGATTCAAGTCCCACTTCCTGTGCATATTGGCTGTGTGACCCTGGATAAGTCACTTAATCTCTAAGTGCCCTAACCAACTGCCCAAGACTATAAGTTGCAGAAAAGGGGCCTATCTACATTGGTAGATAGCTCTCATTGAGATCTCCCTATTAATTGTCATAGGTCCAGTCCAAATCAAAAATAACAATTTAAGTAACATCTAATAAGAAGCAGAGCTAGGATTAGAACCCATATCTTTGGACTCCTCGTCCAATATTCAACAGCCTTTTCATGTAGAATGCAAAGGAGTCATGTTAAGAACATTCCAGTTTAATGTATTTTATTAGAACACAATAATTCATTCTTTGGGGACCTGGTTTTCCAAAATCTTATCCAGTTCAGATATTTTAACCACCCATTTCCCAAGGGATGCCATCTTGAAGTCTTGGCTTAAGTACACGCACATCTAGAATGAGACAAGACAAATCTCCTCAGGTCTGCCTCCTTATTGCTCATGTCTGTCCCCATCTCTCTACTCACAGAGCCACCACACTAGTTCAGACCGTTGTAATGTTTTGTCTGGACTATTGCCACAGCCTTCTTTTTCACTGGTCTCGCCACTCCAATCCATTGTTCACCCAGCCACCAGAGTGGGTCTTCTGCAGAATGCATATCACTCTCTCGCTCAATAGACTTCATTGGCTCCAGTATCAAACAATATTTCACCTTTATTTAATCTTTTTAATGTCTTTTTCATCTTTTATAATGTATGTGTTATCATGGTAGTATACATATTAGTACACATATATTATTTATAAATAAATAAATACACACATGAGGTAGTATAGTGGAATGGGTAAAGATATGAACTCAAAGCTAGGAAAAGGTTTCCTTAGGCTGCACCTCAACACTGAGACCTCATTTCAAAGTACAGATTTACTTTGAGTTTTATCGGCCCACGTATTAATGTGGTAGTAGTAGTTGGGGGATTAGGGGTGGTAGTGGTAGTAGTAGTGGTAGTAGAGGTAGTAAATAATAGTACCAGTAGTAGTAGTTGTTATTGTTGTAGTCATCAGCATAGCAGTAGCAGCCACAGTAGATGTTCGCATTTATATAGTACTTAAACTTTTGCAAAACGTTTATAAATATTCTCTATTTGGATCCTCACAACAATCTTGGGAGGCAGATACTCTTATTATCCCTCTTTTACAGGTGAGGAAAAAGAAACAAACAGAGGGTAAGTGACTTCCTGAGGGTCCCATAGCTATCAAGTATCAGATGGTAAATTTGAACTCATATCTTCCTGGCTCTAGGTCAGGCATTCTATCTCCTGTACCACCTACCTGCAACTAAAAGCCAGAGAGTCGGAAAGGACTTTCATAGGTCATCTGATTCAGAAACCCGCTTTCAGGCTGGAGCACACCTAAATTATTCCAAAATAGATATGAATGTCCTGTTTTAGAAGATGCCTACAGAAAAGGAAATTCTGTATCCTTCCTTGAACATTTTACCCCATGCTTGACAGAGGAAATTCCACTTGATTCTCTTGAGGTCTTCCAAGGAACCGTCTCTATAAAATTGCTTCAAAGGGAAAATTGCTTTAGGTGAAAAACTACGGCTTTAGAAAAGGAATCTTATCTGTCTTTCCCCACCCCAAAAAAAATTTCTCATAGTTTAGTGTTTAGGAAAACTTTACAAACAATAAGTTCTTTAGAAGTTTTTGCTACCAAAATCCTTGGCATCATTCAAATGGTTCAACACCAGAAATTGGCATGATTTTATCAGTGGGAAAGACACTAAAGAATGGATGTTGCTACCTACTTTGTTGCTGCACCCTAAATGCCATGGGACGTTTCCATCGGACTTTCAGCTGACACCTGGTATGTGTGTTGTTTGTGCCATTAGAATGTGAGTTCCTTGAGATGAAGGACTATCTCCATTTTTCTATTAGTATCCTTAGCATTTAGCACCAGTGCTTGACATAGCGTAAGTGCCTGATAAATGTAGTTTCTATTTTAATTCCTTCATTCATTCAAGATGACTTTACTCACTTTGGATGTTTCTATTTCATGGGATTCTATAATTAACTAATTTGATTTCCTTCTTTAACCTTTATTTGATTAAAGGAACCACAGAAAGAGCTCATTTGTCCACTTCCTCATCTGGTTGAAACAACAAAAGAGAAGGGGGGGGGTTGGGGGGATGCCACTAAGGATGAATAATAACATGTAGGAATGGAATAAAAGCTGTCTCCAACAATGCAGCAAGTATCTTCAAGCCACATATTACCCAATTCCACCCTTCAATGAGTGACATTAGACTTTTGAAAAGTCTAAACTCTATTTGAAATTATTCTGCATTTTACATCCAACATGGCCATTTGACTGTGTCCTTAGCAATGCAGTCCACTTGCCAACAGAACCTCGTTGAATGTATAGTTACTATAGACCCCATAGATGCTCCCTAAATATTCATTGATAATAATGATAGTCTTGAATTCCTGGGGCTTGCAAGGCTCTCCTACTGTAAAACCCATCTGTTGCTGGCTCTATTTGGGTACACTGGAGTGAGAATATCCCAAGTTTTAGGATTTATCACTTTTATCACAGATGATTTAATTTAATCAAATACCTTTTCTTACCCTGGAGAAGCAAGAATTTCAATCTTTCTAATTCCTTTGCCTTTCACCATTTTACCTTGCTACTGTTAAATCGTATTATAAGAAACCACATGATATTGAAAACACACTGATTTAGAGGAGAATTTAGAGGGAAGTTTTTTTAATACTTTTGTAATTTTGGGATTTCAGTGGTTTTTTTGTCTTGTTTTCTTTTGGGTGGGAGAGACTCTAGACCTGTGGTTTCATCACTGTTGGAAACTTCATCATCAATGAAGATTAGCAACTTATCTCAAACTTGGCCACTGAAACATTAAATGATTTGCCCATGATCCCACAATTGGAATGCCTCAAAGGCAGAACTTGAACTTGACTCAAGTCTTCCTGACTCCAAAGCCAGCATCTTATGCACTACAAAATCCTGACTCTCATTATATAATATTACATTTGGGCAGTTTTTATAGGGTTTTTTAATTGTATTTATATAAAGGAGGAAAAGAACATTGATAGCAGTGCTATTAGGCTGCTGTACACACACACAAAAAAAAATTTATTTAAAAAGCCGTATTGATTTAGAAATTAGGACTGACCACACACTTGAAGCTTGATTTCCAGTGGCGGTCTCGTTTAGGATATTGACTAAAGTCCCCTTATACAGAAAACATTTTTCTTGTTTGTTTGGTTTTGCTGTCTTTTTTGTAATAAGCTAATCTGATTTCCTTTTTTAACCTTTGTTTGATTAAGGGAACCACAGACATTTGCATTAAAATTCAAGAGAGCTGAAGCCTGCCATCGATCGACTTCCTCACAGACCACTTATACTCAGCGAAAGATGATTTAGAGAATGTCAAGAGTCTTAGAACAACTCTAATGAGAGGGAGAGGAAAAAAAATCACTTCAGACTTACAAACTGTTAAGGGCTTACTTGACAGAAAGGGCAATTGTGTTTGGTGGATGTGTTTTAGAGAAATCAAATTGGGACATTTAATTTTGTGCTCGGGCCAAGTCATCAAAAAGAGCCGTGGGATGAACGACCATTAATAAAAGTATAGACTAACTGAACCAAAATATTTCAAAACATCTGAAAAGAATGAACAGAAACACCAGGATTATTACTGGTGACAAGGAAAATGGAAGTAAATTGTGATATCTCTTGATAAATAAGATAATAGCAAAGATTTTCTTGGATAAACTGAGAGGGCTTTCCCTTGCTGCTTCCGATATGAATGAGGCTAACTAATGCATCATCATAAGCACCATGCCTACTATTCCCTCCTCCAGAAGCCTTATAAATAAACAGCCCTCTTTCTCAGTAGAACCTAAAACTCTTTATTGTTTCTGGTAGAGATCCTTGTGGTGTCCCTAGCCTCCAGATAATTTTCATGAATAGAGCCAATGTATAATATTGGGTCCTAGATTGGTAGGCACGGTATCCATTCATATTTTCACCCTCGAGACATTCTCTGGAAGGATTGCTTCTATCACTTATGCAAGGAGTTCCATGGGACTCTGAGAATTGAATTTAAATTAATTCAACACAGTGCCTAGCACTGTGTTAGGCATCGTAGAGGTCACAAGAGAAGTAGATTAAATGGTGCTCACCCTTGAGTGGGGACAGCTAGGTGTTGTGGTAGATAAAGTGCCATGCCTGGCTTGGAGTCAGGAAGACCTGAGTTCAAAATAGGCCTCAGACACTTACCGGCTGTGTGACCCTGAGTTTGCCTCAGTTTCTTCATCTGTAAAACGAGCTGGAGAAGGAAATGGCAAAACACTCCAGTATCTTTGCCAAGAAAACCCCAAACGGGGTCACAAAAAGTGGGACATGAGAGAAATACGACTGAATACCCTTGAGAACTTCACCTCATTATCACTACCACCATCATCTTCACAGGATCGTAGAACTGGAACAAGTGCAGATCTCATAGGTCATCCTGCCCAACCCCTTCATTTTCCAGATGAGGAAATCAAGACCTAGAGAGATAAAAGAATTTGCCCAAAGTCACAGAGGCAGTAACAAAACAAGGAGGTAAACACACGTCTTCTTCCCAATGCACGAAGTTTCCTCCTCCTCATCATTGTTGGAAGCTATATGGGATAATGCATGGAATGAGGCAATACATGCAAAAAATACTTTCAAGCTCTAGGGCATCATTCCTATGAATGGTGTTATAAAATATATAGCATAATGCTTTTCTGATGTATCAGTTCTGACATATTTATCCACAGTATTCCCCAGGTGATAGGAGACTAGAAAATGTACTGTTAATTCTATTTCATACTTGGGTAAATCAAAAGACAGAAAGAGTGAGTGACTCGAGCCGGTTCACCTGATAATGACAAAAATCTCGGCTCTTCATCGGGTTGGGTAAATTTTCACGATGCTACAGGACGAGTTTTCAGGAGCAGTATGTCAGTAATGTCCTTCCTCCCTACAGGCTAACTAATGGAATATACTTCAACAGTCCCTGTTCAAATAACCCAGTTATTCTCTTTGGTTGCCCAACTCTATTGCTACAACTTTAGGTCTCATGAGTGTAATTGTGCTTTGGACATAACTGTGCATGTTGTTGTGGTATCTTAACTGATACACCTGAAAATTGTTCTCTTTTATGTGAACTTTATGTGAGCTTTTAGACAAGTATAGTCACTTAAAAGAATTTGGAAATAATGGTTGAAATAACTGAAGAGAGAAATCTATGAGAAGATTGAATTTGACCCCGTGTGACAGGTAAAAGTACTGTTTCCTTATATTCAGTGAGGTACATTTTTAAATCATATATAATTTTCTAAAGGTTAGAAACAAAATTAGGTAGGTTGGATGTGAAAATATGTTAAGTTTTGTTGTCATTGGCATAATAGTTGGTAAAGAAACAGCCTTTGAATCAAGAAGACCATGATTCAAGTCCAGCCTTTGACACACAATGGCTCAGGGACCATGGTCAAGACACTGAGCTTCTCATTGGCCCAGCAAACTCTTTAAGATGGAAAATTTCAGACCACTTGCTAATCTGTAGAACTGGAAAGAATTTCCAAAACTGGAACACCCCTACATCAGAAAAATCAGAGGACCAAGACAAAATACACATTCACGTACGTTTGAGAAGACCTTTAAGTAATAACAAAAGCAACACGCCAATTTTAAATACTCTCTAATTCCATGAAATCTGACTCTTTTTTTCCACTAAATGCACCATTTTATTTTTAATTAAGCAAGAGGAAAGAAAGAAATCATGCCATGGATGGTAACAAGATTTTCAATAGAGTTTGTGAAACCATTAGTGCTAAGGAAAATGACTGTCCATAAAGTATGACAAAGAAATATTTTCATGTGTCCCATAGGGGCAAGCCATTAACCATCATTTAATGTCACAAGTCCACATGAAATCTATTATGTTTTACACAATGTTTAAAATCTATATCATGTAATATAAAATTCATCTAGAGGATACTGCATTTATAAATTCTCAAAATATTTTTGAGACATTTATTTAGACAACAGTTTAAAAAAACCACCATCCTTATTCTGTTAGCTTCTGTCTACATTGTTCATGCAGTTTTACGGAATGGCAAACGGTTTTAGCACCTGGGAAATCAATCAAAATCATCTCCATCAGAGGGCTGCAGCCCAGGCATGGAGCGATTTACCCCCTTCTTCAGCTGCTTTACAAAATCACTGAGCAGCATTCTTATCTCATAACACAAAGGCTTTGCTAGCATATTCTATGTGTAATTTATAAGAAAGGCTGGAGAGATGTTCAAGTATTGAAAAAGAAAAAAAAACAGTAGGCTGTGGCTATCTGGAATCTTTAAAAGACTTGATTTTGCATGCTCGTCTATCCCCTGTAGCCTCTGAATTTTTAGTTTATTAGTGACTTCTAGTGCAATGTCCTTGTCTCCTCATTATTCAAGTCAATAACAACTGTTCAATGTGCCCAATAATGTGCCCATTGAAGGTCACAAAGTTTACTGTTTGGCTTCACCTCAACTTAAAGTGTTTTTGAGGTTAACAGAGCTGCAGCATTTGTAAAAATTCAAGAAAATAATCTGACACCATCAATATACGGGTAGATTTTTTTTAAATGACTGCAGTTAACATTTAACTACATTTGGTCTTTGCCCAGGATATACATATGATAGATAACACACAGTTAAAGTAAGGAATGGAGAAGAGAGGAGAGGCAGAAAGGAGAATGGGAAAGAAGGGAGGAAGAAAAGAAGGGAGGGGAGGACAGGAGAGGAAGACAGAGGAGGAGAGGTGAGAAGACAGGGCTTTCTAATTCATTCAATATTCTGGTTAATGGAGAGTCACCATGTATACCAAACATGTATTACAATTTTCAAATAACAAGACTACCCTAAAATGGCCCCTAAGCTAAAACAATCTCTTTCAATAGTCTCTATGTACAGGCTAGATACAAATGAATTTTCTGTTTCATCTTCCTATTCTGTTTCCTGGACCAGTTCAGAGGGGACCAGTTTCTGTTCACAGTGAGTTCCTGCCTTGCCCACAGTCTTGAGATTGGCCAGAACGACATCAACAAAGAGGCAAAGAGCCCAGAGGGTTTCTACAACAGCAGTATGTGTCATCTTATTGTACACATAACTAAATGCTGCTTTATTTTATTTTCTAATCTTCTAATAATTCCATTGCAATGAAGCTTGGAATTCCTCATCTCTGACTTGCACTTTTAATTGACACTGTATTCCTCCTTACCTAATGGATTTTATGTCCATAAAAGCAGGGGAGCCAAACCATATCCTGAGACAAGACCTAACAATATGGAACATATTTCCTTCTTTGATGGCTTAGAAAGCATTTCAGGAACACAGTTCCATAGACCATTGTGAACCTCTTTACTGGACTAAAAACTCCATGAAAATAGAGATCCTCTCTTACCTAGTCACTACCTCCCCCAGAATTTAACCTTTTTGGATTTTGTTTTGTTTTTTTTACTCATTTTCTATTTTAGGGCATTTGAACAAATTTCATATAATCTTAATACACACATGGGAAATACTCTCTAGAATCATTAAGTTGCATTTATCTCTACCTAGTCATTTGGGAGTCTGTGTATGTGCAGGGGACATGGCAATCACCAGCAACCAATAAACACAGAGGGATCTTAAATCTTCTGCACCTTTTTAGTTGATTGGTACTACTATAAAAACTCATCTATGAAACCCTTCTCGTATTTTTATCAAGGGAATCCTCATTAGATGTATAGACTGTTCTTGTAAAGATTTTACAGAGCTGAGAATGTAGGCATTTAAGTTGATAGATGCTAATGCCTTCTCAGTAGCTTTTTAAAAAAATGTAATAATATTGTCCATGATCTTTACCATTCCTTTGGAATGTTTTCCAATTTGCAATATCTTGAAAATCTGTCCCTGAGAATCTTCAAATTTAATGTCACCTCCATCATGCAATCCTTCTATGTGTGCTTGGTCGGGCTCCAACCATTCTACTCATCTTGATTTTCTCCAAGTGACTTTTCTACTTACTCATGTAGTACTCCAGGTACTGAGGTATTGGAATCCACATACAGGGGTTCTGTCACCGCCAATGATCATAACAGATCGTCTGTTTAATTTTATGTATGTTTGTTGTCCTTCTTGCAGTTTTGTCTATAAGACAGGTCTTGGGATGACCTGTATTACTTTGGTTTCATGCCATGCTTTCTACAATTTCAGTTTTCCTTCCACCGTTTTTGACGTTTTATAATGCAATACTGTTCATCATCTGCCAGCAGCATCCTGCTTAACGTACTACAAACGAGCCTGTGCTTCAGACTGGTGTTGCTTCAAGGCTGCCGTGCCTGTGGGCTAGGCAAGGTTAACTATTTGTCATCTGAGAACGCTTCTGGGGTTTTTTTTTGGCCTCCTTGATGAAGTGATTAATTTTGATTAGTTAAACTTCTAAACAAAAAATATTAATAAAAGCCAACCTCTTCATCTTTATTAATTTCCTTTTTGTTGTTGTTTCAACAGCTTGTTTGAATGGGTCAGGTTGTAATAGTAATAATTTCCTCCAGTGTAGTCAGTCTTCTCATCTTCGTTCTTCTTTCTAATTTGGCCTTGATTTTTACCTTTTCTTTAACTAGTCAATGACATGATTTACACACAATTGATTCTGAAATAACTGCCGGGAATCAGGCATTTTCAGCCTACTAAGAGAGAGTTTTATTTTTCCTAGCATTGCTCAGTGCTCGCCATCGTCAATGACTCCTGTCTCTCCTTCTGAAGATAATACTAATGCCTATAATAATGAAGATGGAGCAACTGTGCAGTACAGTGGATAGAGTGTCAAGCCTGGAATAAGGAAGATCTGAGTTCAAATCCAACCTGAGACACTTATTTGCTATATGACCCTGGACAAGTCACTTAACTCTGTTAGCCTCAGTTTCCTCCTCTGTAAAATGAGCTGGAGAAGGAAATGGCAAACCACTGAAGTATCTTTGCTGAGAAAACACCAAATGGGGTAACAGAGAATTGGACACAACCAAACAACAATGGTCCTTTTCATTTCTTAATTTCCAACAATGTTTTCTAGCATACTTACTTTTTGCTTTTTTCTCCTGTGCCCACCTTTTTGTTGAACTCCCTGAGTATTTTATTTTGACTTCGTTTGGATGATCTTGCCAAGTGCTTTGTAGAGTTTCATCACATCTTTGTCCTTTGTAACAAATGTGATGAATAAGCTATAATTATCTTCGTGGCAGTCTTTTGCTCATGCTCACCATTAGCACTGCAGGCCAAGGTGACTAATGATATGACATTTCTTATTGCTTTTAGAAGCATGACAAACCTGTCTTTCACTGTCATCTCACTTTTGCTAAAGCTCTCCTCCTATGCCTGGAATGTACTACATTCACCTCTGCCTCTCTGAAACCCTAAGCCTTCTTCAAAGCTCAAGAAGCCTTTCTTTCTTGAGCTTCCTACCTAGCACCTACTCCTGTCCCCTCTCCATCAGATGCAGCTAGGTGGTGCAGTAGGCCTAGAGTCAGGAAGAACTAAGTTCAAATCTGGCCTCACACACTCATTAGCTGTAAGACCCTGGGAAAGATATTTAACCTCCACAGACATCACAATAGCTCCTACCTTCCAGAATTATCTTGAGGATTAATTTGTAAAGCCCCTGGCACAAAGTAGGAGCTTAATAAATGTCTGCTCCCTCCCCACAAAAAAAAAGAAAGAAACCAACAACTACCTTGCAAATATTTTGTATTTACTTATATGTGGACACATTTTCCCTAATAGAATGTAAATTCCTCAAAGGTAACAACTATTTCATTTGGGGTTTTGCATGTCTCTCACTTTACACAGTGCCTATTTATCATTATCACAGTGACGTGATAGACGCTTAGTAAATTCCTGTTTGATTTAACTGTTATTTCTTTTTGTCTTCTGGTTTCATCCATAAAGAGAGCATCAACCTTACAAAGGTTCATTTCCTCGAGCACTATATCAACTCATCCATGAACGGACAAAGATGGCATGTTTAGGGTATCAACAATTAATGTTTACATGTAATTTAAAAACTCTGTGACTCTTGGCACTTTCTTTTAGAATTATTGCCAGAAAAAACCCTCCTAACGTGCCCTATTCTAAATGCCTCTAAAAGACTTCTATTGTAATACCTCCTATTCAAGAATCTTCAATGAATCCCTATGCCTACTACATTAAATGTGGGCTCCTTTGCCAGTCCTTTAGACCATTCATAATACGGCTTCTTATCTTTCTCTTATTTTCATTTCTCTCTTTCAGCTCAACTCTGTTTCCATCAGGTGAGTTTTCTCCCTGCTCTCTGAACAAACCATATTCACCCCCACCTCCGTGTCTTTGCTCATGCAGTCAATCCATTCCACTGGAATATCCTGCTCCCTTCCCTCTGCCTATTCGAATCCTACTCAACCACACAAAGCACCACCTTTCCAACAAAGCTTTACCATACAAGCCTAGTCCATGATTTTTTCTCCCTTTTCTAAAATACTATTGCACCGAATCATGTTATTTTAGGGCTCCCTTCTATTTCTGTGTGAAGTTGCCTTCCCCACCCCACCCCTCAAAAAAACTTAGAGGACCCTGAGGCAGCTAGATGGTATGATGGACAAAATGCTGAACTTGAGGTTGGGAAGATCTGAGTTCAACTCTGACCTCAGATACTTACTTACTATGTGACCCTTGGCAAGTCACTTAACCTCTGCCTGCCTGTAAAATGGGGATAATAACACTGCCTACCTCCCAGAGTTGCTGTGAGGACCAAACGAGATAATATATGCAAAACCCTTTGCAAACTTCAAAGCACAATGTAAATGCTAGCTATTATCATATACTTCTTCTTGGAATCACCCACTGTACCTAGCACAGTGCTAGGAACATAATAGGTAATCAAATATCTGGCTAAGAGTTAATAGTCCACCTACTGGATTCTAATGTTTTATCTAAAATTTATAATGCATACGGGAGGAGTAGGCTGGAAGTAAAGTGACCCTATGACATACTATAAAAGTGTCTCCTATTGTTGTCAATCTATTGTGAGATTGTTCACCAATCATTTGTCCCTTTCGGTAAAAAAGAAAGTCTAAGGATAGTCTAGTCCAGAGACCAGGAAAGGAGTGGCTCTTTAAATACCGACTTTAAGCTCTTTTAGCCAAAATAAACCTCTGAGTCCATACCTGGGTGTTGACTCATCCCATTAATAACCCAGAAGCCCTTTGGAAACTCTTAAGCCTTGGAGGTGTAAAGAGCTCCAGCCTAGAACTGTCACGTTCCCTCCCTCCCCCAGGGCTTGCTGCTACCCTACATCTCTTCTTCTACTACCTCCATCTGTTGCCTCCTGTCCTATATATATCATCCCCTCAGGACCAGACTCTCCCTCGGTTGGAAGGTGACAATAAACTAATCTGATAAATGCATTCTAGTCTTAGGCTAAACAGAGAAGGGTATAGTAGGACATTCTTAGGGTTCCCTCTCCAGGTACCAGGACACATGCCTACATCAGCCAAAGATCCTTCCGAAGACAGCAAATTGTTATTTGGTCACTCTAGTCTGGTGTGAAAAATTAAATATGTTGACACTCTGAAAGTTTTATTTGCATTTAATTTGTACAAGTTTTTTGTTCAGTCATATCCGACTCTTCATGACTCTTTCTGGGGTTTTCTTGGCATAGATATTGGAGTGGTTTGCCATTTCCTTCTGCAGATCATTTTACAAATGAAGAAACTGAGGCAAATAGGGTTAGGTGACTTTCCCAGGGTCACACAGCTTGTTAGTGTCTGAAGATTTAAACTCAGGAAGATGAGTCTTCCTAACTTCAGACCTGATATTCTATCTACTGACCACCTTATATGTTTGATAATATAATAGACAATAATTTAAAGAAAACAATAAAAAATATGAATTAGTATGGATGAGGTTGTTACAAAACCAGAATTGCATCAATTGAATATATATGTGAGCTTGTACAGGGTGTACCAAAGAAATCTTAGTGCGATTCTAAGTTATTATAGTTTTTGTGACATTTTGTGCTTGTGCATGTATGTATTTGTATCCATACACATACACATGTATGTATGTGTGTTCATGCACATATATACACGTGTATATGTGGGTATGTGTATGTTGCATACAGATATATATATACGTGTATATACATATATAGGTCCTTTAATAGATTATAAGACTAAAAAAAAACCCTCTTCTCCCTTAAAAGCTTGCTGATTTCTGATCTAGCCTAACTTGTTTTTTGAAGGGAGAAACCCCTATACTATCCCCAACAAGCAGTCCTACCTCCTCTCCACTTAAAGACCTCCGGTGACCAGGAGTTTGCTAACCCAAAAGCAGCCTGTTCTCGTCTTAAAGCAGCTCTAATAGTTAAGAAGTTCTTCCTCAGAAAAACTGAAAGAAGGGCAGAAGGAATCATAATCAGGAAAGTTTTAGAAGTTATATTTTGAATTTATTATATACTTTAAAAGAAAAGCAAGCTCTAGACAATAGAAATTCGCAATTCCACACACAATCCTCTCCCTCTGTTCTATGATGTATATGAAAATGCTCATTTTATGTTAAGTTCAAGATAACAAATTTATATATATAAAATTCTGTCTTACATTGAACCCAAACCTACCTCTTCGTAAACTCCTATTTACTGATCCCAGGTCTGTTCCCTGCAATCATGTAGAATAAATCTAATCACTGTCGCACATGGTAGCACTTCAGCCATTTGAAGGCTATCATGTCCCCTGACAAGTCTTTTTCTAAATTATACATGCCCACCTCCTTTTAGCAAATCCCATGGTTTCAAGTCCCCTTAACATCTCAGTCTTCCTCCTCTGGACTCAATCCAACCTGTCAATGGCTCTCTTAAAATGCAACCTGGAGAACTCAATGTGATATAGTTCCAGATGCCAACCAGGGCAAAGGATGGTGGGATTAGCAGCTCGCTTGCTCTAGGCACCGTCCATTAATGTTAACGCAAGGTTGCAAAAAAATGCCACCTAAGATTATGTTAGCTTTCTTAGCAGTCAAAAAAGTGTAGCATAGGAAAAAATAAAAACTGTGTTTGCTTTCCAATTTAAGATAAAGGCAAGTTTGCTGAATGTATGTATATATGTATGTATATAATATATGTGTATGCATATATGTATATAAAATATATATGTGAAATATCATATGTAAAGTGCTTTGCAAACCTCAAAGTTCTATATAAATGTGTATATACATGCACATACATAACATTATCATTATAGCTAGAATTTATATAGAACTTTAAGGTTTACAAAGCACTTTATATATGAATATATACAATACATATATATATGTATATACAGATATACACAGTGCTATCATTATATTATAGCTAGCATTTATAGAGAACTTTAAGGTTTACAAAGCACTTTACATATAGTGTTTCATTTGATCCTGATAATTCACTTTGAAGTAGGTGCTATTATTAAACCCATTTTACAGATGAGGAAAATGAGTTATATGACTTGGCCAGGGTCGTGCGGTACCTGGGGGAGGATTTGAACTCAGTTCTTCTTGACTCCAAGTTCAGCACCCTATCCCAGGGATGGGGACAAGGCCACATGTGGCCCTCTAGGTCCTTAAGTGTGGCCCACTGACTGAATTCAAACATCACAGAATAAATCTTTTCATTTGTTCTGTGAAGTTTGTATTTGGTCAAAGTTGTTTTGTGAAATTTGGATTCTGTCAAAAGGCCGCACCTGAGGACCTAGAGGCCCACGTGTGTCCTTGAGGCAGCAGGTTCCCCACCCCTGTGACTAAGCTATCTAGTATTACAACGGATGTGTACATATATCTACTATATATATATATATACATACATATATATACACGATGTATATATATGCATATATATGTGTATATATATGCATATATATGTATAAATATGCATAGAATGTGTTTTACAAAAAAAAAATAAAACTTTATAACCATCTACTCTAAAAAGCCAGTGTATATAAACTATAAACTCTGGATCCCAGAAACCAAAATGTTTCCAAAGTTTCAAGCGAGAAAGCAGCATCAGAGCTTCTCTTGCCTTCGGGGCAATCTGTGAAGGTCACATCAAGTCTCTCAGCCTGTGAATTCAAAACTGTTCCACGTCACTTTTCAATGTCATCATTAGCTGTCTTGGTTACAGGTCAGTTTGTTTTCCAGCCTGGTACATTTTCCATTTTTCTTTTTTTACCATTCTTAATCTTCCCTGGAAAGGCCAAGGTGATTGTAAAAGGCAGAAGAAAAGCCTCAAAGTCAGAGGCCAGCAACAAAGTAAGTGGTACCAGAGATTGGAAGGAGCAGCTGCCCAGAACATTGAAGATATGGCACATTTGGGGAAAATCAAAAAACAACGATGGAGAGGAAGATTTGTGTTACCCTGAGGTTGGTCCTCTTAGGTATTAGTTTTTCTAATGCTATGGTTTTACTTGTATGCATGCCTCTTTGCATTTAAATGGAAAAAGGTACATTTTTTATGCCCTTAACACAAGTGTACATGCACACACACACACACACACACACCCAGTAAATATCAATAAATATCAATAAATATCAATAAAATATGAAATTTTAAGACAAATTGGCTAGGGATCATTTACACAAGTCGTTGCAATTTTCCACTGATGCTGAATTCTATTTAGCTGCTCTATATGATAACTACAGAATTGTTTTACCGTATGATGTGGCCTTTGGGCTAAAAAATGACATGTGCCCTTGGAAAATTACAGAATGTGTGAACTGGAGGGCACTTTAGAGGTTAACAAGCCCAATGCCTTCTTTTTATAGATGAGAAGATTGAGGTCTATAGAATTGATATGACACGTCCAAGGTCATACAGCTAGCTAGTTGAATGGAAGACTAGGTCCCAGGACTCCTGAAAAAAAAGGACGGCCTTTGTCCATGACAGAAACCTCTGTCCACAGCCTGTGAACTTTGGAGTTTAAATTAAAATTGTCTTGTGACATTGCAACAGAATGTCTGAGGGCATCTAGGCTACTCACATGGAGGACACGTTGGTGGTTATCAGATAGACACGGGCTTCAGTATGTGAGAGAGATACAGAGACAGAGATAAAAGAGGCAGAGAGGAAGAAGAGACAGAGACAGAGAGAGGAAAGAGAGAGAAGAGACCGAGATAGAGTGACAGAGATAAGAAAGAGAGAATTAGAAAATGGAGGCACAGCAGATGGAGGTCGTACTTTGAAGACCAAAGGTTTGGGAAGTTTAAACTTCTGTGAGAAAGTGAATCTAAACTGGAAGGAGGGGCCCAACTATCAAAATTCAGATGAAAGTACAGCCGGACGTCATTGCTTGCTAGTCCTGTTAAATGACATGCTCGCTGCTTCTCGATGTTTAATTTCACAGGTTCATCCTTCTATCACTCACCTTGGGCTGAAGCTTATGAAGAACAATAGACAATTTTTGCAGTAACTGAAGAAGAACTTACTGCCAGGGGTGGGGTGCAAAGTACGGATATGGCAGGCAAATTACAGGCTTGGCTCCTCAGTCATCAGAATGGAAACATGTCTGTGAATCAGTGTATGAAGAGGATATTTAATAGGATAGAAAAAGTCATTTTAACACCTGTTTCCTGTGCAATTGAATTCACTAATGTCAATCACTCACCGCCTGGATTCACTCTCCAAGCATAAAATGATCTCATCTCTTTTCCTTTAAGATTCAAAGCAGCAGAACAAGGCCTATTTTTAATAGTGCAGGGAAAGAAGAGGAGATTCCACAACATTGTCATTTAGGAGAGTTTGCCTTGAAACAGTGAAGGGTAATGGTAAGCAGAGCCAGAAGCCTCGTTTGCCCATTAGTCTGGCAGAGTGTGTGTAGATGTGTAAACAAAACACACATAAGCAAAATAGAGGTTGTGAAAAACAAAGAGTATGGAAAGTTAAAATGGGGATGGGTGAAAAGACATCACCCTCTCAGTTACTAAAACCAGTGCTATAAATGCCACGATGATGAGGCCAAGACTTGGCCAGTGGTTTTTATTGCAGTCCATTATGCTAATGGAAAAAAATTCATTTTGAACTGTAGCTGTCTGTATTGACTTAGGTTAGACGGAAATTCGGGCTCATTTGTTGGGATAGAAGGGTCGACTTCCAACGCCGTGTAAAAATCAGTAGACATCAGCTCATTGCATTAGGACGCTCCCCTGTGGCACAGAGCGTTTGCTGATCTCCGTCATACAAAGCTTCAGTGTTGGCCTGTTTTCTCCTCCTCTTTTTCCTGTGTTTCTCTGAAAGTCTGCATTTCCCCAGTGCATCGTTTGCAGAGAATTTTATTTCATCAGAACCCATCTGAACTCAATTTTATTCCTCAGGGGAAAGAGCCATCATTGTTGAATTATTTTCCAAGAGCCAGTGAGGATAAAATTAAACCATGACTATGTTGGCCTTGGAAGTTTGTGACTGCTGCTTTTCTTTGGTCATTCACACTTCTTAAGGGTGAAGTGGTATGACCAGAACACTTCTTTTTTTAAAGTAAGTTTTCCCTGATGCCTTTGTTTTTATAACACAGTCATTTCTAGGTATTATTCCACCACTACAACATACATACAAAATCTAACCCTTCTTTGTTACAATCAGAAACTAAGCAAAAACAATGTTAGACTATGTATATAACACTCTGACCCCACAGTCCCCCCACCTCCCAGCACTTCCCAGCAGTGTTTAGTCTTTTATAAATAAGCTTCAACCCTTGAAGTGTCTTCTGAAAACACTGCCTGACTTAGCATTTGCTTTCTAAAGAACATTTTGAAGGTGGGTTTCCCTTAGGTTTCCTTAAATAGCTTTGCTACCCCCTCACCCTCCCTTAATTTTTAAAGATTTGTTGATGTCAGAGATAACGTCAAATTGAAATGTTTTCTCTTTGAGATTTTAGATCAAATCTGGGCTCTAACGCATTACTGTCTGACCATGAGCAAGCCATCGCCCCTTTTCTAAGTCCCAGCTTCCTAATTTATGGAATAGGGGTGATAAGACACACTACCCGTCTCACACAACTGGTGGGAGAAAATGATCTGTAAACCATAACGCTCTCTACATAGGTGAGATGTCACTGACATTAATCTAAGTATTCATTTTTATGAGCTTGCTCCCAAGAAAATGGGTTTGCCATTCACAAGACTTCAGAAGGTCTGACGCTTCTACCATTGCCTTTGATCATGACCTGGCTAAAAAGGAACAGTTTTTAGAGGAGGCAAAATGGCATTATCATTCTTGTGGAACTTTCCAAGCACTTGGGAACACTTGGGAGCCAGCTGCCGGAGTTGAGATTAGTTGGATTTAATGTTTTTAGGTATTGGATCTTTCAAGGATATGAATCTAGTTCAG
This sequence comes from Phalanger gymnotis, assembly GCA_028646595.1. Lineage (NCBI taxonomy): Eukaryota > Metazoa > Chordata > Mammalia > Diprotodontia > Phalangeridae > Phalanger > Phalanger gymnotis. Next base: position 54,246,186 of record CM053623.1, on the reverse strand, counting down.
GGGTTCTTACTGTCTTTTATTTCTTTTATAAATGTCACAGACCCCTTAAGGCAGTCTGGGGAAACCTACAGACCCTTTCTCAGAATAATGTTTTTAAACGTCTAAAATAAAATACGTAGGATTACAAAGAAAACTAATCATAATGAAATATAGTTGTCAAAGTATTTTTAAAGACATGTTTGTGGATCCTAGGTTAAGAACTTCTGATCTAAAGAAGAGATTCTTCTATTTCCTAAAAGTCTCTCCCTCTTAGAGGTTTATATCATGTGCCCTAGAGCAACAGTATCCAACTCAAGGAGAAACTGGGGCCATTAAACAGCCCATAAGGATGTACAATGGCCACAATATGAGCCACATATTGACTTAGAAAACTACATATTAACATTATCTATGTTCTATTGTATTATTACTTATTTTTGTTAAATGTTTGCCAATTGCATTTTAATCTGGTTCAGTCTACAATGTGAAAGGGACTGTATTTGACACCTCAGCCCTAGAGTGAGCCTAAGAGAGCCTGTCTCTGGCAATGGCACTAGCTTTCCCCATCCTTTCTTGGGCTGCACATATTGGGGAACCAATTGATTATGTGGTTATCCTGTGAGCTGCTCCATGGTTCTCTGACTCTCGGGTGCTACATCAGAGGTGTCAGAACTTCTGATCACCACTTTAGCATCATACACCTGTGATGGCAGGTGGTCCTTGATGAATATTCCCCACCACCTGGAGGCAAAGAGAATTTGGCAGGTATTGCAACAAGCCTGCTAACTTCCCCCACAGGGTCCATGGCCTGGGCATGTACCTCAAAGACTAAGGTATAATAAAATGCTAGCAGCTGTTTTATTTGTAGACATGGCTACCAAAATTCCCAAGTGACCACATGTACAGTTTTAAACAGGCCCCACAGAGTCAGCAGCTGGGTTGTCCTGGCAGAGATGGAACATTGCCCACTGGGCCTCTCTAGGAAGAACTTCCAGGCACAAAAGCCTGTCAGAGAGAATGCCTTTGGATGCCAGGCACATGCCAGCTGGGAGCTTGAAGCACGTGCATGCTCCAAGGACAACTGGGACTGGGTATAGGTCTTCTGTGCCTGCTGGCTGGCAGGTTAGGTCCTGTAGATCTGGCCGAGGCTAAGTAGTTGCAAAGCTTATGATCTCTGGGAACACCTATTAAGCTCATTCAGTGGATTTGGGGTTTCCATTAAAGTGTACCCACCTGCTAGTTGTGATGCCCGGGATGTGGGACAGGATAAATTACCTCTATTATATAAGAGCTAGATGTTATGTGGTACGGTTAAACGCAAAGCATTTAACAAATCTTATCGCCTTTTATCCTTACAACAATCCCAGGAAACAGATGCTATTATTATCCCTTTTATCTATAAGAGGGCAGACAGAAATTAAGTGACTTGCTCTGGGTCACACAGCTATTGTCTGAAGCTAGTTTTGAGTTCCTCACTCCAAGTCCAGTGCTATATCCACCAAGCTGCCTTTTAAAAAGAAGAGAACATCTAGTTGACCTGATGTTGGCTGAGCAGACCGGCCAGTTAAAAGCAATTCATGTTTGTGCCCTCAATGACAATAGCATCTTTATCTATTTATCTATTAAAAATGGCTTGACCTCAATGAACTCTAATATTTTCTTTTTGATACTGAGAGGGCAGCAAAGGTACCATGTACAGAGTTGGTATAGGCCACTTGCAGTGTGACCTATAAAAGGAGGGCTCCCACTGTAACACTGGGTACATTCCTCTCCAATATGAATTATTGATGAGAGTTCAGATAGGTCAAAAAAAAAGTCTGAGAAAAAAACACTTGAGTTCATGAAATGTGCCTTCTTCTTCTTCTGGAATGCAATGGAATGGTTTGGAGTCATTGAAGAGGTCAGGGAGAGACACTGCCAGAGCTGAAAACCCAGAAACAAAAGAATAGCAATACCTCATAAACTTGTTACCACTCATTCTGTCGCTTCTGGGGTGTGTGTGTGTGCGTGTGTGTGTGTGCATATGTGTGTGTGTGTGTGTCTGTGTGTGTGATATTGGTCCATTTATATGGGTCCATTCTCTATTTGATATGCGTCCATCAGCCTATTATGGGCTAGGAATTCTATTCTTTCTCTCACAAACTGCCACTTTTCCAACTAGGCCAACAGCTGCTACAAACATATGTACTGGGACATGGCTGAACGATGCTAGGTGGGGTCCTGAGAATAGAAAAGAATTTCAGTGAGATAAATTATCCACTGCACTGATGTTGGACTACTTTCCAGTAGTCGCTGGAGCTCTGAGTTCAGAGCTCATAGCGCCATGGATGTAGGATAGCCCACACAGCAGAGTTCAGACAGGATCAAGTAGTACGTCTATGCATTTGTTTTGAGCATGAAAGGAGATTGTCCTGTGCAAGGAGGGTGTGGCCCGATCCTCCATTCCAGAGCTCAAAAAAGCAACCAGTAATACAATCCAAAGGTCAATAACAGAAATATTTTTGATGCAGGATCCAGGAGACTATGGGGGAAAAATAATTCCATCTGAGTTCAGACATCCTGGGTGGAAAGCCAGTCCCTTTACCCCATGCAAAGCCAAGTCAGAGCAACATAGAAAGAATGTTCACTTTGAACAATGACAGACACGAGTCTGAATTAGAGGACAGTTAGAGAAAGTTAAAAAGAAGAAATGATCATAGACCCTTATTTCACTCAGTGCTTGGAAGGAGAAAGCCTCACTCATTGGGGGGAAGTTTCTGTATTGCATTTTCCTGAGAAGCTATGCGTAAGCTTATAGGATAGTGATTTTTCCTACACTCTGAGTAAGTGAGCAGGTTCTGTAATGCAGGAGATTTAACAAGCAATGGAATACTCTACTGAGAGTGACACAAGCCAGGAGAAATGACATCTTTGCAGAGAGGAATCAAGTGGCACAAAAGCGATCATAGCCATCTGAGCTCCAACATGTCATCCAGACCATGATGATGTTTGTGAAAGCTATGGCAAAAGATTTTAGGAGTCATCTTGCCCTAAGACATCAGTGCTACTTATCTTGAGACTGGAGGGAAAGTAATTCAGGAAGAAGGGTTTCAAATATATTTCACTAGAAACAATACTAGATTTGGTGTTCCAATACCAAGCCATTTGCTACCTATTTTAAGGCAAGTCACTGAGGCTCTCTAGGTCTCAGTTTACTAATCTATGAAATGAAAGGGTTTGACTAGATGGCCACTAAATTTATGATCTTATAGATGCTAAGCCTTAACACATGTAATGGCATGAATTTAATTTGACTGTATCCATCTTCGACTACATTAGAGATGCAGAGGGATTGAATGGGTTGCTGATAAATATTTCTGGGGAGAAAGGAGATTAAGCAGCTATGTGGTTATGGGTATAAGGGACATATTCGTCTGAGTCTATTCTTTGCTATTTACATCGCTATTCTATTTTAAATGCCTTTTGCTTTTGAAGTCATGTATCATTTAGTATGATCTAAAATAGAAATGCATTGGTGGCAGCTCAAAAAGATAGATGGAAAATAGCTGGCCCTTTAAGATTTGCAAAGTGCTTTATAAATATTACTTTATTTTATCCTCAAAACAACACATGGGAGAAAGGTGCTATTATTATCAATATTATACAGATGAGAAAACTGAGGTAGATAGGTTAAATGACTTGTCTAGATTTATACAGTTGTAAGTGTCTGAAGCCAAATTTGAATTTAGGTCTCCCTTGTGGAAAAATAGATACATCAATGTACTGCTGGTAGAGTCACAAACCAGGCCATATGTGGCCTTGAGACAGCAGGTTCTCCACCCCTGAACTAGTCCAACCATTCCAGAGAACAACTTGGAACTATGCCTGAAGGGCTATAAAACTGTGCTTACACCTTTGACCCAACAATCGCACAAGTAGGTACGTATCCCAAAGAGATGAAAAAAGGAAAAAGATCTATTGTATAAGAATATGCATGGCAGCTCTTTTTGTGGTGACAAAAAATTGAAATAGAGGGGATGCCCATCGATTGGGGGAAGGCTGAACACCCTGTATGTAATTGTGACAGAATGGTATTGTGCGATAAAAAAGGACAAGCAAGATTATATCAGAAAAACTTGGGACTTATATGAACCGATGCAAAATGAAGGAACAGAACCAGGAAAACACGGCACGCAGTAATAACAATATCATAATGTTAATTAACTGTGAAAGACTTTGCTTCTCTGATCAAAAAAGCAATGATTCAAGACAATTCCAAAGGCCCGTGATGGAAAATGTTATCCACTTCCAGAGAGAAAACTGATAAACTCAGTATAGACTGAAGGATAGTTTGTTCACTTTCTTTCTTTTTCTTACTTTTTGTGGGGTGGGTTTTTTTGCAACTTGGCTTATATGAAATTCTGTTTTGCGTGATTTCACATGTATAAATGATATCATGTTGCTTGCCTCCTTAATGAGTGGAGGAAGAGCAGGAGGGAGGGAGAGAATTTGGAACTCAAAATTTTTTTAAATGAATGTTACATTTTTAAAAAATGCAATTGGGAAATATTTAACTAAACAAATAAAAACATAATTTACACAAATTAATTCAGGTCTCCCTGACTCAAGTCTCAGCAATCTATTTATTATACCACCTAGTTGCCTCTACAGATAGAAAGCACTTTCTAGCCACTGTGCTAATATTTGACGACCAAAACAGTTTTCTGAACCTGGCTAGCTAAGAGGGGTGTTTTAATGGCAATTCATTTGACTCAAAAAATAAAACTGAAGCTACATCATTTTATTTTATACATATGTACTCATATACAATATCTGTTTACATATATACATGCATATTTGTGTGTACATACATACACACACAGTGCAAGGCAGCACAGGTACAGACTTTTACATCTCCAATCTGAATCTCCAAAATCTGGTTGGGGATTTCCTCAGGTGTCTCCCAAAGAATCATGCTTACAGTCCATATTGACAGTCAAGATCCAGAAAGCCCCTCAAAGACAGGTCAGTCCCAGACATGAATTCTCTGTCTTTACTCCAATGTTCAGTAGTACAGACCAATAATGGCCCTTCCAGCTCAGTTGGACATTTCATATGTGCTTAATATATTTGTTGATCTAACTGAAATGTAGCAGCGATATTCTTACTGGGCTGAAAAAGTCTACTGCTATGTTACCCTGGAAAACACTGCAGATAAAAAGCCTCACCTGGTGTCCCTGGTAAAAGACAGAGTAGTAGGTAGGGTGATGACCTTGGAGTCAGGAAGATCTGAGTTCAAATGTTGCCTCAGACACTTTCTGACAACCTCTTCTGTAAAGTAGAGGGTTAGATTAAGTGACTCCAAGGTCCCTTTTCTAGATCAAAACCTATGGCCCTATGGTCCTGAGAATCCTTGCTTGCCATGTGCATCCTCTGGAATATTGACTGGTTCACAAATTTTGTTTTTCTCTCCTAATATAAAAGTACCTAAAAATCTATAGCTTCTAATATACTAATCTTGTGGGGAGAAGCAGAGGTAGAGAAAAGTGACTGCTGCATTAGCTCTTCTTCCCACAGCATGAGGGCTTATAATGCTTCCTAGTCTTTACCCTTTGCTTTGGGCATTCCCAGTCTGTGACCAGTAGCAGAAGATTTGCTCTGATCTGATCTAAGATTGATTAATTTTGTGCATGCGTTACCTCTCAGATTTTAACTGGCGTTGGACTACACCTCCACAAGATCAGCCAGGAAAACCTCTTACATGTCTAGCTACTCCACGGGGACATGACCCAACTCACAGTGGTAGGCCACTCCCCCCTTCACACCCCATAAAATGTGCCACAAGTTGTCCCACAAGCAAACGGATCCCCCCGTTCAATTTGCAGCCCCTCACAGTCACATTTTCCTTAGCTCAAAATGTAGTCTGGGCCATCGCTAGCATCAGAAAACGTAAGGGACCTTAGGAATTTGGAAGAAGCCAAAGCCCAAGGCAGGTAAGTCTTTGGCCAGGTTGCATTTGTGTGACCTTGGACAAGTCACTTAACTTCTCTAACTTCTTTAAAAAAGGGCTAGACTTCATCACCTCTAAGGCAATAGTGTGCTGGAGCCAACTCCCACTGGGCTGAGGAGAGTCAATTGTTTAACTGTTAGTGTGACCATTTACCCCTTGGAAACTGGCAAACATTACAAGTCATGGCTTGATTTATTGTTTTGTTGATTGTCTAGACTTAAGAAAGTGATGGAAAAATTTTAATAATGCAGATTAAACTAAAAGGTATATTTTGTGCACATTTTTGGAGAGACAATTTTTGGAGAGAAAAAAATCGATCCTTTACTAACACACTCAGCAAAGATACTGTAGTCCTTAACTTGGATAGGCAAGGCCTCTCCCTCACCTCCATATGGAAATGTGTCTGGGTCAACAGAGGAGCCTGTGGTGCCTCCCAATGCCTAGGTCAACCAGCAAGTCTCATAGACTTCAACTCAGAGGTTTTGTACATGCATGAGTGAGCGTGTGCATAGGCAATAATGTCAATACATGCAAAGGCCACCAGAAAACTGACGACAGGATATTTAGCCCCTCTGGTCAATCAAGTCGTAGGGATAGTTTTCAGTGGGGAAAAAAAATAATCCAAATGATATGGGAATCCTGATCTATAATGCTCCTATCACAGGTCTGAACCAAGATGAGAACCCGGGTCTACTGGTTTCATTAGACTGTAAGCTCCTTGAAGGCAAGGATGGTTTTTGCCTCTTTTTGTATCCCCCGTACTCAGCAGAGTGCCTGGCATATAGTAGGTGCTTAATAAATGTTGGTTGACTATTGACTAGACTCCTGACTCCTAAATCTAATACTCTTTCTATTATTGCCCTTATTGCCCGTAATTCTGAAATTACAAAATTGCAAAAAGTTTTAGTGCAACTTTAATAGCTTAACACCCCACCAAGACTTTTGGGACACCCTGTATAATCAGCCCATAACGTCCTTCCCATCATCCCGTGCCCTTTCCCCATCATCACAGTAAAGTTAGAGCTATTGGACTTTCTCCCTTGACCACCCATTCAATCCCACACTTCACATTGTATTTCTTTTGAATTCTTGTCCCCCTTTAAACTTATCTTTGTCATCCATTTGAACTGAAACCAAAAATAAAATAAAAATAAATAAAGTGCATGTGAATAAGACACCAATTTATCTTGGGCCCCAGACTTCTGCTAGGGATGTCTCTGGCCCTTGAACTCTCCCAGGAGATGAGTCTGAAAATAGTTTGCAGAAACTTCTTAAGAAACTCTGTTAATAATTACTCTTCTCACTATTGAAGTGAAGGCAGCAAAAGGAAAAGAGATAAGATGGAGCGGAGAGACCTTCCTTGGAGCGTCCACTTTCTTGTAATGAGGTCAAAACATGTGGCTTTCATCAGCGCTTTGTGAAATGTGGTATTTAACTAGACCTGGCTTCCATTCACGTTCAGAAACTTGGACCCCATAATGACAAATGCAAGACTTCCTGAACTAGGTGTAAGGGTAAGAATCAGGGATTTGAAATCCTTTCATGACATGGTAGTCAGGTTTTACTATTCTCTGGTTCAGGGTAAAGGCTCACCACAGTATTTAATTAAGCTAAGGAGAGAAAGAAAAAAAACTTAGTTGTTAATAACAGGGGACTATTGTGTGGTAAGCTGAGGAGATCAAATTACCAGTTCAGTACAGTGGAAATCTCTATGCTTCCAATATTCCCCCAACAGGGTCGCATTTTCCTACAAGCTACAATTGGCATCGGTTTTGTGCATTTTTTTAAATTGGAGATGCCAAAAACAACACATTGTGATGTATGACAACTGCATCAGTGAATCCCCCTTTCTTTCCTCCTGCTGAGATTTTAAAGTTATAATTGTAATAATTGACCCTTATATTCAGTGCTGTGGTTTGCATAGTGTATTATCTCAATCGATCCTTAAAGCAACTCAGTGAGGTATATGTAATTTTTTTTTTACAGATGAAGAAACTGAGTCTGAGAACAGTCAAATGAACTTGCCCAGGGTCATGTACCTAGCAAGTGACTGAGATGGGACTTGAACTCGGATGTTCCTAGTGTTAAGTCCAATATGCTAGTCCCTAGGCTGGGCTATCTATAGTAAACATACAAAAGCTCAGACCAAAAATTGTCACAATAAGAACATTTTAATTCATGTTCCTTTGCAACCTCCCCATAAAGGGCCTGAAGGAGTACTCTTTCACCTTCATTTCCTTGAGTGAATCTGCTCAGAAACTCCCAATAGTTGCTTTGTTCGATTTTAAAATACCTTGGAGATCTTCTAAAATGGATGATTAAAAAAAAAGAAAGAAAAGAAAGAAAACAGCTGTTGTTTTGCCAAAATAAATATCCGTTCAAAATGAGAGAGGCAACTTATCTAATCTGGAGGGGGCAATGTGGCTCTAAAGCTTCTTTGTTTGCTCTCTGGTGGCAAACCTTATGTGAAAAACCTTGTTCAAAATAAACCTGACAGAGCTGCAGGAGTGCTCTGGACCAGAGTCCAAGAGATAGAAGGCTTTCCTGTCTTTCCGGGGATTCTTGGAATGCTGTTCATAAGCTCAGAGAGGAGCTATTTCTGGGGCTATCAGCAATGCATTGGGTTTTTTT
>CM053623.1:54211967-54237087 GCA_028646595.1 Phalanger gymnotis | reverse complement strand
TTTATCTTGCCCTACAAGAAAGTGGGGGAGGGGGAGATGGAAGGGGAATGGGGGGCCAGAGAGGAGGGCAGACTGGGGAACGGGGCAACCAGAGTGTACGCCATCTTGGAGTGGGGGGGGTGGAAATGGGGAGAAAAATCTGTAATTCAAACGCATGTGAAAATTAATGCTGAAAACTAAAGATGTTAATAAAAAAAATAAAATAAAATATCAGAAAAAAAAAAAACAAAGAGAGTCTCTTAGTGAGGAAAATGCCTCAGGGAACTTTAGATTGCCTGGCCTTGCTGCCAGGGTAGTGTTGGCCCAACACGGTGCTGGGCACCAAGAGGCACTCAGCTGATTTATTACTTGGTGCAACTGAGAATACTAGGACCACAGATCTACACCTTCTACCTTTAAGGTAGAAAGGACCTTATAGGTGGGTGAACTTGTCCAAGTTCTTCATCTTACAGATGAGGAAACTAAGACTCAGAGATTATGACTTACTCATTAAAGAAGTATTGGCTAAGGAATATTGGTCTCTACTAGACTCCATTAGAGAAAGCTAGGTAGCCCAGTGGATAGAGCATCGGTCCTGGAGTCTAGAAGACCTGAATTCAAATTTAACCTCAAACACTTACTTGCTGTGACCCTGGGCAACTCACTTTACCTCTGTCTCCTTCTCTTTCCTCTACTATAAAATAGGGGTGAAAATAGCACCTACCTCACTGCACTGTCGTGCGTATTGAATATGATAACATTTGCAAAGCACTTGGCCCAGTAGGCCGTTAACAAATGCTTATTCCCTCCTCCCATTACAGGTCAGGTGTGTTGATGATAAATCTTTGAGTCAATCCCTTCCTAGTTTTGTTCCATAATGCTCAGTCTGATCCAAAGCTTAGTGTCCTACTATGAGGTGGGGGTCCAGTTAAACCTCAGGCCACCGGAGTGGGGATCTGAGTCAACCTCACCATCTGGACCGGGGATAATTCAGGAAAAGGCTTCTTCTAGACTTGGAATGCTAAATCACAAAACATTGGCATTAAGAAGGAGCTTTTGATATTATCTAGTCCAATCTCTGAATTTTATAGATGAGAAACAGAAGCTGAGAGGCAGGAAGGGCTTTACTCAAGGTTCTTAAGCCAAAAAAAAAAATGGCACAACCAGGTCTCAAATCCAGGACTCTTGTATTCTAAATCTAGTGCTTGGAACAAGGCCTGGGTAGGTTCATTCAGGGAGTGGTGAACAGAGCACTATTTCCTGGGGCATCTGATGTTGGTGCTTGTCAGTTCCTAGGAAACTAATCTTTACCATCTTAAAGCTGTTGTTGTTAAGACAAGATGCAAATTCTCTAGTACGGTATGTTCATCATAATACCTAGAAGGGATTATCATATCATGTCCTGCCAAGCTGTAACTCATCACCTCTTGCCACTTGGAGCACAATTTTTAAATCTTTATTATTTATTTATTTGAGTTTTTTTAGTGAAAGTCAGTTCCTGGAAGCATCCTCCCCAGAGGGCATAGGCAGTTACTTGAAGAGGGAAAACTTGTCCTACATACGGTTCTGCTAATGACAAGAACAAGTCTTAGAAGATAGCCTGGGTCTGGGCTTGAAGGACAATCTCATCAAGGCTCGGATATTAGTTCTCTATAATATTCCGTTCCCCAGCATGAGAAAAGAATCAGTAGCTGGGATTGTCAGGCCAGCTACTCTCTTGAGATATGGTTTGAGGGAATGATGCTGAGAGCCCAATGTGAACCTTTAAGCCCTAACAATTCAGTTTTTAAAAAGGAGTGTCTCTGTTCTCATCAATCAAGTTTTCATTTCCAATGGGCAATAACCTTGTAAGGCACTCTCAGGAAATCAGAATCTAAGGTCCTGTGCGTGGAAAGTCAATATAGTATTTTCCACTGTCAACTTAATCTTACAGACTTAACAGGAATTTCTCCCTTCATTAGATTTGAAGTTCTATATATCACACGGGTGAGTAACATAATTTATCAGACTGTCTGTCACTTAAAATGAAAAAGATATGTCTTGCATTTGGGCTTATTAGTGCTACAATAGTATTCCCTTACATTCATACAACACAATTACATTATATGCTACAGTGCTATTAATTAATAACTGATATCTATTTTGATATTGATGATTTAAAAACACTTTATAGCCATTATTTCATTTGATCTTTTCAATAGCCTTATGAAACCATATCTTCTTAGTCACATTTTACAAATAAGAGGATTGAATCACAGAGCCATTAATTTAATATGCTCAAGGTCACACCACTGGTAAGCATGCTACAATGGACAAAGCACTAGATAAAATGTGTGTCCATCCATTGGGGAGTAACTGAACAAACTGTGTACATACAAATGTAAGTGAATATTTTTGTACCAAAATGATGACTATGATGAATTCATACAAATCTGAGAAGACTTGCATAAGCCTACGCAGAATGAAAAAAGCAGAATCAGGAAGACATTGCATACAACGATCAAAACAAAGGAAAACAACTCTGAACTACAGAACTCTGATCAATGCAGTGACCAATCATGCCTTCAGAAAGTTGATGATGAAGCATGTCGCCCACCTCTTGGCCAAAAGGTGATAGGCTAGAGGGACGGAATAAGACATACATGGTTGATGTGATGATGAAGATGATGATAATAGCATTTATATAATACTTTGCTGTTCACAGAACACTTTCTATGTTATCCCATTTGATACAACATGCCCAGCAAGTAGGTGCTTTTATTATCCCCATTTTATGAATGTCAGAATTGAGGTAAATAGAGATTTAGTCACTTGCCCATAGTTAGTAAGTGTCTGAGGGTGGATTTAAATTGAGGCCTTTCTGACTCCAGGTCCAGTACTCTATCTAGCTGCATACGATGAATTGGTTTGCTTGACTATTATTAGGATGGGGGGAGTGAGGGAGGAAGGAAGGAAAGAAGGAAGGAAAGGAAGAAGAAAGGAAGGAAGGAAGGAAGGAAGGAAGGAAGGAAGGAAGGAAGGAAGGAAGGAAGGAAGGAAGGAAAGAAGGAAGGAAAGGAGGAAGAAAGGAAGGAAAAGAGGAAGAAAGGAAGGAAGAAAGGAAAGGAGGGAGGGGGAGAGGCATGGAGGGAGGAAGGAAGAGAGGAAAAGAAGGAAAGGAAAAAGAGATGGATATAGAGAGAGAGATAGAGACAGTGAGAAGGGAAAGAGGGAGGGAGGATATTTTAAAAGCACATAAAAAATGAAATTCAGAAGGAAATAAACCACAATGTTATAACTGCCATGTTGCAACTAATAAACACTTTCTAAAATCTGTATATAACGGAAATCCACAGTTTCATATACAATATTCTTTTTTGTTCTTCTCTGACTACCAAAATGTTCAGGATTGTGGATAATGGCAAAATTCATAATAAGAGCAAACTTTGAATCCAAGGCCCTGATTGAATACTAGCTCTGTTCCTAACTACTTGGGTGACAACCAGTAAGTCACCTTGTTTTTATTGGTCTCAGTTTCCTTTTCTGGGAGGGGACCGAGCTAAATGATTTCTGAAGATCCTTCCACTTAGGGATCTCCTGCCTGGGGCTCTAAATCCAATTCTCTTTGAGATATCTGGTGGTACACTGGGTGGAACCGTATAGAAACCCTGAATTTAAATCTGGCCTCGGATACTTATTAGCTGTGTGATCTTGGACAAGTCACTTAACCTCAGTTTCCTCAACTGTAAAATGGAAGTAATAGCGGTTCTTACCTCCCAGGGTGGTTGTGAGGATCAAATGCGCCTTGCATATAGGAAGTGCTAGATATTTATTCCTTTCCCTTCTCTCTCCTTTCATTACATAGCAGCTGCTTGAGGAAGATAATTCTGATACACTTACAAGGGACCAAAGGGATTCAGAAGCCTCCAATGCGATCCTTACCCACACGTGCTAGGAGTCCCACAGGCAGATTTTATTCTGAGAAGTCAATTTTCTCAATCATTAGTTAGTAATCAAAATTCCTTATGATAGAAGGCTTTCTCTAGGCAGAACCTGTTTGCCCATGACAGCATCAGGATTACAAATATTTAAGATATTTCTTTGTTGTCTCCAGAGACACTCAAGGCTGTGGGGAACTGATAAGAAAATTCATTAAATTTTTGTTAACTGCTGTGTCATTCATACCATTAATAAAAATAATTTTTAAATGTTAATGTCCTTTGTTTTTGAAGGATTCTTCCAGGGCAGTGAGTTAAAAAAAATCTACCTAAAAAGTAACTCAGTTCCCACAGTGAGATGCTATTGCAGGTTTCCAATTACACTAGAAACATTTTATTAAAATATATTCAAAATCAGAAGTTGTCAATGTCATTTTTCCAAAATTCTATTATATCCTAATGCAATAGCAACTTGATGACCAGACAATATGACAGTCCTTGGTGTTAATAATATTGAATACCTCCTGAGTCTTTGGAATATTGTATAATATGATCTTGAAAGCTCCAAGGTCAGTTCTCAGTCTGATTTTTAAATTTCCTGATAATATATTATTGGGCTTTTTATTTTTGCTTCAGTAAAAATCTGTCTTCAACACTTTAATAGTCTTGAACATAAAATAAAGGAAAAAATGATTAGCATTTGTAGGGCACTTTTCAGGTTCTTTATGATTGTGTTACAGTTGAGATGCATTTTTGTTAAAGTCACTTGCTTTAGATAGGAATTTAAATTTCCTTTAAAAAGCCAGTCTAAACCAGCCTTTATTCGTTTTCATCCAATTAGCACTTGTAATTGCAATAAATCTATAGGCCTCTCTAAGACCATGACTTGCCTCTATATTATCTAGAATTCTAAAAGGGCCAGTACCAACACTTTCCCCTTCCCTGCTGCTCACTTCCACACAGAGGACACTGCGTTAGGTGGGGAAGATATAAAAATGCAAATTGGTAGTTTTGCTACAGTTACCAACCAGCCTGTATTTCCGACCAGTTTGCCTAATATTTAGGTCATAGTCATGTAGAGCAAAAATAGAACTCAGAAATCATCTCCTCCAAATCTATCATTTAACAGATGAAGGAAGAAACTAAGGTTTCTTCAAGAGGGTTAAATGAGTTGATCTAGTGGTAAGCAGGACAGAGTCAAAATTTTAGCCTAGGTGCTCTGACCCCTGAGCTAGTTCTTTTTCCACTGTGCCACAGTCTTATCATGGATGCTGATTAATTCCTAGAGGGGTCCAAACAAAGGTGGTGGCTATGAGAATGGAGAGAAAAAGCTGAATTTGTTGTCGAGGCAGGAAGGGCCAGATTGTAAACTTATTGGATATCTAGGCAAGAAGGTGAAGAGTTGAGGATAATGCCGGCTGAAAGTATCGTGGCACCTTTGACAGAAATAAGGAAATTTGAGAGAGTGTAGGGCGAAAGATAATGAGTTTGGTTTTGGACAGGTAGAGTGTAAATCCAAGACAGCCAGTATGAAATTGCCAACTAAGTAAGCGATGATGTGGGAACCAAAGACTGGGGGTAGATATAGAGAGCTTGGGGTGATCTAATTTAATCAGGATTTACGCTCTCAAATTCATAAATTCATCTCCCTCTCTCCACTCCTGCAGCTACTACCTTAGTTAGGCCCTCATCACCTCCTGCCTAGATTACTAAGACAGCCTCCTAATTACTCTTCTCTACCCCAAGTCTCTCCCCACTCCGGTCCATCCTATACAATGCTGCCAAAGTAATTTTCCCGACCATGTGACTCCCCAATTCAATAAATCTAGCATCAAAGTATAAACTCCTGCTACATGTAAATAATATAGAGACTAGTAATGGTCTTATAGAAGCCTATGAATTTACTGCAAATTACAAGTGCTAACTGGATAATGCCTAATAGAGGCTAGTTTAAATTGATTTATTAAAGAAAATTTAAATAGGCCCCAACTTAGCTTTCCAGCCTCATTGGACATTACTCATCTCCTTGAATACTACCATCCACAGTACTCCATCTCCCATCTGTGCCTTTCACTTGTCATCCTATGTTCCTGAAATACACTCCCTCCTTATATCCTCCTCACAGGGTCCCGAAGCACCCTCTTATTCATGAAGCCCTTTCTAAACCCTCCAGCCACTAGTGCCTTCCCTCCCAAACTACTCTGTAATTAAGTACTTTGGCTGTATTTGTGTTTATTCGCTTCATAAATATAAATTAAATGCATGAAATATATACATGTAATACATGTACTAGTTATCTCACCCATTGGAATGCAAACTCTTTGTACCTGAGATGATTTCACTTAAATTTGCACTCCCAATGCCCAGCATGGTGCCTGGTCATACTGCATGTGCTTAAAAATTATTATTGCTTAATGATTATGATAGATAGGTAGCTAGAACATTCATTAAGTACATACTATGTCCCAGGCACTGTGCTAAGAGCTGGAGATACAAGTACAAGCAAAAAAAAAAAAAGCAATCTCTACCTTCAAGGAACTAACATTCTAACTGAAGAAGACAACACAAAAGAGTAGCGGGGCAATGGTGTTAAAAGCAATAATGATTTATATTTGTAAAGCATTTTGTAGTTTGCAAAGGGCTTTATAAACATCACTTTGAGCCTCACAACTCCTCTGTAAGGTAAATATAATATAGGCATTATTAACCTCATTTTATAGGTGATAAAACTGAGGCGAAATACCTTGACCCTAGAATTGTAGAAGAGACGGGATTTGAAGTCAAGTCTTTCTGGAATGAAGGGCAGCACTCATTCCCCTATCATAAGTGAATTAAACATCTGATTTCATGCCTAGATCAAACACAGAACTAACTGCCTTGAAAAATGGACCAATCTCAACCCTAAAATTCCAAGCACTTTCTGACTCCACTACTCCATACTCTCTAGGGAGAAAAAAAAACCACTATCATAGAATCAAATGGAAAACTACTCCAAATCCTTTCTCCAGTCCCTGTAATTTTTTGACAACTTTGTTTTAAGATAAATATGTCTTTTTCCAAATCACCCATTACAGAGCGTGCCCAGGAGCCATAGGGTGCCTCTCAACAGGAGAGAAAGGTCAGAAAGCAGTCAAAGCCACAGGGATTTCAATGACTAAATAAACTAGGACTGTGAGTTGCAGAATGTCATAACAACTTCCAGAGCACCAGTTTGTGGTTTTTCAAGAGAGACAAGTAGGTGTGGGTTTCGAGGGTGGCATAACCACCCCTCAAAAAAACCCGAAATAACCTGGCAGATGTGTTGTGTTTACTGTCCGCTGCTTGGTGATAGCCAACTGTTTGCTTGCAACTAAAAAGAGTGCTCTCCCCTTACTTGCAACGTGACCCAGGCAGGCTGTTATTTTCTTTGTAAAAACGATGTGCCACCTCATGCTAAACTTTAACCCAGTTGCTTCTGAAGCAAGGGTGGAAGGTTAGAGAAGAAGAGGGAGGAACAGCAAGACATCAAGGAGAGAATAGTAATTTAATTCAGTAATTTCATAATAGCATATCATGTAATAATTCAATAAATGGGGTCTTATCGTATTTGGGTTTCTGCTACGTGTAAGGAACATGCTGACTATGCTAACTGATAATACAAAGACAGAAAGAAACAGTGCCAGCCCTCAAGAAGTTTATATTCTGGAGCTCTCATCTCTGAGTTCAGATGCCAGCTCCCCTAAATTAACACGAATTTAAAATGTATTGATTGAATCACAGGTGGAAAAAAATTTAGCCCATTTGTCTTTATTTCTGGGATGGCTTTTATAGGGTGGTTCACTTGACTCTTACCACATTGGCATCACCTCTGTTCCCCCTGCTTTCCCTTTGGGATTAAGTTTTCAAATGTTGTTCTTTCTCTTATAGATGGGGCCAGGTAGCTTGAAATACTACCAAATGGTTTATGGGGCAGGGTTTAATAAAACAATCTCCCTGTCCCCATTGAAGGATGCCTAGCATTTACTCAAATAACCTCCAGTTAGAGAAGCCAGACTGACACAGTTCCAGTAAAGAACACTAGATGGCAGTCAATAACTACTTTGTTGGCAGCCCAATATATTAACTATCAAAGCAGCTATTTACACATTTTTGGCACATGCCTAGTGGAGTTATATTAGTTATAATAAACATCTTTAAAAAAAAACCATTCCAAGAACTTTGCATGACAATAGATGTTACTTGATTAGTTCTCGTATTAGCTATCTGCTTTATATTTCAGTAAAAATGAAATAAAAGCATATCAACATATTCAAGAATAAATTATAATTTTAATTTTGGTATAAAAGGCATAGTTAAAAAGTAACACAACATAGCAAGGCTGGCCACAAGATTCTTCATCTTATAACCCCAAATTAAGAAGTAATTTAAATTCCTGATGTCCCACAACCACCAGAGACACATCTAAAGATCTCAAAGTGACCTTAAGAGTGATGTTCTGCCAAAAGAAAGCAGTTGGTCATCGAATTGGAGATTTAGAGCTGGAAGAGACTTTAAATCCTTCGGATTACCAAAAATGGGCCCACCACAGGAAATAAAAGCCAAAGGGAAGATTTGAAGCCAAGTCTTCTGACTCTAAATCTAGCATTCGATTCATTATACCATGAGTAGCTGACCAAGAAATTAAAACACAAAACTGCTTTGAAAAGCGGAAGAATGTTTGATTATCTGTCCAGCATCTGTTTCTCAGGAGAGGCTAGTAAGTCGACATCTCAGTGAGCACTGAATCACAAGGAAGTAACAGAACTGGTCCTTACCCTAAAGCAACTTCTCTTATTTGCTTCCATCCAAAGTGACTTATTTTTTATTCTTTATCCAAATCTTACCCTAAAGGAAACAGCCTAGGCATTTGGAACCCAAGCACCTTGGGAACACTGGTAGCTTTCATACTATCTGTCAGTAAGGTGAATTTTAGTGTAAGTAAGGTGGATTTTAATGTGTGTAAAGTGGATTTCTGTTATTGTTCCTTAAAGTTCAGTTTCCCAGGATCTATGGCCATAACAACCTGAGTTTCCCAGGATCCGTGGCCATAACAATCCCTGTTTCTCAGGTATTAGATATGAGTTCCCAGGCTCATGGTTCAAAACATCACCACACTTGCACAGCATTATATAACGATAAATAATATAAACATGTGTGCTGAAACTGTAAACATCCGCTGCGACTGCGCAGTGAGATATAGGGATAAGGTGATATAAACTTGTGAGGCTATTGCTGGCAATATACCTTCTTTGTCTGATGCCCTATAAAACAGGTGGTCAGTGGTCAGTGAGTGGGGAAGCTTTATAGCTGAATGCACAAGCTGGAATGCTGTGTGCTTTGACTGGCCCCCATCAAGGCTTGGGAGGGGGGAATCTGTGTTTGCCTCAACCGGCCCCCATTGAGGCTTGAGGGGATTTAGGGGAACCCTTTAGGGTTGAATGCATAAGTCGTGCCTGTCTCCATTGACCCCACTGAGATGTAGGGGTAGTTGCCCCCCTTCTCTCCGCCCCCATGAGAAGAGTGATTAGGGGAATGCTGCAGGAGTTTGTGGTGCTTCTGTTATCAGCAATACTGTGTTAGAGAAAACTAGACTAGAATAAAGCTTGTTATTAACCCCTTTGAAACTGTCTTTCCTGATTGACCAGATCAAGAGCGAGCCTGTTAGAGGCAGGAGTCTGAAATCTCCAATGCCTCCTGTGTGTTATCTAACACTATCAGAACTGCTTTCTGCTCAGCCATCACTGAAGGGAAACAAGATGGTGGAAATGGGCCTGCCTCCCTCATCACCACCAACAAAGGCTGCTGACCAGAAGCCCATCGAGTGACACCACCCCACCCCCAGCATCCCCAGCACCAGTCATGCTTCTAGCCCAGCTCTAACAGCCAGGAGGAGAAAGTTCTCAAGTAGAAGAGCCAGTCATCCTCACCAACTGCCTCCCACAGGTCAGGCAAGCCCACCCAAAGGCAGTTACGCATACTGAGGAAGAGTGCTCCATTGTCTCACCCATTAGAATGTGAGCTCCTTGTGAGGAGAGTCTGTCTTAATAAAATGCTTTGCACATAGTAAATGCTTAATAAATGTTTAAATCACATATTCATTCATTCAAATCTGTAAAACTGCTATGGAAACTCTAGCCATAATTTCTCCAATAAGGCGTATGCATTTCTTACTTGAGCTAAACTGAGAGCTAGCTATAACTACTTCAAGCAAGATCAATGATATGGGATCCAAAAGGCTGGGGGTTTTTTTTGCCTACTCTTTATTCTCTGAATATTTCACTGCAGAGAATGTGTATTTGCAATAGTGTTTCCACATACTATATGAAGCAATGAAGCATTTATCAACTGCCCACTGTATACCAGACACAACACTAAATGCTATGTACAAATGTACAAATGTATGTACAAATACAAAGAATTAAACAATCTCTACTCTCAAGAAGGTACTTTCCAAAGGAATAATGGATTCTCTTAAATAATAGGACCCTCCTTCTCCTACCCCTACACACACACACACACACACACACATTATAGTGGAATAAACTTCTGGGCTTGGAGTTAGAAGACCAGGGTTCAGATCTTATCTCTAACACTATTTGTTTGACTTTGGCCAAGTTACGTAAACCCTTGGGGCCTCAGTTTCCTCAGCTACAAAATCAGGGGGTTGTTTTATCAGGGGTCCTTAATCAGGGGGCCTCAAACCCCCAAAGTGCTCATGGGTAGATTTAAAGGAGTCTATGAACTTGGATGGGGAAAAATATATCCTTATTTTCAGTAACTCCCAATTGATAGTTAGCATTTCTTTCAATTATTTTAAAACATGATCCTCACAAGGGATCCCTGGGCTTTACCAGCCTGCCAGCAGGGACACACACACAGACAAAAAAAAAACATTATACATACATGCACACACACACACACACACACACACACACACAAATTAAGAACTCCTGGTTCAGACGGTCTGCGTCCTTTTCTATTTCTATTTTTATTATATTTTCTCTCTTTCTTTAACCTCTTTCCTCACCTACTTTTTCTCTTTGAAATGGAATGAACTGTTCCATATTATATAATGATACATGATGATGCCCGTTGAATTAGACATGATTGTTAGGGACCATTAGCTAAATCAAGGCTAGATGAGGAAGCATTTTATGGTAGAGAGATGTTCCATTTCATGTTAGAGGGGTGGGGAACTACAAGTGAAGAATGTTGCATTTGCTATCAAAAAAGGTCACAGTGTTGATTAGTTTTGCTTAACTATTTTTCTTTGTTACATGAGAGGACTCATCTGGCAGGTAGCTGGGGGAAGAGAGGTATATTTGGGAATAATCTGAATATAAAAACAGAAGGCAGCAATGAGGCATTTAAAAATAAATCAATTAAAGCTTGAATGAATAGCTGTCAGTCCTTATTCCATAAGGCAATGAAGCTTAAAGGCATTGCTGGAAAGAAAGATTTAATCTCAGCTGTGCTGCCCCTGAACTGACCCTCTGTAACACCATTCCCAGCAACACCAAGGCAGTATGAGGGTTAAAGTTCACTGGCAAGGAGAGTATGCCAGTTGTCTCTGCAATAATTATTGGTCCAACTGGGGAAGAAATAAAATTTCTATAACGAAGACTTAACTGTTCTTGATAACTGGCCTTCCCTGATGTAACACAAACAGACCTACAGTTATAAAACTTCTGTTAAGATATCTATACTCTCTGGCTTTACTGGCTAAGCAATTGGCTTGGGTTTCAGCACCATTACCATATATAGATAGAAAGCTGCTTCACAAGAAACAGTAAAAGATTAATAAAGCCTGAGTCAGTATTTGGGGCCAGGGAGGGGCCTGCATGAATGGGATGTAGCTGGGCTCACAGAATTCAGCCTATTTTTATCAAACATTATTACTAAAAGTGGGGAACTGCAGATGATTCAAAAGATAGGTCAAAAAAAGGAAGTGTTGTAAACACTAGCAATTACTAGTAACTCCAGCAGAAAGGGATTAATGATATCTTAAAGTTCATTCAAAGATTCCAATGAACTCTAGAAAATAGATTTTCCTTTCCTTTAGCAAAAGGATTCTTAATTTTTTTGTATGACATTAACCCCATAGGATTCTAGTTAAGCCTCAAGACCCCTTCTCAGAATAATGTTTTTAAATACATAAAAAATAATACATAGGATTAGGATGGAAACCAATTATATTAAAATACAGTTATCAAAATATAAAACCCAAGTTAGGGACTCTTGCTTTAAGATTTAATAATTATAGCTTACATTTATACAGCACTTTAATATCTGTTAAGCATTTATGTACATTACCTCACTGGATGCTCACAACTGTGTGAGGTGGGTACTAGAAGCATAGCACCCAAGGGAAACATGCAACTCAATTGTGCCTCACACAACCCTCCAAGATTCTCCTCTAAGCAAAGTATTCTATGAGTCTAGAGTTACTCAGTTATAGTTCACAAGCCCCTACTAACATATTTGCTTTTACTAGTCAGCCAAAGGATACAATTAGTCAGTAAACAAAGTCATTTTACAAAATAGCATAGTAAGAAAATTATCAACAAACATTTCCCCTGAGCCTAGAGTATACTCTCCCACAAATACCGATACCATTTTACACATGTAAGAGAGGTTTACATGCAGGGAACATTTGATTAGGGCACATATTTTGGAGGATCTCATACATAGGGAGCATGTATGGCCAGGACTCACATGGAGGAATAATTCACACCTGTGATACTACAGGGCTTCCAATATCTTCAATTAATGTCATCTTGGGGTAGCTGGGCGGCTCAGTGGGTAGAGGGCCAAGCCTGGCATCAAGGAGGCTTGTCTTTCTGAGTTCAAATCTGGCTTCAGACATTTACTAGCTGTGTTACCCTGGGCAAGTCACTTAAGTCTGTTTGACTCAGTTTCCTCATCTGTAAAGTGAGCTGGAGAAGGAAATGGCAAACCACTCCAGAACCTCTGCCAAGAAAACTCAAAGGCAGTCATGAAGAATCAGACACAGCTGAAATGACTAAACAAGTCCTGGTAGGTTAACTCCCGTTGGTTTCACATGGATTATTATCTCTTCTTACATATAGGCATAGAATATGGTCCCTACCAGGCATCCCTCTTTGCTGTTCTCCCGTGGTCACTGATCAATATTGCTCCAATGACCTCTTGACCATTGGTCACTGCTGCCCCATACAACTCCACAAGGCATAAGGTTTATAGAATTATAGATTCAGAGCTGGAAAGAGCCTTAGAGGTCATCTAGACCAGCCATCTCATTTATACAGATAAAGAAACTGAGGCCTCCCAAGAAGTTAAGTGACTTGCCCAGGTTACAGAGGTAGTAACTGGCCAAACTAGAATTCTGAACGCAAGTCCTCCCTTCTGTCCAATGCACCAGGTTGTGGAGCCCCTGTCTGAAGTGTTCAGCTGAGGTGTTACTTTTTCTCCATAGGAGAAGGCCGTTACTATTTTAGCTTAAAACAGAGACCTTTTGCTACCGTCTCATTAGATAACAAGCTCGAGAGTCCAGTGTGAATTCCTTAGGACAGTCCAGAGAATGTTTTTGCCTTTGTATCTTTAGCACTTACCACAGTACCTGCCATATAGTAGAGACATAATATATACTTTTTGACTTGTCTTAATTAGCTCTTTTACAAAGACAGAAACCAAAAATCATCGGTCATCACTGGAAAAAAATCCTAAGAAATTTTTCTTCCCATATTCAGGATCTATTTATTCTCTGATATGAGTTACCTCTCCAGAAGATTCTTCATCATAAGCACCAATTTTTTTTGTTTCTTTGGTTTTTTTTAACATAAAACAGCTGGAAATAACTATAGTGCCTTGAAGCTGAAGTCTATTTTTTAATCTCTACTTCCTGCTTTCTAAGTTCAGGGTCTACATAAGAAGTCTCACAGTGATACAGGTTTAAAAAGTCCTCATGGCTCCCTGTTTAATTTGTGATTGCTAGACTATCCTGCCGTCAAATTGCCAAGGATTCTCTAGGTTTGGGCTTTCCAGTTTTTTGCACCTGAGATCTTTTGGTCTCCCATTGGAGAGAGAAAAGGAAAAGAAAAAAAATTAAGACCAATAGCAACCTCATTGTCTTCCCTGTGCCTGGGCACATTCTTGGCTGTCCTACTGCCTTTGATATGTATACACTGCCATGAATGATCTAGCATAGACATTATTATTATTAATGATAATGTGTAGACATTATTATTATTATCTCCCTTTTACATTCATTATCTCTATTTTTCAGATAAAGAAACAAAAATAATTAATTCTCAAAACAGTAAAAGGAGAAGCAAAAAAGCTCAGAGCTCTAGCAACCACTCCAGCAAGCTCGAAAAACAGCACAAGATACAATAATATGAAGAAATCCAAGGCGGAACTACGGTAAGTTTACTTTGCCAGCTCAGAAGGAGTTTAGTTAGAAAAGCTTCACCTAGAAATGTAGTTCAAGTAAGCCTTACAGTTTGGGAACCAGAGGAAAGCCAATGAAGCTTAGAGGTTGAAGCTATACATTGGGAACAGAAAAATAGAAACCCCAAACTGGGTCTAGTCAAGAATGTCTAGAATGTCTAGACAAGTAACTCTGACCCAAAACTAAGGTTCTGGAGTGTGTGAAGCTTGGACCAGGAGGCCAAAAATTAAGGCTCTTCTGGGATCAGATTGTACCAGTTCAGTCTCTGTTTCAGAGCTGCATTCTGGCTGGAAATGCTTATAAGGTCCTTAAAGTATACAGAAGTTATGATCTAGACCCTATATAATAAAGATCAGAATCAAAGAATGCCCTGCCATTCCTTCTAGTGGTACACAGAGCCTGGCTCTGATGGAAAGTCCCAAGTCAGGAATTAAGACTTGGAAAATGAGTAAACATCTTCTAAGAGGATGCCTGACAATTGAAGAATGGCTAAATAAGTTGTGGTATATGAATATAATGGAGTACTTTCATGCTACAAGAAATAAAATAGATGCTTTCAAAAATACAGGGAAAGACATAAATTGATATAGAGTGAAGTGAGCAGAAAAACAATTTATATTATAAAAGTCAATATTATTTTTAAAAATTGAACAATTTTAGGGACTTTTATAAACTGATGAAGAATAAAATGAGAACCAAGAGAACAATTTATAAAATAATAACACAATAAAAACAAACAACTTTGAAAGATGTAAAACTCATGATCAATACAATGACCATTCATGATTCCAGAACAACAGTGATAAAACATGCTAACCATTACAGAACATGGAACAATGTGTAACCTGAAGACTAGCATAAAAAGAAATAAATTAAGGTAAGAATTTGTGTTTGTGGCTTGGGTGAGGGAAAAAGAAGAAAAAAAATAGAACTGAAGTTGTACCAAAAATAGCTCTTTAGTGGTGAGCAAACTCTTCATTCAATATACTCTGTTTCTTTTTCAAAGAGTATCACAGGGTATCAAAGTATCAAAGAGGGTAAAATGTATAAAAGTATCAGAGAAGGAAATACACAATTAATGAATACAAATGAACATAAATAAGATGAACTCACCCATAAAATGGAAGAAGGAAGCAAAATGACTCAGAAAGCAAAATCCAACAATATATAATTTAAGAGAAATATACTTGAAAGATTTAGGAAATGTTAAAATAAGGACATAGAAGGGGCAAATGCATGCACTAGATAAAAAAGCAGAGGGTGCTAATCATGACTTCAAACAAGGCAATACTAAAAGCAGATTTAATTAAAAGAGATAAACGAAGAAACTACATGGTGCTTAAGGAACTATAGATAATGAATTAACTTTAATATAATTAATATGTAGACATCAAATGGCACAAAATGTAAATACACATAGGATTTACAGGAAAAAATAGTAAATCTAGAGTGCCAGTTCTGGAATCAGGAAGACTGAGTTCAAATCTGGTCTCAGACACTTACTAGTTGTGTGACCCTGGGCAAGTCATTTAATCCTGTTTGCCTCAGTTTCCTCATCTGTAAATGACCTGGGGAAGGAAATGGCAAACCACCCTATTCTCTTTGATAAGAAAATCCCAAATGGGGTCACAAAAAGTCAGACATGACAGAAAAAATGACTTAACAACAACAATATACTGTCTCTCTGACTTGGAAAAAAAATAACCAAAAGATAAATAAAGATTTGAATGGAACTTGAGAAAACTAATGATAAAATGGATATGATAGCTCAGGGCTGTCCAAAATGAGGCCCACAGGCCACATGTGCAGTGCGATTTATGCCATTTATGCACCCACCTACAAGCATAGAAATTTACATAAATGCTTTAGTTAACGAAGCCAAGCTACCACAGAGCTCTCACTAAAAAGGCAAATCAAAATATATTGTCTGTTGTTTCAATAAAAACCTAAGGTTGGACAGTCCTGTGATAGCTCACTGATGATTATTGAATGGAATAAAAAAGAGTATATATATGAATAGCAAAGACTTATTCATGGCATTTTCACCAAAATTTAAAATGTACTAAGGCATAAAATTTCACAAACTGATATTAAAAAGCAGAAATATTAAACACATCTTTACTAACCACAATATGTAAAATCATGTTCATAATTAGACACAAGTAATTTAATCCTAAGGAACATAGCAAGGAAACAATAGAAAATTTCATCAAAGGAAGTAGCAACAATGTGATAATCTAAAACATTGATTTGATCGATAAAACTCATATTTTTAATAAAGAAAAGAAAGAAATCATTAGTCTTATTTTTAAAAAGCAATAGGAAAAACATTGTTTTTATAAAATGAAAAAGGAGAAATCACAATAAATTAAGAGGAAATAAAGGAAATTGTTAGAAATCATCTTTGCCAAACTATATTTCCCAAAAAGTGATGATTTAAATTAAATGGATAAATATGTACAAAATATAAAAACCCAGGTTGACAGTAGAAAAATAGGGAATTTAATTAGTCCAGGCTCATAAAAAGAAATTGAATGCGCCATTAATGAATTTCCAAAGTGAAAAAAGACTAGATATATTTACAAGTAAGTTCTATCAAACATTCAAAGAATAATTAATATTACATTAACTGTTTACAAAACTACCAAAAGATGTGATTTTACCAAATATGGTATTGATACCTAAACCAATAAGAGATAAAATTGATAAATGAGTAATACAAAAAAATTATTGAAATATTAACAGAGTTTACAGCAATGACCAGGCAAAAAATATACCAGGGATCAAGGAACCACTAGATGACCTAAGGAGAAGCAAAGAGTACCCAAGTAGCCCCTGCACTTCCAGCCTGAGCAAGATACAAAGGGGAGAGAAGGAGAAAGGGAGGGAGAGGGGAAGGGAGATTAGTTCAATATTAGGAAAACTATAACCAAAAAAAGCCTTCTGGGAATTCATCAAGAAAAGCAAGTCCCATACCCACAAGTATGTTCACTGCTATGAACATTTTTCCTATGTTGTATATCTGTTTTTGCTGTCAGTATGCTTGGCATATATGCCTAGTAAAGACTACTAGGTCAAAGTACATGAACAATTTAGTAACTTTAAGAATAGTTAAACTAATTCTCCACCAACGGTGAGTTGGGGCCGCTGACTTCCAATAGTTCTTCCAATGAGATTTCCTATCTGAGAGCATATTTACTAGCTTGAGGAGCACAATATAACACCCTAGGATTGTTTTTATTTGCAATTTCTCTGATTATCAGTGATTTAAAAGTGTTTCAAGTGTTGATTGTATTTCTTCCTTTTAAAATTATTTAAATGATTCAAGTAATTATTTCTTTGGGAATGGCTCTTAATATTGTACAACTATATCAATTCCTTATAGATCTGGACATCACATTCTTATCAGTGATTGTATGCAAAGGCTTTCTCCCACTTTCATGTATTTTATTCTAATTCTAGCTTCATTGGCTTTATTTGTGCAAAAGTATAGCTATAGAAATAGATTTAATTCTACTTTCCAAGGACCAACCTAATAAGTACAGAGGCTCACCACCAGGAGACTGGTCATTGGATGATTAATTCCTTGGGCATGGCAACTCATGAAAGAAAGAAAATAGAGAATGTTCCTTAGTCCTATTCAGACTTCTACAGCTTTTGTGTGATGACTACGGCCAAAAAAAGGAACAGTGTGCTGAGAATCCATTTTAGACCGTCTATAAATATTAATAGCTGTCAGAACTATAAATGTGAGATCTTCGTTCTATAATTAGTGAGGGGACATATTATTAGAAGAACTGAATCACATAAATTTTGACATTCTTACTATAAATAAACAAAAAGACTAAAAGAAATCACAACTAAATTGAAGGGTGGCTTACAAGTCCTCCTTGGAGATGTAAATACACAAACGCAAAGACTGACTTGGTCTTATTATGCATCCAAAGGCTACAAAGAACACCGTCACAGACCATTTGGCCGCCTCACAAATGCAGTTCTTGTAACGTTTGCGAACAAGACTACCATGAAAATAATCATGGCTTATTCAACAAAATCTATGACAGAACCGAAAGTCGAGGGAGGTAGAGAAAAGTCTATGAAGACCTTGGTGAGATCCTCCAAATTTAATCAATATATGCTTTGAGACTTCAGTGAAAAGGTCAAAGAAAACAAAGGAGAAGAGAGCAAAAAAAAAATCATGTTGCAATATGGTTCAAGAAAAAGGAAATGGGAGAGGCCAAAGACATAAACTATACAGAAGTCTCATGCCTTTGCATCAAGAAGACCACCCTCTTGATAGACCTATTAGTTTTTCTCAGCAATGCAAGGATCAAAGACAACTCCAAAAGACTCAAGCTGGAAAATGCTAGCCACATCCAGAGAAAGAATTTTGAAGTCTGAATACAGATGAAAGCGTAATATTTGCTCTTTTTTTTTGTTATTTTGTTTTGTTTCTTCTTTCTCATGGTTTCTCCCATTGGTTCTAATTCCTCTTTACAACATGACTAATGTGAAAATATGCTTAATATGAATGTACATGTAGAGCCTATATCAGATTGCATACCCTCTTGGGGAAAGGGGAAGGGAAGAAAGTGGGAGAAAATTTAAAACTCGAAAATCTTATGAAAGTGGATGTTGAAAACTAAAAATAAATAATTTTTTTTAAAAAAAGAATACCATCCTCAAGAAAAGAATCAGAAGGCCCTGGACATGGTGAGCAGTATATAGCATCATAAAAAAAAAAAATGAACCAGCAGGAAATGATTCATTACTGAAGTGGAAGGCACTCCTGAGTCAGCCGTCTGTGTATAGTCAGGACCCAGACTTCTTGGATAAAGATGCAGATGACTATAAAACTAGAAAGAGTAACAATGAGGAAAAGATAATACACCTAAAACAACTCTAACTTGACCAACTTTAGCATGTTATTGATGACTCAAAAATGAGAAATGTGTGGAAGAGAAGACATCACCCCAAATTATCACAATTTCAAATCAAAGTTGAATATAGAAACAATTTGCCATACACAAAACCAAGAGAACCTAAAAAGTGCCCTAGTCAGCAAACATTTGGTTTCTCATCAAGTAAGGAAATACAGAAGCCAAGGTAATACCAATTTAGAATATGAAGTCATTTGTAAAATCTTGCAGAGACAGAGTGTAGGAGATTATAAGCATGAAAAGAAATAAAGGGAAAACCAGCTTAAAGAAAGTTTGGTTAAAGAAAGAACCACAAGGATTTCTGTAATAAACTCTTATCCATCAATGGTGGTGGAGCCATAACATTTAGATTCTAACTTTAAGGTCCCTGGTGTACTGCCTGAGGAAGTAGAAAAGGCAAGAAATAAAATGAAGATGCAAAAAGTAGCTGAACCATACCAAGAATACACAAAGGTCTGTTCTGGAGCAAGCACAGCTCTGAGGGCACTGGAGCTATCTGAAGAGGATAGGAAACCAACAGCTTTTGAGAAAGAATGAAGGACTTTCCTTACTCCAGTCAACCACTCAAAAAAAAAAAAAGATACCGAGGAAATATCAGTACCTACTTCTTCATATACTTCCTTTGCTATTTCTACAACATCTTTATGAGAATAATTGACCAAAATCAAAGTCATCCTTGACAAAGATGAGAAGAAAACAGACAGAATTTCAGAGGTGATATTCCATAGTAGACCACATCTTTGTAAATATCATACGATTTAATAGAAAGGTGCTCTTATTGTTTTTATTTTGGTAAAGTGAAATGGAACACTGAGCAATTATCCAGTGAATTTTGCTTTAGGTAATTCAGAGAAAAAAATAAACCTCATCTTTGCCCCTCAAAGACAAGAATTGGGTAAGAATTATCCTAATTATCATAACTCTCTACTTCAATCAATCAATTTTTACTTACTAAACACCAGGAAAAACTTTCAGGGCAGTCATGTGTATGAATACACATGCATACACACACACATAATGCTACTTAAATTTTCTAAGATTTAAATCAAACTACATTATTAACTCAATAAACATTTATTAAGAGTGTACTATGTATCACACACTGTGCTGAATGTTACATTTACAAGAAGAAGCAAAAGACAGATCCTGCCTTCAAGGAATTAACAATCTATCCTTAAAATTTTGAAATAATCCTTAAAATAAAATGCCCATTTTTCTTTTTTATTTCTTTGGTTGTTTTCTTTTCATTCGAAAACTATTGTATACATTTGCAACTGATTTTTTTTTTTTGCTTATAGAAATGAATTTGGCAAAAGCCATTTTGGATCCTATCTAAGGTAGTGTACTTACTAATGACACACCCAAAGGAGCACATTAATAAACTAATTTCACCCAGAAGGCTGAAAATATGAACTTCAGAATTCAAACGAACCAGAGGAACATAAGAGTGAGACCTCAGGGTATCTGACTTGGAATGTTTGAGTCTAATCTGTTGTCTAATCTGCCCAATAGGAATAACAACTGCCCCATCTCTGGGCCTTTCCATTGGCTATCCCACATGCATGGAATGCACTTCCTCCTTACCTCTGTCTATAAAGTCCTGGCTTCCTTTAAGTTGCAACTCAAATACCATGTCTATAAAGGCTTTACTGATCTCCCAACTGCTAGTGCCCTCCCACCCAAACTAACTTGTACTCAATTACTTTTATGTATCTTTATGTTGTTGTTCAATCATTCCAGTCCTGTCTGACTCTTCATGACCCTTTTTGGGGTTTTCTTGGCAGAGATGCTGGAGTGGTTTGCCATTTCCTTC
Source organism: Phalanger gymnotis (assembly GCA_028646595.1). Classification (NCBI taxonomy): domain Eukaryota; kingdom Metazoa; phylum Chordata; class Mammalia; order Diprotodontia; family Phalangeridae; genus Phalanger; species Phalanger gymnotis. The sequence continues at coordinate 54,215,991 of CM053623.1, read as the reverse complement.
TCCAGTTCATTTACAGATGAGGAAACTGAGGCAAACAGGGTTAAATGATATGCCCAGGATCACACAGCTAGTAAATGTCTGAGGCTGTATTTGAACTCAGGAAAACTGAGTCTCCCTGACTCCAGGCCCAACATTCTACCTATTGTGCCACCTAGCTACTCCTCGACTAATATTAAGCTCCAGTAATTTAAAAAGTTTCCCTCCTTACCACTTCTTACTTCCACCATATTTCTTTCCCAAATCTGTTCTCATTCCTGTTCTTCCTGTTTCCCTCCCCTTCTCCTGCCCCCTATCATTCTTCTACTAATTATCTATCCCCCTAGAACATCTATTCTTCCCCTAGAAAGACAATATAGTGGAATGGATAAAGAGCTGCCCTTTGTTTTTCCAAAAGCACTGGACTAACCATATCCCTAGGGGTATTGGGGTGAGGGGAGAAAGAAGAATCCTTTAAAAGGTCAGTTTCAAAAATGAAGATCCAATCCTTACAGAAACCCCCCTCCTCAATCCAGAAATATGACCTACCACATTCCTATTCTCTCTTCCTTTTACTCAACTCCTAATCTATATTTAACTTCATGGGTTCCTGAGTTACTCCCTCACAAAAGGCTGCTGTTACTACTACTGCTGCTGCTGCTGCTGCTGCTGCTGCTGCTGCTACTCCTTTTCTCCACGTCAACTCTATCTTGCAGAACAGTCTCTCACCTTGGGCGCTCAAACATCTGGAAGCTCAGTTCTGCCAGCAGGCCTTTCCAATACCAGCATTAAGTATTACTCCTTCTATGTCTATATCCACAGGCATCTAGGTGGTATGCTGGGGCTGGAATCAGGAAAATATGAGTTCAAATCCAGCCTCAGACATTTACTATGTGGCCCTTGACTGTGCACCTCAGTTTCTTAAACTACAAAATGGGGATTAATAACACCTGCCTCCCAGGATTGCTGTGAGGACCAAATGAGATGATATTAGTAAAATGCTTAGCATAGTGCCTGGCACAGGGCAAGCACTTCATAAACGTTCTTCCCTTGCACCCCGACAGTAACATTTCATAGAATTCCTGGGTTTCTGTGAGTCCTCAGAGCATTGGGTAAAGAGCTAAACTTTTTCCAAACTCTTTCGCACATTCATTGTTGCCCACTTCTCTAAGATCTCTTATTTTGTTTTTTGGGGGAGGGAAGGGCAAGTTCTCTGACCCCCCCCCCATTTCATGTGGTTAGAAGTAAGAAAGTAACAGTTGACCATTAAAATATTACCAAGAATAGTTCAGCACGCTGGCTCCAAAAAAAAATCATTCAGCCAGCGTAAGACAGGACTCTAGCCTAAGACATTTATTTGATGAAAGGCGCTGCATGGTCACAGAGATTGTCCACATTAGGGAATTCAAGGGAAACCCACCTGACAGATGATTGATTCCCAACTTACTGTTCATGAACATAAGTATTCCGTGCTAAACAAGTCAATAATTGCAACAAAATAATAAGTGAAACAAGGCTATAATCGACATCTCTAGCAGAGTCTTCTAGGTAACTACGCTTGGACCTGCGTTTAACATTTTTATCAATGATTTGAGTAAAGGTACAAATGAGATACTCATCGAATTTGTAAATGACACAAATTAGGGAGAGATATTCAATGTGGTAAATAACAGAATAAAAGCTCCCCAAAAAATATCAACTGGCTAGCATTGGGCCAAATAAGGACAGAGTTAGTCATTACTGCCACCACCCACCTCTTTTCACCCCATATCAGCAGGGCCAGCCAGAACATGTAGGTGGCAAAGAAGCTAAGAGAGTGCTGGAGCATGAATGGGGAAGGCATGAGTTCAAATTCCACCTGAAATACTTACTAGCTACGTGACCCTGGGCAAGTCCCTTACCCTGTCTCATTCTCCGCCTCTCATCTTTAAAGAGGTGGAGATTGGATTCAATAGCAACCTTGTAGTTCTAAATCTAGGATCGAAGGATTTTGAAATTCAAAGTGCCAGGAAACTGTCTTCATCTTTCTGCTTAGTTCCCTTTGCCTTTCATTCCCAGGCCCCCTGAATGCCTCAGAAAGGAAACATCTGTTCCCCCTGGATTCTGCTGAATGCTTTTCAGGGAATAAACTAATGTCTAATTTCTTTCATTCCTCATTGTCACCAATGTCACAGATAATGTGACTATTTTAAAGGAAGGCTTGGCTGAGCCAGAAACATTTCATTTAAGACACTTGGTTTCCTGATGCAGTTTGAAGCTCAGACCCAGGGCAGGAAGTGTTGTGAACTCTGTGGGCTGCTGTGGTGGCTAGGGTGAAAGCCCTTTCCCTTACACACTGCTGTCCAAGCACTTAGATTCTTTCCCTAGGGGTCTGGTTTGCCTGAGGTCGTGAGAAGTCTCCAGAGCTCTAAAATCTCTTAGAAGGCTATGAATGGCAATTCTCCTCTCTTCCATCCCCCTCTCTCCACCCACCCATCCCCAAACCCAGCATGGAATACTTAATACGGAAATGCTTGTAGCCATAGAATTTCATCTTTGGAAATCATAGGAATTTCTATGTTGACAGTTTAATAGAAGTCTGTGTGAACCTAGTAAAAGAAGAGATAGACACTGTGTGTGTGTGTGTGTGTGTGTGTGTTTAATTACAGTTACAGAGGACTCACAGTATTGTGGCATAAACACTGTCAAAGGATAAGAGTTTGACTCCTGGCTACATATGTGACCTTGATCAAGTCCTTTGACCACTCTGAGATGGCTGGATTACATGATTGCCAGGGTCCCTTTCAGCTTCTGTGGTATCACATCCTAAAGCTACGACTTTAGACTGATCCAGAAGGAATAAATTTACTTTTGGTTCTGAGAAACAATTTGTCAAGCCAAAGGCTGGGCATCATATATTTATTGAATAATTAGGATTACATCTACTATTACTATTGTTACTGTCAGCTCACACTTATAGAGAGCTTTAAAGCTCTACCTCTTTCAATCACAGTAACCCTGTGAGGTAAGTGTTATTATCATCCCCATTTTACAGTTGAGAAAAATGAGGATCAATAAGGCCAAATGGATTGACCAAGGTCACGTAAGGAGGCATCTAAAGCAAGATGTCAGCTTGGTTCATCCTGATCCAAGACCATTACATATTTACTATTCAGCTCTGCCTTGACAGGCAGAGGGGTATGCTCTGTATCAGTGTAGGGATTATTAGCATTCATGAGATCGTTGATCAAAGTGGATCTGTCACCCCTCTATGGTCACTTCCCAAATTCCCACTCACCATGAAGGTTGAGTTACCAGAGGAAGATTAACTACTATGCCACTGGGAATTCTATATTGTTCATGAGCCCCCATTGTGCTTCCCATTAACAATCAAGCAACAGGCTTAATTAGCTTTTAGCAAAGGTATTTATTCAGATAGAATGGGGGCAGGAAAACAAGGGGAAGGAATAAGCATTTATATAGTGCACTATGTAAGCTCTTTACAAATAATATCTTATTCGATCCTCACAACCACTCTGTAAGTTAGTAATGTTATTATCCCCATTTTAGAGTTGAGGAAACTGAGGCAGAGGTTAAGTGACTAGTCCAGGGTCACACTAGTAAGTAGCTGAGGCTGAATTTGAACTCAAGTCTTCCTGACTCTGTGCCCAGTACTCTATCCATAGCACTACTTAGCCTTCAAGAATAGTTGATATAAAACCTTCTTTCTAAACTATCTTCCTGAAAACACAAGGTCCTAACATTCTCCTCTGCTGGAAGGAGTCACGCTCATTGACATTACTGATTGATCATTCCAGTCACAAGGCTCTACCCCTGGAGTCTATGCCTAGAGCCCTCCACTGTTTGACCACTTCATTGTTGAACTGAGTCAGCCGCCTCAGAGGTATTGTTAGCTTGTTTGACAGGAATTCACACCTCATAGAAAGATCATATTTTGTTCACACATTAAAAACCTCAAGTGTGACTATCCTTAAACTTAAATCTTTGTGGGGGGTGGAGCCAAGATGGCAGCTGGGAAGCAGTGACTGGCGTGAGCTCCCTACCAAGT
>CM053623.1:54161673-54192831 GCA_028646595.1 Phalanger gymnotis | reverse complement strand
TCTATCACCACAAAGTTTACTGATATTGAAATCCTATTGGATAATACAGTTAATTTAAGCCACCACACAAAACAGTGGATTAACCTTGTATATAAATATCAAATATGTAAATGCAGCACATAGAATACAAAGCATTTAAAATTCTGTTTAACATTTTTATCATGACTTGGTTAAAGGCATGTGCCTATCAAATTTGCCAATGATAAAACTGAGACAGGGGTAGCTAACACACCAGAAAATAAAGTCAGGATCCCAAGAGGTCTTGACAGGCTAGAGCATTGGGTTGAATCTAATGAGATGCTTTCCATAGGGATAAATGGAAAGCCTTATCCTTGGGTGTAAAAAAATCTGCTTCACAAGTATGACATGGGGAAAGCATGGTTAGACAATAGTTGATACTAAAATGTTTGAAAGTTTAAGTGCAATGCTAGCTCAGCATGAGTCAGCAGTGTATTATGGCAGCCAAAAACACTAATGAGATCTTTGGGTTGCATTAAGAAAGGCATAGCTTCCAAGAATACAGAGGCATTAGTTCCACTGTATTCTGCCATTGCTGGACTTCCTCTGTATTCAATTCTGGGTACCACAGTTTAAGTCGGATATTGATAAGCTGGAAAATGTCCAGAATAAAGCACCACTATGGTGAAAGATCTTCGTTCCACATCATATCAGTCAGTTAATAAACATTTATTGAGTGTCTGTTATGTCTCAGCCACTGTGCTAGTCACTAAGAATACAAATAAGAAAAAGAAAGTCTCTCAACAAGCTTACAATCTAATGGAGGACAACAATGTACAAAAGGAAGCTGAAAAGGAGAAGGTAGAGGAATGCTAAGGAAGAAGGTACCCAGCCTGTGGGAGTATGGTAGAGTCTAGTCCAAAGAGTCCATGTGATAGGAAATGAATTGATAGATCTAAACTGGACATGAAGACTAAAGGGAACATGACAACTGTCTTCCAAGTATTTTAAGTGGTCTCATGTGAAAGAGGGATTAGACTTTATTGTCTGCAAAGGGCAAAATCAGGAGCAAAGGATGGGCATTTTAAAGGAGCCAATGCTCTTCTTCTTGACTTTCCTACTTACTGATTATATGTTTGTTAATGGCTCCGCCTTTCACCTCATTGCACATAGTCAAAATCTTGTCATCTCTGACTCCTCTCAGCATCCTTCCCTCCACAATCCAACAGACACCGGGTCTTATTAATTCAACCTCCACAATGTGTCTTGCAGCCATTCCCTCCTTCCATATGGCCAGCCTTCCTGCTCCATCTCCCAGCTGTAATTTATCCTGCATTCTATTGCCAGATTAATCTTCCCACTGGACAAATACAATCAAGTCACTGCACCACTTTAACACACAAAAACAAAACATCAATGGCTATGATCTGCATGCCAAATACAGTCTAAATTCTTATCCTAGTACTTAGTGCTCTTCACAGTCTTGCACCAACCTATCTCTTCAGTCTTATCTAATGGTACTCCCCTTCACATACTCTATGCTCCATTAATCTGTACTAGTCAACAACCCACAATCACATTCTCAGCCTTCCCTCTTCTGTGCTTTACTTATGCCTGGAATGTCCATTTCTTCCATCAATGATTTCAGCTACAGCAGTAACTGTCTTCGTTGAACCTGAGGGCTCCCAGTCACTCAACTTTCCAAACTCTGGGAGGGAAAATCTTTGGGATGGGAGTAGAGGAAAAGTATTTATTTGTACACACACATATTCAAGTACACTGATGTGAACACTTAGATCTGCTGGTTAGCTCAGTTAGAGCAAGTACTTCTTTTTATTCCCCTAAAACTGTATTTGTTGGTCTAATGAAAATGAATAAAAAATGAAAGAAGGGAGTTTTGATATAATTTATTTTAAGTGACCTAATAAGCACAGAAAGATGAGAAAAAAACTATGTTTAACAATTCAAAAGTTAACACAGTAGTACTGGTTAAAACATGAAACTGAATTAAATTTTAAAATGCAAACATGGTCACATTACTGAATTCGAACTTCCTTCTGTTTTCTGATACTATGAAAGGATTTAATGAAAAGACTCAGTGGTGGAAGAGGATATTTTCCAATAAATTTAAGGGAAGAAGAATTTATGTCTGAACTTGTTGAGATATGAATTCTTCCTTTCCTCATGCTTAGTTGTAGCATCAAAGTTTAAAAAAATGCACATTATATCAAGAGAGACACTAACATAATAGAAAGAACATTGGACTTGGATTTAGAAGACAGTGTTCCAAATAAAGATAGATCTAGATAACTGGAAAAATATTAATTGCTTGTGAGTAGGCTAAGCCAATATAATAAAAATGAAAATACTACCTAAATTAATTTACTAATTTAATACCACACCAAACTACCAAAGGATTACTTTACAGAGCTGGAAAAAAATAATCACAAAATTCCTCTGGAGGAATAAAAGATCAAGAATCTCAATGGAATTAATGAAAGGAAAAAAGAGGCAGGGAAGGCCTACCAGTACCAGGCCTTAAACTATGTTACAAAGCTGTAATCATTAAAGCAACATGGTACTGGTCAATCAATGGAGCAGATTATGTACATAATATACCGAAGTAAAAGAGCACAGTAGTCTAAATGTTTGATAGATTCAAAGATCCAACTACTGGGGCAAGTACTCACTAGCCAGCAAAAACTATCAGGAAAATTGGAAAGCAGTCTGGTAGAAATTAGGTATAGACCATTATCTCATGAATATTAAACATAAAGAGTGGCATATCTTCTCTTGGATGTTCTGTATTTATCTCAAAATCAACACATCCAAAATAGAACTTATTATACCCCTTCCCAAACCTATTCCCTCTCCAAACTTCCTTTTTTCTGTTGAGGAAACATATTCCCAGTTACTCAAATTCTAACCGCAGAGCCTTCTTTCATTCTCCCATCTCTATCACATTCAGTCAATTGTCAAATCATCTATCCCCTGTAGCCTCACCTTTACATGAAGTTGTGCTGTATTTCCTCATTATTTCTTCCTGTTAAAGTCCTCAGCTCCCTTCAAAGTTCTGATGAAGTGCCATCTCCTCCATGAAGCCCTTCCTGATCCTGTCTTCCTGCTCCCTGCTCTAGCTGTTGCTGCCCTTCCCTCTAAAATTACTTTTTATATGCTTATCTATCTACATATTGTCTTTCACCCTACAGAAGGGAAACTCCTCAATGGCAGATAACAGGGACTGTTTCTTTTTTGTAGTCAGAGTGCCTTGAATCTAACAAGTGCCTATTGATTCTACCTACACAAAATCTCTTTTCTCCACCTACAGATCCACTATTCTAATCTAGAACCTTATTACCTCTTCACTGGGCTATTGCAATGTCCTAATTGGTTTCCAGGATTCTAGTCTTTTCTCCCTTCAATCCATCCTAAACACAGCTACTAAAATGATCTTAAAACACAACTGACCATGTCACTCCCTTGCTCAAAAATCTCTAAGTAGCTCCCCATTGCCTTAGGAGAAAATATAAATTCCTTAGTCTGGCATTTAAGGCCCTCCACAATCTGATCCCACCGACTCTTCTAGCTTTGCTTCATGCTGCTCCCCTTCATGAAGTCTCTGTTCCTTGAACTCTCCTACTTTCATACATTATTCATTCTTACCATTATCTTCTCCGTGTCTGGTCTGCTTGCTTCTCAACTTCCCTTCTCAGAATCTGTCTTCTTTCCTCCACAGCTCAGCTAAGGTGCCACCTCCCCTTTCATTATGTCTCTCTCTGATTGCCTTGGGTTGTTACAGCTTTTTCTTCCTCCGTAATTTTCTTTATCCTAAACTTAATTATGCACACGTTGTGTCTCTACAGCAGTCCCCTTAGGCCAGTGACTTCCACATTGTAGGCACTTAAAATGGTTGCTTGAATCACAAGTGCTAAGTAGTTGAAGGGGCACCATATTTAGTAACACTGTTAGTAAATCAATTGTAACATACAGGTGAACACAATATATATAGCACTAGATAATCATTTTGCCAACATTAAATGATATTTTACTCAACTCTATTTGAAGATGAAAATCTTTTATATTCTGAAAAGTCACTTGACATTCAAGAAACAGATACAGAGAAATTTAAATCTACTTGTCAAATAGCAACAATAACTGAGGTTGAACATAAGTTCATAATTTCCAATTTTAATTGAATACCAATTAAATCAAATGTTATAGCTGAATGTCGCATGTCAGTTGAGCAGGAATCAAAGTGTTTTTTTTTTTAAATGCCTAGCTAAAAGGTTCAATTCCAGTTTTATAACTGAATAAACTATGAGGTTTTCCTATGCTGTTAGTGTTGTTCCTAATTTTGTATAACAGCATAATCATCTGGATCCGAGGATCCATGTTCTCCTGGCTTTACCACTAGGACACATATTTGCAAATGCCATTTATTCTCTTCTAATAATAACTGACATTTATAAAGTTAAGGTTCGCAAAGCACCTTGTACACATTAACTCATTATTCCTCAAGACAAGTCTCCCCATTTTGTGGGGAAAGAAACTGCTGCTTGGAAAGATTAAATGAACTTGCACAATTGGTACTTAATTAGACATAAGATGTTAACCTACATCTTTTCTAATACCAAGTGTAGGGCTATATCCATTACACCAAGGCAAATTCCAAGTAGGAAAAGCAATTCTCACCTCATTAGGGCAAAGAAGTAGATTTAATTCTGCCAGCGCTAAGTAAAATTTCCATCCTTTGATGCATTTAAGCAAACACAGCTATATTTTTGGTAGGTTTGGTTCGAACTGGGCTGCAAAGCATATTCCTGCCCTCGTATTTCCATTAGAAATAAGAGCTTCTCCGAGACTACAACTGAGGGTGCTCTTTGCCCAAATAGGCCACAACTTTCCAAATAGCCGGATCTTCAGCTCAGCAAGATGGTATCGTGCCTAGGCTGGATGTTTTGAGTAACTGGTTTCTGTATGACCTTGGTACTCAGTTTCAGTCTTTTTATCTAAAATGTACCCTGCCTATCCAGAAGTCTCATAATGAATACTATTTCCTTTCTTTTTAATGAAGCTATCTAAGGCTTTTTAAAAATTTCTTCGGACTGAGAGGGGAGAAGTAGAGCAGTCATAAGGGTGCTAACCTCTTTTTTTCTTGGGGTCAATCAATCAACAAGTATTTATGAAGCGCTTTCATAGTGCAAAGAAAGAAAGCAACCCTTATTCCTAGAAGCTTATCTTCTAATGGGAAGGGCAGGAGAAAATTATGTAATGTACAGCATAAAAATAAAATGAATTCACACAAAGTAGTTCACTGCCAGGTAGCCAGGGAGGGAGCCTGCTGGCAGTCGCTGCCTCTGGCCTCAGTTTCCCCATCCTGGTTCGGGAGGGGGCCTGCGAGATCTTCGTCTAGCCCCCGCCAGTGCCTTTACTTTCCCAGATCAAAAGCCCCTCCCCCAGTCTTCCTTTCATTTTTTAATTCCAGGCCCTCTGCCAGCTATCTCCTAAGCCCAGACGGTGACAAGGCGGCGACGGAGGCACGGCCTCGGCCTTGGGCCCGGCGGGGTTCCCTCGTCCCGGGGCTGGGAAGGGCGGTCAGGGCGGCAGGGGCCCCACTCCGGCTCCTCCTGGCGACCGGAGCCAGGCCGACTTTGACAGACGGGGGAACTGAGGCTGGGAGGCGCGGCGCGACGGGCTTTCCCTCCCGGCCCTCCCGCCGCATCCTTTGTCCGCCCTTCCCCGCTGGCTCCTCCTCGCCCTCTTCCTCAGCAGCCGGCGGAGCGGCTGACGCGGCCCGGGAGGAATGCGTTTCCGGAGGGAGCGCGGGGCTGGGTCCGCGTGCGGAGGGGGCGGGGGGGGGAGCCCGCGACGGGAAGAGAGGCGGGAGGAGGGAGGGGAGAAGAATGCGATTGGCTGGCTGGAGGAGGAGGGCGGTGGCCGGGGGGAGGGGCCCCGCGCCACCTTCCTGAGGGGGAGGTGGCCGAGGGAGTGACTCGTCCCTCCTCCCGCCCCGGAGGAGGAGCCGGAGCCCGAACTGCTGCCACCGCCCGCCCACCCGCCCTCCGGGAGAGCCGGGGAAGGAGCTCGGAGTGGCCGCGGCAGCGAGAGAGCCAGGCCGGGCCCGGAGCACGCGGCCGGCCGCCCGAGCGTGAGAACACCGCGCAGACGGCGGCGAGGTGAGCGGTACCCCGTGGCGGGGGGCTGTGGGGGCGGCGGGCTCGGGGCGCGCTTGGCAGCCCGGCCCGAGCCGGACCGAGGGAGAGGCAGCTCCGGTTCGGGCCGCTCTTTGTGTCGGGAGGGAGCGGGCGCTATGGGGGTGGGGACTGCCGGGCCTCCTCCGCATAAGGCAAGGAATTCCTGCCTTGGGCCCGGGAGGAGAGCCCCGGCAGGAGCGCGGGTCCGGCTCGGTCCAGCGCTCGGCTCCTCCCGCCTCGCCCTCCGCGCTCCTGCGGGCGCTCCCTTCCCCCTCTCCGGCCGCGGCCCTCCCCCACTTTTCTACTGGCCTGGCCTCCCCCACTTTCCTGCCTTGCAGCCTTCTCTTCTCCAGCCGTCGCTTCAGCTACCTCCTCCTCTCTGCTTCTCCCCACCTTGTCCCTCTTTCCCTTTACTTCTCCCTTTCATTTTACATCTCCCCTACCTCCTTCTTTTCCTCTACTTCAGCTGTACCTTCTCCCTCTTTTCCTCTACTTCTCTGCTTTCTCCCTCTTTCCCTCTACTTCTCCCTCTTTCATTTTACTTCTCCCCCACCTCCTTCTTTTCCTCTACTTCGGCTGTACCTTCTCCCTCTTTTCTTCTACTTTTCCCCCACTTTTCCCCTCTACTTCTCCCCCACCTTCTCCCTCTTTTCCTGTACGTCTCCCCATCTTCTCCTCTTTTCTTCTACTCTCCACCTTCTCCCTCTTTCTCTTTACTTCTCCCTCTTTCTTTTTACTTCTCCCCCACCTTTTCCTCTACTTCAGCTATACCTTCTCCCTCTTTCCTTCTACTTTCCCCCTACTTTTTCCCTCTTTCCCTTTACTTCTTCCCCACCTTCTCCTTCTTTCCCTCTACTTCTCCCCCACCTTCTTCTCCCTCTATTTCTCCCCTTTCCCCATGTCTTTTCCTCTACTTTGCCTCCCCTCACTTTTCTCTTGGTCTTTTCCTCTCTCTCACCCACCCCTCTTTTCTTCCAGTCTTCTCCCTGCTCCCACAACATCTCCCCATCTTTTCCTTTTTTCCACACCCTTCCGTACCTCCAGCTCCCTGTTTTTCTTCTTCCTCTTTCTTCACCTTCACTTCCCTTGGACTAGGAGAACTCTTGTCAAACCACTGAGTGCCCTGCCTAGGAAATAGAGCAGCTGTGTCATTGGCCCCAGGGTAGAAAGAATGGACAGCTTCCTCCTTTATTGTGCTGAGATGGTTCCACCAGGCCTGCCTGGGTTGTAGGTGTCACTTTTGTGGCATTGTAGCCTGGAGATGTAGAATGTAGTTCCTGGTGAGCTATCTATCTATCTATCTATCTATCTATCTATCTATCTATCTATCTATCTATCTATCTAATAAGGCTTGCCATTTATAGAGATCTTTTTGCATTTTTAAGTCCTAGGTTCTTTCACTAATTGGTCTAACTGGACCCTCCTAGGATCCAAAGTAAGGTTTTTTGGATCTGCTCAGGTGAGAGCTGAAGTACAATGGATTAGGATCGAAGGACTTTTTACCTGTTTGATATTTCTGTGAACTTGATCACTTTATGGCTTTAAAGCTTAAAGTTTCAGTGGCCTTAGATCTTCCTGCTATACTTTCCATTGTCCCCTGCTTTTATGATTTAAAAAGTTCTTCAGCCTAGAAAATGTCAGCAGTGTTGAGGTAATGTTTTATTCACCCTTAAAATTCCTAGTGAAGTATTTTCATTTATTTATTTTTACCATAGGCCTTAAGTGTGTATGGGTATGTATATAATGGGTACAGGACTGAACCTGATACATAAAAAAATTGGTAGGCAATGGACATGAGTATGAGTGACAGCTTTGGCATTATTTAGGTTTTTATGTGTAAGAACACGAACTTTTCTGAACTATAGACAATGGATATTTAAATGCATACTTTTGTACCAACAATGGATTATTATACTCAAGATTTTCATAACACTAAATTTTATTTGGGTTTTGGTTCTAATCTGTGATTTCATCAGTGTGGGGATACCCTCCATTGAAACAAACCAGCAGCTTTTCTATACCTTATAATCTTAAAGTGTTCTATGAGCACTGAGACTGTTAAGTAACTTTCCTGTAATTGCTGAGGCTGGACTTGAACCCAGGGCTTCCTGAAGACAAAGCTGTCCCAGCTCTCGGCGCTATTTATTCCATGTTGCCTTTCCAATATTAAGTTGTATGGAAGTAGGGAGACTTAAATCTGCTACAAACTAGTTGTGTTACTTGGGCCATAAATCTCTTCATCTATAAAATTAAGTTGGACTGTCTGATTTCTCAAGTTCTTTTTAGCTTTATGGTATACTATGATCTTATTTGTATACAAGTTTTATCTCACACTCCACCCCCACCCCCACCCCCAAAAAAGATTATAAATTCTTAAAATTGAGAACTGCTTATCGTGTTCTCAGTGTATTGTATTCTTAGATTACATTCATTTATTGTCATTGTATCACAATCAAAATTGGACACGCAAAAGTCACAAAATTTGGCACCTTTTTTTTGAGTTCCCAGTCATGCTTAGGAACTTTCAGTACATCAGTTTTTTAAAATACCGTAGTAATTCTAGCATAAATAGTATAAAGTTTTCCTGAGTAAAATGTATATAGTGTATAAAATGTAATACCATATTTTACAAACTAAATTTTTTAGGTGGGAGGGAATTACTGGATTATTAGTGTCTGTTGTGTTTCAAGATGAAGTGATATATATTTTAAGGGATTTTTAGTATGACCGAGTCTCTGCATTATTTAATTTTATTCAACAGTAACAAGAAATATTAATCAAGGCACTTCTAGACACTGGGAATGCACTAGGCAGCCCCCCACTTTAAAAAGTTTATAATCTAATGGGAAATGAGGGATAAAATGAGATAGGATGTACACAAAATGTAAGAACATAAAGCTGGAAGGCATCTTAAAGATCAGGAAGAAATTGAGAGCCAAGAGGTTAAGTGAGTTACCTGACGTCACACAGCTAGTTTATAGAAGAGATAGGTCTCTTGGCTCCTAGCTCAGCTTCTTAGTCTTCCAAATTTTGACCACTTAAATAATTTTAAATGAACACTTTGGGAAGTGTTTAAAGTGTCAAGTTGACAAGTATGGTTCTTATAAAAACATTATTTTTTACTGTATATTTAGGCCATTTTTTAGGATCCTAATTAAGCTGATTTCTGTAAGACTTAAACTCATATAGAAATGTTATTGTTTGGTTTGTTGCAACATAAAGTGGCAGATAGAAAAGCAAAAAAATAATTTTAATTTCATTTAATTAGAAATATAGAATTCATGCATTCGACTTATAAAAAACAAAGAATCACAATGTTTGCTTCTAAAAATATAGAAATATTAATACTTTAACTTTACAAAGATTAAATGGGCTTTTTTTCTTCAGAATAGACAGTTTGGATTTCCTTTGCCATATTTTCCCCTAAAAAGTTTAGTATGTTAGAAATAACATGAGAATTAACAACTATGAATATCACCTACTTTAACCATTTTAATAGTCATGTAGATTTCTTTGTTCCATTCTCTTATAGTTAATCTTGGTCCATAAAATTACCAGTGCTGAATGAAAAAAGTAGTTCCATTTCTCTGTTCCCTAGAATGGTAGATTGTTTTACTGAGACAACTGAATCTGCTGCTCAGAGTGCTAATTTATAGTTATTTGCTCTGAAATAATGGACTCATTTCTCTGTGTGTTCAGAACAAGCCAAAAAATGGAAATGACTTTGTCGTGAGTAACCTGAATCATTTTAAAATTTGGATCTTGAAGTCAAAAGTTTTATATCCCTGGCTAATTCATTTAGTTCTTTCTTTAGATTTAACCCTTAACTTCTCTTTGAATTATTTTAGCTAATTGTTATTTTGTAGAAAACTGTCAAGCTGTCAGAATTAGAACTAATGTAATATTTTCATTTAAGGCAACATGTTCACATACATTTCAGCTTCAATTTAATTTTGGGACAGTATCTCTTGTTAAAAACATAGTATCAAAGGGAAAACTATTGTATGCTGACAAAATTACTTTGTTTCTCAGAGCCATCCCTCAAATTTAGGAATGAGATGAATTTTTTTAGCATTCAAGAAATTAAAAACAAGTGGGGGGTGGGGAAGACACCCTGGTTGCATAGAACAATGGTCTCCCAAATTAAATCAAGATCCAAATTTAGCAGTTAGCCAAGGAATGCAAAAAGTACATACTAAGGAAGTATATGGAAACACTAAAAAAGAGATAACTGAGTAGGTAAAGTCCTTTTTGGGCCATCCACCAGGTGAGCAGAAGCCCTGATGGCTGTCAGCCCTTTTCCCTACATTATCCATTCCTTTCACTTTTCCTTTTAGTCAGGAAGCAGAGTCTAAGAGCAGTTGGGTTTATAATGCTTCAGGGTTCCTTCCACTCCTTACACTGAGTGGCACTGTCTAATACTATAAATATTTTCTTTTTTCTTTCTTTTTTTTTTTTAGAACAGCATAACTTAGAAACACTACTTTGAACAAATAGATATAAACAGGATGTGAAATGTAACTCAAAATGAAAACTTAAAATTCAAATTATTTATTTTTTGATTAGAAAAATTGATACAGATTTCAAGAAAATTATATCAATTTAATTCCCTATCCATTGGTAGTTTTGTTATATTTGTTTTTATTTATATGATCATATAAAACTGACTTCATTTTCGAAAAATTCTTTTTATCTTTTAAAATCTTTATATTTGCTTTTAATATACTATGATTTTTTTAATCTATTTCTCAATTATTGGGCATTTTGATTGTTTCCAGTTTTTTAGTATTACCAATTTTAAAACTGTGAACATTTTTGTTTGTAGTAACCTTTTTCTTTTAATTTCTTTTTGTTAGTATTAGGATATTGTCCCAGAAGTGGGATCAGTGGGTCAGAGACTGTAATCAGTTTATCAAGAAAAAAATAACTCTTCTAGTTTAACAAAATCTGTGGAAGAATTTTTATAAACTTTCACTTTAGAAAAGAATAAACTGCTTTTCGTAATTAGACCTATAGTGCAACAAAGCATGTATTAAGTGCTTACTGTATGCTAGGCATTCCACTGTGTACTGGGTATACAAACAGTAGCAAGCAAAACAGTCCCTGTTTCTCAAAGAGCTCACAGTTTAATTTTTAGAACATTGTCATTCCTAGATTCCAAATAACTTACACCAGTACTTTTATACTACATTAACTTTTAAAGTATTGATTATATAGTTAGTGCATAGAAAATGTTTCCTCAGATTTTAGAAAGAATATCTCCCAAGAACTGTTGGGGGTCAAAGTAATAACTCAGGTTTATAAAGCATTTTGCTCACAACAACCTCAAAAGAGAAGTAATGCAAGTATGTTATCATTTTACATATTAAAAAACTGAGAGGAGACATAGAGTATCTTGCCCAGCCTCACTGATCCAGCTAGTTGTGGCAGCCAGAACCTGGGTCCTCCTGCTCCAAAACTAGTGCTCTTTCTACTCAACCATATTTCCTCTGAAATCATGTAGATTATGATCTAACTTAACTCTTTATTAATTGAAAAATAAGTAGGTCTAACTATATTTTAGTAAATAACATGTAGGACACAGTTAATACTTTTAGTGTGTAGAAAAAGTTAAACCTAGGATGAATATCTGTAAAATAAAAGCAGTAGAGAACATGCCACCATACTTGAAAGGTCTGTGTTCTCAATTCTTGCCTCATAAAAAAAATACGGTTATTAAATAATCTCAAGGGTTCTCCTTTTGGGCAAAGCAGTATCACTCTAAGCTTAAGTCAAAATCGTTTTAATTTAATTAATGGCAATCAATTTGACAGTGTATATGCTTAAATTTAACAAGATTATATTTTCACCCAGTATGTTGCCTTAACTTGCTAAGTGTATTAGGCATTTTAATTTGGTTCTATCTTGAAATACCATAGAGGCAATGTGTAGTATTTTAAAGTTTTCATTTTATAAAACATAGTTCTGAGATATTATATATAATTGAGAACTACCATAAGAATTAATTTGAAATAGTCCCCTACTTAGTAAGAGGAAAATAGGTGTGTGCCTCAGATTTTTTTTTCTCCTTTCCTCATCCCTTGTTCCCTCTTTATCCTCCAAAACTCTTGCTCAGAACTGCCCACTTCATATAGAACTCAGAATGAGGGTCTTCTTTGCCTAAATTCCATACTTAAAACTTTTCTATCAGTTTCATCTCCACTCTCCTCAGCTCTAGTACCATCTTATAGCTTACATTCCCCTCTCTCCACTGAGAAACCCATGGTCCTTAACTCCAGAGTTCTGTTCTATACCATAGTCAATGAAGGGGATAGTCAGAATAACCTGGGCATGGGTTTCTTCTAAGATGTAAATAAATCTTTAATCTTTTACTTTCCAAGGTAAGATATGAGAATTATTTTCCCTGTGGATTACTGTCCTCCAAAAGTATTGATCATTTGCTAAAACTTGACCTCTACTTTTATTGATTCATGATCTCAGAAGCATAGTTATTGCCTCCACTGATATAGATAATAATCCATAGTTGCCTTTTCATCCTATAGAGGAGATTTTTGTCCATATTTTCCATGAATCAATAGTAGACTGACACAATGGATGCTGAAGGGCTTCCTCGGGCTCTTTTAACTATTTATCACAGAGTAAAGACCTACACACCACAAAAAGCACAGCCTTCTGGCGTTAAAAGTGAGTGCTTTTTGGTTAAAAATAATGATGGTGAGAGGTAGGGCTAAGATGGTGGAGTGGTAAAAAGTACAGCATCAAACTCCTCTAAACAACTCTAGAAAATGCACCAAACCAAATCCTAATAGGGAAATACAAGAAAAAGTTACAGTAAATTATTGTTCTAGCCCAGATCAATAGGGAGACAGGGTCTGGCCAGGAGTGTTGAGCCCCACACATGAACCATCCTAGCACGTAGGTACTGAAAGGACAAAAACATGTCCTGGACCTATACCAAGACCTTGTGCAACATGTGGTCTTGTTGCTTACTACCAATTTTGGGGTCATAGATCCAGAGTAGACTGAGGACAGTACTTGTGCCCAGGGGTCATGTTCCAGAGAAGGAGTGGTTGTAGGTCCTAGACTGCATACTGAATGAGGAACAAGTTCAGAAGCAAGGAACAGCTATATGACTCAGACCTCAGCAGCAGAGTGAGTCCCAATTTCTCACTCTAGCTTATTTTATGTCTTGCAGAACAGCCAGAGTAGGAATCCCAGACCAAAAAAAAAAAAAATCCTATAGCTCCCTTACTCTGAACCAACAGAGTTTTCTAGCTGGCTCATAGTGGCTGAGTCCAGTACAGTCTGCTGATAACTCCAGAGGAGGTAAGCCCATAGGCCTGTTGTTCAGACCTATACCAAGGGGGCAAATGAAAGTTCTAGAGGGAAAAAAAGTCAAAAAATAAATGAGAGTTATAGAAGAAAGATTTGGAAATGGAACTAACAACTTGGAGTAAGAGATATAGAACCTTGCCCAAGCAACAAATTTCCTGAAAATGAGAATGGATCAAATAGAAGCTAATAAAGTCAAGAGATGAAAAGAAATATTAAAACAAAATTAAACTGAAAAAAATAGAAGAAAATGTAAGATATCTTTTAGTTAAAACAACTGGCCAGGAAAACAGATTGAAGATAGACTATTTGAAAATCACTGGGCTACCTGAAAGTCATCACCAAAAAAAAGAGCCAATAGACCATGTTTAAAGACATCATAAAAGAAAACTGCCTAGATCTTTTAAAACTAGTGGGCATGGTGGAAATAGAATGCAACCATCACCTCCTGAAAGAAATCCAAAATGAAAGTGCCCAGGAACATTATAGCCAAAATCCAGAGTTTCCAGGTCAAAGAAAAGCTATCACAAGCTGCCAAAAAACAAAAATACTCAGGTACTGCATAGCTGCAGTAAGGATCACATGATTTAGTAGCCACCACTTCAGAGGAGCAGAGAGCTTGGAATACATATTCCAGAAGGCAAAAGATATAGACTTACAAACAAGAATAACTTGCTCAGCAAAACTGTATAATTCTAATGTGAAGAAATGATATATGGTGTCCCCTCTGAATCTTATTGTCTTCAAGGGTCATGGAGGGAGTCTAGTTAGACAGAAGGCATGAGAGTGGTTCTGTTATATAATCAGGATCTTATAAGAAGAATGGAGAGATGACAGTGAGGTTCAAATGTTAGTTGTTCCCCCTACCCTGTCCTCCTTGTTTGTATAGACTTCTACTTGATCGTGTTAGATAATTTTCCCTCACCTCATTGTCATTTGAATGGGTTAAGGGAATGAAGAATAGAGGTGAGTTCAGAAATACATTTTACTAAACAGGGAAATAGGATGGGAAAGGGGCAATTAGAGGGAGAGTAAGTTAAGGGAGAAATAGCAAAACAGAGGATATAGATATATAAAAATAGATATATTCACACATGTATATGTATATGTGTGTGTATACATATATCTCTTTTATCAGTAGCAGAGAATTGGAAACTGAGGGAGTGCTCATCATTTGGGGCATGGCTAAACAAGTTATGATATATAAAGGTAATGGAATATAAATATGCTGTAAGAAATGTTGAAAGGAATAGTTTCAGAGAAGCCTGTGAAGACTTATTTGAACTGATACAGAGTGAAGTGAACTGAACCAGGAGAACAGTTTATACAAAGAAAACACTATTGTGAAGTCAACTTTGAAAGACCTGGGAACTTTGATCAGTGTAATGACCACCTAGGATTTCAAAGTGTTAATGATGAAACATACCACTACCCAGTTGACAGAAGTGAAAGATTCAGAATGCAAAATGAGATTTTTTTTTTCCCTTTTTAGTTGGAGGGCGGGGGAAGAGAAAATAGAATTTTTGCTGATATTGTATGCTAGCTGGGAGGAAAGAACAGAGTACACATAAGGAATGGCTTTTAAGGTAGGCTTTATATAAGGGAAAACTTCATAATAATTAGAACTGTCCAAAAGTGGAAAGCCCTGCTTAGAGAGGTAGCAAGTTCCTTTAAGGAGGTCTTTAGCAAAATCCTGGTTAACCTCTTGTCAGGCATATTATGGAAGAAGGGATTCTTATTTCAGAATTGTTTGAACTGCGTGACTCCTGGGCTTCCTTTCATGTCTGAGACTCTTCAGATTTTTGAATGTACTCTTTAATTTTAATGAGTTAATGCTAATCTCATTTTTTTTATTGCCTTTATTTGTACAGTCATAGTGACTATGTATATACTGTCCTCTTGACTCAGATATCCAACATTTAGTAAGTATGTGTAATGGTTTCCACTGTAAGCTTACTGAAATGAATTTGTGATCTCATCAGTGTGGATATTCTACTCATGATGCAGATTGAAATCTATCCATGCCTACCTGTCTGTGCCTTCCTATAAGTTCATCTGGGGGTATGGTGATTGACTAGGGTGCCAGTAGCTTTTTTTCCCGTTTCTTCTAATATCTTGAGGATACCAGTGGAGTATGTTATTCTCTCTTGTTCTCACTGGGTGACAATCCAATCTTTTTGATCACTGCCTATTCACACTGAATACTTGCCTCTCAATTTTAATTTTTTAGAAATTGTAGTATTTAAGTGAGTTGGAGCCATACAGCAACTGTAGAGAATGTCAGCATTAAAAAGATGGACCTGTGTTTCAAGAAGTTTGAGGCTATTTAAAAAAAAAATTCCAACAATTTTACATAGATGATCCCAGCCTGATCTCCTACTTCTGTTTAATTCTGAGCCCAATTTGTTGAAGACATGTATGTACTGATGAACTAGTTTTTTTCATGGTCATTATAATAGCATATCATAGACTAAGTATTCATTCATTTGATAAGGTTTTTTTTTTTGGTCCAAAAGGTCCAAAACTTCTCTTCCATACCTTATGAATTAGATGATTTTTCAGCACCTTCACAGTTGTCACTTCTAGCTGAGATCTTGCCTAGAGATACTTTCTTTAATCTTGCTGCATTTCTCATCTTGATTCTAAGTAGCTTTACCCCAATTATTCCCTTCTATTTTGTTAGGCAGTATACTCATAATCTTCTGCTATCCTCTGTAAGATTTTACAAATGAGTTTTTAGTCTCTGTTTTCTGTAACTACTATAGCTTTCCACTTTGCAAATAAGTTGACTGTCTTGTCTGCTGAGGCACTTTTTGGACTTTGGCCTATCCATGTGAAGTTATTGTAAGTATTTGTTTCCTGATCATATTCCATTTTATGTTGTCAATAATGTGCTTAAATAGGGCACGTTGTAGTTGTTTTAACCATATACTGTGTGTCCTAGGTAGATCTTGGATAAAGAGCTGGAAGAGGTCTTAGTGTTCTATTCTGATCACATTAGAGCCTGAAGGAAGTAAAGAGACTTGCCCAGGGACCTGCAGATGACAAATGGAATAGCGAAGATCTTTTAACTCCAAATTTCTCTCTGAAAGCTCTTTCTGCTTCCCCTTGATGTCTTTTCTAATTTTCATTTTTGTCCTTTTAGTTGTGTAGTAATTTTGATCTTTTCTCTAACAGGTCAGTGGTCTAACTATAAAAAACTGATTCAGGAATGATTCCTGTATCAATGATGAATGGTTTCCTATCTGTAAAAATGTTATCAATTTCCATTTTTTTTAATTCTATTCAGTGCTTACCATGATCAGTACCATTTGTTTCTGATTTTTCCCTCAAAGGAGATACTCATGTGGGGAGGCATTCTGCTCTGTAACCTAGAAGCCTTTAGCCTCTTTCCATGCCTTATTCCTAATCTGTATTTTCCATCATATTTTCTCCATCCACATCTTTTCTCATCTTTGCATTGAAGTCACCAAATATTATGAATGTTGATTTAATTTGGAGGAGTTTATTGAATTCTTCATAGGATTTCTTTACCTCTTCATTCTCTACAATAGGTCTTGGTATAAACTACAATTATTTTCACAGTGGTATTTTTGTTAATATTTATTATGAGTATTAGAATATGAGATGACCAAACATCCAGTGATATGATGTTTCTTCTTGCCTTTGGACACATGATGAAACCATCTGCTAACTCCTTTGCCTTACAAGGAGAAAATACTATTTCCAAAGTACTATAGTTACAGCTATTTCCCTATGATAGAAATATATCTCCCATCCTTTTCCCCCGGTCTGGTCCATCCTTCCTTGTCTTTTAAAGTCCTACTCAATTGCTACCCATTATAGGAAGCCTTTTATGATTCCCATAATTGATAATGACCTTCCCTCTTCAGCACTTTGCACAACTTTTATAAACTCAAATTTTTTTATCATTATCTCATGTGCCTCTAGATAGATTGTAAACTGAGGTAGGGAGAACTGTGTCTTATCTAAACTTTCTATCTTACCCAGAACCTAGCACAGTGCTTAATAAATGTTTGTTGAATTGAGTTTCATGATATAGATTAAAGTGGATGTTGTGGGTTGGCCTAAGAACCTAACCATTATGTATAATATTTCTTTAGGGAAATTATTTTTATTATATATATATATACATTATATGTTATTTTTAAATGAACTTTTGGAAAAAAATTTTTTTATCGGTTGAGGACTGGCTATAATGTGGTCTACTGGTCATTAGCATATGAGAGCAAAGATTGAAAATTAGAATTAGAGGTGTTTAAGAAAACAATAAATGACTATTTATTGTTGTTTTCATAGAATTTAGAACTAAAAGGGACCTGAGAGATTCCTTATCTTAGCTAAGCATGTGTCTGTCCTTTTGACAGCAAATCCAGGGCTTTTGCAACCATTCTATGTTACTGAAGTTAGAAAAGGGAGGCCAGGGAAGTGTAGTGGAAGCAATGCTGACCTGAGAGTTCCACCTAATTCATTTTGGACCTTGGCTAACTCACTTTCCTTCTTGGATCCTCAGAGACATCTTTAAGATAAGGAGTTGGAACTATTGACTTTTAAGATCTTTCCCTGGTCTAATAACCTCTGAAGGATTAAAGAAATTTATCTACATCTTTCTTTTAGCCAATAAGGAAGACCTATTAGAGGAGGTGGTCTTTCCCAAACTCCAATTTCTTAGGCTTTTCCTCTTGAGAGTTATATAGGGACATAAGATATACGATCCAAGGGAGGGGACTTCTTAATTTAATTCTTTCATAAATCAAGCAAGAAAACTTTGCTGCTGAAGGGGAAAAAATGTTTGCAGCTTTGCATAAATTATGCAGATAGTTGGTTTATGTTCTTAGATATGAGGGACCTAAAGCCTTCTGCTTAAATTTATTTGGTTCTTTGGGTAAGGGCGAAGAGCTGATCCTATTTGTACAGATAGTTTCAAAAGGCTTTATAAGTTACTGAAGATATAGAACTATAAAAAGGACTTTAGTGAGCATCTGGCCAAACCTCTGCATTTTAGAAATGAGAAAATTGAGACCTAGAAAGGTTAAGAAACTTGTTCAACATCACAAAATCAGGATTTGAATTCCAGTGGTAACTCCACATTCACTTGCTGTTTCCTTTTGATGACAGTATTCCAAAAGGCCACAAGATGGTGATATTAAGCCTTAAAAGTAAAAAAGGAAAATAAAACCTTTTTCTTAAAGTCAGTTGTGACTATAAATTTGAACTTTCTCAACAAATAAAAATAAACACTAGGTTTGAATCCCAGATAAAACCATAAGATACAGAAGTAATTTATTTGCTGTCTTCCAGTTGCTTTTCTATGTCCTTATGAAATTTTGTTCCCTTGGTGGTTTTATCTACTTGTGCATTTAGGGATATATGTGTTTACCTCACAAAAATCAACTGGAACATTTCCCAATTTTTCCAAAACAGGTTTTTTTGGGGGGAGTGGGAAGCATTGGGGCAGGGAAACGGATTGCCACTGAAAATGAAGGAAATTCATCGTGGCAGATGCTTCCAGAAGTTACATAGAAATCAAGAAACTTTTATAACGTATTCTATTCCTGTCTACAAATTATTTAGGCCAGCATCAACAGTCTTTGGAACTTGTGCCAAGGCATAGCATAGATGATAAATAAGTGGCATAGCTAGAACTATCCCTTTGAAACATTGGGGAAAATACAGGATTTCACATGAGAAACTTTGCATTTGGGTGATGTCCCTGCCACTTGTTAGCTGTGTGGCCTTGGCCTTGAGCTCTTTACTTCTCTGTGCCTAGCTTTCTTCATCTGCAGACTGAAGATATTGGAAAAGTTCCTTCCAACTTCAAATTAAATTCTTCTCTAATGGATAGCAGCTAGGTGGCACAGTACGGCCTGGAGTCTAAATGACCTGTGTTCAATTCCAGCCTTAGACACATACTTGCCAAGGGTTACACAGTGAAACCCTTATAACAAATATGCATAGTCAAGCAAAACAAATTCAGTGGGATGGCGTATAGTAGAAGTTTATTTCCCCCCTGCCCCTTTTCTAGACCAGAAATGCTTAACCTAGAATTCATAGTATTTTTTTTAAAATTTCGATAGTTGCATTTGTTATGAATTGTTTTCCTTTGTAATTTTATGTGTGTTTATTTTGCCTATTTAAAAATTTGATTCTGAAAAGGTTTCCTTAGGCTTCCCCAAACTACTAAAGGGCTGGGGCCCAGAACATAAAAAGATCAAGAAGCCCTGTTGCCATGCTGAATTTGGAAAAATTGAGAAATGAGCATTTTTAAAATTTGAAATTATGGGGCAGTATTTTATTTCTAGTGCCTGGGACATAGTCATAGTAGGTGCTTAATAAATGTTTATTGATCCATATACTACCACTGTACCGCTTAGCTGCCTGATAGATAAAGATCTTTTGAAGGAACTGAGGTTGAGGAGAGAAGGCTTAGAAGGTATAGGATGGCTATTTTCAAGTACTTGAAAGACTAATGTGGAAGAAGAATATACTTGAAATAGATGAAAGTTAAAAAAAGAAATATAAATTTGATGAAAAAAGAAAAACTTTTTTCTCTTTTTTTAAAGAGAGGGCTTTTCAGCCATTCCATGGCTGAAGGGAATAGGTTTCTTTTT
Source organism: Phalanger gymnotis (assembly GCA_028646595.1). NCBI lineage: Eukaryota > Metazoa > Chordata > Mammalia > Diprotodontia > Phalangeridae > Phalanger > Phalanger gymnotis. The sequence goes on along the minus strand of CM053623.1, from coordinate 54,172,715 downwards.
CGATGTTCATTCATCTGTTTATTGGGTGTGTAATAGTGAATAATTCTTTTTTGGATATGGTTGGATTAGATAGTGACTTTTCCACCTCTGAGATTTTGTGATTCTGTGGTCAGCCCAGCTCTTTTTGAGCCCTGTTTCATGGGTGATGCAAATCTGTGGGAAGAGAGGTTTCAGTCCCCTTCTGACACGTTGGTCACTTTGACTGTCAAGACTCTTTTTGTAGAACAGGTGCCAGTCTGCTTTAAGAGAGGGACTTTCCTCACTTGAGAGTTCCCTAAATTGGTGAAATCACAGGTCCGTACCAAAGTAGGATCTTTTATGCCTCTGTCTAAGTGCAAGTTGTGTTTGGTGATGCATTTCAGCCTACTTAATTAAGCCTGTCATGCACCTCTTCATTACATTTTGGATCTTCTGAAGTTTTCAGTCTGCAGAGATTTTGTTTTTGCAGTTTTTTGTTTTGAGAGTGTTTACTCTTATACACATATTTTTGAGCATTTTTTTCTTTTTTTCTCTTTTGGAGGGGTGAAGGCAGGGCATTTGGGGTAAGTGACTAGCCCAAGGTCACACAGCTAGTAAGTGTGTCAAGTGCCTGAGGCCCCATTTGAACTCAGGTCCTCCTGACTCCAGGGCCAGTGCTGTACTCACTTGCGCCACCTAGCTGCCCCTGAGCATTTATTTTTAATAGTTCCTTATGTATTATAGCTTTCTACTACATTGCAAGTTTAGGAGAACGTTTTATTTATTTTTTATCTCCTCCCTAGTCCTAGGTGTAGCATTCTGTAATAATAAGCACTTAAGAAATCTTTTTTTAAGTAAAGTTAATTTCCTGACTGCCCTTTGTAATGTTGTTTCAGTGAAGAAAAGTGTATCTTTTCACCTGCTAGTAAGCAGCCAACCTCCTTGCATTAAAAAAAATCTACAAACAGAAAAAGCAGGGTATTTCCCTTTTCCATAATCTCCTGGCCTTTCTTGAGACATGTAGCCTTCAATCTGGAAGGAAGAATTGTATTTGTGTGCCACAAATACAAGAAGTTTAAAGAAGGGCCTACTTCTCCTGGGCTGATATTTTAAATTAAGTGGCTATTTAATGCTGTCTCTCCCTTCAATGGAGAGAAGAGCAAAGAAGAGTTCTAACTGTGGCCAAATTAGAGAAGCTTGGGCAAGCTATAAGTCACTAGCGTCTTCATAGTATAGCTTACTTATTTTGTTTGGGATTCTATTAGACACTAGGGTTAACCATTTCCATCAAAAGTTTACCTACTCTCTAACCTGTCATTGTGACAAAAGTACTCTTCTTTTTAAACTCAAACTCATTTTTTTTCTTTCTTAAAATGAAAGCCTCCTGTAAACACAAGTTAAGGCCTAAAAGAGTACTCTGGTGGAAAATTGATTGTGGTTAATTTGTTGGGGGAGACACACAGACTTTTTTGAGCCACTCAGATCATAATAGGCAGCAGCTACCTTCTTTAGAACTACCCCTGGCTTGTGAATTTGGATGTTTATTGAAAACTTTGTTGTTGTTTAGTCTCCATTTGAGGTTTTCTTGGCAAAGATACTGGAGTGCTTTGCCATTTCCTTCAGCTCATTTTACAGATGAGGAAACAGGCAAACAGGGTTAAGTAACTTGCCCTGGGTCACCCGCATGGTAAATGTCTGAGGCTGGATTTGAGCTTAGGTATTCCTGACTCCAGACCAAGTGCTCTATTCACTTCGCCACCTAATCACTTAGCCCTTAATTTATATAGGTCACATCTGCCTTGTTGTATCACATGGTTACATATGACAGCTGTCCATCTTTCTGCCATGCCACTATGCCATATGCTTCCCTTTCCACCTCTTACTCTGGGAATAATAAAAATCACAATCATTCCTAGAAAGGACATGTCAGTCAGGTGCTCCATGACTTATAATCCCTGTGATTTCCCAGATCAAAATACATTTTCCCTTATTAATAAAAACTCCTTGAAGATAGAGACTGTATTGCTTTTCATATTTGTTTCAGCAGGACTTAGCACAGTGTCTGGCACATAGTGAACATATAAATACTTTTTCTTTTGTTCATTAAGTCATTCATTCATACAGACAAATTCAAATAAGTTATTGAATCAGGGTTGAACGGATACAGAAAGAATGCTAATGATTCATTAAAATTTCTCCTTCATTGGAAATAAATGGATACAAAGTGATTAAAGGCATCAACTATGAATAATCACTAACATTCAGAAAAACAAATGTAAATCACAATTTTTTTTGTTGCCTAAGTTTGTTTATTGGTAATCACTTCAGTAACTTGAATCCACAGATATAAGCAGTATATAATCAGAAAATTACAAGTAAACACAGATTATACATGCAAATTTCTGTTCACAAAGGTCACACGTGCAGGTACATTAATGGAAGTGTGCTTCTGGGTAAATCACTTAATTTAACATAATATGGTACCTAATAAACTTATTAGAATTTTTATGTATTGCTTTATTGATAGTTTCTTTTGTATAATGATCTATTTAAGTTGTTAGGAAAATCAGTGTTATTAGGAGGCACCAATTTCTTTTATATATATATACATATATGTATATATTTTAATTGATATCTTTTTTTTTTCAAAAACAAAAGATCTTGCCCACTACAAAATAAATGCACAGTGGTTGAGGTAGATTCCCGGCAACTGGCAAAATCAGGAAATTCCTCATAAAGGAGATGACACTTGCTGAACCTTGAAGGGAGCTAGAATTTCAAAAGGCAAAGAGGAAAAGTATTTTAAACACAGGAGGCCTCTTCCTACAACGTAATTGAGGCAGGGGGTGGAATGTTGCTTGCTAGGAGAGCAAAAAGGACCTTAGAGTCCGTAAAAAGGTGTGATGTCCAATTAGGTAGAAATGTAGGCTGGAGGCATATTGTGCAAGGTTTTAAATACCAAGCAGAAGAGGTTTTATTTTATTCTAAAGGCAATGGGGAGCCACCAGAGCATCTTCAGCAGAGGAGTGATATGATCATACCTGCTGTTTAGGAGTATCAATTTAGCGGCTGCATGGAGCATGGATCTTTGAATACTGGGTGCAAGGAAATCAATGAGGAGGCTATTGCAGTAGTCTAGGGGAAAAGTGAGAAGAGCCAAGACTTGACAATTGATTGTATGGGAGGGGAGAAGCAGTGTTTGAAAGAGTGAAGAGTTTAAGGATGATTCTTAGGTTGCAAACCTGAATGGCTAGCAGGGTGGTGGTACCCTCAAAAGAAATAGGAAATTTAGGAGGGATGAGCTTAGCGGGTAAGATAACGAGCTTTGTCTTAGACATAAGGTTTGAAATGCTATAGGGCATCTAGGTGGACGTGATGCCAGCAAGTAATTGGATGTGTAGTGCTCAAGCAAGAGATTTGGGATTTTCTTGAAAGAGATACTAGAGTCTTTTGCCATTTCCTTCTCCAGCTCATTTTAGGGATGAAGAAACTGAGGCAAAAAGAGTAAATGTCTTGCCCAGGGTCACACAGCTGGTAAGTGTCTGAGGCCAGATTTGAAATAAAGATGAGTCTTTCTAACTCTAGACTGGGTACTCTGTCAACTGTACCACCTAGCTGCCCTCCTAGTTGAGGAAGACTTTAAAAGTTGTTACTAGTCCTTCATTTTCAAAGAGGATCAGTGACATTATAGGTGATGACTTGACTTATATGTGAATTGGATTTAAGTGAGGCAGAGTTGCACAGTTGTCAGCTTCACACTGTCTTCCAGAGTCATTGAAGTCCACTGGCAAGACAAAAGTCAGGACAACTGGAGATAGTTTGGCATACAGTAGATGACCTTGGTATCCTCAATGTCTGACCAATCTCTGAGCACTCCCCAGCACCTGTTTCAGCTGCCTTCATGGCCACTGGAACAAATTGTTCACATTTGCCCATTCCACTCTGAGGATGTCTTCACGTGCTTGGGGTAGACACCTCCCTATCTCACTGGGTTTGAAGCCCGTTGGTTACCTTCAACCTGGTTTAGCCTGTCTGCTGAGACAGTTTTACCCAGGTGTGGCCACTGCACATGCTACATTTTCTTGGAACCACAAGTGAGAGTTAAATGAAGGTGAATACAAAAGGTGGACTCATCGTAGTATCATAGGATCACAAATTTAGAATTGGAAGGAAACTTGGAGACCGTCAAACCTAGCCTGTTCATTTTACAGATGAGCAAAGGTAGAAAAGTGGATAGAGCACTGAGCTTGGAGTCTGGAAGACTCATATTACTGAATTGAAATCTGGCCGCAGACACTCGCTGGCTGTGTGCAAACACTACAGAGTTTCTCCCAAACACTGTCAATGATTGAATATGGTGATTTCATATGTCTATGCCTCACTTTGAACAAGAGCCATATTTCTGAAAAGTCGCAGGTACACTAGATCATCTTAAGTGCAGCAAGAGAGCTTGGTATTTAAAGGAATCCTATAGTGAATCCTCTATTATTTTAAAGGGGGTTAACTAGCAAAAGGCCTCAAGTTCATGCCCTGTGACCGTTGTTTGAAAGAACTGAGGATAAGATTGGGGGATAGGATGGGGGACATGACAGCACTCTTCAAGTTTTTGAAAAGCTGTCATGGGAAAGGATTAGGTGTGAAAAACCTATCACGTGAGTGAAGTAGAGTAGAAATGGGAGTCACAAGGGTTGAAGAGTTAAAGTTGCTGTGAGGAAAGGATGTTAGTTAATATTTGGGGCCATGTGAAGTTTTTAAGTAGCATTATTTTCATTTTACAAATAAAGAAACTGAGAGTAACAAGAGTAAGTGACTTTTCTATAGTTACGCAGCAGCAGGCATTGGAACTGAGACTTGTTCCCAAGTGTTTTCTCTCACACGTGCCACTTTCTATCTTCTTTCCACTTTTTCCTCTTAAATTGCCCCTGTCTCCTGTCATTTCAACGCTGTGCTTCAGAATAAAAATTAAAAAGATGGTTCTTCTTTAAGTATATGACCGGCCAGGAAGATGATTATTTCCTTCTAGTCAGCAAACTTAGAAAACTTTAAGAAGTCAGGTTTTTGTTAGCTTTTCTCAGCACTTGCCACTAAGGAGAAGCCTGTCTTCACTGGTGGGGATTTTAATGTTTTAGCCTTTTCTGGGATGTTATAAAGTTGATTTCAAAGAACTAAATTTTCATTGTCAACTAGGGAGAGAGGCACTGGATATTGACTAGTACATTCTCTATTACGTACATAAAAAGCTTTCCTTTAGCTGTATCCACTGGAACCTAAGGAGTGAAAAGGATCTGTACAGAAGAAACATTGGCCGCACCATATGTGGAGCAAATATTTGTTCTGTTTGCTTTAGGTGGAAACATGGTCAGGAGCATCCTCCATCAGAGCATTTCCTCAGGAACTTTCGTGGTCCAGGCCATTTTGTTATAGCTCAAGAGCCGATGTCACATTTTTTAATGGCTTGTGCTCATTAGCCTAAAGGGATCTTTCAGGCAGTCCTTAAAAGTTGAACTTTTGGCCAGTCATGTCTAAGAAATGGCCATCAGTAATACTCTATAACTGAACAGTACTAAGTAAGGCACAATGCTTTTAGTGATGCCTGTGGCCATGTTAGAGTATAAGCTCCTTGTGAGTAGAAATTGTTTCATTTGTGCCTTACAACCACAGTGCATGGCACTTAATGAGTGCTTGTCAGGTGATTTATGTGGGAGAGACTCACCTCAGGAACTCTAAAGCATCTGAACAGCAAGAATCTGAATTTAATTTAGCAAAAGCAAAACTTTTTATAGTCTTGAGGAAACAAAGGATGGGAGGAGTGGATTCCGACAATAGGGGGTAACAATTCAAAGCATAGATGAATGAATCTATAAGGACTGTTCATGAAATTAATGTCAAACTGATGAGGTCTAGCAAGTTCTGTGGGAGCCTTCAGGCAATTCAGATAAAATATTAATGGATTATCAGAAATTACATAAGCAAGTAAATAAGCCTTTCAACATCCTGCCTAGGGTGGGAAAAAGGGCAGTCTTTCAGAGCTATAATGCCTAAGCTCTCCAGAGCCCTTTATTCAGGTGCTAAATTTGTAGAAATTGCCCAATGGAAAAATCATTAATTTGGGAGTAAGAGAATCTGGGTTCAAATGAGACCTCTGACACTTATTGCCTGTGTGACTTTGGACAAGTAATAATAATAATAATAATATTTATATAGCACCTACTGTGTGCCAGGCAATATGCTAAGTGCATTGCAAATATGTCATTTGATCCTCACAAACACCCTCGTAGTCAGGCAGTGAGGCCAATGACTTGCCTGCCATCCACACATAAGTGTTTCAGACTGGTTTTGCCTTCTGGTCCAGTACTCTACCCATTTACTGCACCAACCCCACTGTCTGTGCCTAATTCACTTTACCTCCTAGAGCTTCAGTTTCCTCATTACAAAACGAGAAGGCTGGATCCTGGTCTAGGATCTCTGAGTTCTCTTGCAACTTTGTACCTATCCTATTATCATTTCTAAACAGTAACAAAATAGCAGGCCTAGAATCTAATGGGCGTGGGCTCCTTATCCTGTTACCTGCTCTTTTTGTGCTCTTAGAACATGATTCGGTAGTCAGGAATAGCCTCATGGTCTAAGAATGTGAGACAGATATCATCCTCAGCTAGAGAGCCGCAGTCCTGTTAGAGATGAAGAGTTGTAAGGCAGATTTCATGCTTCAGAGGCTAGGACAGAAAGACTAATATTTGATGGCAAGATCAGGATTCCAAATATGCTTAGAACTGAGGAGACTTGGCTAATTATCGTGACGCCCAGAGAATCAAAGCCACAGATGAAAACTGGTCAAGGCCCACCTGGTTTTTGTGCTTGCTTGACATTGAAGCACAAATCAATGGGAGATATCTCTGCATCCGAAGTATCTGGAATAACAGTGTAGTAGGTATCCCTAGGAAGGATACACACTCCACTTTGGGAAGCCAGAAAATGGCCTTAAGTGAAGTGGTTTTGGAGTGTTATCTCATGGGTAGCTGAGGCTTAGATATGGTAGGTGAGGTAGTAGGAGCTTTGGTAGACCCAGGTAAGGTAGTATGCACCTTGGTGGCCTTGTCAAAGGTACTAGCCAAGTTGATAATCTCCTACATAGCGATTCCCACTTGTTACTAGGGAAAAGACAAACTAAAGAAGCATTCAGATCCAGAGGTGGTACAGTAGTTGTAAATCATCCCAGATAAAGACAAATATTCTGGATTGTCTGGGGAACAGGTACCATACCATCCAAGAAGGACGAGCTTTAGATTCTAGAGTCACAAATATAATGGAATGATTTTATGACAATGCCATTAAGCTAGTAAAGGGACACTTTGCCCTCACACTTCTCTAGCTTTTATGAGATATCCTAATGCTAATTATTAGTATGACCAGTAAGAAACACCAAGACTGAAATAGTACTCAATCCAGCCACACTCCACTGTAGTTATGTTGAATGGATGACTCAGAATAGAGGACAAGGGAAAAAACAAGAGATACTTCAAACCTGCTTTGATGTTGAATGCCAAAGAACAGGCTGTAGCTTTGGACTTCTTGGAAATGACAGCAGCTGACAGATTTTCCTTATGTATGGCAATCCAGGCATGGGACCACTCTTCTAAAAAGTCAGATATTTTGATCGATTGCACACCTAAGAGTCTCAAGCAACAACTTATGTACAAGTAGTAGCTATAGCTACAGATTAAACAATCTTTGTGTCTGCAACTTGTAGAAAAGATCATCACCCATGAATGCGTTTGACTTTCAGCACACATTTGTAATCATTACAAAATCTTTGAATTATAAAACTCAACAAAATGCATAGGATAAAATAAATAGCATTTAGCAATTTATCCAGTCAGCGTTTAGCAAGAGTTACTATATGTACAATATATATAATCAGAGAATTTTCAGAGAACTAGAACAAAAAACATTACACCTAATGTTAACTACAGCAGATCATTTCATCTCACTTGAATGTATCCAGAAGTTACTTCAGTATCTTGTAGTGCCTCAAAATCATCAGTTGGTGCATCAGTTATGTTAAAATTTTGAGAATTCTGAATAGAGGTAATTGGGTAGTGTCTGTGTTGATGCTCTTACTTAACCTTGAAAGTGCTCTTTTAAATAAACCATGTTATCAGCTTGTTTAGTTGTCATTTAGTCTAAATTGTAAGCCTTTGGGAAAGCTATGTCAAACCCAGTTCTGTGCATCTAACCATGAATAAATCACTTTTTTCTAACCCTGTTTTTCTTTGTATCATTTATTGTCTTTTTCTCTCCCCCGGAATTGAAGTGCTTGAAAAAAACAGGCAATTGAAACATTTTTGGAATGTTATATTCATCTTAAATGTTCAAGTTTATCTACTCAGAATTACACTTTTGAATAATTCAGCCATTTTCAGTTAATCTGTCTTATGGTATGTTTTGGTTTCACAAGGGTTTTGACCAGTGCATTATAAAGAGAAGGCATTTGGCCATCTTTAAGCCTGATTTCTCTTCCATGCTATTACTCTATTTTGACTAATGAATGTTAACTAGTAACAAGTCACTTATTTTCATGTCTAGGTGTTTGTTTATTCTTCATTTAGAAGTACTTAGAGGAAGAAATTAGTTAGTCCTTTCCATATGTTTGTACAGGTACCAAATAGTTTTTAAATAGCCTTCAAAATCTTGATGGAGAGCAGTCAACAATCATTTTTTTAAGGTAATAAGTGTCATCTCTGAATTCCTCCCAAATTTGCCCTGTCATTGAAATAACAAAAAATACTTGTTTGTATAACTTGGAACTAAACATAGAAATCTTCCCTGACTTTCTAAGAAAGAAGTGAATCATGGGAATCATTGGGAGAGATAGTGGGAGATGGCTAAACATTGATTTTGTTATTTTAGTCTATTTTACTACTTACATGATCTACATTTTATTTTACAGATGAGTTTACAACTAATTTTCTGGGTTGGATTGGTCAGTTGCTCAGTCTGTCAAGTACTTGGCCAAACAGGTAAGCCAATCTATTCTTTATTTCACTCTTAACAATGAACACTAGGCTTTGTTTAGTGATATTGCTTTTATTTGAGCTCCTATTTAATCAACACACAGGATTCCCCACTGATGACTTTCCTCTTCTCAACTTCTTTCTCCTCTTTGATTCCCTCCTCCCTCTTGACATCTCTATCCCTTCCCTTTCACCTGATTGTTAATCAGCTAGACTTTTATTGCCTCTGGTCTTCTCAGCTCTCAGTCTTTCTTTTGTCCTATTTGTGAAATACTAAGAGACCTGAATATTTCAGTCTTTTCCATTTCTCTCTAATAGCATGATGGAGTGGAAAGCATACTGTTTCTGGTCAGAGGCTCTGGGTTCAAATTTTATTTCTAGTATCACTTGTGAGACTTAGGGCAATCCTTGAACCTCTTGGGCTGCAGTCTTCTCACTTGTACGGTAAAGGTCACTGCTAACTCCAAATTCATGACCACATCACCCTAGCTTACTCATCCAGATATCTGAACTCCTAATAGACCAGCCATTGCTTCATTAGTCCAGTATACTCTCCCAGCTCGATCCTAAACTAACCAGTCACAGTGCTTCCTAACCCAGGCCAGCTCAAACCTAGAGGCAGCATGATATAGTAGAAAGCATACTGGCTCTGAAATGTATGTAAAGAAGGAAGTAAAAAAAATATTTATTAAACACATACTGTGTGCTAGGCACTGTGCCAAATGCTGCGAATATAGATATAAGCAGAAAGACAATCCTTGCCTCCAAGGAGCTTATGTTTTACTGAAGAAGACAAGACATAGTGAAGAAGGAAGAGGAGCAGGGAGAAATGAAGGTGCCCAGGAGAGTCAGAACTTTAGTCTAAAGAGAAAGAAGGCCTGGCTACCCTGGACATCTTTCTTCAGTTGGAGCTTCGGAGATGAGCCAGCCAATCAGAGGGAGAGGCTGCTGGAGCAGAGGGGTACTTCCAAGGCTAGTGTGAGCTCCCAGAATTAAGTTTCTGGGACATGGTAAAGAAAGTCCAGGAGTACAGCCTGAAGAGGAATCATGTATATGGAAGACATAAGAATAAAACACTAGAACAGCAAGAAAGTAAGAAAGAAATGTGTGAAAGACTGTATATTCAAGAAAAACTATGCAAAAGAGGAAAAACAGCTTTACGACAAGTCAAGAAGTCAGTTAGAATCTAGGTCAGAGAGAACAGGTGATGTCTGTATACCTGAGAGTAGGAAGGTAGAGACCAGGAATGTGTCCATGTCCACAGATATGATTAGAAATCCAAGTTTGTGACTATAAGTATGGTTTATGTAGAATTTTAAAATATGCCTTTTCTGCACACACATATATATGGTCACTTCTCTGCAGAGAATTTAAAAAGCAGAATAAACCACATTTGTAATTATGGAAAGCCAACATTCTTTCATTAAGATAAAACTTCCCCAAGGCTTAATTTACTGAAGTAGAATCTGTTTTATAAAGAGTAATAGAACATCACTGAACACTCAAGCAGTGATAACCTGCTGGGGTGAAATATATCTGATTAATCTATTGGAATTCTTCGAGTGTAAAGCCTTGGATACAAGCCTGTCATCAGGGACTTTTTAAAAAATTAATTTATCAAAGAAGGGATTGAAGAGTGGCATTGGTTTGTTATGTACAGGAACAAGGATCCTAAGACTGATAGGATCATAGTTGTAGATGTGACAAATACAACCTATGAACAAAGACAAACGACACAGTGACTACATCTGATCACATGTGTGGCGCTTTGTTCCTGTAATCCCCTTCCTTCCAAGGGAGGCAATTCTATTTCATTATCTTTTCTCCAAGACCAAGACTGATTAATTCAATTACTCAGAGTTCAGATTCTATTTAGTGTTCTTTTAATTTACATTATTATAGTCATTACATATTTTTTTCTTCTGGTTCTGTTTGCTTTATCCTGCATCAATTCACGTACGTCCTCAATTCATTCCCTCCTATGCCAACCAGTTTTCTCTGAATTACTCACATTTGGTCATTTATTCTATTCCTATGCCACAATTTTTGCATCCAACCCTCAATCGATATCCA
>CM053623.1:54110789-54161173 GCA_028646595.1 Phalanger gymnotis | reverse complement strand
GACACTAGTTGTAAAGATTTTCTCCCAGTTTTCTGCTTCCCTCCTAATCTTTGTTGCATTGGCTTTTTTTATACAAATACTTTTCAATTTAACATAATGAAAATTATCCATTTTGCATTTTGCAGTGCTCTCTATCTCGTGTTGTGTTATGAATTCTTTGCTTTCCCATAAATCTGATAGGTAAACTATTCCTTGCTTTCCCAAATTGCTTATAGTATCAGCCTTTATTCCTAAATCATGAACCCATTTTGACTTTATTTTGGTATATGGTGTAAGATATTGGTCTATGCCCAGTTTCTGCCCTACCATTTTCCAGTTTTCCCAGCAGTTTTTGTGAAATAATGAATTCTTAGCCCAGAAGCTAGATTCTTTGGGTTTATCAAAGAGTAGATTGCTGTAGTCATTGACTGCTGCATCTTGTGTACCTAACCTATTCCACTGATCCACCACTATTTTTTAGCCAGTACCAGGTAGTTTTGAGGACTGCTGTTTATAGTACAGTTAATATCTGGTATGGCTAGGCCCATGGTGGTCTTTTTGATTATGTTCATCATGATGAAGAGATGAACAAGTATCTATGAAATGTTTTTTCCTTCCTTTGGATATACAGTGAAGCCAGTTCTACCACTTCCTCTATATGTCAGAGAAACAAATCTGTGAAGTTTTCCTACAGGTTTGTTTTTTCCAGGTATTGACAAGATCCTACTGTTTGGTTACTAAAGACTTGCTAACTAAAATGGAACAAGTATAAGGAAACTTAGAGACTTAGAGGACTTACTACCCTAGGGTGGTACAGTCAACAATTATAAGCCTCATTCATGACTTTATGTGGGCAGCTTAATGGCATGAGAGGTAGAACACTGGGTCTGGAGTCAGAAAGATCTGAGTTCATATCCAGCCTCGAGACATTTACTATCTGTGTGACCCTAAGCAAGTCACCTAACCTCAGAGTGCCTCAGTAATAATAGTACCTACTTCTCACAGTTGTGATAGTCACGTGTGATATATTTATAGTGTTTAGCATAGTGCCTATCTCTACTACAGAGAGCGCAGTCTGATGGGCTGACCATGTTGTTCGAATGACAAACATAGTTTGCCTATAAGACTAGTTTATGGAAAACTCACACAAGGCAGGCACTCCTGTGTTGGTTAGAAGAAATACAAGGACACTATCAGTGTCTCTCTGAAGAGAAATTTGAAATCAGTTGCACAACATGGGAGACATTGGCAAAGGACTGCCTAGCATCGCATACTCCCATCACAGAAAGCGCTGTGCTCAACGAGCAAAGCAGAATTGCTGTAGTCTCAAAAGCATACATGAGATGTGCAAATTTAGATGCATTTCCACTCCAAATGTTTATATGGACTATTTGTGCCTGACCTGTGGTTGAGCCTTCTGAGGTCATGTTGATCTGATCAGCCACAGTCAGACACATTCTACTTTGACCCCAACACGGTAATGTCATTTTGATCCTTTTTGAGAAGGAAGGACAACAATCAGCCCGGTGCTTAGCACATAGTAGGTGCTGTGTAGATGCTTATTCCCTTATCTCCCCTCTACCCCTTCATAGTAGCCAAGACCTGCAAACTAAGGAGGTGCCCACTTGTTACAGAATGGCTAAATAAATTGTGATATATGAATGTAATAGAATTTATTTTTGTGCCATAAGAAATGAAAAAGTAGAGCATTTCAGAGGAAACCGTGAAGACCTTTGATCTTATGCAGAGTGAAATGAGCAGTTTACACAGTGACAACATTACAGAGAAAAACAGCTTTGACTTCTAAAACTCTAATTAGTCTAATAAGTCACAAGTCCAGAGGACTAAAAATTTATCATGCCACCCTTCCTAAGAGGTGATGAACTTAAAAATCCACATTTATGGACATGGCCAATGTGGGAATGATTTGCTGGACCATACATTTTTATCATGAGGATTTTGTGTGGTTTTACATTTTTCATTTGGGGGAACAGTGAAAGGAAAAGATAAAACTTAAGAGAGCTTTGTGATTTTTAAGGGCTTGTGTTCATTCTTACTTGCTCTAGGATTTTATTGAATTTTCTTCCTTTTGAAATTTTCTTTGTATTCCCTGTCAGTTACTTCCTGATTCCTCCCCCCTTGCCCTGGGTACATCCTCAAGGACTGGACCTTGAAGCTCTTCACCTGGGCTTGTCAGCTCAGATCCCTGTCCATATATGTATCAGTGCTGCCATGTAGGTTGATCCCCCTGTTCTAGTTCCTCCCTAGGCTCTCTTCCTTTCCTTCTGAGCATTAATGTCCAATCCAGAAAAAGTGAGATTTTTTTTTTCAGAGTGGGAGGACAATGAGGAGAGTGTTTTGGAAAAATCTCTTCAGCCTTGGGGATCCAGAGACAGAAGGCAGAATGCTTCTCCCCTTACCCCTTTCTGTTCTTTTACCCCAGACCCCTTCACATACACACTTTTCCTGATGTAGCTGAATAGGGTCAGCATCTGCTCTTGTAGATATAGGGGAGCAGGTAAGGAATGTGGCACAGGAGGAGATTCCAGACCCTGGCTTTCTGCTCAGCTTGTGTGTACCTACTTGGAGGTGGAGACTGAGTAATGTATGCAAAGTGCCTTGGGGGTTACCATTTTCTATTCTTGATTCACAAAGACTTTATGTTGTCAGAGATTTCACTTTTTTTGTTCTGTGGATTTAGCTGTAATTGTCCAATATCTGACATATAATTCTTCTATTGGGGAATAAGGAAATTGAGAGTCAGCAGGGCCTGGGGAAAGTATCAAGTTCACTATCATTGTGAACTAAATTCATCTTAGTAGAAAATCATAGGATCATAGCTGTTGAGCCCGAGGAAATTCAGAGACCATCTAGTTTAGCCCCTTTACTTTACAGCTAAGGAAAATGAGGCCTAGGGAGTAAACATCAGAACTGAGATTTGAACCCAGATCTTCAAATTCCAGAGACAAGAGTGGTCTTTCCACTGTCTCATGCATAATCCCACATTATTATGCTTATATTTTATAATATTTTTAACTAAAATGACTTGAGTTCCTTTGGACAGGTGGAAATGACTGTTTAAAAGCAAATGCAAAATCATGTGGAGAATGTATACAAGCAGGACCAAATTGTGGATGGTGCACAAATTCCGTAAGTAGTGTAAATTGCATATAGTTTTTGACATGAATTATAGTACTATATATTAATTACACTCAGTTTTTAAAATTTTGTTTTCATCTTGTTTTGTTTGGGGGTGGGGGGAATGAGATTCCTGGCACTGTATCCCTAGTGTAGATATTGGATAACTCTCAGTTCTCAGGTGTGTTACTCATAGCTTTTCTTAGGCTTGTGTGCCTCAAGAATGACGTCTTTTCCTTGTATCTCTTGAATGTGCCTCCTGTTCTTCAAAATAGTTCATATCTTCTACCATACCTGCCCCTCTAACTAAATTAAATTATAGATTCTCAGAAGCCTCCATGCTGGCCAGCAAAATTACTCATAAAGATATGTATCGATATCTGGTCAGCTATTAAGTTTTCATAGAGCTTTTCATTTGGATCTCTGCTTTGCTCCATCACTTTCTATCTTGCTTATACTTTGTATGTGGCAGATCCCATTCTGTTAAATAAAATCTACTAAAAGGAAAGGCCTTTTCCTTTTTTATCTTTATATTGCTAGCACCTAATTCAAATATTTTGCAAAGAGTAGATATTTGATAAATGTTTGTTGAATTTTAAATTACCTATGCTACTGGGAGTATATATTCCAAGTAGCACAAAACCCAACATTCACTTATATTTGACTTTGAAATGCTCTAGATATTTTGATTTTTGTTACAGATGAATGGTCCTAATTACATATGATTTAACTTAATTGAAAGCTAATTTTCATTATCTGAATATGCGACAAGTAATGGTGAGGGAGTTCAGTCAGAAATAGGGTGAAGCAATAGGGGAAAGCTCAAGGTTAACTGTATAGATACACCATACTACACAAACTAGTCACACCAGATGGCATGCTCTGGCCGTTGTAAACATAGATACCTAAAGAACTGAAAGTATTTTCTTACACTTGGCTCCACTTGGTTAAACTGGAGACAACAAGGAAGGTAGAGAATGTTGTCGTTTTCTCTAGTCAGTCACCGCGGTGTACTTGTGAGCATGAAGCTTGGTTTTCCCCTCTCCATCCTGGCTGTAACAAACTACTTCTGAAGGAGCAGTCCTTAGGCTCTGAACCTCCAGCTGTTCTAGACATGGACACTTGTGCCCGCCACCTGTCGATTGTTCAGAGTGATGTTTTAAAGACTTAGCATGCTCAACACGGTTGGCATTTTTTATTATCCAGTCTCTTTATGGTGTGGATTATCTGTAGAACAGGGGGAGCTGTAGTTGGGGATTATCCCTACCAAACTATTTCTGAAATAATTCACAGTTGTCTATTGATGGTATTAAATCATGTTTCAAAGAGAAAGGGTTAAAGATATTTTTACATGAGCTCTGTATACAATCTTAACACTTGTGTTTTGGTCAGTGTTTTGAAAAGCTTACTTTACTAGTGTGCTTTTTTGTTGTGGAGGATAGTTTTAGAGTGATAATGTCTAGGAGAGTGGAGGTTTGGTTTAGCTGACCTTCAATTCTTTTAATTATGCAGATAATCTTAAACCATCTCTTCTGTCAAATGCTATTCATATTTCAAGTTTTTTTTGCCCTATACAGACTAGCTTGTAAAAGCTAATCTATTTTGCCTTTTCTGTTTTCTCTGATACCTTTGCTTTATGCCGTGTGCTATATTTTATGGATAATTAACAAACACTATTAATTGATAATGATAATTATAGCTAACATTTATATAGTACTTACTATGTGCCAAGCACTGTGCCTAAGTGCTTTACACTTACTCTCATTTGATCCCGTCAAAACTCTTGGGAGGTAAGGTGCTGTTATTATCCCCATTTTACAGGTGAGGAAACTGAGGTAAACAGGTTGAGTGACTTGTCTAGAGTCACACAGCTAGTAAATATTTGAGGCCAGATTTGAACTCAGCTCTTCTTAACTTCAGGCCCAGCATTCTTTCTACTGTGCCCTCTAGCTGCCCCATTGAATTGTTAGATATTAGGAAGCAATGAATCTTAAGATTTATTTAGGTTCTTTATTCCTAGAAAAATAAGAGAATGAGGATAGGATTATTAAAAACATAACTTCCTATGGAATAAATACAGTCATTTTTTCTTTTTTTAGGACAAAAAAAGTCTTACTGATTTTTTTTAAATACTGCTGTCATTTCCCAGTAATCCCCCACACCCAGTTGAACATTTTTCTGATGTCTTTTCCTGTTGCTTTTCTTTAAAATATTGTGGTTGTGTATGTTCTCTTGGTTTTGCTTACTTAACTCCTTTTTAGTTCACCCAAGATTTCCCAAGGTTTTCTAAAGTACAAGCGCTTATATCCAGGCAGGGGAAGCTCATTTAAAAGCCAGAAAATTAAGTAAATATCTTGTGTTGAATCTTTTGTATAATGAACAATATTGCTGCTTGTGATTATTTGTGCCATAATTTCTCATTCATATTTATACGTGATTTAGTCATTTTTACAAGAGGGAATGCCTACCTCTGCCCGGTGCGATGATTTAGAAGCATTAGAAAAGAAAGGCTGCCGACCGCAGGACATAGAAAATCCTCGAGGCGACAAAGATATCCGGAAAAATAAAAACGTGACAAATCGCAGTAAAGGCACAGCAGAAAAACTCCAGCCTGAAGACATTACGCAGATCCAGCCACAGCAACTGACCTTGAAGCTACGCTCGGGTACGTGAGCCTGTATCGGGTCAGAGTCATCATGATCCCAGTTTCACAGGTGCTGCTGAGGATGGATCTTCATAAATTGAGTTGGCATTCTCTTGTGGACAAAAAACATGTGGAATTTTAGGGATTAACTCATTTTTAGCAGATTCAGTAAAGAGATATCAGTAGCTCCTTAATTTAATACTGCAGAAGAACTCTTTATTTCATCAGTGTGTATGCCGGTGCTTATGCTCCAGTGAAATAGATCACCTCTTCTTTAGGCACAGCCCCACTACCATGCCTCTAGTAGATGGTTTTAGGAGTTACTGTGACCAAAAATGTTGTCATTAACTAAATTAGTTTACTGCACCTGTCAGAACTTGTGCTGTGCTGATAAGCTTTCAGAAAAAACCTGGGGCCATCTTCATACCATAATGACATGTCCAACTCTGTAGAGAAGGTAGTGTAGACATTACAGGAACAATATAAAATGAATGAATTGGTCTTTCCCTCAGGAAGCTTATGGTTAATAACTTACTGTCCTGTCAGAGTCACTATTTTAGACATGTTTTCTAAACAGTGTATCGCTATGTAAAACGTGACAGCAAGAAAATAGAGACATTTTTAGGAACTAAAATGACATAGAGTTAACACTTGCATCTATTATTTTGTTATAATCCTACTTTCTAGTACTGTCAAAGAATGCCTATTTTAATATCTGCATTAGTCAGTAACAGTATTAAAACCATATAAGCTTTCAATAGAAATAGTAATATATTAGATATGAAGTGAATGTAATGTTGATCAAATAGTTTTCATATTGGTATACTTTGGGCTTCCAGTAACTTAATTTGATTTCTTTTTCTAATATCTGTCTTATTAGGAGAACCACAGACATTTGCATTAAAATTCAAGAGAGCTGAAGACTATCCTATTGACCTCTATTATCTTATGGATCTCTCTTATTCCATGAAAGACGACTTGGAGAATGTGAAGAGTCTTGGAACAGATCTAATGTATGAAATGAAGAGAATCACTTCAGATTTCCGAATTGGTAAGAGTGTTAGAAAGATTCAAATGAATTTTATTTTAATTCCACTACGTAGAAAACATGCTTCTTTTCATAGCAGTTACAAAATCTCAAAAATGAACAAATAGATGTTCCCTTTTCCCAAGACAAAATCAGAATCAGCTTTGCCATGTCTCTTTTAGTGCTTAAAATTGTTATCTACCAGTCACCAAACTCATTTCAGACCTAGACTTCCACTTCACAGCAATCTCATTTCTGATTTATCCATATTTTCCATTTCACACATATACATCTCATTTCATGCCTTCTTCAAATTCTTAACCTCCTTGTATGTACTACTGGAGCACCAAGGACTATATGTTGAAATTATCACATAACTTTTAGAAATCTTAAAGTAGTTCTTTGAAGTTCTTTGAAAAGACTAGCATGCTCTCTCTCTCTCTCTCTCTCTCTCTCTTATCTCTATCTCTTTCTCCCTCTCTCCCTCCTTCCTTCCTTCTCTCCCTCTCTCTCCCTCCCTCCCCTCGCTATCCCCCCCTTTTTTTTTGATCTATTGAGGAAACACTATTCTTTGCAAATTTTTTTCTTGCTTAAAAATCCGATGAGTTGAGAATGGGAAGCTAAGCTGAGAAAATTTAGAACTAGCTATCCATTTCTTGCGTTTATTCATGTAACAAGCATTATTGATGCATACAAGATCTAAACTAAGCTCTTTGTGATGAGAAGATAGAATTTCCCAGGATTTCTTGAGTTATCTTTTCAGAGTGTTTAGTCTCAGAACATCAGACATACCTGTAACAACAGTATTGCTAGCAGCTGCTGTGGGGGTGAAAGACTAACAACACCAGCACACAGGAAGGCTTCTAGCACAAGTTTTTTGATCTGCTTTTCTAAGGAAAGTAACTTTAAGGGGTTAACAATCTCACTTTAATCAAACATACATATACCATTCATTTAGTTCAGGGGGAAAAGCCATCACCCTGAACTTCAGAGCAAATACAAACAGAAATTACAAACAGTGGCAATGAAACAGAGCAAACACACACAGTTATCAATAGACAGGCCTCCTGCTATCTGACCAAGGAATTACACAGTTACCAGAAAGAGAGGCACCAACATTTGGGTTTTCAAAGCCGGAAGGCCCCTTAACAGTGGCTACCCAGAATCTTGTCTGGTCAAATCACAGGACACTCTTTCAGTGAGTGAGAGCCTCAAAGCAAAATGCTAACCTCCCAGTATATATACCCTTCTCAGGGTCAAAAGGGCATCATAACCATGGGACTCAAATCTATGTGAACTAGGCTTTCCCTTGACATAAGCAGATTATCAAAGACTCCCAATTTAATCAAAGAAACAAAGGCCAGACTTATCAAAGGCACTTGATTACCTAAATGCTCCAGAAGAGAAAACAGTCCTACTTTAATTACCATTACAATACCCATATTGTAATTTAAGTGCAAAAACCCATTTCTCAGCCAGTATGCTAGGAAGACAAAGGCTTTTTGTTTTTTTAAGTATGACATGGAAATGTTGACTTGAATATAACAAGTTATTACTGGTAATTTTAAGTTTTAAACCTACAAATTATCATTTTTCCAATAGGATTTGGTTCCTTCGTGGAGAAAACTGTGATGCCATATATTAGTACAACACCGGCTAAACTCAGGAACCCTTGCACAGGCGACCAAAACTGCACTAGTCCATTTAGCTACAAAAATGTGCTCAGTCTTACAGATAAAGGGGAAGTGTTTAATGAGCTTGTAGGAAAACAGCATATTTCTGGCAATTTGGATTCTCCAGAAGGGGGATTTGATGCAATCATGCAGGTTGCAGTTTGTGGAGTAAGTACTTGATTCTTTACAATTAGTTACAATCCCATTATCAATCAGAAATAATAAGCATATATCCATATCATACTTTAGCCTTCCAGAGTTGTAGAGTTTAATGTCATATTGGTACTATGTGAGAAAAGCATTATTATAGTAATAATTACAATGGTTATTATAATTCTACTTAGAGGAGGAGGGAAAGTTTGAAGTCCTCATTACATAGAGTTTCAAAAATCTATTTTTCAGTAATTTTGAAACAATAGTGGAACCCAGCCAGAAATCCTGATTCTTGACTTGTGTCTTCTCCCCACTCCTCCTTCTTAAAAAAAAAATATTGGCCCAGGTGTCCTGATATTGTGGTGCTCTTTCCTTTCTGGCTTTGTGTCATCAAAGGAGCTGTGGAAGAACAAAAGCTTTGGGACTTAATCCCTAAGATTAATTTTTAATTTTTTTTATGTGCTGTGAGAGGAATCAAGGTACAAAACAACACTTTGTGCCTGTTGTCTTAGTAAATCAATAAAATCTTATTTTAATTTTTTTTTATGCTATGTGTGTACCTACTTGTGTATTTAGTAATGTGTTTTCTAATAAACTGTGTATGGCTTATCTTTAAAATAGAATTTAGTCTAGAAGATTGGTTTTTCAGCCAGCATGTACTTAGAGATGTTCACAGGGGTACTACAAAACACTGAGTGCTGGGGGCGTATATTGGACAAGGGATTCGCAACAGAGTCAGAGTTGATACTACGCACAGTTTTGAAATAGACGAAGTTTACCTTTAATACATTTCCCTTTTCTTCCCTTCACCCCTATTCCCACCCTGTATATACTGTCTCCTCTAGGAGCCTACTGTGTGCCCCTTCCTGCTTTCGGTCAGCTAAAGTGTTAACATTTCATTAAAATAGAGCTCCATTCCTGGTGACCTCATTCATGAGTCTTTGTGTTTCCAAGGGAGACTCTTTAATGTCAGTCTCTTTTGGGGTGACTGATACAAAAATGCTACGGTTGCAAAGCTAAAACTGGGAGAGCATTTACAGCATCTTGAGAGTTGTGAGGAACCTCAGAAGTTGTTGACTCAGTTCTTTAATCCACAGCGGTGACTGTGTTCCCATCTCCTGCTTCTTTCCTAAAGGACTGTGCTGTCCATTATCTACTTCCCTCAACCCCTGGGTGTAGGAGAGTTAAAGAATCCCTAAATAGGAGCTGTCTTCATCTGCAAGGAGCTCATACTTTGACTTTCTAATTAGGAAATAAGCCAAGACATATTTATTCAGCAGATCAGGAAAAGTGTATGAGTGGAATAAATCAGGCTCTGAAGAAGCTCTGAATCAGTAATTACTTCTGTAGGTTAGAACATACATAGAGTTCATTGAGAAAAGATTCCTAGAAAATGTAGGATTTGAATTACAAGCTCTCAAGAGAAGAGTGTAAGGCGGTGGCAGTTTAGGCAGAGGAGGAAATGTGACTTATGGTTTAAGGGAGACATGAGACCTGATGAACTGAAGGCTCTGTATCGTTCACAATCAGAGATGAAGAAAATTGTTACAGGGTTAGTGGGATAAAGAGAGAATTCTTGCTAATCATCTTTTAGGTATTAAGGGATAGGAAAAGCACCAAGAAATGATAGGGAAAGAGTCCCATAGAGATGAAAAAGAAGCTAAAAGAACTGAAAGTTTAAAAATGTGTATTGGGCTACTTTTTCTTTTGTCTTTAACATCCCTTTTTTTCTTTCAAAGTCATTAATTGGCTGGAGAAATGTTACACGCCTGTTGGTTTTTTCCACCGATGCTGGGTTTCACTTTGCTGGAGATGGTAAACTCGGTGGAATTGTTTTACCAAATGATGGACAATGTCACCTAGAAAATAATGTGTACACAATGAGCCATTATTATGTGAGTGCTTAATTCCTTCCCTATTAAATTTGTTGACACTCCATTAAAGTGTTTGGGGGTTTGGGATTGTATTATTTTTGTAGGTATGAAGCCTAACCCATAGCCGTGTGTTTTTGAACACATGGCTTTGTATCCACTTTGGCCAGACAGTCATGCAGGGCTTAAGTAAAGAAGATGCTTGCTGCTCCTTCTCCACTTTTATTTAGTCACATGTAGACCACTGTCATGTGGATTAAAATAGACAAGATTTTCCTTTTCCTTTCTCATGTCAGTCCAGAACTTGCTAATTATTTTGGACAATGTTTTACTTCAACATGAATTCATATTATACTTTCACCTCTTCTTTCTTTGATTTTGCTAGTTCCTATTTAAGACTCATAGCTCAAGAATTTTTTTAATGTTTCTTCTAATTTCTCTTAATCTTTGGATCACCTTTAAGAGGTGAAGTTTTTGTTCATATTTTTAATGGATCATTTGAGTTTTTCATGTACCTCTCCTTGTTTCTGCATACAGTGAATCATTCATTACTTTGAGGTTTGTATAGCCTCCTCAGAATTAGCTTCTCCACTATTAACTTTTCATGTGATGTGGACAGCTTTTTAAAAGATACTTGTTTTTCTGATATGGTCATGTGAAATGAGAGGCCTCAAGTATTGGTCCATTATATAGCCATTCATTTTTTTTAGATAGTTCCTCTGAATATATTTCTCAGCAGTTAATGTTTCATACTCCCCAAAGCCTTCCATTCATGGGAGAAATGCTTCTTCTGAAGAATCAAAAGAATGCTATAATTATCTCATCAGTATTTCTGAAGATCTGTTATTTTTCTTTGGTAGGGTTATTCCCTTCATTGACATAGATCACAACTACTCTGTACCTATAAGCTACTGTGGCCAAAACAGCCTAGTACTACTTGTACTTGTACTGATGCCCTTCTCTATACTTATATGGGTTAGTCTTGGAATGAGTGGCATTCATTTGGTGCCAGGTCTAATCTCAAAACCTTTCTGGTTTAATAATTTCTGGAAAAAAAGAGGATCCTGAGCCTTGCTAGAGCTTTTACTCTATTGAAATTTAGCCTTTGAGAATCCAGGGTTGATTACACACCACAATAAAGCTTTGAAGCAAGAATTTAGTGGAAAGGTACTTTCCCACCCAATGCAAATTGATATAAAAGTTGTGAATTTTAGAGTGCCCCTAAAACTCATAGAGTATTTGAGTTGGGCAAGATCCTAGAGATCATCCAGTCTTCACTAGCACATGTTATATTTCTGATACTTTGGATTACATACTAAAGTAGAGAATTTTATAGAATTACCTGTATTAATCTGATGCCTTACATACTTTATCATATCAATAATTTCTTACTTTCTAAAATTACTGGAATACCTGTATGGATTAGTAGATTATAGTTACATATTAACCAAACACTGATCCTTTATTTTCTAGGATTATCCTTCTATTGCTCACCTTGTCCAAAAACTCAGTGAAAATAACATTCAGACAATTTTTGCAGTTACAGAAGAATTTCAGGCTGTTTACAAGGTAAATATATAGTTATGTTTGCTTTATATAAGTTAAAACAAGGTATACATGCATAGATTTTTATTGTTTAATGAACAAGCAAAAAGAACTGTAAATTAAACTGTAGGAAAGTACTCTCAAGGCAAACTGGGTAAAGTTGCTGGTTGTGTCTTAATCACCTTTTCAAAAATTCTTTATGTCTGGCTCTCAAACGTCATCTGACGGCTAGTCATCTGAGTTAATTCACCCTGGCATTTAGTATTCCAAAATTTAATATATATTCAAAACATATGTTAGATATTTTTAGTACATGGTGGTATTATAAATGTGTTTATGCTTTACATGTGTTTTATATTTTACATTGTCTCTGTTAAGGAACTAAAGAATTTGATCCCCAAGTCAGCAGTAGGAACATTGTCTGCAAATTCCAGCAATGTGATTCAGTTGATCATTGATGCATACAATGTAAGTAATTGAAATTAATTTGTTTTCATAGCCATTTACAGTAGTCCTTTAAAAAAAGTTGTTTCACTCATCTCTTGTGTATAAGTTAGCAAGCCTATACAGACAGTATGGAAAATTGAGAAGCTGTTTAGTTCAAATACTGGGGGTAAAAATGTAGTCTCCTGAGCTATATTGGCATTTTCTCAGCCTAACTCGCAAAAAATTGGACAAAAGTATCTTGTTTGGAGTCATCACCAAAAAAAATCTGAATATTTAAAGACTGGTCTTGTTGCTATCAATCCAGTACTAGAAAACACAACTTTAGTTCATGTTCTAGCTTCACCCCAGAGGATACTTGCCTTCAGCTTGAGATAAAATTTATTTCCTGATTCCATTGAATGGAGACCGTGGAAGGGATCTTTGTTCATTTCTGCTTTGCTATTGACAGAGAACAGAGCTTCCTGTTTCCAAGAATCATTGTTTATGTCTCACTTGTACCTTTTGTTTTTGCCTTTGGAAGAGGGTTGCTTCAAAGTGGAAGAAAAATAATTTTCTCCTTTTATGGTTCTGTTCCACATCCTAGTTAGCCATGTTTTCAAGGACATAATAACACATGGTTTGCTTAACACATATTTGTTTATTTATAATCATTGACAAAAAACAACAATAAAATAGAAATACACTCTTTGAAGAAATACTGCCCAGTTGGATTTTGAAATAATTTATGGAAGAGATTTTTTTTTCCAAACCAAAGTCCACTGAATTTAATATTTAGATTTTAGATTTTTATTTTTGTTTAACATTAAAAGTATTTAATTTTAATATTAATTTAATATTAATACTTTTAATATGTAATTTTAGATTTTTAATAAATTAGAATTCTTTTGTGGGGGGACTAAAATTCATCTTTACTTTAGTCCTTATCTTCAGAAGTCATTTTGGAAAACAGCAAGTTGCCAGAGGGAGTAACAATAAATTACAAATCTTACTGCAAGAATGGAGTGAATGGAACAGGAGAAAATGGAAGAAAATGTTCTAATATTTCCATTGGTGATGAGGTGGGTGAGAATCACTTAAGGTCGGGTATTGGGTAGGTGAGAATTCAGACACATAGCAGTGATATAGCTATTCATTCCTTACATTATAGGTTCAGTTCGAGATTAGCATAACTTCCACCAAATGTCCTAAGAAAGACACAGACCGAATCATCAAAATTAAGCCTCTGGGTTTCACTGAAGAAGTAGAAATTACTCTCCAGTTTATCTGTGAATGTGAGTGCCAGAGTGCAGGCCTTCCAAATAGTCCAGAGTGCCATGAAGGAAATGGAACATTTGAATGCGGTGCCTGCCGGTAAGCAGAGGTCTGGTCTGGGAGTGGCGCTGGTTGGGGAGGTAGGCATGTTTCTTGAGAGGCAAGGAATCTTTCATTTTGTCTTTCTGGTACTTTGCATGTAATTGGTGCATAATAAGTGCTTGTTGAACTGAATTTGTTTGTTGAATTATTATTCATAAAACTTTAATAGCCCTCTTTTGGCCTATTTCCAAAGCACATAAAGAAAACCCAACAGTAACAACAAATGGTTTAATTAGCAGGAAGAAATACTATTACATAGAAACCTATTAAACAGTAAAACTATATATTAAATTTTTTATTTCTTTTCCAGCTTTTTAAAACATTGCATTTCATTCAAAACAAACAGCTGTGAGAGAAACTGAAGATTTATTTTGGGGTAGAAATTAGCATTTTCTTATAAAATAATAAGTTGAATTTTTTGAAGTCAAATGTATATGTATATACTTATACTAATGAAAAAGAAGTAATAATTTTCTTTTCAATTTCATTTTTAAGCTTATTAGGTCTTTATCCTTAAAACATTAGAAGTAGGAAGCATCAATAAATCAGCAAGCATTTATTAAGTGCCTCATAGGTGCCAGACACTGCATTAGGTGTGGGAGAATACAAATACAATGAATGTAGTAATCCCCACTCATAAAGATCTTATACATTCTGTGGGGGAAAACTACAGGTGCAGATAAGAAAAGTATACAGAGTAGTTAGAGAAGAGCACCACTAGCTGTGAGGAAGAGGAGAAAAAGCTTCACATAGATGGGGATGCTTTAACTGCTCTCTTGAAGGAAGACAGTCTCAGGGAGACAGAGGGGAGGAGGGAGAGCATCACAGGCATAGGGATCCTTCAGTACAAAGACATGAAACATAGATGGAGTATGGTGTGTGAGGAACAGAGAGAAGGCCTTTTTGACTAGATCATAGTGTGTGGGAAGGACATCAGTTTGATTCTAAACTACAAATATAAGTTGAAGAAAACAAGAAAGAAAAAGTCACTCTTTTACAGTCTACACTACCTTTTGTAATCTTGATTAAATATACTTTGAATTTTCAGAAATAAGGCATCTTATTTCCAGTGACCTGTAGGTATTATAATTTATTGTTTATTGTAATAATATTACTTACTATTAATAGCAGGTAGTCACTTAGACATAAAATTATCTTACTTGGAAATTTTTCTTTTTAATTTTCATGCTTACTTCTGCATTATAATCAAAACTTTCAATGGCTTTGAGCTTCAGTGGCCTGAAAATATACATTACTTGATTGTGTTTTCAGTCTGAGTTTGAAATGCTGATACATTCTAAGTTTGATTTCTTTCAGGACCAGGAGCAAAGACCCATATTGATTTATAAGGCTGGTCTAAATGTAGAGAGAATCTTTGTTATCTATAACTACTCTTAGTGTTAGTTCCCACCAGTATAATTTCCACTGTCATCAGGACTTCTACATGATACATTCTTAATAATTTTTTTTTTATTTCATAGAGTTTAATCATTGATAATTGCCCTACCTTTAGGTGCAACGAGGGACGTGTCGGTAGGCATTGTGAATGTAGCACAGATGAAGTAAATAGTGAAGATATGGATGCTTACTGCAGGAAAGAAAATAGTTCCGAAATTTGCAGCAATAATGGAGAATGTGTCTGTGGACAGTGTGTTTGTAGGAAGAGGGATAATACAAATGAAATTTATTCTGGCAAATTCTGTGAATGTGACAATTTCAACTGCGATAGATCCAATGGATTAATTTGTGGAGGTAAGAATGAGTTCTGAAATTGTGCGGCCTTTAACTTGGTGAAGAAGTGGTAGGTTCTCCAGAATACGTGCAGCTGTCTGCATTGGTAAATACTTTATCTCTGTACGGTGGCATGGATAGAGATTTTTAAGGTGCTTATGCAATTATAATATTGTCATGTGAAATATCGAATTTTGAATTGCAGGAAATGGTGTTTGCAAGTGTCGAGTGTGTGAGTGTAACCCCAATTACACTGGCAGTGCCTGCGATTGTTCTTTGGATACATCTTCATGTATGGCATCAAATGGGCAGATCTGCAATGGCCGAGGAGTATGCGTATGTGGCTCCTGTAAATGCACCGATTCTAAATTCCAAGGGGCAACTTGTGAGATGTGTCAGACTTGCCTTGGTGTCTGTGCTGAGCACAAGTGAGTGTTTCTTAATAACTGTTAGCTCTCCATGGATTCTGTCACGCTAAGCCGGCCTCATTCTTATCACTTGGAATAAAAGGTATAAAGTTATAAGTATGGCTAAATGTTAGATCCTGTAGAAGATCAATCTAGAATGTTTATCTAAAGTATTCTTCTTAAATTATTTCCCTCTAATTTAAATGTAAAGTAACAGAATAACAATCCAACATTTTGATTTCATTTCCCATTCAATCAAAAGCAGCTACATAAGTTGAGTTTAACTCTTTACTTATACACATAAGCTAAAAACTAACTTTTAAGATAGAGCCAGGAGACCATATCTGCCAACAACCTAGCAGCTATATAACCCATGATTCCCTTTTAAAAGTGCGTCATTGGTTCTCTTTTAGACAAATATTGCTTTGCTGGTCAAGAAACTTACCTATGGACATTGTAGTGCCTACCTATATTAATGTTTCTTTTCTAGTTAAGATACTATTTTTAAAATTCAGAAATTTTAAATTAATTATTATTGTTTTACACATTTGAGAAATTATTTCAAACTTATTTAAAATGTTACTAATTTGTGTCTTCACAGAGAATGCGTTCAGTGTAGAGCTTTTGAAAAAGGAGAAAAAAAGGACACATGTGCAAAAGATTGTTCATACTTCAACATGACCAAAGTAAAAAGTCGAGAAGACTTACCCCAGCCTGGTCAGCGGGAGGCCCTGTCCCACTGTAAGGAGAAGGATGTTGATGATTGCTGGTTCTATTTTACCTATTCAGTCAATGGAAATAATGAAGTTGTTGTTCATGTAGTGGAGACGCCAGGTATGGATCTTGTGGTTTCAGAAGGTCCTCTTGATTGCTTCTCATTTTTCATTCATATTTATCTTATCAAATTTCTCAGTATTCAGAAAAGATTTCCCAAATCTAGCTTAGGCGGGATTTGTAAGAATTTGTTGAAAAATGTACAGTTTGAAGTAAATTATAGTTAATTTACAAAATAACAAAACTTAATATTGCAGCTTAAGTAGGAAAAGGAAATCTTATATAAAATATATTTAGACAAAAATTTGACCCTGACTTACCAGAAAGAAAACCCTCTGTGTTATTTGTGTTACAAATATGTCACAAAGAAGGACCATTCTGAGTGATTTTAGCTTCCTAACTCATCTCCATTCCTTGTGTGGAAAAGTCCCACTCCCTTCTGTGCTCCATTGTTATGGTTCTCTGGCCCCAACATTGATTGGATTCTACCTCTCTGTCCGTACTATATTGCTAAGATGGGGGCTGATATGGGATAAACACTATTTCAGGTCATGCTAGAGAAGACACAAATATTACTGGATTTGACCTGTGTTAAGCTATGGATGGGCAATAGAAACTCAAATCCTGACTAAAAGCCTCAGGTCCTCCATTTGTTTCATATGTTGTTCCACTTCACTAAGGAGGAATGGAAAAAGAGTACATCTATCCTAAAGCCAAAAAAATAATTATCTGTTGTTTCCTTGAAAATGCCAGTGAATAGAAATGTCACTTTAAGAGTCTATATTTATTTTTAATTCACAAGTTTCTTGAATTATAGAAATAAAAAAGAATTTGATGAAGGAAAAAGGCAAATCTAACGTATTCCTTCCCTGATCTGCCATTTCATAAGGCTAAGCCATATTAAGTACTTTTGTGTTTCCAAGTCTACACAGCTTTTCTTTTTAAAAAGTTTTATTGATACTTTCATATCACTTTTGGTTATTAATATATTCCTCCCTTACCCAAAACTCTGTTCTGTGTAATAAAGAAAAAAAATTAAGGGAGTTGGGGAAAAAACAGTTCAGCAAAACCCGCCAACATAGAAACTAAGTGTTGACAGGGTATGCAGTAGTCCACATCCATAGTCTGTAGCTCTCCTAAGACATTTTGCTAATTCATCTTCAGAGTCTTTATAATTACACAGTATTCAGTTTTGATCTTTTTTCTTCCCATTTGCGGCATTTTAATCTTTGGGTATTATTGTCTTGGATTTGCTTACTTCTGTATCAATTCATATCTTCTCATGCTTCTAAATTATTCAGATTCATTATTTCTTACAGCATCTTATGCTCACATAACAGTTGTTTTCTTTTAAACTGTTCCCCAGTTGAGCAAGGGTTGGGAACCTGAGGGCTTGAGGCCTCAAGGCTGCAGGTTCCCCATCCCCAAACTCTAATCCATTGATAGAAGACATAAATGGACCAATATTTTACACCCAGCACAATAGGGAAAGGTCTTTTTTCTCCCATTTCCATCATAAGGTTGCACTTCAAATGAATGAAGTAAGCAAGCAAGCATCTATTTAAGCACTTGTTATGTGCACAGCATTGTTTAGTGCTAGAGATACAAATAGAAAAGTAAGCTAGTGGGGCAGCTAGGTGGCACAGTGAGTAGAGCACCAGCCATGGAGTCAGGAGGACCTAAGTTCAAATCCAGCCTCAGACACTTGACACACTTACTAGCTGTGTGACGTTGGGCAAGTCACTTAACCCCAATTGCCCTGCCTGCAAAAAAAAAAATTTTCAAAAAAAAAAGAGAGAAAACTAAGATAGTCCTTGCTCTTGTTATTAGATACAAAAGAAATCTCTCATATTCAACCGCTTAAATGTTTTGACCTCATTGTTACAAGTTCTCACCCTAGGAAGATAGGAAAAGATTCATCAAGCAATTGAAAACTACCCAAAATTTTGACATAGGATGGCATCTATTTCATAAATTTTCTTAGCCAACTGGAACATATTAAAATTAAGAAGGATGAGTCAGTTGGAGGAGTGTCTATTAACAATGGTTTTTCTTGGGGACAGCTAGGTGGCGCAGTGAGTAGAGCACCGGCCCCGAAGTCAGGAGGACCTGAGTTCAAATCCGGCCTCAGATATTTGACACATGTACTAGCTGTGTGACCTTGGCAAGTCATTTAACCCCGATTGCCCTGTCAAAAAGCAAAAAAATAAATAAATGGTTTTTCTGTAAAAAAAAAAATTTCATAGCATTTTCATGTCATAGCATAACATTCTTGGCTTTCTACTGTGATCTATTCTCTCAGTGTCTGCCCTTCCCTTTTCACCTTGTAGAGTGTCCAACTGGTCCAGATATCATTCCCATCGTAGCCGGGGTGGTTGCAGGAATTGTGCTGATCGGCCTTGCGTTATTGCTGATTTGGAAGTTGCTGATGATAATTCATGACAGGAGAGAATTTGCTAAATTTGAAAAGGAGAAAATGAATGCAAAATGGGACACGGTGAGTTGAAAAACCAGAAAAGCAATGCTGTCCGTAAAGTGAATCTTAATATTTAAAACTTTATTCCAAAATGTCTTTTTATTCCTTAAAAATAATCTAGAATTTTAAGGACAATTTATATCTAGAAGTGATAAAAGAATACATTCTATTATAATAAACAATGAACGTATGCCTTCTAATTTTTATTGATCAAGTATGCATTTGATTTCTAAATTATATTTAGAAGTGATAAAAGAATATATTCTATTATAATAAACAATGAACGTATGCCTTCTAATTTTTATTGATCAAGTATGCATTTGATTTCTAAATTATATTTAGAAGTGATAAAAGAATACATTCTATTATAATAAACAATGAATGTATGCCTTCTGATTTTTATTGACCAAGATGCATTTTATTTCTAAATTATTTTATGTTGTGCTATGTAATAGTGCCTTTTTCAAAAATACCTAGCTTTGAGTGCATTAAAATTAAGAGGGATGAATGTCTGTTGAGAGTACATTGTTTTTAAAGAGCTACCTTTTCTGGGGGGAAAAATAAAACATCAAAATTGGGTTTTGATGCATACCATAAAGAAAAACTACTTATTTATGTTCTGGAAGACTTTCTATGTTTGGAGTTCTAGGGGGAAAGTGGTGTCTGTTCATTCAGGTCTGGATTCAGAGGAGGATTGAATTGACATTTGCCTTGGCCTCCTTCTTCTGTGGAATGTGCAGCCATCAATAATAGAGGGCTATAATGTAATTTGCATTTCATTGTCATGTTTAGAGGGTTTTTTAATGCTTACTTTCTTACATGTGTCTACATATATAGTAAGTGTTTTATTTTTGTGGTATTTGAGATTGTCACTTCATTTTCTTATTGTTGAAATCATTAGAAATTGACTTTTTTTCACTTCAGCAAGAAAATCCGATTTACAAGAGCCCTATTAATAATTTCAAGAATCCAAACTATGGACGTAAAGCTGGTCTCTAAATTTCCGTTCGTATTTTCCTTCCATTTCTGCCTTTCCTCTGCATGTGAAATTGATTCTGAATTTTTCACTGCACTGTGTGTCCTCCTATCACTCTCAGGCCTTCGCCAGTGTGGCTTTAACGGTCCTGCTGCTTTTCTTTTGCCCTTTTTGTAAGGTGTGTGTGCCAGAAAGTTTTCACAGGCTTTATTCCTAATTGCAAATTTTAACTGAATTTAAAGGTCAGTGATATTACCTTATGTAAATGAAACCATAGGATTTAGAAGGGACCTTAAAGTAGTACTACTCCCTTATTTTATAGATAGGAGTAACCAAATGGTGCATTAGATAGAGCAGTGGGCCTGGAGTCTGGAAGACCCCAGTTCAAATCAGACCTCAGACACTTAACAGTTGTGTGACCCTGTCAAATCATTTAACCTCTATTTAACTCAATTCCTTCATCTGTAAAATGGAAATAATAATAGCACCTATCTTCCATGGTTGTTGTAAGGATCAAATGAGATATTTGTAAAGCACTTAGCACTGTATCTAACACATCATAAGCGCTATATAGATGTTAACTATTATTGTATAGAAATCAAGGTGGAAGGGTTGTGGTTTGCCCAAAATCACACGGACAGTAACTAGTAGAGTCAAGGTTTGAAACCAGGCCCTCTGAATCCAAATGCATTGAATTTCTTTCTACCATCAAACAAGAGATTCATTCAGAAAGAAAACCTGAATTCTTTGGGTAGTGTTAAGAGTTCTGGTGCTTTCATCTTTGAGTTTGACATCTTTTTAAAAAAAATATGAAGTTGAAAGTCTTCAGTTGGAAATACTTGGAAAGGAACCTTTATAATAGTAATTGAATACTTCGTATTTATACGCACTTGAGAAGAGTCTCATTTGACATATTCCTTAAATACAGGCAGTAACCAAGACAAGCTCTCTTAGTGAATTTATTTTTCACCTGGCTGACATATTTACTAAAAATTTAATGTAAGATTTCAAAATTCATGAACATCTATGGCTTGCTCTACACCAGGGGTAGGGAACCTGTGGCCTTGAGGCCACATGTAGCCCTCGAAGTCCTCGGGTACAGCCCTCTGACTGAATCCAGACTTCAAAGAACAAATCCTCTTAATAAAAAGATTTGTTCTGTAAAACTTGGACTCAGTCAAAAAGACCTAGGAGGCCACATGTGGCCCCTAGGCCATAGGTTTCCCACACCTGCTCTCTACACCCAGACTATTAACTTTATAAGCCAAGAATAGAACAGTTATCTTGAAGGTCTCACAATCTATTGAGAGAAAAAACATGCAAATAACTGTAGAAACTCTGTGTGTGTCGTGTGTATAATATATATAACAAATTGAAACTCAGCTAACAGGGAATTAAGAAGATTGGGAAAGGCTTCCTGTAGAATGGATTTTAGCCAGCACTTGAAGGAATCCAGGGATGCCAAGAAACAAATGAGGAGGGGAGAGCATTGCAGACATGAGGGACAGCCAGGAAAAATGCCCCGAGTTGAATGATGGAGAATTTTGTGTGAGTGACAGCAAGGAAACTAGTGTCACTGGATTGCAAAATTATGTGATGGGGTATAAAACTATAAGAAAAGTAGCAAAAGGGTGGGGCGGGGTAGGGCTAGATTATGAAGAGTTTTGAACACCAAACAGTGTAGGATTTTTTATTTTTATCTTGGATGTGAGAGGGAGCCATGGAGTTTATTGAGTGGGGCAGTGACATGGTCGGCCTACAATTTAGGAAGATCCCTATGACAGTTGAGTGAAGAATGAGCTGGAGCAGGGAAACCTTGTGGCAGGGAGGCCAACCAGCAGGTTGTTATATGAGAGTGGGGCAGGGTCAGAGAAGAAAAGGGGGCATATGCGAGAGAAGTTTCGAAGATAACCTTGCCCTGCCATGGCAATCAGTTGGATATGTGTCTTGAGAGGGAGGGAGGAATCAAAGATGATATCTAGATTTTTAAGCCTGGAATAATGGTGGTGCCTTTGACAGTAAAAGGGAAGTTTGGAAGAGAAATTATAATGAGTTCAGTTTTCTTATTTAATCTTCACAAGCACCCTGGGAGGCCGGTCAAGTGGTGGTTGTTACCTCTACTTATAGTTAGGGAGAAAAAGGCCATAGAAAAGTGAAGTGTTACGAAGTCAAGTTAATAAATGCCCAAGAACTAGAATCTGAATTGAAACACGGGCTTAGTGATTGCTGTTATTGCTTGTTTGATAAATCACAGCGTTAAACAGAAATAAGCCTGTTCTTCCCAGGTGCAGTATAGAGAGTACTTAGGTCCCCTCAGAGTTACTAATACACAGTAACTTTTTTTTCTTCTTTAAATTTTTAATCCTTTGATTAAACAGAAAGCACATCACTCTTTTAGACCAAACAGTCCTTAAACCGAAAAAACACACACAGAAAGGGATGAGAGTGGGGAAAGATGGACAAAGTATTAACATGATATGCAAAGCATACAATAAAAAGATACTTGTCATGTTACTACTGAAGCTAAGATTTCCCTACTATGTGCTCTAATGTATGTAAACTAAATTATAGCACATCCCTCAGACATAGCACCTTGGCCCATCAGTAGGAGCTTATTCAGACCTTGGACATTTTATATCAAATTAATCCTTCTTTCCTGTCTTCTTCTCACCTCACCCCCTTTTTTAAAAAATAAATTAGCATAAACTCAGAGAAAATAGGTGCCAGTGGAATCACAAATGGTAAATAGCACAGCTGGGATTTGAACCCAGATTCTCTTATTCCAAAGTCAATATTCTTTACATGCTGCCTCTTATGGTCAAGGACAGAGAAGATATTTTGTTGTATAGTATTAGACCTTGTCGAAAGTTTTTAACTAGATCAGAAAAACATTGATGGGGCAGACACTGAGATGTGGAAATAATTTTCATATGTGTACCCCCCCATTTGATGTTATTTTGCACTGTATTGAGATATTGATTTACCTATGGAATGGTAAATTTACAGAAACCATCATTTAATAAATTCTTAAGAATTTTTTTACCAGGCACATTAAAGTATCAATTTGTTAAAAATAATTATTTCTTAGGTGTTTCTTGAGTTCATGAGCCAGTTTTAGAATTTTTCAAATGACAATCTTAGTAGACAATTCTCTTAAAAGTTAATAAATTTTAATATTATTTTTTATAAAATACTACTGTTATTAAGGCTTCTACTGGTTTACATATGACTTTTAGTGAAAAAAGTATTGGGCTGGGATTTAGGAAAACTAAGTCACTAAATAACATTCCCTTAATCAGGGAAAGACTTTCTCTGGAACTTAGATTTTGAAAGTCTTCAGGTTGAAGGGACTGGATTTAGAATGCTTTGAGAAAATAATAAATTTTATTTATAATTGTAGTCAATATACAAATTAGGACAGAATGGAAGTAATTCTTTTGCATAAAATATTCAGTCTATAGAATTTAAGAGCTCTTTGGTTTTCTTCATTCATTAATGAAATCTTAGCAAGTTACTGTAAGAATATATTCCTAGATGTCATTTCTCAGCATAAATAGGAGCAGCGGAAGAAGGTGTTGTGAAATACTTTGTAAATTTGGGACTAGACTGCCAAGAAAGTGTTGATTGTTTTGAGGGAGTTGTGAAGTTTCAGGAGCACTGTGTAGTGTGAAGATTCAGTGTTGAGTAAGACACAGACTCCCAGGGCTTGGGTGGAGTTGAGAGGTAAGTAAGTCTATCTTCCTGAATAGACCCAGATGGCTGATGCAGCTGCCCTTCACTTACCCATTCAAAGAAGAAGCCACTCATGTCACTTCATTCAGGAGAGGAATCTTTATTTTAGTACATTGCCAGAATTTTTGGT
This sequence comes from Phalanger gymnotis, assembly GCA_028646595.1. Taxonomy (NCBI): domain Eukaryota; kingdom Metazoa; phylum Chordata; class Mammalia; order Diprotodontia; family Phalangeridae; genus Phalanger; species Phalanger gymnotis. Next base: position 54,137,117 of record CM053623.1, on the reverse strand, counting down.
TTAATTTTTGTGATATTAATGCCTCGCTCCCCATTCCTACCCTTCTCCTTTCCTTTCCACCTAACAGAAACTAGTCTGGGTTATTTTTATTTTCTTTTGAATTAAAACCAGGCCTAATGGTTTCATTTGGACAGGCATGTGCTCTTAGTTTAATTTGACCTGCTAACTTTGCATGTTAGGTTTTTTGCTCATTTGGCTTTACCTTGAAATTACTCAGTGAAATGTTTGATTCTGCAATGAATTTTTCTGATATGGTAAGGTCTTCCATTAAACTGTTCCATTTGAGTCTATCAATATTATCCGAACTCGATTCCACTCTTTTATGAGAAATTATGTCAAACCAATATATAGAAAACTCATAAATATAAACTCCTTTTCTTTTATGTAAATATATAATATAATAACCAATAATAAAATTATTATAAATGGGAAGCACCTACAAAATCAATTCTTCGCTTTGTGGTCTGAAGCTAGCATGTTCATACTACTAAACTATATTTTTTATTAAAATAGATTTTTAAAATATTTTTAGTTCTTTATTATTTAAATATTCTCTGTATCTCTTACCTTTCCTCTCACCTTTGCCATCTCTTATGGCAAAAAATTTAAAAAAAAAAGAAAGAAAAAATAAACAAGTAAGGGGGGGGCGGGAATCAGTAAATCCAGTCCGTACATTGGAAAAAATCTGACAGTATATTCAACATCCCACACCCGTGGACCCTATACCTCTGGCAAAGGAATGGGAAGAGGGACCAAATCTCTTATTTGAGACCAACCTTTGAACCTTATTTTTAAAAAAATGAATCATAATAAATGGGATATTGTGCTTATTTTCACAACATCTCTGTAAGAAAAGGCAACCTCTCTCCTTATTTAGAAGAGGAAGAATGGGGGTAGAACAAGTTTAAATGATTTGTAAAATCAACAGTACTACTATGGTTTCCTAGCTCCCACGATGTACATTTCCGCCCAGCTCCACAGCATCTTTGTTAAATGTATAAAATACCACTTTTATAGGCCCTGCTCTGTCTCTGAATGTCTGTGACATCAGGATAAGTCAGTCGAGTTACTGTGGTTTATTTCATAGTCCACTACAGATTTTTTTGATGACAGGATATTTTGTGTGTGTGTGTGTGTGTGTGTGTGTATACACATATACAGATACACACATATATACATATATATACTCATATATATGGTGAAATACTATTTCTTTTACATATCATTTTGTTGTGCATCTAATCTTATACATTCCCAGCACCCCTTGTAGTCACATAATATGTGACTACATAATATGTCACCCAAAAAAGACCTGCATAAACATTTCACTGTGACAAAAATGACATTTTCTGAAGCTATCTACAAATCTTTTTAAATGACATCTATAACTTCTATAGAGTACATTCTGCTGCACTAGAATGTTTCAAGTGTGTCACCAGATAAGCCTATCATATAGAGTTACTGTATCACATTTTTTATACTACTTCCCAAAAAAGAAGAGCAAACCGATGCACAAGTATAATTGTAGCTGCTGTTTAAATGGGATCAAAGAAAACGTATTTTCCTTCATAAAATGCAGCTGCTAGTGCGTGCTGGAAGTTCTTGCATAATTTCTTGGCTACATGGTTTGGGATCAGCTTGGTAACTCATCTGATACAGGTGGATTACTATGTAGGCTTTGAAAATATATGTGGTTTTAGATCTCTTGCCAGGATGTTAAGTAATACGTTGTTGCCATATTTGAAATAAAAAACCTAAATGAGTTTATGAAGAATGATGTAATTATCATTTTACTCATCTTTCATAATTCAATAACATTATTTATTGACTCAGTCTGTATGATTTTTATGGTAAGTTTACCCTGAAGACTCCTGAGCTCTCTAAACATGCCGGGGAACTCTCACTATCCCCCCAAATGAGAGTTCTTACCATAGAGGTAGAGGAACCAATACTTTAGATGTCTTTCCATTCATTCATTTAACAAATGTTGATTTGTTGCTTGCTCTGAGTAGGATTCCATGCCCAGTAATAGAGTAAATAGCAATACAGTCAGCTAAACTGCAGAAGAGTTAGGTTTTCTTTCAGTCATGCATAAAAGTGGCCACCGAAGAAATACAGATATAAGGTGCATTCCTTGCTCAGGATAAAAGACTTAAAGTCCGCCTCTCAGGAAAGAGTGAACAAAGTCTGAGCATGTTTGATAAAGCGCTAGTATGTTTGAATGCCTTTAAATTTTTTTTAATTGATGATTTGTAAATACCACTGTCCCTTTTAAGTAACAGCTCTTACACCCTCACCCCCCCACACACACACACCCCATCACCAATGCAACTCTCCCTTGAAACAAAGGGACAGTTAAGGCAAATCAAAGATGGTTGACATAGAGTGCACTAATCCATGTCTGTTGTCTGCCTCTTTACTGGGAGGAAACCCTCTGGAATCAGGTCATTACGTTAATATGAAGTCTGATATATTTTAGTGTTCTTTCATTTTTGTGATCCTTGTGTATTGTTTCCTTGGTTCTGCTGCTTTCTTTGTTCTGCATCAGTTTGTGCTTCTTACCAACAAGTTTCTTTGAATTCTTCACATTTGCCAATTCCATTGTATAACTTGAGGACTTTTTTATTCAACCAATAGAGAAAAGCTTTGGGTCTGTTGTGATTTTTTTATTAATGCTTATTCCTGATTAAGGAAAAACTCAAAAGGCAAAATGGATATAGAAACTTATTTATATTACAGTAGTTTTTGTGTGGTGTTTTGTCAAATAGCTTCACTTTACAATATGACTAATTTATTTTTACCCCTTTCTTTTTAGGGTGAAAATCCAATTTACAAGAGTGCAGTGACAACTGTGGTCAACCCTAAGTATGAGGGCAAATGAACACGCTTATGCAAGTGCACAACATTGTTTGCTGGGGCAGTTTTTATAGTCACAGTAAGATAGCTTTAGGGCAGTACCGCAGTGACTTTACTAACTCATTATGTGTATGTGTTTCCTATGCAGGTTTTGAAAATGTACAGTATGTATAATTTTTTTTGCAAATACAGTTATAATCAGTGCCAGGGACTGACAGAAAACTTGAGATAGGATCTTGATCCTAGTCAGCTGAGGTCACATTGTGCCTTTTTGACCTTTTCCCTCCTGAGCTATTGATACCTAGGTCTTTAGGAAATAAAAGATACTGCGAAGAACACTTCGAGAGGGAAATGGTTAAAGTAATCAGCATGATGAGGTCTATCCATTAAGTATTAAATGGAATTTTAGCTTTACAAAAATATCAGGGCTTGAGTTTGCAAATACATTGAATCCAAAGTAATTGCTTAGCTATTAGCTTAGTTAGAAATATTGCTTTTAAACTTATCTTATTGAGATTTGTCTGTGAGGCACCTCTGATTGATTACATTGCTGTAACTTAGGCAAGTTGAGAATTAAATGCGTAAAAAGTTTTTGAAATATTTGATTAGTATTTTCCTACTATTTAAAGGAAGACTAAAAAATGTGGAATGGATTGAAAGTGTTAGGAAGGAGAAAAATAGCTTTAAGAAAAACAATCCATATGCTGTTTTCAAGAGTTACTGGTTTGTACACAGTAACAGCAATATTGTTCAATGAAGAATTGTAAATGACTTAGCTATTCTCAGCAATACAATTATCTAAGACAATCCCAAAGGACTAATGATGAAGCATACTGTTTCCAGAGAAAGAAGTGATACTGTTTGAATACAGACTGAAGCATGCTATTTTTCACTTTCATTTTTTTCTTTTATTCGAATTTTCTTGTACAAAATGACTAATCTGGAAATATTTTACATAATTGCACATGTATAACCTATATCTGATTGCTTACCATCTAAGGGTGGGAGAATGGGAGGGAGGTATAAAATTTGGAACTCAAAACTTTAAATACATTTAAATTTTTTTTTTAAAGTTACAGTGCCTAGTAACTTTTATGCCTTTATTTGTAAATTCAAGCCGGGACCTGTAATACTGCAAACTATCCTGCAAAGCAGTCCTTGAAAAATATTATTTACATAAAGGCCTTAATTCATGTGGTGTCTGCTGACTGGGGACTTTTTAGTTTAAAGTGCTTTTATTCTATTTTGTTGAAAGCATGGTGCTTTTGGTCACCATTTCTAATCTTACTGTTTTTTGTAAAATTTTGTATTGACACTTTTCCTTTGCCACCTGCCTGAGCTGTAAATTCTGCCTTTTCAGCAAACACAGGAGGTTTTACTGTGGTGCACAGGATGGTTGCTCTCCTCTCTTATTTTCAACAAGTGCCATAACAGAGCATTGTACATTTGCCTCTGGCCATTTGAATTGCCCGTCTTGTTCCCTAATAGTCACATTCTTGTTTTAAGTGCCTTTTTGTTTTAACAGTTGTTCACTTTTTACAATGCTATTGAAGTTATTTATTGAATAAAAATGCCTAAAACACCCTAATTAAATGTGTTCTCTTTGTATATATGTTCCTCTCTCTACTCCACCCCAAAACTTTTGACAGGTTGAACATGGAGATGGGGAGATTAATGCCTGAGGATGCAGACTGGTGTTCTGGAAATGTTGGTGCTAGGGTACTACAAAATAATGAGTTCCTGACTTGTTGCTTCATAAGCGTTGTGTAGGGCTGGGAAACAAAGGAGCAACCCTTAAAGCTGGGACAGATGCACCCCCAAAAGGAGAAATGGCTCTTGTGCCCTAGGACAGCCCTTTGCAAAGTATACAAATGGAGTGGATTGAGGAAGAGAGGAAATGGAAAGAGAACCATGGAGATAATGAAGACAGAAAACAAAAAGGCAAATGGAAGTAGTGAGCCCACCTGTCCAGGAATATTATAGAAGGCATTCCTGGCAGTGGATGGGAGATGATGTCTAAAGTTCTTTCCAGTTCGAAGATTCTCTATAGCAGCTGTTCTGTGTCCAGCTGTCCTCCTTTGCTCGAGTGCAGCCCACTCAGCACATATGTATGTTCCAGGACATACTGTTTATGAAGTATGGCACAAGATGCCCTGAAGGGCTCAGAAATCCGATAGGGGGATTGATACAAGGTTCAGGTATTCCACCCTACTGCCAGTGGAGCACGTGACATAACTTGTCACTATAAAATCCTTTCTGGCTGTTACACCAACCAGTTTTTCCTCAGTTATGTTTGTTAAATATTAAATTCTTTGCCCAGTTTTTATTTCTAGGCTTATCAAATACTAATCTTTTTACACATTTGGTTGAATATCCATTGTATCTATTCGTTCAGTATGTTTCTCTTTTTCCCCCAGTGCAAGCGGTCTTGAAGCTTTATGTTATGGGAGATAAATTGTACCTCACAAATTGATATTCTGTCTCATTTTTCTAGGTAAATTTTATGATGTTTAATTCTTGAATCTCTCATTTTTAAAATTTTTGCTGAAATATAAATTAATTTGGGAAATGTAATTTTTTTTACTATAGTCACCTGACCTATGAACATTGAATGCTCCTTAGTTATTTAGATCCTCCTTTGTTTTGGTTAATCTGATTTTATTGATGTCCTCCTATAGGTCCTGTACATTCCTATTTAAGTTAATTCCCAAATACTTCATAGTTTCTGTTATTATATTTGGATTATTTTTTATCTTTATTAATAAGAATGTAGATGATTTTATGGGTTAATTTCATATTCTGCAACTCGTTTGGTTTTGGGGTTTAGACAATAACATTTTGGCCCTTTATTTCCCATATTAGTCCCTGTAACAATAATATTCTATCTTACTGTATTTGCTAGAATTTCTAGTAGTAAATCAAATAAAAATGGTAAGTTGAGGTATCCTTGCTTTATACTTTTTTTTATACGAAATAGTTCTAAGGTTTTTCCAGTGCATATTGTATTGATTCTGGCCTTAGAGTAGATAATCTTTTATTGTGTTGAAGAAAACTCCCTCCGTTGTTCTTTTTAGAGTCTTTACCATAAATAAATGTGGAATTTTATCAAAGGCTTTTTTCCTGTATCAGTTGACAAATATTTTCAGCTTTTTGGATTATGTATTTTATTATGTTACTTATGTTTCTGACATGAATTAGCATTGCAGGTTTATCTCGTTTAATGCTAAATCATTTCCTTAAATCTAGCTTCCTAGCCTCATGTGCCAGGTCATCTTGTGGGGAGGGGTCCTAGAGGTGAGGTTGGATCAGCTTCAATGGAAGGATGGTGTTCTATGATGCTCCATCAGGCCTTGTGTCTCAGCAGGGTGGGCATGGTTGTTGTGTGGGGTGGGAGTTGGGAAGGACCTGGGATCTGTATAAATGGTAGTGGCTGGTCTTGTGCTTCATTTAAATGGAGGGGATGGGTCCTGAGCTTATTTAAATAGTAGTACAGGGTCCTATCCTCAAATAAGTTATGGTGGGTCAGGTGCTTCACCAGGTGGGCCAGTCTAGGAGCCTGGCTGCAAATAGGTCTTCTGTCCCAGCTGAGTTTGGCTGCAAGTGGATGTAGAGAGTTGAGTCAGAGGATGGGCCCAGGTCCTGCTGGTTGCGAGGCAGCCCTGGGGTCGCTGTCAGCAGAAGTCGAAATGGTCCACACGTAATACAAGAGGGAGGAGCTCCTGATGATCCCCTGAGCAGTGGGAGACATGGAGGTGATCAGCTCATGATGCATGTATGGTCAACCAGTGGTGGCCCTTGACCAGTTCCTGAGGACCAGGATTAGGCCGATGGTCTGCATCTGAAGTACGCTGTGCTCAGCCAGCAGGTACCATGTGTGCCGGATCTTCCAGTGCTGAGCACAATGGTATTTACATTGCCAGAGCCATTGTTTGTGGATGTTCTCTGGTGTTGCTTTCCTCACTTCATGTACATTTTCCTGTTTTCCTGAATTATTCCTATTTGCCACAGATCTTGTTTCATAATCACATTTAACAGATTTTAATAGTTTATACTTCATCAGAATATAGCAAATCTGGTGATATAAGCTAGATAGAATTAGATCATTTGAATATTTTCTTAACTGTAGTACATCTTGGCTTTTCTGGCATGAAAATTTTTCCTGGAGGTAAATTGTGATCCTGAAAATAAAGCAATAGGGAGATTTTTTGAAAATTCAAATTCCAGAATTATCTGTATTTACAAACATTTAAATGAATGTTATTGCTCAGTGGGCAAATTCGGCAATGTTTCTAGGGATTTTGCAAAGTCTAATTAAGTGAACTTTCACTCTCAACAATATATATATCCTTTCTTTGGAATCTACTAGATTCAACTATTCCTGTCAGATATGAATGCTGCTGGATGGGCTTTGGCCTTGTAGATATCACGAAACTGCTAAAGAGGGGCTGTCTAATATTTAGAACTGAACAAGTACAAGGTCAAGCAGAATTCCTGCAGGTCCCCTGCAGTCTGCCACCTGCTGATGTCCTCCTAGCCACTCTCATTGGTGAACTTTATCAGACTGTATAATTATCTCATTTTTGTAGCTATTTACTCCTGTTCTTGGTGCTATGATGAAGGTCAGGGACCTAGTATCACTCAATAGCTTGTCCTTGAATGCTGCCTAGAAGCTACTTGCATTTATTTAGAAGAACCTGCTCTGTGAATGTTTAGTTAATGAATGAATTTCCTTGATAAAGAGTCCTGGGTAAGAGCTATCTTCTAAATTGCTTTTTTTTTCTTGAAATAGAAAGGGGAAACTGACCTTTATGCTCACTGATAGCTAAATTTTCCCTTTAATAAAGGCCAGATTAATTTGGACCTTTTTGGTGTGGGGGTAGTGGGGGTTACCTCTGGCCTTTTTATTTTTTTTCTTTCTTACCCTTAATCTTCTTCACTTGCTGTCTATTCTTGGCCTTTACCTTTCTAATACTCTCCAATGATTTCATGCATGACCCCTGCTTCAATGCAAGTACAGTTGTCCCAAAGGTCATTTGGAAGAGCCAGTTGGTACAGCGCAGTATCAAACTGATGGGCAGAGGTTGTGCCAGCAAATCCATATGAGAAGCTTTCCTCACACGGCAAATGAGCCACTTCAGGACCACTCCCCACTCCAACCCCTCCCTGGTGTTTGTTTATACTATGCTGTACTAAAAAAAAAAATTGTTTTGTGTATAGAGTGATGGTGGCAGCTCTGATTGTGGTGTGGATACATAAACCCAGTGGGGAAATTTCTTCCGCTATTATAGTTTGACCACTAATCTCTAACTTAGGGTTTTCAGAGAATTTTTCTGGGGGCATTGAAAGGTGAAGTGACATGGTCACAGAGCTAATCTATACATAGTGGGATTTGAATCCAGTTCATTACTCTAGCCAATATGTCATGCAGTCTCCCAAAAGAATGACATGGCAAAGCATGATATTATTTAAATTTTGAACACCCCGTGACATAGACACATTTTTGGTCTAGGGTCTTGGCTCAGTTGTACCTCCAAGCCTCTGGCTATATCATGTTCTAGTTTTGTTAATTGCATTTACATCTTTCTTAGAAATGATAGGGTTTTTGTAGTTATGGGAAATACACAGACACAAGAAATCACTAAAAAATAATTATTTACTTGATTTAGAACCTTCTGTTTTGTAATGGATGCACAAACATCTTCCTGAGACTAAATGTCAAACATGAGGACAAATTAAACAGGGTTAGTTATACACCCATTAGCAATGCACACAGAAGAGGAGGCTTCGATTCTAACTTCTCTTTTTTTCAAAAATAGAATTTAAGCCTTCTCTTCCTATGTAGAAGGTGTCAATGATCTCCTATAGTTCAATCAACTTTGTTCTGCTCTACAGTGTATCAGTAACATACTAACTGATGGCAATGAATATACACCCACAATATATAAATTTTAGGGGACCTAAATAATTCTTTCAAACATAACTATTAAATGTCTAAAAGAATGTAAGTCAAAAAAAACTAGCTTGGATTTACCATGAAACTTACCAAAATCCAATTGTCATTAAAAATATGGGCAATTTATATTTCATTGATTATTTATACCTACTACAGAAAAATAGTTGAAATGAAAAATATTTTTTAAATTTGACTTGACTTTTGCAAAGAATTAAAAAATGCATTTCCAAATGCATTTTGCAAGTTACTCACCTGTATTTTGGGCACTGGCAAAATGGTCCAAGCATTGACAACACACATAAACCCTATAAAAGGAACATTTTTCATTTCTTCTGTAACAATGTAATTTTAACATCTCAGAAATATAAACTAAAAGGGAAGTCATTCTGAGCTTTAATACCGGGTCATAGGGCCAGCTAAGGAGTCCTAATATGGACAGAGCCCTAGACCTAGATTCAGGAAGACCCAAATTTAAAATCCTCTCCCAGACATTTACTAGCTGGGTAACCCTGGGGAAGTATTCAACCTCTCTCTCTGCCTCATTTCCTCCTCAGTAAGTTGGGGCTCCAATAGTCTTGCAAACCTTAAAGTGTTAGGCAAATGCAAGCCATCAGTATTATTGTGTTTTATGATTAGTATGCAGTGAGGTAAGATGGAAAGAGCACTGTCTCTGGAGACCGAGGGCCTGGGTTCAAATCCTATCTCTTATCTGAAGCTTACTCCCTGTGTGAACCAGTGAAAATTAGTTCACTTCTCTGGGCCTCAGTTTCCTCACTTGTAAAATGGGGAGAGAAAAGTTGGACCAGATGCCATCAGATGTACCTTCAGCTCTAGATCTATGACTCAGTTATTATTATGCGATAATATAAGAATATATCGAATATGAATATAGCAGAATCATAGATTCTTAAAACTGGGAGGATGCTTAGAAATCACCTAATTCAAAGGGAACCTGCGGGACCACACATGGCCCTCTAGTTCCTCAAGTGTGGCCCTTTGACTGAATCCAGACTGCACAGAACAAATCCCCGTAATAAAAGGATTTGTTCTGTCCAATTTGGTCTTAAGTCAACAGGCTGTACCTGAGGACCTAGGAGGCCATGTGTGGCCTCAAGGCTGCAGGTTGCCCACCCCTGACCCAATTTAACTGGGAAGTGCCATAACCACTTAGCATAAGATCTACAATCCAGACTCCCAAAAACTATTCGCACTCCACCACGCTACCTCCCTCCCTCCGGAACTTAAGTATCAATTCTACAGATCAATTTGTGCATATGTGTGAACATCTGTCCTTTCAATCCTGATATCTAGTCTTTCTCAAATACAATCTCACTCTATTTTTCACTGCTGTTCTCCAATGTGACCACGGCTACTCTTTTCATTACCCATCCATCCATCTCCTTCACTGTAGAATCTGGCTTTCCCTATCCATCTACTGAGGCTGAGCTTGCCAGGCTGATCCAGGACATGTTTCCAAATCTAAACATTTTAATTCTCTATCCACGTTGACCTTTCCAGGGCATTTGATATTAAAGTCTCTTTTGTCTTGGTTTCTAGAACCCTGCACTTCTCATATTCCCCGCAATGCCTCTGTTCTCTCCCTCTCTGCTAACCCCAAACACTCTGAGGGTTCCCTATAGGCTCTGACTTAGGTCCTTTTAAATATATATATATGTATGTATATATATATATACACATATATATACATATATATACATATATATATATATTTTACCAATTAGTTCATCTGTTCTCAGGGTTTCTCTCTGAGCACAGGACTATCAAATCTGCTGGCCATAAATTGTCATTTGTGCTACCATTTTTATTTGCAAATTCTACATTTTGTGTGCAATTGGATGGCCCACTATAATCTCAAACTCAGTCTGTCCCAAAGTGAATCAGTCATTTCCACGCTGAAACTGACTGGGCCATACTGCCTCGCTTTATTTATCTAGGAATATGTTGTATGTAATAGAATGCAAGTTTCTTGAGGGCAAAGGCTGTCTCTCTTGGATAATGGCATCCCTAGTGCCTAGAACTTCATTGATTGATTGATTGGTTGGTTCTTAAAAAGTGCACATTTCTTTTGGTGGTACTACCATTCTTCCAGGGTCTCCATCAAGAAACCTTGTTTCTCATTTATAACATATATAATCTGCACCAAGTGCTGTCTTTTATTCTCTTGAAATGTCTCTCAGATTAGTTCCTTCCCTCCCCTCCCCTTCCCTCCCCCCTCCTTCTCTTCCTTTCCCTTCCCATGGCTACCACCCTATTCCAGGCCTCCATCATCTCATGCCAGGCTAGTCTCAGCAGTCCCCTAAGTGGTTTTCCTACCTGTTCTGCTCTTCTACTTTCTTTTCTTCTTTTCAGGTTATGCTTAATTCTTTTCCCCCTTGTGTCCTTTTTTTTTTTTACCCCTTGATAGAATACCTCTTTGTTTTGTTTTAACCCCAAAGAGTTAAAATATGCATAACTTACACAGCCTTGAGAGCCCAGGGTCCCCACCAAGCTATAATGAGGCATTGCAGTGGGGCTGTGTAGAGGATACCCCGTTACAAATGAACAAGGTACAGAATGTGGCAGCTCCCTAAAGGTGAGGAATTAGTGTCTTTTATAAGCACAATGATTTTAATATGATAAGGAAATTTACTTGTTTTCAAATTCAAAATTCCAAGATGCCAATAAAATAGTTTAGTTTTTAAGGATTAAATTTTCAAGTTGGTTGATACTTCGTCCTGCTGATGAAGTCTTACTCAAAATAATTCCACCAAAATTAAATGATTCAATGAGAAGTATCATACAGGTACTGGAAAAAATGCACGACCTAGGTGAAAGTGGGTTGATCCCAGCATGTTGCTTCAAATTGCATGTGTTGGTCTTTCATAGTTTAAATACTTCACATTAGCATATTTACCAGCAATATATGAAGCAATATTTTGTTAATACCATAAATTAAATGTAATTACCTGGACATATCATCTCCTTTTGTCTATTGAAGGTACTGGTGCCAGGAGTAAAAGATCTCTCTTGCTGCCTCTGTACCTTGGATGATAATTCACTTTCCTTTGCTGCTTACATTAAAAATAAGCACAGTGTCATCACATTAAAAGAGAAAGAAATCAAATCAAGAATGGGAAAGAATGCTCAAATAAGACTTTAATTCCTTTGTAATTAACAGCTTCTCTTTTTATTCCTACATATCTCATACTTTTCAATTCCCTTCAATAATTACAACTAAGGAATTACATTGATGGTAATTTTAAAAATAGAACAAAGCCAAAATATATCCACTTGTGGATATTGGACATTGTAGCCACTGAATGTTTATTAAACTAAGCTATTAAAAAATTCTAGCCCTGACTAGTATGCACATTCAAATTAAGTCATTCAAATTAAGATGACTGAGCATTCTAAGGGCTAGTAATGGGGATGAAATAGGCTGCATAGTCCTACAGAAATGCAGTGACACCAGGTTAAAAAAAAATGACTGCAGGGCAGTTCAAAAGAGTGCCATAACCACTTTGAGCTATAGAGCAATAATTTTTCTTCTTTTTTTAAAAAAATGCCCCCTACCCTCCCAATTACATGTAAAAACAAATTTTAACATTCAGGTTTTTTTTTTAATTTTGAGTTCCAAATTCTATTCTTCCTTTCTCCCTTCCCCACTCCCCGAGACAGTAAGCAACCTGATATACGTTATACATGTGCAATCATGTATAACATTTTTATATTAGTCATTCTGTGGAAGAAGATTTGAACCAAAAAAATAAAAGAAGGAAAGAGTGAAAAATAGTATGCTTCCCTCTGCATTCAGACTCCATCAGTTCTTCCTCTGAACGTAGATAGCATTTTTTCATCCTAAGTTTTCTGGAATTGTCTCGCATCATTGTATTGCTGAGAACAGCTGTCATTCAATTGATATTGTACAATAATGCTATTACTGTGTACAACATTCTCCTGGTTCTGCTCACTTCATCCTGTATCAGTTCATGTGAGTCTTTCCTTTTTCTCTGAAATCATCTTGCTCATCATTTCTTATAGCACAATTATATTCCGTTACAATCATGCACCATAGCTTATCCAGCCATTCCCCAGTGGACGGCCTTCCTCTCAATTTCTCTAGCAACAATTAACACACTATACTTCTAGTATGTTTAGCCTATTAATCTGAATGGGGCAGGTAGGTGGCACCATAGTGCACAGAGTGCTGGGCCTGGAGTCAGGAACATTCATCTTCCTGAGTTCAAAGGTAGCCTCAGACAATTAACTAGCTGTGTGACCCTGAGCAGATCACTTAACCTTGTTTGCCTCAGTTTCCTCATCCCCAAAACAAGCTGGATAAGGAAATGGCAAACCATTTCAGTATCTTTGCCAAGAAAACTCCAGATGGGGTAATGAAGAGTTGGACACAACTGAAAAACGACTGAATAGCGTTAATCTGAATGAATAATTAAGGACCAAAATGAAAAGTAGAATACATTTTGCTGAATGACATGGCAGAGCTTTTCTTTATGTTAGGAGACACACTTCTCATCAGGATGTTAAAATCTACAGCACAGATATAATCTACCCAAGTCTCCAATTATTCAATTGTGGTATACACAGTTTGTGGGCTTACCACGGAACATACCCAGTATCATAATGTTTCCATTGGAGAATGTCTTCAGAGGCCTATTGGAGATGCCAAAAACAAATGTCCTGATACAATAGGAGAGAGAATCTTCAGTGACTTCCCTAGCTCCCTGTCATAAGGAGGGTTTCAAATGTTGGGAAAGAAGAGAATGGAGAAAGGGAAGAAATACCAAAGGGTAGTGACAGCCAACCAAAGAGAATTGGAGTGGTCATTCAGATAGGAGAGTATTTAAAACCCAAAAGGACCACAAAGATATAGAAAGAATGCATGTAGAAGCCTATGTGTTTTGTTCTTCCAAAGGGCAGAGGTTAGCGAAGACAGGAAATGAGAGTCTCCTGCCATTGTAACTCATCTCCACCCTCCAAATCATCTTCCATTTACTCCCCTTCCTTCCTTCCTTTAGCCTCAAGGGTTGGTTTGTCTGCTTCCAACCTCCTCCTCTTCTGCTCCTTCATGGAAGAGAATGGATCCAAGACCCACCAAAGTCCCCATACTCTCCTATCCCTAAAGCCACTAAGTTTTTATAGCTTACCCAGTGGGAAACAGAAAGGGAGTTAAAAGGTTTCTTTGTACTTTTTTTTAGTGTGTATGGGAAGGCAAAGGTAAACAGTTTTATAAGAGGCTCTGAATATACACACCCTCTGCATTTCAGAGAAAAAACCAGACTTGCAGGTGACAGAGAGGGTGAGGGGACATTGTAAATGAGACCGACCCTAAGACCAGGATCGCAGTGGTTTTTGAGGAAACCAATGAGTGCTGAGAGATTGGGCTGGATGTGGGGAGGAAAGTGTAGTGAGGGGTCCTCGACAGAAGCAGATTCCATCCCTAGGGTGCTCCAACTGGGGTGGCCATTCCAAAGGCACATATGTGAGGCAGATGGACCCAACTTAGACACTATTTATGTTCTCCTGTACTCTGTCAATCACAGAAATGAGGACATGACATTTAAGGCTGACTCACAGGGTAACTAACTTCTCATTTCTCCTTAATTAAATCCCTTTCCACAACATCTCAATAGGCATTAAATTATCGTATTCCTAAATTACCTGCAAAGAATTTACTTAATGGAGGAAAATGCCTGGTCCTAAGGCAGTTCTTTTTGTCTGGTGGAGCCATTGTCACTGGTATCTTCAAATCGAAGATCTTCAAGGAGGAAGCCTGTGTTTTTACTTGCTCTAAAACTTCAGATGGAAAAACAGGTGAAATGAGACATTTGGTTTTGTTAGGACACGCATAGGCTAATTAGTTTTATCTAAAGGGAGTGTTGAGCAGGAGGAGAGAAAAGAGGTATTGGCAACAGGGTACTGCCCTCATGTAGTGTGCCTGCCTGTATAGAGACAAAGATGAGCTGGGCTAGGATCTCGCCTCAGCCTCACTGGTCAAAAGAGAAGTGGGGCTAATCAGAGCGCACAAGCAGGCTCTGCCCCTCCATCTGCAGGAGCCAGCCAGGTGAGAGGGCACAAAGGCAGAGACAATGGGCAATTCTACCAGGGACCTCCTTTTTATTGCCTAAGCTAAGGAAAATCTGGGACTCTGAAACTATGGCCCTTTAGTCTTTAACCCCCCAGAGTTCCTGGGGCTTATAAGAAAGTATGTGTTGGAAAGACTGGACTATGGAAGAGACCACTAAGGATTAGCATCTACTCTAATGCCTCAGTCAGAATTTCTACAAACCAATCACTGAGAGCACAGAGGATGATTCTCCGATCGTGGCGTGCGTCTGGGGCTTCTTGGGTAGAGCATATTTACCTTTCTTATGAAATGGAGACAAAGGGATCTTTTTCGCTGGGCACGCGTGTGGTGCTGAGGTCCGCTTACCCTGACTGTCCCTTCTGTCCTCCAAGGTATCTGCATTGACAAGTAAAGGAGAAAAGCAAGGCCACCTGACATCTTCCCTCATTGGCCCAGTCTGTCCGTAGCCCTCTCCACACTGCTGACTTGTACTTTCTACCTTCTCCAACTTCTGCCCCGATGCCTCGTTCCAACAGCTACGTGAACTTTGCTGTCTTCACTCACTCCTCGGCCTGTGGAGCCTCTGCTCTCTAATCTCTTTTCCCATGGCCTCATGAAACCTCATCCAAACTACACTAGGGACCCTTTGGTTCGACTTCTCCTTCTGGCATGTGCCAGGGACAGTCACAAATGAGGAGGAGGATAGCCAGCCCTCTAACACCTGCCTCTCGGGACTGTTGGGAGAAGACAATGCAAGTGAGTGCTACGTTAAGGGCATGAGACTGTACTTGAGTCAGCAGAACCTAAATTCAGATCCTGCCTCAGACACCTGCCAGATGTTGGACCTTGGACAAGTCACTTAATTTCTCTCTGCTTCAGTTCCCCCATCTCTAAAATAGGAATAATCATGACCTCTATCACAGTGTTGTCGCAAGGATCAAATGAGCTGACATTATCTGAAGTGCTCCGCAAGCCTTTGAGCGCTATGTAAACGCCAGCTAATAATAATGTCATGTCAACTATTATTATCCCTTCCAATTTCAGGAGTTGGTTGGAAGAATTACACCATCTAAGAGTATTTGTGCCTTAGGAACTGCTAAAGACAGCCCCATCTGGGCTCATAAGTAGATCAGTTTAAATTTGTAAGTTATATAAGGTTATCAAGAGAGATGTTATGAAGGTAGAATCGACAAGATTGGACTGATGGGAAGTGGTTGGGGGTAGAAGGGAAGAGTGAGGAATCAAGGATTATATCTAGGCTATGAGCCTTGGGTGACTGGGAGAATAGTGGTACCCTTGACAAAATAGGAAAGAATGGTGTTGGGAGAAAACATGAGTCCAGTCTTGGACATGTTGAATTTAAGATAGGAGTGGACTAGAACAATCTCAAACCAGCTCACAGGTGCTGACTGTTCAGTTTTCAGTGTGAGTGCTTACACCTTGGGAATAAGATTCAAGACTAGATTTATTGTTTTGTTGGTTGCCTAGAATTAAGACAATTATAGAGAACACCTAACTGATGCAAATTAAACTTAAAAGTGGGGTACATGTATATTTTCCCCCCATAGAGCCAGTTGTTAAACATATACCAGCACACTCTTGGTTTAAGATGTCTGGGAGAGGCAGCTAGATGGCACAGTGAGTAGAGCATCTGCCCTGGAGTCAGGAGGACCTGAGTTCAAATCCAGCCTCAGACACTTGACACACTAGCTATGTGACCTTGGGCAAGTCACTTAACCCCAATTGCCCAGCCTTCTCCCTCCAAAAAAATATGTCTATTCAATATAAAGGTCAGGATGGAAGTTAAGAATAGATAAATAGAGATGATAGTTGAATATATGGAAACTGATGAGATCCAAGCAAAACAGTAGAGGAGAAAAAGAGGGCCCAGGACAGAGAATTAACGAGTACCCACAGTGAGTGGGCACTACCTAGAAGATCCAGGAAAGAAGACTAAGGAAAGGTTGGATAGGTAAAGGAGAACCAGGAGAAAGCAGGGTCACAAAAAACCAAAGAGAAGAGAATGTCAAGAAGAGGATGATCAGCCACGTCAGAAACTGCCGAGGTCACAAGGGAAGAGTGAGAGGAAAGGACATGGAGGTACTGATTATAGATGACCTTCTCAAGGAGCTCAGTCACAAGAGGGAGGAAGGAGAGGGGATGATGGCTAGCGGGAATGGATGAATCTTGTACAGGGCCTCAGCCGGAAGAAGGTTCCCACTTGGAACTAACTGTAGGACAGCCAATGACTGGGAATCTTTACTGTGAGATCCTTGGTTCAGTAATACTGTGAACATACCATGTGTGCAAGAAGAGATCTGGGTCTTTATACCAAGTGATTCAATGTAGAAATTTTCCCAAGTTTTTTGGATGGGGCATAAGAAGCAGGGGGAGTGAGAAAGCCCTCCCCTCAAAAGGGCCAGAGCAGGTCCTTCATGACTTGAGTCTCTGAACCAAGGGTTTCACTTGTGTTATCAATAACTTTGTAACAGCTTCATTAATCCTGACCTTTATTTAAAGGCTCTATTTTATCCCTGATCCAGAATACTTTCCTTCTCTTAGCCTGTAATGTCTTTTTAATGCCCTCATCTCTTGCCATCTTCCACTCTTCCTACTCCCTTTGAAGCTGTTCTACTGTAGTGAATAAGTTAGCTAAATGGATATCAACTTTTAAGTGGTAGTGATTATCACTTCACTAAGGAGGGCTTGATGTCCAAGTCTGCCTGGTTTTCAAATTTTACAAGGAGTCATACTAAGCAGCACAGAAGTTGGGTGACCAGGAGAAAATGAAAGCGCCAACCTGAAAATTCTCATTCTCATTCTCTCTCTCTCTGTGTCTCTGTCTCTGTCTCTCTCTCACACACATCTCAGTTATATAGTGCCTACTATGTGCCAAGCACAGTGCTTACAGATATTATCTCCTCTATCCAGAGGACTTTCCAAATCAATATACTAGACAAATTCTCTCTTCTGAGGTGCAGTCTCGTATTATCACTGCCTGTTGGACATCTCTACCTGGAGAGCCCCTGGCATCTCAAACTCAGTCTAAGCTGGAAATCGCCACCTTCCCCGCTAACGCCGACCCTCCTCTCACTTCGCTATTTCTGCTGAGAACAGCATCCTTTCAGTGACCCAAGTTCTTACCTGGGAATTGTTCTCAGTCCTAACTTGCCTTCACTCCCAGCCCAAGGTCAGCTGCTAAATCTTGTCAATTCTACCTCCACATTATCTCCTGCATCATCTTCTCTCCACTTTTGTTGTAAAGTCATGTCAGTCATGTCTTCATGACCCCATTTGCAGTTTTCTTGGCAAAGGTACTGGAGCAGATTGCTATTTCCTTCTCCAGCTCATTTTAGAGATGAGGAAACTGAGGCAAACAAGGTGAAATGACTTGCCCAGGATGACACAGCTAGTAAGGTCTGAGGCCACCTTTGAACTCAGGTCTTCCTGATGCTCTATCTACTCTGCCACCTAGCCACCCCTTCTCTCCACTCACATGACCCAAACCCTTGTTGAAGCCCCAATTATATCCTTCCTAGCTTGTCCTTCTAATTAACGTCCCTTCTTCCAGTCTATCTTTCCTCTAATCAATTGCTCACAGACCTGCCAAAGTAATATAAAATTGAGTAGGAGAGAAAAGGCACAGCACATTAGCCAGACTGAGTGAAGGGATGAAAGAGGGACTTGTTTTGTTTTGTTTTGCCATTGAGCACACCTGAGCATATTTGCAGGCAGTCGGGAAGGAACCTATGAGCAAAGATTGAAGATGCATAACAACTCTCTAGTGCTAGATCTGGGGCAGACACAAGAATATCTCATCAAGGGAGCAAAGAGTATTAGCCTCTAGGATGGGAAAGAGTGGGCACTGACATGAAGGAGAAGAGGCAGGAGAGAAGGAATTGTGAAGACGTTTTAGAGAGCTTTGAAATTGTAATGGATGGATGTTGAACTGGGGAAGTGAAATGTAGGAAGACTTAGAGAGACCTTGGATATACCAGACTTACTCTTTCCTAGCCTCTGAAGTCACACTCCCTCAATCCTTGTCCAACTGCCCTATCCCACAAATGCCATGAACCCTAACCCTAACCCTCCCCAATCTATTGTCAAGTCTTGTTGTTTCTTATTATTTCTACACTCTCTATGATCCAGATACGTTGGCCCACTTGCTGTTCCTCACTATTCAGTGACCATTACTCTTTCTTACCAAATTTCTTTCTTTGTGGAAGAGGCTCTTGGGACACATCTATCTGTGATAACTTTGAACTGTCTTTTTTGTCCTTTAGTAAATCTATATTTATTTCCAAAGAGATAAAAGGAGATATAATTCAATGCTTTAAAAATCCCATGCTAGGGAGTACTTGCTAGACCAATATAGATGGAACCCCTCCTTGCTTTATTAGAAAGCCTTCATGAATTGCTAACAACCATAATTCAACCATAATTTATCAAAGTTGTAACTACAGAAGTTCTAAACTCTGTACTCCTACATCTATTTATCTTATTTGAATTTGTGTTACAATTGTCTTCCTACCTACTGACTCCTTCACTATTGCCCACAAACATGCCCGTGTCTCCCTCATTCCCCAAAAGAACCCCTCACTTGATCCTTCCAACCCTACTAACCATCATGCTATATCCCTTCTGCCCTTTGTGGCTTAACAACTTGGAAAGGCTGTCTACCACGGGTGCCCCCACTTTCTCGCCTCTCACTCCCTTCTTAATCCCCTAAAATCTGGCTTCCCATCTCATCCACTCAATGATTTCCAAACGGAGTGGCTTTTTGCAACCCTTCTTCTTGATCTTTTTGCAGCCTTTGACACTGCTGGTCACCCTCTTCTCCTCAACACTCGCTTCTTTCCAGATTATTGGGACACCTCTCTCTCCTGGTTCTCCTCTTACCCATCTGATCATCCCTTCACAGTCTCTTTTGTCAGGTCACATCTGATAACCAATCATGAGTGTTTCACAGGCTCTTTCCTGGGCCCTCTTCTCCTCTTCTCCCTCTATACTACTTTACTTGGTGACCTCATTAACTCCCACAAATTTTCATCTCTAAGCTGATGATTCTCAAACCTACTTTGCAACCTCTCTCAAATGTACCCTCTTCTCTGCTCTAACACTGTCCCCAACCTGGTGCAGGCTCTCATCACCTCACATCTGAACTATTGCCATAGCCTGCTGCTGGGTCTGCCTCCATCCAGCTGCCAAAGTTCAACCATGCCCCCCAACCCTCTTTCGATAAACTCCAATGGCTCTCTATCACCTCCAGCATCAAATACAAAATCCTGTTTGGCATTCAAAGCCCTTCAGAAACTAGTCCTCCCCCCAATTCGATTCTTCTTACAATTTCACCCCTCCAGTATTCTTTGATCCAAGATCTGGCCATGATTTTCCGTGAACAAGACACTCCATCTCTGGGCTCTGGGCTCTGGGCATTTTCTTTGGCTGTCTTTCATGCCTATAGTGCTCTCTCTCCTCATCACCATCTCCTGGCTTCCCTAGCTTCCTTTAATTTCCAGCTAAAATCCTACCTTCTACAGGAAGCCTTTCTGATTCCCTATTAATTCCAGTACCTTCCCTCTGTTAATTATTTCCTGTTTATCCAATATATAACTTGTTTGTACACATTTGCTTATTGCTTCTGCTGTTAAATTGGGAGCCTCTCCAGGACAGGAACTGTCTTTTTGCCTTTTTTTACATCCTCAGCTCTGAGCACAGTGCCTAGCTTGTAATGGGTATTTAAGAAATGTTTACTGATTGACAGTCTCTCTCTTACCAGATATTTTATTTTGTTGAAGAGGCTTTGGGGAAGGCCTAGTTTTTGGTGAAACATCTGTCCATGCTGGAGTTGAACTGACTTCTTTTGTGTCCTTTAATAAATCATCTATGCTTATCTCTAAAGAGATTTAAAAAGAGATGTAATTCATTATTTTACAAGGTCCATGACTTCATTGGCGAAGGGACTTGCTGGGCCAGTATAACTCCAATCCCTTCTTGCCTCAGGAGACAGCCTTCATGAATTACTGTTGCCTGAACAATCATTTCAATCATAATTTATCAAGGTTACACCTGGAGATATTCTATACTTTGTCTTCCTGAATGTGCTTAATTTCTTTGATTTGTGTAACATTTGATTTTGTGTATTTCTTATCATCACCTCCTAGATTATATATCTGTAAGTGTTCTACAGAAATAATCTTATCAATTTATCACTGAAACATGAATCACAACACTTGTTAAAGACTAGGAGTGGTTACAAAATCCTAATGTCTGAAGAGACCTAAAGCTAGACAGCCTTTAGATTTTAATTGCCTAGATTAGAATGTACTTGTCTGAAGTAAAACAACCTTTTAGTAATATTTCTGTTCTTAACCCATTGTAATGGAAGGAGAGCGTCCAGATAAGAGAAGTCATAGTGTCAATCTACTCTGCCTTTGTCAGAATTCAGTTCAAGGATCTATATTTTAAGAGAGTATTTGAAATCATGCCATATAAAGCACAATTGAAGGGCTTAGGGCTATTAGTATCATGACGAGAGGACTTGGTGGAAACATCTTGGTGTCATCAGGGATTTGAAGGACTGTTTTATGGAACAGGATTTAGGCATCCTGTATCCTTAGAGAGCAGACCTAAAATCAGTGGGTTGGCAGATTTTACCTCAATATAGTTCTGATTTAGGCCTAAAACAGAGCTATTGAAAAGTGGAATTGGCTGCCTCAAGAGGTATTGAATTCCCCTTCATAGAAAGCATTCAAGCAGAAAGACACAGATGCCAGATAGGAGATTTACATGTCCAGGAGGGAATTAACTAACTGACCTCTGCATGATCTACCATGTTTAAGATTTTGTGAAACTGACAAACCGAGGTACAGAATCTAGTTCTACTTCTCGAGTTTCTTCACGGCTTGCATAAGCTCTTTGTTGAAAAGAACTTCACTTTATCTTCTGCTCTCCCCACCATAAATATTGGTTAGTTGATTAATTAGAAGGGAATAAATTATTCAAGGGAAAAGACACTACTTTTGTTCACTTTTTTCATTATTAGTTTACAAAAGCACTATAATTTTCATTCAGTTTAACTTTTAGGTCTTTTTCTTCCACCCTCACCAGTAAATGAATTTCAGAATTCTACCATTGTAATTCTCTACTTACCAATTACTTTGTCTAAGTCTAACCGTTGTATTAGACTTGTAATTGAGATGATCACATCTGAAAGTCTTGAAGGTTCTTCATCAGCTGTGATGAAGAAAGAAAAAGGAAATTGGCATTGTCAGAAATGAAAAAAAAATTATTTGCTGATTATCTACAAGCCTTCTAACTTCTATGTGAAAGCATGTATGTATACCAAGAGACCACAACACTAATTGGCCCCTATGAAGCTGCATTACTTGCATTTTTTTACGAAAGCAACTAATGACATAAAGTTTAGTCAGCTCCTAATGCATGTTCCCACCTTTGTTTTTATTTTGTGAAATTTAAGGTTCATAAAGGAGCCACTCTCTAGCGAACAGTCAGAGTCATAAGTAAGTACCTGAATACAAGGGACCAAGGAACAACAGGAAGGGGAAGGAAAGGTATCCAGTTTCTATTAGCCAAGCTGCGCAATGCAAGTTAAGAACCATCTAAGGTATAGGGGCACAAAATATGATAATATAACTGATGGTTTAAGGGAAGTTTTGAGGACTGTTGTTTTCAGTGACAGAAGGGAAAAAAGCCCTCATGAAATTTCAGGAAACTTCGATCTGCGGGTGGAAGCACTCAAAGAAAAAAAAAAGAATGAGCGTATATTTTAAGTGTGAATTCATTGGTTCTATGAATTTGGCAATCAGGGAATTGGTTTGGAGATTAAGGTCTTTAACTGACTCATTTTATGCCTAGCCAACATAGGATAATAAGAATGAGGCCTTAAATTGTGTGGAAGGGTCAGAGGAAATTGGAAAATTGGCACAAGAGGAGTGTCTGTCTTCTTTACACAGGATACCAAGGAATGGCTTAACTCAAATTTCAGTTGGAAAGCAAGCTTGGCAAACATGCTTTCTAAAATTTCTATTTGTATTATAATCCTTTAGATGTTTAATTGGTTAAATATGGATTTGGTAGATTATATAAAGTAATGGAAATTTGGATTTGAAAAAATCAAAATTGAATATACTTCATCATTTGGAGTTTAAAATAACAGTGATAAAGGATAGATTGCCACTGATGGATATGTGTCCCACTTGAAAGCTGGTACTTATTGAACTGATGCCATTCTCTGTGGTAGATTTCTAGATGCATCCACAATGAACTATTAAATCGTAAGATGCCAATGTAGAACAGCTATTCCATGTGAACAATCTGAACACCCACACTTGGAAGGCAATGGAATTCTTTGATAGGAAAAAATACCCTATCTAAACATATCTACTGTGAAAACTATGGAGAAGGATCATGTATTTTCCCCCTTGTTTATCAATTGATTTATTTTCTTCTCTTAAGTATCCAGCCATAGTCCCTCTAATATTTCTAAGTTGTGAATAGATTATATTCTGTGCTAATACATCATCTAAAACACACCAAAACAACTATATTCACTATTTTCTTTCAATGTTTGCTAGGCTATCAAACCCAAGGGAGCAGTGTTGTAAAAAGATTTTTCCCTGTGATTTGTGGAATCAGAGGGATCTGGGAAAGAGAACCCTTGTCAAACTTCTGCTTATTTTTCTAAGGATATTCCGAACCAAAGGAAAATATCATGGTTTAACAAAAAATAAGATCAGTGCTCATTTATGCACCAATAATCTTCTCCTTAATAAATTTTAAACTATTTAAAATTTTATTAATATCATACTTGCTATTTACTGTGTCAGGCTGACTGACTATCTTGCCCTTTCAATCTGGCAGAAGGCTTTGGACTTCAAACTCACCCATTTTCTTAGCTACAAGAAATATCCATTCTTAGTTCAATAGGAGGGGAAAAAAGCCCTATCCAAACATATCTAAGTGAGTACATGAAAAGACCTTAGCCTAAAAGGGCCAGGGTCTCTCATTGCATCCACGGTCATTTCTAGTCATCCTGTTCGATATCTGGCCACTGGACCCAGATGGCTCTGGAGGAAAAAGTGAGACTGGTGACTTTGCACAGCCCTCCCTCACTCAAATCAAAGTCAACTGCAAGTCATGTCATTATTTCCCTAATGTCTTAATCTTCAAAAACATAGGACAAACACAACAAGTAGGGGGAAAAAGCCCTATCTAAACATATGTACTGTGAAAACTGTGAAGAAGGATTAGGTATTTCGCCCCTCATTTATCAACTGGTTTATTTTCTCAAAATCTATAACAAGTACCTAGCCATGATCCTTTCAATATTTCCAAGTTGTAAATAGATGATATTCTATGAATCCTATAAGTCAACTAAAACATGTATATTCACTATTTTCTTTCAAGATTTCCTAGGCTTTCAGAATCAAAGCAAATCTATGGGAGCAGTGTTGTAAGAAAGATTTTCACCTGTGATATCTGGACTCAGAGATAATTGCACCTGGGAAAGAACCATTGTCAAATTTCCTTCTATTGTCAAGTTTCCTTCTATTTCTAAAGGTATTCCAAACCAAAGGAAAATATTAAAATTTAACAAAAGATAACATTGGTACTAATTTATGCACCAAAGGACAAACTTCTTCTGCTTAATACATTTTAAATTATTTAGAATTTTACTGATATCATACTTACTGATTGTGTCACGCTGAATATTTTGCCTTTCCAACTCTGGCCTTCTTTGGCCTTCAGCCTCACCATCTATTTCCTCATCTACAAGAAACAGCCACTCTGTTAATTCAATGGGAGAAAAAAATCCTATCCAAATTCACTGTGAAAACTGTGGGGAAGAAGGAAATGTTTTCCTGCTCATTTATCAATTTTGTCCTCTTAAAGTCTGTAACTGAGTACTTGGTCACAGACCCTCTAATATTTCCAAGTTGTGAATAGATTAAATTCTATGCATCATGATACGTTAGCACAGAACAAATTATTCTGAGAGAACAAGATACAGCTAAAAGTATTGAAATGGATTGTTTTCTTTTTCACTCTAGTTTATTTCTTTTTCAGTTCCAGATTTCTCTCCTTCCCTCCTCCCATGCTTCCTCCATTTAAAAGGTAAGAAATATAAATCCCATTACAAATATAAATTAATGCAAAAAAATCACCACTCCCTACCAAAAAATGAAAAAGAAAGGGGAAAAATATGCTTCAATCTGTATCCTGAATCCATCAGTTCTCTGTCTGGAAGTGGATAACATTATCTATAATAAATCCTTTGGAACTATGATGGGTCATTGTGTTGATCAGAGTTACTAAGTCTTTCACAGTTGAATGTCTTTAAAATATCACTGTCATTGTGTAAATCGTTCTTCTGGTTCTGTTCACTTTACTTTGTATCAGTTCATGTAAGCCTTCCCAGATTTTTCTGAAACCATCCTCTTCATCATTTCTTATAGCATAATAGTATTCCATCACATTCATGTACCATAACTTATTCAGCCATTCCCAGTTGATGAGCATCCTCTTAGTTTCCAATTGTTTGCAAGCGCAAAAACAGCTGATACAAATATTTTGTACGTGGGTTCTTTTCCTTTTTCTTTGATCTCTGTGGTGTATAGGCCTAGTAGTGGTATCACTGGGTCAAAGGGTATGTGCAGTTTTATAGCTCTTTCGGTATAATTCCAAACTGTTCTCCAGAGTGTTTGGACCAGTTCACAACTCTACCAACAGTGTATTAGTATACCTATATACCCAATATTTGTCTCTTCCAGCATTTGTCATTTTCTTTTTTTGTCACCTTAGCCAATCTGGTTGGTATGAGGTGGTATCTCAGAGTGTTTTAATTTGCATTTCCCTAATTACCAGTGAATTAGAACATTTTTTCATATGACTATTAATAGCTTTGATTTCTTCCTCTGAAAACTGCCTGTTCATATCCCTTGAGCATTTATGCACTGGGGAATGGATCTAATTCTTATAAATTTGGCTCAATTCCTATATATTTGAGAAATGAGACCTGTATCAGAGAAACCTGCTGCAGATTTTCCTCCTCATTTTCCTGCTTTTCTTCTCATTTTAGCTGTATTATTTTGTTTAACTAGATGTCTTTAATATACTTTGTGGAATGTATCTCATTACTTTATAGTCATGATTGGGAAGCAAACCTATTTGAAAATTCCATTTTTGTCTTCTGAGAGTCTTTAAAGTCAAAGGCAAAGTGTAATGATTTTTTAAAAATCAAGCACATACATATTTGTAAACCAAAGGAAAAACTCCCCTTACTAAATATAATTTTTAAAATCATTAAACGGTTGGTGAATATTGTACTGATCACTGAATATGTAACCTTAGGCAGGGTACCTTGCTTGACCTCGAACTAGAACCCTTGACTAAATCTAGATCCACAGTCTTC
>CM053623.1:54092604-54110289 GCA_028646595.1 Phalanger gymnotis | reverse complement strand
CCATCTTGGAGTGGGGGTAGGGTAGAAATGGGGAGAAAATTTGTAATTCAAACTTGTGAAAATCAGTGCTGAAAACTAAATATATTAAATAATAAAAAAAAGAAAAAATGCTAGGGGTAATTATTTTCACATTGATAGCAACATCCTCTTAAGGGGGAATGTAGCTTACAAAGAGCCTTCTAAGACAAAAGGAAAAATGCAGCTTTCAATTTTAAAAGACAATGCTTTACTAGAATAATTACATCTATTTGCCTATTTCTAGTTCAACTAGGTGGAACAGTGGATGGAATGCCTAGCCTAGAGTCAGGAAGACCTGAGTTCAAATCTGGCCTTATAAGCTTACTAGCTGTGTGACCTTGAGGAAGTCACTTAACTTTGCCTCAGTTTCTTCATCTGTAAAATGAGCTAGAGAAGGAAATAGCAAACCATTCCCAATATCTTTGCCAAGAAAATCCCAAATGGTGTCACAGAATCAGACATGACTGAAAAATGACTAAACAAATTAACTATTATTCACTTTTTCCTTCAGTCATTCAAAGAATATTTTTGGGTTCACCTACTTTGCATAAGGCCTTGTATTAAGCATATTTTAAAAATATCTCAATATTCTATGAGCCTCAACACTCCGAACACCTCAATCAGAAATTCACATAAATTAGTCATCAGCTAGCATCCATCTATCTGTCTCTATCTTTTCCCCTCTCCTCCTTCTCTCCTCCCTGGTACCTTCAAGACTTTCTAAACAACTCCTTGAATCCTTACCTCTACAATAAAATTGTAACAGGAATTGTTTCTTGTAGGTGCTACCAATTCCAACCTCAAAAGTTCTAGGACTATCATAATATGTATAGTTTACATAGCATGTCATTAAAAGATGACAAGGAAGGGAAAACCAGAAATGCTATATACTAATAATAATATTTATATAGCACTTTAAGGTTTGTAAACCACTTTTACAAATGTTACTAATTCTATCCTTACAACCACTCTGGGTAGTTGCATTATTATCCTCCTCATTTTACAGATGAGAAAATTGAGGCAGATAAAAGTAAAATTACTTCCCTAGAGTCACACAACTAGTAAGAGTTTGAGGCCAGACTCAGTTCTCCTTGATGCCATGTTTACTATTTTATCCACTGCGCTACCTAGGTATCTCAATAAGCATTTACTAAGCACCTTTTGTGTTTCAGAAAATGTACTAGGTGCTAGAAATACAAAGAAAAAGAGTCTCTGCTTACATTCTCCTGGTGGGGAAAGGACATGTACACATACAAGTGTATATAGAATATACACAAAATCAATACAAGGTAATTTTGGACACGGGAACAACATTAGCAGCTGGGGCATGAACCAAGGCTTCAGAAGAGGTGACACCTCAGATGAATGTTGAGGGATGCCAAGAATTCCAAAAAGCAGAATGAAGAGAGGGGATTCCAGGTCCATGAAAAGATGGGAGATGAAACAAGAACCACCCAAAAGGTCAGTTTGTCCAGATCGTATAGGTTATGCCAGGGAATAACATGCAATAAGCCTGGAAAGGTAGTTTAGAGGCAAATTATGAAGGAGTTTTGATGCCAAAAAATAGAGTTTAGAATTCTTGTTGTTATTGTTATTATTAATTACCGTAAAGTAATAGATACACTTGATCCACATATCCAATCTGTTAACAAATCTTGTCATTTTTGCTTTCACAGTTTTTTCTAAATATATCCCCTTTTTAACATTTACACAGTCACACAAGTACCTTACCACCTTTTGCCTGGATGGCTGCAACCTTTTTCTGGTTGTTCTCCCTGTCTCAAGTCTCTTTCTACACCAATTTATGACTTCACTCAGCTGCCCAAAGTAATCTTAAAGTTCAGATCTGATCACATCGTTCTCCCTCAACTCTGCCCACCCTTCATAAACTCCAGTGGCTCTGGAGGTAACTAGGAAATCCTTTTTGGCATTTAAAACCTTCCTAATCTGAGCCCTTCATAATTGTCTAATCTTCTTTCACTGTACTCCCCTCCATGTACCCTACCACCCTCCTGGGATGCTGGATGCAGGATAGAGGACTTGAATCCAAGTCTTCCCAACTCTGAGGTCGGCTCTTTTTTCCCTATATGTGCTAATGACTTGCATACTGTAGGCATTTAATAAATGTTGAGTGAATGAATAAAAGCTATTGTAGATGACAGCAAAATTATTTTAAAGTTTTTTTAAGTTTTCTTATTGTTCAGTCGTATTCAACTTTTTGTGACCCTATGGACCATAGCACACCATTATTGTCCATGGGGTTTTCTTGACAAAGATATTGGAGTGGTTTGCTTCTTTCTTTTCTGGTAGATTAAAGCAAACAGAGGTTAAGTGACTTGCCCAGGGTCACACAGCTAGTATATGTCTGAGGTTGCATTTGAACTTGGGTTTTGCTGACTCCGGGCCCAATGCTCTATCCACTGACCCACCTAGAATCCTCTTTTTTATTTACCAGATAGTTGATATTAACTGATTAAAAATATTACCCTGAAACAATGGCATTGCTTTATTTCATTATTTTTGAAGAACTGCTTCAAATATATATGTTAGGGATAACTGAAAACATTTATCAAAATATCTTTTTGACACCCTGACCCCAAATTACTAGTATTTTTTATTGTTATTTTTAACCTATAAATTCATACTAACCTCTGTTTTTTCTGGACCTTTAATTTTTTTGAGTTCATTCTCTAATATCATTCTTTCCTCTGTTATTATATCTAAATCATTTTGAATCAACTTGTATTTCTAAAAGCAAACATTACATTGTTATGTGACAATGAAAAATACATGCATATCTCAAATTATAGGCTATTAAGATAATTAATAATAAGAAATTAATGAGAAAACAAAGATGTTTCATTTACTATTTTGTATACAAGCAGTTAATTTAGGTTCCAAGTTACCCTTGTTAGGGTATCTTACTCTACTGCTTGATGTAAAATGCTTTAAATAGAAACATTACATAATTAGGAGTCCTTCAAAACTTCAAAATATCTATGGTTTCATTTGTGTGGATACTCCCTCCATCAACACACTGCAAAAACCCTGTGCATGATGAGACTATTTTCACGGGCTACTCCAACCAAGAAAAAAATAATCATTAGTCCTTGGTCAAGAGTCTTAGATAAGCTGGTCCTCAGTTACATTCCATCACTGGGCCCCTAGCTGAAGCCTCTTCAGCTGGACTGAACCTATCAGGGTTTGCATTCCACAGAAAAAGATTTTGAGAACCCAGGGTCATCTATCCACTACGATGAAGTAGAACTTTAGTGGAATATAACTACATTAAATTTTTTTATCTAACAGCAAATTTTGGGACTTCTTTTAAAAATTACCATTTCCATTAAAACATTAAATCTATGTGTACCACTGAGAATAAGGGTACCTGAACAAAAGTATGAGAGAGGAAGGGCTATGGTTCTGCAATTTTGGATCTTATATAAATTTCACTTAGAAATGTCTCAGATTTACTTCACTGACTTTTTATTCTGGTTATGTTCATCAGGTTTGTTGTAATATCTTCAAATTTAAAAAAGTGGGGTTTCTTTTGCCTTGCTCATTTTCAATAGGTTACATTACTTAACTTACTCTAACTATTCTTACTTAACTTGCTTAACTTACATTACTTAACTTATTCATCAGCTATATTAAGCTAGAAACATTTAATATATAACCACCTCCTCAAAAAAACTATATATATATATATATATATATATATATTACCTCTCCCCCTTAAAAATTACTCATTCATGTGGAAACAGTGAAAAAATAGAAAGTGATTATATAATTTAGAAATCATTTTTGTTCTTGTTTTTTGGAGAAGAGAGTTTGGGAAACTTGGCTCATTTTCATGCATGCATTTATTAATCAAAAGTTAATCAAAGTATCTTTTCTCAAGCACCTGTCACCTTTTGGAGTCTTTTAAAATTGACACAAGCAGCTCTTAAGAACCCTGTATTCATCCTGCAGCTTCCTAAATCTCCAGAGTCTAAGGAAGTCTATGAAATATATGAGAATGTGAGAAAGTTGGATTCAAAAGCCTTGAAAGTCCTTTTGAGCTCTAAATCTACGATCCTATTGTAATCTCAAGGAAGAATTTCAAAATATGTTCATAGAGATTTCATTTCTTTAAATGAAATTTTATGAAATAATTAGCTAGGAAACATATGTGGCACAATGAACATGATCACATCTTATGCCAGCAATGTGAAGTTTAGTTTCCAAAATAAGTCATGGAAAAACAGAATTTGTAGCCTGAGAGCAGGAAAAGGAGACAGATCCATGTAGCAGATTAGAGAAATTTTACATTGGACTTAACACAATATTAACAGTTTAATATGCTAGTGCGAAAACTTTACAAATATCCTGAATATCCTGCTTTGGTCAGATCAGAGGTTTATCCACGTCTAAAGTTTGGCAATGTGAGAAATAATTTTTAGTACAATGCTTATATTAAGTCTCCAAGAGGCTCATTATTATATTTACTCTTCTAAATATACTCCAATATAACTGGGTTTTTTTTCTTCAAAAAACTACCCTATACTGTTGACATACTGAGCTTTTATTGCATTAGGATGTCTGTTGTTACTCTAGTTAATGGCAACAAACTTGCCCGCTAGAATGAGGTACAAATAGAAAAATCTGTGAAATAGTATGGAACCTATACCATAAGACTATAGTTTTCCAAGGAGTATGTTTCCAAGTCAACAAATCAACTTGGAATGATTACCAATTAGGTCCATAAATCACAAGAATCTATAACTGAATCTTTTAATAATGAGGTATCAAGACATTCCCAGGAATTCTTCCAAAACAGAACGTATTCCTGACTTACAGAACTACAGAACCTTGGGGTTGGAAGGAACCTTAGAATCATCTAGTCTAACCCCCTCATTTTATAGAATAGGAAACTGAGACTTCTCCTAAGTGTTGGAATTTCTCTGATTATCTTGGGCCACTTTTCCAGCACCATTAAAAACTACAAGCCCAAGATTATAGTTGCAGAAATCTGAAATTTCCTACCTAGAAAAACTAATTAGGACGGAGAAGTACTCTAAAAAATCTGTATCTAAATATGGATGAAGAGGCTATGTCAAAGAATATATGTAAATAGCTGAATTGAAAGATTTTACTGTAAGAGCTGAATAGGAAGCCTATTGTTAATTTAAACTTTTATGAACTTAAGCCTGACATTTGCATAAGATTCTCCTCATTGAGGGAGAGAAAATTACTCAATTTTTCTTACTTATCCTTTCCAGGATCTCCCCGACTTCACATCTAGTAATCACTCTCTCCACCAATGAAGAGAGTCTTACATGAATGTGAGACTTGAGTTCTAGATTCCATTTGTACTGCTCCGACAGCTACATAGCTCTCTTCATGGATCTCTACCAAATCACTTGAGAGCCCTGGACCTCTTGTGTTTCACAGCAATTCTAAGAACTGCTGGATGTATCAAGGCAGAGTGCTGCTGATGCATTTACTACAAGAAATAGAAAATTTCAATTTGAAAGTAAAGCATACTTACAAACTCAAGACTATCTAGTTCATGCATCACTCTGGAGAAAAAAAACAAATTTCATATGTGAAACATATTTCCATTAATAATTGTTGCACAACACCCAAGTTTACACAGAAGTGAATCTTCTGAATATTCTAAATTAAATTTCAATATACCACTAATATCCAAGTAATTAGTTTTCTTAATCAAATTTGCAGACTATTCTTTGTGCTTTTCTTTTTCTCTTGCTCTCTCCTATTTGCCTAACAAACAAGTAAACTTACTAACACTTCTGCCATAATGATGTCAGGGAGTATATAAAACAGTTGATACTTAAATTGGACAATTTTACCACTTTTCTGACAAAAGTACCAAAAGAATTTATTGATATATTTTAAGAGTCATAGTGAACTATCTCCCATTATTTTTCAATAACTAAAGTTAGTTTATTGGTTGTATGTGTGTCTGGATTTGTTAAAACATTATGTTAAATTCAAGCTTATTAATTCCGTCCCTGTGTGTTTCAGTTAGTGTTATCTGGAGGACATGGTCACACACTGCACCTCTAACTTCTTGGTCAATTGTGTTGATCACATACAGACTGTGGGGAATACAGTATTAGATTAACTCCAACAACTATGGGCACGATGGTCACTTAAGCATCCTCTGAACTTCTCTTTTTCTACTTAAGTCCCTATTTGACAGTGATTAGTTTCCTTTGAATCTTAGACAGACCTCTGCAGACTTCTCACTGAGCTAGAAGCTGGGACTGAGAACTCACTGTGCTCCTGGGGTCAGAGTCATATCACTGCTGCTTGCACAACCTAGGGTCTACCACCCCTGGGCATAGATCCCCTTCTCAATCTATTTGATCTGTGACCCAGGGTGACAATTCTAACCTGTTGTGACATGTCCTTGAACCCTGCATACAGTGCCCTTGTGTGGATCTGAGACCTCCTCTTGCTCTAGTGCACAACTTCTCCCTGTGCTATAGTGCCCCATGTACACTCCCGACCAGACCAAGTCCTCGGTGTCCACAGATCTCTTTATCTCCCTATGCTACCTTGGGCTGGAAAAGTGACTGTGACTGGTAATGGATTTCCCAATTAATATTCTGTCTGGTGTTTTCTCTATCAGTTCAGGGGAGTTTCCATAAAGCAGCTCACTGTACTCTTCCCTAATACTCTGTTTCTGTCCCAAGGCAATCTCTTGATTGTCAAACTAGAAGGTACTCTCCCAACTGCCTGAATCTGAGGGAGTAAATTATTCATTGATTTTCCCCTTATACATTAATTTAGCATGCAATAAAAATTATCTTCGGTTTATCTAGCACCATCATTAAAATACAAATAACCAGTAAGGAAATTTTTTGAATGAAACTCTTAGTGACAACCAGTTTTGACTGTATTTAGACAATAATAAAGCAAAAAGGGGGAAACACCAGCTGCAACCATTCTCGTCTTTCCTACTCATTCTCTTCAAATCTCTCTCTAGTCTCTCTTCAGAAAAAATTAAAAATTGCTGCTACAGTGGAAACTCTGCCATGAGTTCTGATCTCATGAGAGTTTTGTCTCTTATCAAACTAGAAGAAAGATTGCTCTCATGGTCTTTAGCAACTATGTCCCCTTTGAAAGGCATCAAATCCAAGCCTTTCCGGAATGGTGCTACATAAATTAACCTCACTGGACTCTACTTTTGTCCTTTTTAAAAAAAATAGAAACAATGTTTGCACCATCCATTCTCTAAAGTCTTTTTTGTTGTTGGTGGTTTTTATTGGTTTTGAGCTTTTTGATTCTCAACTCAACTAACATCAAATAAGATAAATATTTCCATACAAAGCTGAAAAATAGGATCACACATGAAGGCATGAATTGGTGTTATGAACACCTCGCTTTTCTCTTTAAGGATATGATAAATTCAACATGTTGTATCTCCAAAGCTGACCTGCTTCTCTGTGTTTTCCAATGAGCTTCATTCTTTTCTCTTTTATGCATTTTAAATGCTTCAATAACTTTTTATTACTTTTAATTTTTCATTGTGGTAATCCTATTGCTAATCCCCCTCCTCCTAAATTGAAATAATAATAAAATAAAATTATTGTATCATATAAGCATAGTTGAACAACACAAATCTCACACTGGTCATGTCTGAAATGTAGATCTCATTCTGTATCTTGATTTCAGCACCTCTCTGTCAGGAGGTAGGTAATTTATCACTAGTCCTTTGGAGTCATGGCTGGTTCATTGTATTAATCAATTCTTATGTCTTTTAAAGTTGTTTTTCTTCACAATACTGTTACTGTAGAAACTGTTTCCAGTTTCTACTCACTTCATTCTGCATCACTTCATCGAAGTCATCCTAATTTTGTTTGAAATCAGCTCTTTAACTATTTCTTACATCACAATGATATCATTCCATGGTGCAACAATACCCTAATATCCCTACCTCCATTTCCATGTAAAGTAGGGCTAGTTTTTCCTTTAAAAGTATTTAAGCCATCCTTGAGACTTGATCGGGCATGAGAACTAATGGCTGAGGTTCTTGACATTATTTCCTGGTCACCTACACAGAAAACATTCACAAGGAGCTTGGGTATTTATAACACTTCTATTTCCTGATTCTCCTCCTACTATCTGACCAATCCTTCTCATCAGCTTTTGCAAGATCATCATAAATGACCCATCCCCTATGTGTGAGTGTGCCTTAGCATCCTGTCCTGGATCTTTCTTCTCTATGTTTTCTCTCTAGTGATCTCATTAAGTCCCACTGATTCAATCATCATCACTAAGTAAATGACTCCCAAACATACATTTGAGTCCTCATCTCTCTGCTGGGCTCCAGGTCTACATGCTTAACTCCCTGATAGACCTTACTGTCTAGATAACCCATAGATATCTCAAACTTAACTTTTCTAAAACATAACTCATTATCCAAACCCATTCATTCCTCTAATTTCCCTATTTTCAATCTCAGTAATCTTTGATTTTTTACTCTCCCTCATCATCAAGTTGCCAAGTTCTTCCATTCTATTTACACAATCTTTCTTATATTCATCCCTTTCTCTCCACTCTCAAGGTCACCACTCTAGTTCCAGCCCTCATCTTCCCTCACCTGGACTTTTGCAATAGCCCTCTAATTGGTCTCCCTGCCTCTAGTCTCTTCTGTCTTTAACCCATCTTCCACATAGCTGCCAAATTCCTAAAACACAGGTCTAAGAATGTTACTGCTCTGCTCATAAAATGTTAACAGCCCTCTATTACCCTTAGGATAAAATGCAAACTATTGTTCATGTTCATGCAAAGAGTCAAAGGATATAAACAGTTTATAGAGGAGAAAAGAGAAATAGTAAATAAACATTTGAAACATGACCAGCCTCACTGATTAAGTAAACAAATATAAATTAAATCAATTGGGGAGTATCACTTCATATTCATTTAATTAGCAAAATTAATTGAAATTTTAAAATTTATTGATTAGATTATAGGAAAATATGTACACATTGCTAGTAACAAGGCAAATAAATTTTGAGGTTTTTTTAGAGGAACATCTTATACTACATATTCGGAATCATAAAACTGATTATATTGGCTAACCTAGCAATCTCATTATTGGGAATACACATACACACACACATCCATCCAATCAATTGTCAAGTTCAACAAGTCCAAATTTCATGTAACCTACAGCTAAACTACATGTGCATAAGATTCTCTTTATTAATGAAGATTGATTATTGATTTTTGTAAAGGGCTGTAAAAAGTTTCTGCCTAGGGGAGAAATATAACCTAAGGCTCAAAGGCCATTTGAATGGGAGTTTCCTTGTTGACAGAGATGAATTACTCAATGTTCTTGGACTATGTGAAGAGTAGAGTTGGCAAGAACTTGAGAGGAAAGAGAGATCCTATCTTTAGGTTTCCATCTTTCCTCTCAATCTTTCATCAATTCCACCTCCCACACAAGTTAAGAGCATTGAGTAATTTTTCAGTTCAATTCAATTAAATAAATATTTATTATGTTCCTACTGTGTGGCTGGTACTGTGCTAAGGGCTGGGGATGCAAAGAAGAAAAATAAAGACACTCCTTGCTCTCAGGATGCTTACAATCTAATGGGAGTCAGTACACAAAAGGATGCCAAAAATGTAGGGAGAGGGTAGGAACCACCAGTTAAACCAATGCAGGGGCACGATGTTCTGTGGAGTTGAAGCCAAACAGAGCCACTGATGGAAAATAAAGAGTTACCTGGAAAGTTCTGAGTCTTCCATACATGAAGGTTTTGGAAGGCATTTATTATTCCAACTTCCAGCTCTCCAATTAGAGAGGAGAATAATCACTCTCCACCAATAAAAAGAGTATTACGCAAGTAAGCTTCAAGGTGAGGGTGATATTTGTTACATCTCCCTTCTTTTCTCTAACACTCATCATCTCACACCTGAACTACTGCACTAGCCAATTGGTTGGTCTTCCTGCCTCAAGTCTCTCTCCACTCCAGTCCATCCTCCACTCAGCTGTCACCTATCTCCCTGAAGCACAGGTTTGACCTGATCATACACACCCTGTCACCCTAGTCTCCCATTCAAAAAACTCCAGTGGTTCCCTATTTCTTCCAGAATGGCTTTTAAAGTTCTTCCTAACCTGACTCCTTCCTGCCTCTCCAGTCTTCTAACACTTTACAGTCTCTCCACATACTCTATAATTCAGGGACACTGGCCCCCTTGCTGCTCCTAACACAAGATTCTCCATCTCCTGATTCCAAGTGTTCTCACCAGTTATCACTTAGGTCCAGAACACTCTCCCTCTTTACCTCTGCTGCCTGAATTCCTTGGCTTCCTTCAACCCTCAGCTAAAGTCTTACCTTCTATAAGAAGCCTTTTCCTTAATTGTAGTACTTCCCCTCTAAGGCTATGTACCAGCAAGGCAATAATCACAATATAGATGGTATTCCAACTAATGAGCTATACAAAATATACCAAGATAAAGGGCTTAATAGCACATGGGAAAGATAATACTGTAACTGTTGTTTATTCGGGAGAAGATGATTTCCAAACTGTATCCTTGACTCATGCACTCTACTATGAATGAGGCTATGATTGTTTCTTTTGGGCTTTTGTCTGTTAAATTTGTTTGCTAGATTTGTTTCCCAGGAAAATGGGAAAGATCTTCAAATCTAAATCACTATTACAGGCTACCTCCAATTTATCTTGTCTATTATACCTTATTTGTACATGTTTGTTGGCATGTTGTCTCTCCTATTAGCCTTTGAGCTCCTTGACAAGAGAAACTCTTTTTTACCTTTCTTTGTATCT
This sequence comes from Phalanger gymnotis, assembly GCA_028646595.1. Lineage (NCBI taxonomy): Eukaryota > Metazoa > Chordata > Mammalia > Diprotodontia > Phalangeridae > Phalanger > Phalanger gymnotis. The sequence goes on along the minus strand of CM053623.1, from coordinate 54,099,465 downwards.
CCAGTGCTTAGCACACTAAGTGCTTGCTAAATGCTAGCTGACTATCTGTTTCATCTGTATAATGAGATTGAACTAGCTGTTCTCTAACGCCCAGTGCAGCCCTAGATCTATGATCTGTGACATGTAAGCAAATGGAGCATTATTCTGCCATTAAAAATGACAAATATAATGTGTACGTTTGAAGAAACCTCTCTAGATGTAGTAAAATGCAGGAAAAAAATAGAAATGATAATGATTTATATACATTAACTACAGCTAGGCAGAAAATATATTTATATAATCATAAAGTATCTAAAGAGGTAATAGTTTGTTATTTTTGCTGCCATTCATGTTTTTATTATAAGATTGATGCAATCTACAACATGAGAAAGATGCTATACACAGTTAAAATTATCAGTCATAAAAAATCTAGTTATTGAATAACTAAAGCTTACCGTTTCAACTTAATTGCCTGTTTTTCAAATATTTTAAACATTTCTTGAAACTGAAGATCCTTTGATTCGGTAGATGCTGAGGGAGAAATGATGAAAACAAAAAAATTTTGAAGGCTTATATATAAAGGCTCATATTTCATCAGGAGAGGGGGTTGAACCTTATACTGAGTTCATTGGGTGTCAAAATGAGCAAAACCAAATATGTGTGCAAAGGAGACAGTATGGACATATATGCAAAAAGATGTTCATTAAGGAATGTTTATGGCTAATCTGTTGACATAGCACAAGGGGAAAGTCTAGAATGCTAATGAAATCTTGTAATGTTTGATGCTGAAATATCAGTATGTCTTGTAGAAGAAATCTGGTATCCAAGACTAATGATTGAAACTCTCAATGTATCAACTGATTCAAAGCCTAAAACAAGCTGCACAGTGCCTGGCACATAGCAGGCACTTAATGTTGATTGATTGATGCTGTTTTAAAGGAGAAGTGACAGGAGGATCCAAATTGTGAGCTATTAATAAAACTCAGTCTTTCAAAAGCCTATATGTTCTTTTTCCCTGCTGCTCTCCCCTAGGCAAGGGGTAAAAAAAAAACCTGTCAGATGATGTTCTCAGGTACATGGTTACCAGCCATAAGCATATTTCCACAGTGATTTATCTGACTTAGACTGATTTCTTAGCTTCCTTGGGTAACCCCACAGACACACAGACACAGACACAGACACACACACATGCACACACGCATACACGCATACACACACACACACACACACACACACACACACACAGAATGAAGGTTCTGTAGAGCCATTCATTGCTACCAGTGTTCCCCTGAAATGGGAAGCACTAGGGAGTCCCATAAGATTCACACAAGAATCCTGATTTAACTGTTGGAAGCTTATACAAGACTATCAACATCAGCATCTCATCGTCCTTAATAGTATAGGAATCCTAGTTCATGTTATACTCAGTATAAGAATTTGTGTGCCTTCTCTGGGTTTTACCTGAATACCCCAGCCTCAGACAAATGTCTTCTTGGGTGAATGGAGACCTCTGGTGGGGCCCTTTGGTAGTTCCCATTTGACAGTGGGAAGCATTTGGTCAATGATCAAGAAATGTGTCCTATGCATTTAATGTGTCAGGTACTGTGCTAAGCACTGGAGACACAATGAAAGGCCAAAACGTGGACCCTACCCTCAAGGAGCTCATATTCTAAAGCTGAGACAACATGCAAAAATTGTACACAAAATATATACGGTGTAAAGGAACTATTATAATCTCTTAGAGAAGATATGGGGGGGGGGGTAGGAAAGAGACCAGGAAGAACCTCTCAAAGGTGAGATTCTAGTTTAGTCTTGAAAGGAAGCCAGGAAGCAGAAGTGAGAAGGAGAGCATTCCAGGCTGGGGGGACAGCCAAGGAAAAAGTACAAAGTCTGGAGAAAGGCTGTTGTATGGGAGGAACAATGAGAAGGCCAGGATTGCTGGATTATAGATTATGTAGAAGGGAGGAAAGTATAAAATACTGGAAACATAGGAAGAGGCTAGGTCATGATGGGTCGCAAAGTCCAAACAGAGGATATTATACTTAATCCGAGGTAACAGGACATCACTTAAGTTTATTCTTGAGGGGCGTAACATAATCAGACCTATACTTCAGAAAGATCAGGCTGACTGCTCAGTGAAAGATGACCTGAAATAGGAAGAGACTTGAGGAAGGAAGATTTAATAGGTGACCACTACAACAGTCTAGGCTTAAAGTGAAGCTTTCTACCAGGGAGGTGTCTGTGTGATTGGAGAGAAGAGGATATATTTGAGAGATATTGCTAAGACAGAAATGACAAGATTTGCAAAAGATTGGATACATAGGCCTGACACATATTAGGTATAAAAGAAAAAGGTACCCTCACAAACTTACCCCACTGACCCAGAGGACTTGCTAGAAATGCAGGCCCCTCAATGAGCCTTGAATCAGGGCAAAAGATGCGGGGCTTTGCCTTTGCTATGATACTTACAGGCCTTGTGCAAATTAGAATGATTCCCCATTTCAAAAGCTTAACAGGGCAAAGCCTCTCTAATATCCAGAGAATTATTCCTAGATGCAACCAGGATAGCCCTAGGTAGCCAAGGATAAAAAAAAAAAACTCAGAAATGCAGTAGCCTCTGTCTCCAGAGAAACAGCTTATACATACAGCTGCTAATGATCCCATCTTTGCCTTGACTTAAGTTCAGCATCCAACCACTCCATATCTAGTTTGTCTGATCTGCCTATTTTCTCTTCCCCTCTTATTATCTGGCTGATAACTTTCTGCCCCTCTATGACCTTGAACCTTGCTTGAGTGAAAAGAGCACTAGATTTGAAGTCAAATCCAATTTTGCTAATTATTGATTTTGCTAATTACTTCTATCTCTGTAATCTTAAGCTATCACAACCTCTCTGGGCTTTGGTCTCCTGGAATAGCTGACAGATCCTTCTTTTACTGAGGCTTTGATAGAGAAGCCATTGAGGATATGGTCTCCACACTCCAATTTTTGTCCTGAATGGTTTACAGCCCTCTCAGTTAGAGGAGACAACAATGTACCCCAGAGTCAAGGGTAGTGAGTCAGATGTGACTTAAATAGCTGAATACCATTTCTCAATTATCTCCATTAAATGATTTAACACTTTTATTGAGTGTGTCTTTCTTGGAACCCGCAAAGAATTTGATCAACTGGTCTAATACACAGCATTTGGAAAGGGAAATGGCAATAACTAACTGCGAGTCAATGTGCATTCCAAGAGCAAGATGAGTTTGACTTCATTTCTTTCTGACAAAGTGATTAGACTGTTAGGAGAATCCTAGATGGATAATATACCCACAGTTTAAGCAAGGCACGTGTCAAAGCCTTTTGTTGTTTACGGACTGACTTTCAAAACATCCTCGTGGACAAGATGGAGAGAAGTAGCCTGGGAGAGAGTATAATTAGGTGGATTTGGAACCTGAAAGACCAGAACCAAAGAAGAAATCTGGAGGACTACTTTGCAAAGTATTTATGATCAGGTAAAGGGTAGGTTAGATATCCTCTAAGGTCATTCAAAGGAGTCAATCAATACCAACTCTGAAACTCAATAATTACATGATTTATTAGATGGTAAATAGAAAGGGATTACTAGAAAGTATATTAAAAACTTCATTTGAGTCTCACAACAACCTTTTGAGGTAGGTTGGGCAAGTGTTGTTACCATTAAAGTAGTACAGATGAAGAAACTGAGGTTGACAAATTGTAAGTGAATCGTCCGAGGTCCCATAGCTAGTAAGTGGCAAAACCAAGTCTTAAATCCATATACTGGTTTTTGTCATCCCATTATTGTCACCTTCTTTGCTGAATAGACTCAGAATCTCAAGACAGAATGGGCCCTAAGAGGCCATCAAGGACTACCTATACCTGATCAAGAATGCCATTTACATCTAAGTTCCTCATATTACAAATGAGAAAACCAAGGGTCAGAATGATCATGTAATTTGCCAAAGGTCCCACCACTAGTTAATGGCAAAACTAGTATGCTGACTCCCAGAGTTCAGAATCATATTGTCTCACATAAATAATTTAAAAGGTACTATAACACTACTTTCTAAACATCAGTTATTTTTACTAAGTAAAATTTCTACCTATCTTACAGGGCTATTCATTAAACCTTGGTGAGTTATTATTATTGATATTGCAATTAATGTAACTAACATGGTAGTAAACTACAGAGTTAGGGTAGCTAGGTGTTGCAATAGATAGAGTACTGGGCCTGAGTCAGGAAAACTCATCTTCCTGAGTTCAATCTGGCTTCAGGCACTTACTAGCTATGTGATCATGGGCAAGCCACTTAACCCCTCAGCTTCTTATCTGTAAAACGAGCTGAAGAAGGAAATAGCAAACCACCCTAGTATCTCTGCCAAGAAAACTGCAATCACAAAGTCAGATATAACTGAAATGATCAAACAACAACAAAATTCAGAATTAAGTATATCCAACAAACTATAATTAGCACAGTGATACAGTTTTAAACTCACCTGGTAAAAACACATTATCTGCAATTTCCATGATATTTTCTATGAACTCATCATTTTGAAAATTTGTACCAAAGTCTGGAAGAAAATGAAATGAAATTTTCATCATTTTACTACTATTTCTAATTTTCTAATAGTAATTATAAGGATAGGGAGTGGATCTGTAATTTTACTGGTATAAGAAACTCCCAGGTAAGGAAACCCCCTTTGCCAATGCAGGTCAGCACCTTCTCTACAATGTATAGCTTTAGATAAGTGCCCAGAGTACTGGGAAATTAAGACATGCCCAGGGTCACATAAGCTTGGTCCACCTCTCCAATCCCACTGCAATCAGTGCCCCCTTCCATGTGTTCATTGCTCCTCTCTGCTCCTAGCCAAAATTGCTAATGAGACTACCAGATAAACTGCTTAGTATTCTGCTAACTGAACTGGAAAAAAGCCACTCCCCTGCTTTTAATTCCAATTCCAACTCTTACCTCAGGATAAAATTTCTACCAGACAAGAGGATACTACCTCTCTATCTAGACCATGATTCCCAGAGATATATGCAGCTATCCCAGAACTTATTCCTTACCTGTGAGGAAATTGGTTCTAATACCAAGCTGCACACATACATACACATAAAAAACCCAAATATATAAAAAACCCAAATATAGATAGAATATTACTTTACAGGGAAGGTAATAGCAGTTAGAAGAAGACCAAGAAAGCCCACATAAAGAAGATAACACGTGAACTGCGTTTTCAATGAAATGTAGGATTGTAAAAATCCTGAGACAGGAAAAGGACTGTTGTATGTGAGTAACAGCAAATACACAATTTGGCTGAACCAAAGAGCATTTGGAGAAGAGTAACCTATAATAAAGCTGAATAGGTAGGTGTAGTAGCAATTTAGATTTGAAGATCTTTCCCACCCATTAATAGGCCATGTGACCTGCTTATATCACAGGAAGTCTAAGTCACATGTGAGGGGAGGACCTTCCTGACAGGAAAAGGAAGTTACATCACAGGAAATGCAGAGAGAGAGAGAGAGAGAGAGAGAAAGGGAGAGAGAGAGAGAAAGAGAAAGAGAAAGGGAGAGAGTGAGCAGTTATAGCTGCTAATGGCCGCCATAGTGATAGTTAGAACTGACCAGGCTGACTTAGCTGCACTGTGAGTTTGTTTTTGGGAAGACCCCAGCAGGGGTCAGAGAGGTTTTGGGATGGCCAGGCTCCATGCTGTGATATGGTGTTTGAAGTTCCTTGCTGTTATGATAAAGTGGGCTAACTAGCTGTGGGAGCTGAACATCTGGTTATGGGATATGGTTCTTTGGTGTCTGAATAAGTGTTATACTACTTCTACCTTCTTTAGAGAGAGTCTCTCATGCTTTACAATACAGAACTACATAGGCATGTTCATGATTATCATTGATATTGTGTTTATTGCCTTGCTGATACAGTAGGAAGGGACCAGTTTGTGAAGACATTTAGCTGCCAAGCAGTGGAGTTTATAATTTATCCTGAAGGTAATAAGGAGCCATTAGAATGCTTGAAGTAAGGGGGTGATCAAATTGCTATTGAGGTCTCCATAGACCAAAGTTCCTGGGAGGGAGGGGGGGAGGGCTGGGCCATGAGTTTTACGGATGTTCTCTAACCATCTTCTTCCTAATATGTTTTAGATTGTGCAAGGATTTGATATCAAACTCACTGGCTCATCCTTTTATATATAAATACATATATGTATATTATACATATAATATATATATATATGTATATAGATAGATATTGCCCTTTTCAAACCCTGAGATTTGTTTCCCACTTGTCATGATCTTTCAGAGATCACTGACAACAGTTTCAGTAGTTACATCTATCAGTTCCTTCACAACTCTGGCATATCTGTTCACGTGAGCCTACTACCTTAAACTTAGAAGTGGTAGGTAGATGCTATCTCCCTAATTTTCCTAAACATCAGCTCCATATTGCCCACATTGTTCTGTATTTTCCAGTCCAAAAGACTTTCTTTTTGACAGAGAAAACAGAATCAAAAATTAAATGAAACAGCATTACCTATTCTGTTATCAGTTACCAGTGACTCATCCACCCAAGCATCAGTCTTGTCTCTGTTTGATACTCTTTTCCCAATATTTAAAAATCTTTTTGCTATCCTTTTTTTTTCACCAACATTATTCTGAGCTTCTCATCATTATTCTTACAGGATTCCTTGCCTTTGGTTTCATCTTCCGCCCTTATCTTTTTAAAGCACAAGTGACTTGGTGGGTTCCCTGTGTATCCACACTCTTCTTAGGTTATGTCAGACAGTAAGTTCCTAGTTTGTCTGGATGCTAGCCATGAGCCAGAAAATTAAGAAGTCCACCAAAAAGCACCTTTGTATGAAAAGAAAATCTGTGAC
>CM053623.1:54074347-54092104 GCA_028646595.1 Phalanger gymnotis | reverse complement strand
AAAACAACATTACATTTTACTTGTTTTTTAAACACGAGAAAAATTTTAAAACATTTAATTTTTCTTTGACTATTTTTATTCTTTAGAAAATATTATCATTACTATATTTTAAAGCTAAAACAAGAATTGTAGTCATTAACTATCCCAGAAAGTTCTGATGACATTACTTAATTGCAATAATGGTGACTTGAAGGCATTAGGAGAGGGTGACCTTAAGATATCTAGCTTAAAAATTACTATTGTCACACTCACAAGAACTCATCACACCCCGCCCTGGTGGACATCAATACAAACATCAAGGTGCAAGCAAACAATAACAACAACAAGGAGCCAAGTTGAGATCCCTCCTAAGATATTGCAGGACCCCAGACAAGTCACTTCATCCCTCACTCACAGGTACTGTCAATGACACAGCTGTAGTGTGTGTATATTTGGTGGGGGGGGGCGTGAATCCACGAAGATTATACGTGTCCATATGAATCTGTCTAGAAGTGGCTCATAGGGAGGCATAAAGAGACATTTCTATACTCTCCTTGAATTATTCCTCTCCAGGAAGACTTTTATTGCTACCAGGCAGAGAGCCAGAGATAGAGACCACAAGGCTGACCTTGCTCTCCTCAGAGAGGAAGAACCAGGCTTAATGATAGCTATCTCCCATAAATAGTGCTAACCCATAGGTACATGAGACACAGTAGTAAATTATTATAGTAATCTACTGTTTGATAAACCCAAGGACTCCAGCTCCTGGGATAAGAGCTCACTATTTGACAAAAAACTGCTGGGAAAACTGGAAAATAGTATGGTAGAAACTAGGCAGAGACCAACATCTCACACCATATAAGGTCAAAATGGATACATGATTTAGACATAAAGAGTAATTCCATAAGCAAATGAGGAGATCAAGGAATAGTTTACCTGTTAGATCTATGGAGAAGGAAAGAATTTATGACGAAACGAGATACAGAACATTATGAAATGCAGAATGGATAATTTTGATTACATTATATTAAAAAGTGTTTGCACAAACAAAACTGGTACAATCAAGATTAGAAGGAAAGCAGAAAGATGGGAAACAATTTTTACAGCAAGTGTTTCTAATAAAGGCCTCATTTCTCAAATATATAGAGAACTGAGTCAAATTTATAAGAATACAAGAAATTCCCCAATTGATAAATGGCCAAAGGATGTGAACAGGAAATTTTCAGATGAAGAAATTAAAGCTATCTATAAAAATGCTCTGAATCACTACTGATTAGAGAAATGTACATTAAAACAATTCTGAAGTACCACCTCACACATACCAGACTGGCTAATATGACAAAAAAAAGGGAAAATGATAAATGTTGAAGGGGATTAGGAAAATTGAGACATTTTATATAATGTATGTCGGTGGAGTTGTGAACCGATCCAACCATTCTGGAGAGCAATTTGGAATTATGCCCAAAGGGCAACCAAACTGTCCATTTAGCACTACTAGGTCTGTACCCCAAAGAGATCATAAAAAAGGGGAAAAGACCTACAGGTGCAAGAATATTTATAGTGGCCCTTTGCATGGTGGCAAAATGTTGGAAATTGAGGGGATGCCCATCAACTGGGGAATGGCTGAACAAGCTGTGGTACATGAATGTAATGGAATACTATTGTGCAATAAGAAATAATGAACAGGCAGATTTTAGAAAAACCTTTCCAGGTTTTTGAACTGATACAAAGTGAAATGAGTATAAACAGGAAAACATCATATGCAGTAACAGCAACATTGTGAGATGATTAACTATGATTGACTTAGCTCTTCTCAGCAAAACAATGATCCAAGATGATCCCAAAAGACTCATTTTAGAAAATACTATCCACATCCAGAGAAAGAATTATGGAGTTTGAATGCAGACTGAAGCATGCTATTTTCACTTTTTTGGTTTCTGCAGTTTTTCCTTTTTGTTCTGTTTCTTCTTTCACAACATGACTACTGTGGGACTATGTTTACATGAATGCACATGTATAACCTATATTTATACTTATATTTATACATGACTGCTTGCTGTTTTGGGGAGGGGGGTGGAAGGGAGGGACACAGAAAAAATTAGAAACTCAAAATCTCATAAAAAATGAATGTTGAAAACTATCTTTACATGTAATTGGAAAAAAATAAAATACTATTTACCAAAAATAATTACTAATCTATGGGAAATAATTTTAAGTTCAAGTTTTACTCTTGACCATCTTTTTAAAAATAAATTTATTATTTATTTTTAACATTCTTTAAAAAATTTTTTTGACTTCCAAATTCTCTCTCTCCCATCCCTCCATTGAAAAGGAAAGAAATGTGATATCAATTATATATGTGAAAGCATGCAAAACATATTTCCATATTAGCCATGTCGAAAATAAAATAAAACAGGAAAAATTTTAAAAGGGAAAAAAATTATGCTTCAATCTGCACTCAGACTCCATCAGTTCTCTCTCTGGAGGTGAATAAGCATTTTTTATCATGAGTCTTTCAGAATTGTCTTGGATCATTACATTGCTCAGAGTAGCTAAATTTTTGACTTATCTTTCTAGTGGAGCCCCAAGCTATATACCTAAAGGTTTGACTCCTTTCCCACCAAATGCCAGCTCCACCAAGACCATCACAAACGGCAACTATACCCATTTATTCAAGCTGAGGACAAACAGAAATCACAGAAGTTATACAGATGAGAACATGCCAGACAATACAGAGAGTGAATGAGCTCTCTTCCTGGAAGCAAGCTATTTCACTTCAACCAAAAATGAGAGTACCAGATCTTAAACAAGGGGGAATTCCGGTAATAACAATTTAGATTTGAAGATCTTTCCCACCCATTAATAGTCCATATGACCTGCTTACATCACAGGAATCCTCGGTCACATGTGGTGGGAGGCGCTTGCTGAGAGGAAAAGGAATGTGTCACCAGAAATGCAGAGAGAGCAGTTAGAGCTGATGAAGAGTGCAGACATGTGCTGTGCTGTGCTGTGAGTGATTATTGGTGGCAATGTCCCAGCAGGAGGCTGGAAGGTTATAGGATGGAGTGGCTCTCCATCTGCTGTGATATTGTGTATTGAATTCTTTGCTGCCGTGATGGCATCTGGTTTTCTGGTGGCCGAATAAATGTAACCTTCTATATGGAGAGTCTCATATTTTGTGATACAGAACCACACAGGCATGTTGACAATTATTGTCTATATTGTGATTATTGCCTTGCTAATACAATTCTCCAAAATCTTAACAAACTGGAGATAGCGACATGATCGAGGTGCTAGCTCCTCTCTACATTTGGAATTGAATGTTTCCTCTTTCAAAGGAGAAAGCCAGAAGGATAAGCTCTTTCTTTTCTCAAACTTTAACCAACCCCGCAATAAGCAATGAGAAATCATTCTCCACTGACGACAGTCTCAGCAGAAGGGGTTTGAGTCCTGGCTTATGTAATCGCTGACCTTGTGCACAGTGTTATCAACATGTCAAGCCAAACCCTTTCGTATATGCTATTCTTTAATACTATTAACAGCTTACAGCGAAGCCTATTTCTCCAAGACAGACACCACCCAGGAAAACCTGATTAACCAAATCCTCAGTTTCACTGCTCTGCTACAAAGAGATCTTACCTTGTTCCTTTAGTCTCTCCCAGTCTCCCTTCTGGCTTCACAGTCAGCTCTGAAATAGGACAGCCAGTTTAGGAACACACACCAAGAAGCCTGGTCTGGTTCAGCTTTTACAGTCTGGGTATAGGAAGCCTCAGAGTCTGGTGCCCTCATTAGGTGAACTAGTGATAACTGCTGCCTTCCTGCTTCTACGGTTCCATTACTTAACCCAGACTTCTGGATTTTGGTAACATCCACAGTAGCCAAAGAAATAACACAGTAAGAAATTTATCCTCAAGTAACTCTCTTCTCCCAATTTTCACACCTTTGTTGATGGCATTACTAATTTCCAAATCATTTTCATTACAAGAAAACCTACAGGTTGTCCCCTTCACTCACCAAGTTCTGTCAACTTTTCTTTCAGAATTTATTTCATATCCATCCCCTCTCTATTATCACTTCCATCATCCTAGATAAATCTTCATTGCCAGAACCCACAAGGCTTTGACCAGCTTAAGAACTAGAAGAAGAAAAAATCTTGAGACAGTTCTTCCCAGCGTCAGACAATATGCAAACAAATACGTACAAAAATGCTATAGACAGAATATAGGAAATAATTAACTGAGGGAAAGCACTGGAATTAAGAGGTTGGAACAGACTTCCTGTAAAAGAGAGAATTTTAGTTGGAACTTAAAGGGAGCCAGGGAAGCCAGAAGGAGGAGAGGAGGGAGAATGTTCCAGGCATGGAGGCTGCCAGCTAAAGACAAGTTTACAGAATCCAAAATCCCAAAGGTGAAGCGATCTTAGTCACTATGGAGTATGACCCATGCTTGAATTTAAAACATGCCCAGCAATCAAAGGGGGTGTCTACTGCCTCCTGGAGAATCCCACAAAAAGGGTACAAAAACTTTTGCAAAGATGATTCCACTCACCATTGGTACACGGAATATGCACATGCTTACGGATAACACAAAATCCAATAGACCTGGAAGACAAACACCAATTCTTGCAAGAGAACTCAGTAGGGATTTAATCCAAATAGTATCCCTGAGTTCACTCAAGCCTGAATTCAAACAAGGCTGGCAAATGAAGGCCAGCATACCCAAGTCAGAGCTAGATACACATGTTTCCAAAGCGGGCATAGTGAAGGGGAGCACCATGAAACTAGCATAGGTTTTGTAATCAAAACTAATCTAATAGACAAGGTTGCATGCCTCCCAAAAGGAGTGAATGACAGGCTTGAGCAGTGTGACTGTCAGTTGCAGAAAGTGCCGTGCCACCATCATCAATGTAAATGATTCCACCTTGATGAACCCTGAGAGGTCAAAGAAAATTTTTATGAAGATTTGGAGATCCTCATCATCAATGTGCTCAAAGAGAACAAGTTTATAATTCTGGGTGACCTTAATGCAAGGATAGGCACAGACTACCAGACATGGCAGGGAGTCCTTTGGAGGAATAGAGTTGTAAACAGCAACAGCAACAGTCACTTACTACTAAAGACTTGTGTATCTTAATGACCTTCTCATCACCAACACTGTCTTCTGTTTACCCGAACACAACAAAATTTCATGGGTGTACCCTGGCAGCAAACATTGGCATTTAACAGACTATGTCACTGTAAGGAGAAAAGATAGACAAGATGTGAGAGTGATAAAGGCAATGTGTGCTGCACTGATCAAAAACATATCCTCTCCAAGTTAAATATCTGCATTCAACAAAAGCAAGATAACTACCAGCAGACTTGGTGTCAACAGATTAGAGCACTCCTCCAAGTGGGAACAGTTGGTTGCTAACTTGGAGGAAAAGCTAAGCCAACATATGGTTGGAAACAGTGGAGTAGAAAAGAAGTGGGCAGCTTTCAGAGATGTGGTGTACAGCATTGAATTTATTCATCTGGGCCAAAACACCAAGATTGGTTTGATGAATGATGGGGAAATTCAGAAGCTGCTAAATGAAAAACAAGAACTCCACAGAATTTACCAGCAGGATAGTTCATCCACCTCCAAGAAGGCACTGTTTAACTCCATCCAAAGTAAAGTGCAAGCAAAACTTAGAGAGATGCAGGGCTCTTGGCTCAGTAAGAAGGCAGATGGAATCCAGTTTTGTGCTGATAATAACAATCTAAAGCACTTTTATAATGCCCTGATAGCTATTTACGGGCCAAAGACCTAAGGTGCATCTCAACTACTCACTGCTGATGGAGGCATATCGATTAGCGATAAGGACATGATCCTGGAAAGATGGGCTGAACATTTCCATAATGTTTTCGACAGACCATTATCAATCAATGCTGAAGCCATTAACCGTATACTTCAGACTGAAGTCAGTCCCTTTCTAACTCAACTTCCAACTGAAGAAGAGGTTTTGAATGCCATTTGGCTCCTGTTGTGTGGCAAAGTACTTGGTGCCGATTCTATTCCAGCTGAGATTTACAAGGTAGGGGGTCCACTGCTCACATAAAAGTAGACTGAAATTTTCTGGGCTATATGGCAAGAGAATGTTATGCCCCAGGAGTTCAAGGACATCTCCACTGTCCATCTGTGTAGAGGTAAAGGAAATAAATTGTCCTGTGAAAATCACGGGGGTGGGGGTGGAGGCAAGTTGGAGGGAGGGGCAGAGGGTCTTTTTCTTAGTTATTGCTGAAAAGATTCTTGCCAGAGTCCTTAACAGTCCTTAATGGGCTGATCCTTCACCTGGAAAATAGTCATCTACCCAAGAGCCAGTGTGAATTCAATAAGGGTTGAGGAATGGCCATTATGATGTTTGCTGCCTGACCACTCCAGGAGAAACATCAGGAACAGAAGAGAGGTCTGTACGTGATGTTCGTCGAAATGACCAAGGCCTTTGATACTGTCAGTCATGAGGGCTTGTCAAAAATTATGTCAAAATTTTGTTGCCTGTGAAGTTCATCAGTATTGTATATCAGTTTCATGACGGCATGCTTGCACAGGTTCTGGATAATAGACGATATCTCGTACTTTCCCAGTCATAAATGGAGTGAAACAAGGTTGTGTGCTTGCTCACACGATGTTTCCAGCAATGTTGTCAGACACCTTCAACGAGGACAAAAACAGCATCAAGGTCAGTTACTGCGCTGATGGTAAATTATTTAACTCGAAAAGGCTATAAGCCAAGACTAACGTGGAGGGAGAGTTGGTGCATGATTTTTTGTTTGCAGATGATTATGCATTTTCAATGCAGCCTCTGAGGCTGGGATGCAACAAGGTATGGATCAATTCTCTACTGCTTGTGCTAATTTTTGCCTAACAAGTAACACCAAGAAAATACAGGTTGTCCACCAGCCAGCACCATACCATCCATATGTAGAAATGGAGAAATTTGGAATACTGTGGATAAGTTCACTTACCTTGGCAGTATACTTCGCAGGGATGTACACATAGATGATGAGGTTGAAGCATGCATTACCAGAGCTAGCTCAGTGTGGGAAAGAAGAGACCTCATTGTAATATGCCTGTGAAAACTTGGACAGTATACCAGCGCCATGCCAGGAAACTGAATAGTTTCCATTTGAATTGTCTTAGGAAGATTCTGAAGATCACCTGGCAAGATTAGGTATGAGACACTGAAGTCTTTTCTCAAGCTAAACAGCAAAGCATTCAAACTCTACTGCAGAGAGCACAACTACGATGGGCTGGCCACATTGTTCAAATGCCAAACGTACATTTGCCCAAAAGACTATTTTATGGAGAACTCACACAAGCCAAGTACTCACAGGAAGGTCAGAAGAAGTGATACAAGGACACTCTCAAGGTCTCTCTGAAGAACTTTGAAATCAATTGCATGACATGGGAAGACACTGGTAAAGGATCACCCAGCATGGCGTGCCCATATCAAAGAAGGTGCTGTGCTGTATGAGTGAAGCAGAATTGCTATAGCTCAAAAGAAACATGAGATGCACAAATTTAGAAACATCTCCATTTCAAACATTAATCTGGACTATTTGTGCCTGACCTGTGGTAGAGCCTTCCAAGCTCATAATGGTCTGATGAGTGACAGTCGGACATACCGTACCTTGACTCCAACATAGTGATGCCATTTTGGTCCTTTTAGAGGATGAAGGACAACAACCAACTGTTGTAAAGTTTTCTCCTCAACACTGGGCCTAACATTATCTCTTCACAGCTTTCATTAATTGTTCTTGGTTCTGCCCTCTAAGCCCAAAGATAATAAGTCTGATCTCTCTTTTTCATGACAGCCTTTCAGATGTGTGAAGATAGCCATAGTTTCCCCTCTAAGTATTTTTTTTCTTAAGGATATATATACATGTATGTGCATCTTTTTTCTTAAGGATATATATACATATGTGTCTACCTATTTATCTCTATGTATAACATAAGGCATGATCTCAAGGCCTTACACTCAAGCTTATTCATGCCTTTCCTAAAATATGGCACCCAAATCTGAACACTATTGATGTGCCAGTAGTCCTACCTCCAACCTTAGCCAGACCAGTACTCAGACAACAAATATACAGCCTGAAGCATTTCCAAGATAGGTATGCTCTGCCAGAACTTACCCTCTGTGGCATGCCTTTAAGGTCATTCATACCTGATGAAACATCGGGGTAGTTAGTATTTTAGTGTAGCTTCTTGAGATAATAACAGCTAGCATTTATTTGGGTTTAAGGTTTGCAGAGCACTTTACCTTCTTATCTTATTTGATCCTCACTACAACCATGTGATTATTATTTCTATTTTATATAAAAGGAAACTGAGGCTGAGAGAAACTAAATGACTTGTCCAGGGTTACACAATTTGTGTCTGAGGCATGATTTGATAAAAAAAATCTAGCGCCTTATCCACCCTATCATCTAGCTACCTGATAGATGAGAATCTGCTGAAGGAAGTGGAGACAGATAGGATCTAAGGTGAGGGAACCACCTTTTCATCTAAGGGTTCGGGCTAAACAAACCTTTCTTCCTACTAGTAGAGCTCAAATTTCCCAACTGTCAAGTCATTTGTTTGTAGACTTAAACTCACCTTTACTAAACTGATGACTAATTCTACCCATCTTCTAGGGAAGCTTTCTTTTACAATACAGACAGATGCCGTACAAACCATGTATCACAGAGAGTATTCAGACTATCACCTTTTTTTTAGATTGCAGTGGCTAGTAGCACAAAGGGTCTGTTACACTTAATGGTTATACCCTGCCTTCCTGACAATAACCAGGGAGTATTCCATATCCAAAGAACTTTCCACTCAAAAAATGGCAACCTTACCCTCACGTAGTCTGAGATTGTTACATAAACTTAGACAGCGGCTTTAATACAGCTGCACAGTTATAATCATTGACTGGTCCAGAGATCCAAGTTCTTAAGGAGTCCCTGGCCACAAAGTTTATGCCAGCCACCCATTGTCCCCGTAGGGTAACTCCGCTCTTTGTAAAAAAGAAAAGTGGTGAGCTTATCATGTACCATGACTCAGACTCTTAATATTATTACCGTCCATGACCAGTGTGTACCATACTACTAATCCCAGATATCTAGTGCCAGTTGAGCAATACCTCAATTTCTGCCACACTCGATCAAGAATAGACATATAGTCCAGTATTTTCTAATGTGGCTAGGATAGTGTACCTCTCCTATGATACCATTTGAATTCTATAATACAACTGTGGCCTTTCAGGTTAATGAACATGGTTTTCAAGACACCCAGGTCATCCATTGCATCCTGGACCATTGTCAATCATCCTGACTTTTGTCTTGCCACTGAACTTCAATGAGTCTGAAAGACAGTGTGAAACTGATGACTTTGTACAACTCTGCCTCAGTTAAATCCAACTCATATGCAAGTCAAGAGATCACCCAGTGATGTAACTGGTCCTCTTCAAAAACAAAGGATGAACAACTGTATATTGCAATTTAGACAATAGCAAATTTTTTATTCATTTTCTGGTGGTTCTACAATCATATAATCTCATAAATGAAATCCATAACAGATCAAAAGAGTTTATCCTAATTATTCATGGGGTCATGTCTTGAATTGTGCGTGAACTGGATTTAAGTGAGGCAGAGTTGCACAGTCATCAGCCTCATTCTGTCTTCTAGAGTAGTGGAAATCCAGTAACAAGATAAAAGTCAGAATGACTAACAATGGCCCAGGATGCAGTGGATGACCTTGGGGTCTTTGATGTCTGACCAAGCTCTAAGCACTCCACAGCACCTGCTTCAGCTGGTTGAGACAAATTGCTCTCACCTGCCCATTCTGCAAGTGAAATCTTCACATACTTGGGGTAGACATGACCCTATCACACTGATGGATTTGAGCTCTGCCAGTTACCCTCAACCTGGTTCAGCCCATCTGCCAAGACAGGGGTGTGGCCATTAAGCATGCTATAGCTTCTTGGAGCCACAGGTGAAAGCTGAGTGACAGGTGGACACCAAAGATTGAGCAGCAGCCCTAAAAAGGGTTTGGCAAGCCCTCATATCAGAAGTGCTAGGCCTCCCTGAACACCCCTTACACCACAATATCAAGTAGATGTACTATAACAGAGGTGTCAAGCTTGCAGCCTGAGGGCCACTTGTGACCTTCAAAACTCCCAAATGCAATAGAACCAGATTAAAATGTAATTTTAAAATATTTAACAAAATAAGTAAAAATAATGTTAATTTGTCATCTTTAAGTATCCTTTTTTATTTGAAGTTGATGCTACCATTTTGGGATAAGGTCACTAATGATCTTAATGACAAATACAGCAGCATTGTTGTTCGTCTTCATCCTCCTAGATCTCTCTACAGCATGACACTTTTGAGTACCTATCTCCTTCTTGATATTATCTTTTCCCTTGACTTTATCGAGGCTATAGCCTCATAATTCTCCTCCTCTCTCTCCCCTCTTCTCTGTGCCAGGCCTGGAGTCAGAATGACTCATCTTTCTGGCCTCAGATACTTAACTAGCAGTGTCACCCTGGGCAAGTCACTTAACTGCCTCAGTTCCCTCATCTGTAAAATGAACTAGAGAAGGAAATGGCAAACCACTGCAAGTATCTTTGACAAAAAAAACCCGAAATGGGTCATGAAGAGTCAGACGTGAATGAAAACAACTGAACAACATAACCTCCTTCTCCAACATGGCCATCCCGCAGGTTCTATTGTTGGCCCTCTTCCCTTTCTCTGTACTCTCTCCCTTAATTATCTGCTCAATTATCTGGTTTCTATTAGTACTCTATGTGTATGACTCCCAATCATATTTTTTCAGTTCCAATATATTCCTAGAGTTCTAGTAACATATTCCCAACTCTTTGAAATCTCCACTTGGATATTTCATCATCCCTCAAACCCAAAATATCCAAAACTTAACTCACCATTTTTCTCCCTCTATACCCTATCTCCAATTTGCCCCTCTCCACAAAATTTCTTTATCTGTTGATGATACCACCATCCTCCCAGTCAGTCACCCAAAGTGATGACACTTTGTAATAATCTTTGAAACTTCCTACTCCTTCACAGAATCCCCACATTCACTTAATTGATAAGTCCTGTCAATTCCACCTCTATGATATCACTTTCTTCTGACCTTTCTTTTCCACTTCCACTGCAACTCTCATCACTTCTCACCTAGATTCTTGCAACAGTCACCTAACTAGGTTTCCTGATGGCAGTCTCTACAATCCATCCATCATACTACTGTAGAAATAAGGCTGCTAATAAGGCATCACTAGGATCATGTTCTCTGTTCAAAAGCCTTCAGTGGTGCTCTACTCCAGAGGTGTCAAACATTTGAAGCCCTGGGCCTAAATACTGCCCAAACCAAGTTAAACTCAATGGGAAATATTTCACAAAATAAGTAAAAATACAATAGGATATAGGTCATCTTAATATATAGTTTTCTAAGTCAAAATGAAATCTTTAGGGTTCCTAATGGTTTAGTGGCCTCTGTTTCCTTCTTGAGTTTGAAACCATTGTTCCACTTCTTGGTGAATGAAGCGTAAACTCATATTGTCATTTAAACACCTGCATAACCTACCTTTAATTTCTTTTCTCATATCATATTTCACCCAAACTAGACAGCTCTTGTGCTATCTATTCTGTGTTTTTTATGCAAATTTATATTTTATATTAGTTTTATAATGCATCTATACTATTGTTAATAACATAATGAGGCAGTCCTATTTCAGTAAGATACCTATGGCCTTAAAGAATTAAAGTGAATTTAACAAATACATGTGCAAGACAAAAACAAATTAATGTAGTCTGCTTTTTCCATTTAACTTTTAATTTCATTTCTATGGGAGATTCTTTTGAACCTGACTGCATTTGTTGTAGGCTAAATACTTACCAATACAGAGATCAGCAGCAAAAATATATTATACCAAATATAATATATTATACCAAAATAACCAAACACAAGAGGGAACAGCATTGCTATTTAGAGTCAAAGCTAATGTAATAAATTTTGTAAGCCAGATGTAATTTTCATGGACATCACAATTTCTAAAATTTAAAGTCATATTGTGTTTCACACAAATTTGTGTATAGAAGCTTGAATGATAGCTATCAAAATATGATGAAATGTAAAAAAGCCTTTTATAAAAAAATTAATTTTGATAATTGCCCAACACCAGTACTGAAAAGGAGTTCCAATATATTTTGAAAAATACACCAAGTGAGACATGATTTTTAACATACAGCTTTTTCGGTAAGGCAAATACAACTACAAAATTAAATATTTTTAAAAGCAAAGTACATTATCAGTTATCTGCATGTGAATTAGCTACTTTGTAAATCATTCAATATTCATTTCCAGCTGTCACTGAGCATACTTCTAGGATTCCTCAGTTCACCCATCAACTGATATGTGAAAGAAATGAATGCAAAACATTTAAGCAGATCCTTAAACTCTAGGATTCCTCAGTTCACCCAACTGATATGTGAAAGAAATGAATGCAAAACATTTAAGCAGATCCTTAAACTAAACATAATTAAGGAAGTGTGCTTTTATAAAACTGAAAAAAAGCCACATTATGTGTTCTGAAGACAGAAATACATAGTACAAAAATGAATATGTATTACCTGAGCTTGAAGCAATTCTTCTTTTAATTCAGCAGCATCAGAACTTGTTAAAACCATGGAAGATTTCTTCAAAGAGCTATAATTATGAATATTTTAAATAATCATTTTGTTTTTATTTTTTAGACAAGAAAGCAAAAAGATTTAAATGTCAATGTATAGGCTGACATTTTAAAATAATGTTTACTAATCAAAACTACATCTTTATTTGATCAGTAAAATAATGTTTTTTTTAAAAAAAACTTTCTCCCAAAATCCATCTCTAAAGCTTTGTGGTATAGCGGTGAGTGTCCGGGTTTTCAAAGACTGTCCCATGAAAGGCAAGCTCTGGTATGTCTTTCTAAGCTGGAGAGGCTTTAAGTAGAGGCCCAGTGACACTTTCTTCTGACCTTTCTTTTCCACTCCCACTGCAACTCTCATCACTTCTCACCTAGACTCTTGCAACAGTACATATCTATCTATCTATCTATCCACATATATATGTATATATATAGCTGTTGTCTAGGCTAGCCTAATTAACTTTGGAAAGAGTCAACATCAGGTTGGCTATAGGATGTTGCATTTTTCCAGTCACAACTCAATAGAGAAGTTTGAATATTTTTTCAAAAATGGGTTAACAGCTTTTATTTTTATATCACCTTTATATCACACTTACATCCTTCTTTTCTCCCTTAAAACATGGCTGTAATGATGGGTTGGGGTCAGGCTCTGACAGGCTTTAAATACCAAACAGTGGAGTTTTAATAAAGAGTAAGGGAACAACATGGCCAAACCTGTACTAAAGTTTAAAAAATGGCAGCTGGGTAGAGAATGGATTGGAGAGGGAAGGGACTTAAGGCAAGGAGACCAATTAGTAAGCCACTGCAATAGTCTAAGCAAGAGATGATGGAGGTAGAGAACAAGGGTGGTAACTCTACTTGAAGAAAAGGGAACATATGAGACAGATATGGAGATAAAAACATAAAGATTTGGCAACTAATTCAATACCTGGATTAAGGAAAATGAAGAAACAAAGATAACAGGAATGTTACAAACCTGTGAGCCCAGAAGGATGGTGGTAACCTCAACAGAAAGAGGGAAGTTTGGTAGAAGAATGGGTTTGGAATGAGGAGGAGTTAGAGAGTTAGAGAGAGGAGTTAGTGATAGTTAGAGAGGACAGAGACAGCTAAGTGGCCCAGTGGATAGAAGTATTCAGCCTGGAGTCAAGAACACTTATCTTCCTGAGTTCAAATATGGCCTCAGATACTTACTAGCTATGTAACCCTGGGCAAGTTACGTAACCCTGTTTGCCTCAGTTTCCTCATCTGTAAAATGAGCTGGAGAAGAAAATGGTAAACCACTCCAGTATCTTTGCCAAGAAAACCCCAAATGGGATCAAGAAGAGTTAAACGTGACCGAAATGACTGAACAATATGGATGATAGTCAGCAAATGATACTAAAAAGGAATGGTCAGACAGATAATAGAACCCAGAGAATGTACTGTCATGAAATCCCTGAGAAAAGAGAGTATCTTGATGTCAAATTTTTCATAAAGGCCAAGAAGGGTAAGAACTAAGAAAAAAGCCATCATATGTGTCAAATTTGTGTTATCGCATAAGGAACAGCGCAAGCAAGAGGACTAGGCAATAAGCTGATTAAGTTCATATGCTTTATTAGCTAGAGGAGTAGCTCTCATCTCATTTAAATCTCATCTGAGATTTAAAATTTAGCTATTAAAAATTTAAGTAATGCACACCAACATCTGCAAAATAAACACTAGAGAAAAACGAATAGAAAAAAATATAATTTACCATGGAGTTTAAGTGAATTACCTTAGAGTCACGGAGCAAGCTGAAAATCGCTAGTTGTATGATCCTAGGCAAGTTAATCTCCAGGAGTCTCAGTTTCCTCATCTATAGATATAGGGTTGGACTCCACGGACTCCATGGCCTCTAAAATCTATCTTCCCAAGTGCCGAAAGCAGGTGTTAGGATCACAGACTGAGAGCTGGAAGGGGCCTTACTGACCATTTAATAGAGTCACTTTGTTTAACTGAGTCCCAGGAAGTCACACAGTTGGTATGAGAGGTAGGACTTGAAAATGTCTTCTCATCCCAAAACCAGTACTTTTCTCACTGCACCATGCTGACTCCTTGGAACCCAGACTGTCCTGACTCCAAGAACAACTCTCTCTCTACTATGTCATACTTGCCTTCCTTAGTACATAGTTTAAATCAAAATCAAAGGGTAAGCTGTCCAAGTATTTTAAAAATTTATATCTCAACTATGTTAAACAATCTCCTTGCAATCCATTTGCCAATTAGCAAATTATTTTTTCAGGTCAATTTTAAGCCTGGACATGATAGAATTATCACAAATTCCAAGTTAGATTTTCCTGAATCATACACTAGCTATTACAAGATCTCTTCAAGTACAAGATACAGTAAAAATTAGCTCTATCATAGACTCCATATTCCTAGAATTCAACTCAGTTCTTCGAGAAACATTTATTAAGTGCCTATAAACATTAGAGCACTATGCCAAGTGTATAATATTGATACCAGAAATGCCATAGTATAGACCCAAAGATGAGCAGTACGGTTAGTATCATAAAACAGACTATGCAATATTAAGAATCCTAGGACTTTCATCTATTTGGCACTACTGAGAACCTGCACATAAAGAATCAAAGAGCTGTTGATAATGGTAGTCAGGAAAAACCAATCTAGCTGTCAATTCACCTAACCTCAGTTTGCTCATCTTTACAGTCAGGAGTTGTATTTTATAGGCAAAGATAAAGCAGGTGAGTTTAGCCAGTATAAATGGGGTATAAATGGCACTTGGAAAAGGTGTTGTCAGAGCACCTTGATGTGAAGCCTGGACTTGTTAATTACTATTTGTACATGATCTCAGGCAATTCACTAAGGTTCTTCAAGCCTCAGTTTCTTCATCTATAAAATGAGGAGATAGATCATCTCTAAGGTCTCTCCCATCTCCAGATCCCATGACCCTACCAATCAAGAAGTTCTGGACTTGCGTGACTTTTCAGTATACGTACACATCATAGGATAATGGGATCTGAGAAGTGGAAGGGACCTTAGATATCATCTAAACTTAGCCAACGCATGAATCCTCTTTTATAACATCCCTGACAAGTAGTCATGTAGCCTTTTCTTGAACATCTTCACTGACAAAGAACTCACTAACTTGTGTTGTGACCAATTCCACTTTTGAGAAGTTGTAATTATTAGTTCTTCCTAAAATTTGTTTCCCTATAATTTTTACCCAGTGGTCAGAATTCTATCCTCCAGAGTAACTTCCACATAATAGTCATTCAGGATCTTTGAAGAAAACAATCATGCCCTATCTCAACATCTTCTCTTCTCCAGGTCCAATATCCTCAGTTTCTCCAAACATCTTTCATAGGCCACAATTATGTCCTCTTGCCATCTTGGTTACCCTTAGCTAGATGTGCTCCACTTTGGCAATATCCCTCTAATAATGTGGGATTCCAAGTTTAATACATTGCTTCAGGGATGAGATCAAAAGATATAAATGAACAGTTTTCAAAATAAGAGTTTCAAACTATCAATAACCATATGAAATGTGGATTAAAACAAGAATTCACTTTACACACTGCAAACTGGCAAAAAAATATCAAAAAAAGGAAAACAGTCAATTTGGAGGAGCTATGGGAAGACAACTTCACCAAAACTACTGGTGGAACTGTGAAGTAGTCCAGTTGTCTTGGAAGGCAATTTAGAACCATGCAAGTTAGTAAACAGTTGCTAACCTCTGACTCAGTGATCCCATAAGAGATCATATGTCCCAAAGAGATAAAAAAAAATTCAAAAAGCATTAAACCTAATGCAGCCTGTTATAAGACTGAGAGGGGTTGAATGTCCTTGACCCTCCCCTCTAAACTGGTCAGAGAGGAAATAAGAAGTGAAATGACTGGATACATAAAGGAGTGCAGAGAGATGCATACTGGACTCATGGCATCTCATACACTGCCACTACTACCACTTCCCAGTTGTCTTTCCCCCCCCCCAGTCTGTTTTTGCTTGATCTTCCCATGACTTCATGAATACTCTACCCTACTGAAACATTTCACTTCTCTCTTTTTTTCTGATTTCTATTATAGAAACAGTACCTAGTACTTCAGTTCTCTACCAGCTCAACAAGAGAAGCATGGAGGATCAGTGTGGATCAGTAATGCCTACATGCTAGGATTCCCACTCTACCAAGTCTCCATAACAAGGGCCTATGGCGAGGGGCTATACATAATACATACTTTCTCATGAATTTTTAATCTCTCCCTATCTACTGATTTCTTCCTTACTGCCTACAAACACACCTCTGTCTTTCCTCAAAAAACCTTCACTTGTTCTGTTCATTCCCACTATCATTCCATATCTCTCCTCTCTTTTGTAGCTATTTTTTTAGAGAAGGCCATAATTGGTGCCTCCTCTTCCTCTACTCTCACTCAACTCTCAGCAGTCTGGCTTCTGACCTCGCCATTTAACTGAAACTGTTCTCTCCAACATCACTAAGCATCTCCTAATCCCCTTTGTCTTTTCTCTATTTATACTCTGTCTTTAAGATTTCAACAGCACCCATTAGTTCAAGTATAATCTCTATGCCAATGGCCCAAATTGGCGACATGCAAGTCTTTCTCCTAACCTCTCACCACACATCATAAGCTGACTGCTAGAGATCTTCCCCTGCGTGTCCCTTAGGTATCTCAAACTCAAAATACCACAGTGGAATTTATTAACTTAAGGAGGAGGAGGAGGAGGAGGAGAAGAAGAAGAAGAAGAAGAAGAAGAAGAAGAAGAAGAAGAAGAAGAAGAAGAAGAAGAAGAAGAAGAAGAAGAAGAATTAGCATTCTGCTTGAATTGGCAGGTTGGGTAACTACTACTCGAATAACACTCAATGAGTCACTCCTTTGCTCAAAACAAACAACAACAAAACATATTCCTTTGCTCCCCTTGCCTATAGTATAAGATACCAACTCCTTAGCCTACCTTTCTAGACTTAATTCATAGTATTTCCTTTTACAAATCATACTCCAGCTAAATCAAACCCCTGGCTATTCTTTGAATTCAACACTCCACCTCCCATCTCTGTGGAGGGGATGGTACAAGCCA
>CM053623.1:54043625-54073847 GCA_028646595.1 Phalanger gymnotis | reverse complement strand
ATTTTTTATAGGTTTTTGGAGGGATTTGGTGGGGAGCTCACGCCAGTCACTGCTTTCTAGCCGCCATCTTGGCTCTGCCCCCCTGCTTGGCTTTTCCTATATAGATAGTTGAACTCTTTTGAGTGATTGTGCTTCTCAATTAGGAAGTTCTGTGACATCCTGAGGCTTGATGCAATCAGTACAATATCATCTGCAAACAGGAATATGTGAAGAACCTTACCATAATTGAGAGAATCCCTCCTATTTAACATGGACTCTGTACTGGATCACTGGTGTGAGAAAGGGCAAATTTCTTTGACCACAGGACAACAAACGACTGAAAGATATAAACGATCTTCAAGTATTTTTAAAGCAAATTTCTTACCATCAAGGAGAATGAATAAACTATATCTGGGCTCTAACTTCACAGTGACATATGCTTACAGAGGATGTGGAAATGGCACTGAAATAGAGATGGAAAAGCAGACGACTAAACCAAGCAAACACAGAGGTCCATGCTTAAATTAAAACAATTTTAAGACACTGAAGAACTGAGTCTCAAAATATCTGAAATATCAAAGGGATGAAAAAAATCTTAGACCTTATTACCACCAAAAAGAAGCAAGCACGAGAACATCACTACCAACCCATATGTCTATTTTCACATTTATATAACATTCTTGAGTATTATTTACACATAAATAATTCACTCCTACTTTGCATGGTGTTGAATGAAGCTAGAGAAATTCATGAAACCATGCCAATTGGGTCCACCACAAATTTGTTACTTAATCTCAACCAGGCCATCAATGCAGTGAGGCAATGCTTTTATACCTACTTAATTAACTTACTACCCCTTTTCACTACAAATGTTTTCTTTCCTCTTCAAATTTCCAATGGTCCTCAGCTCTCTACCCTCTCATCTGAAAATCTTGTCTGAAATGAGGCATATTACATACTTCATATTCCTCATGTCTGAAAAAGTTGAGGCCATTCACTCAGAGCTCCTTCTTCTCCGCCTCTTCATCTCATGTCACCCAAATGCCTTCTACTACTATACCATCCTTCACCCCTTTCAGAAAAAAAAAGTTGCCCTTCTTGCCAAGTCAAACTCCTAAATAAGTGATCCAATTCCATCCCATCTTCTCTAGCAGATTGCTCCTCTATCAACCCCACTCTCTCACTTTATCTTCAATCTCTTCCTGTCTACTGGCTTCTTCCATACTGATTACAAACATGTCTATGTCTTCCCCAGCCTCATAAAACCCTCACATAATTTGACTATCCCTGCTGGCCATATTTATTCTACCTTTTCTAGCTAAACTCCTTGGGAAGTCTACAAGTGATGCCTCTATTTCCTTTCCTCTCACTCTCTTCTTAATCCTCTGAACTCTGGCTTCTGACCTCATCATTCGTCATTCACTCAAGGTGGCAGCTAAGTGATGAAGTGGATGGAGTGCTGAGCCTCAGACACCAGCTGTGGGACCCTAGAAAAATTACTAATCCTGTTGGACTCAGTTTCTTCAATTGTAAAATGGGGCTAATAGCATCTACCTCACAGGGTTGTTGTGATGATCAAATGAGATACTATTTGTAAAGTGTTTGAGCACAGTACCTGACATATAGTAAGCACTACATAAATGCTTATTCCTTTTCCACACACATATCAATATTTGAATTAACTTCTCCTGCGGCATCCAATTTATCAGAAATATTAAGTTCCTCTCTCCTCGTTCTATGCGTAGAATATTTGGGGGCACGTTTTTCTAATTTTGTTTGTTGAAGTCTTTAGCTCTATTTTTTATTCCTCTATTGAACATTAGAGGTGATGGGATTCCAAAGGTATGAGAATCTCTTCTCCTTTCAGGATATAAACACTTGATAATAACTATGACTGAATTCTTGTCTTCCACTTCCTACAATAATTTTTTTAGGATGTCCTTTATTTCAATAAGCTTTTCTAGATTCTTTTCTGTTTATTTTTCTTTTGCATTTTTTATCAATGGATCAAATTTTACTTCTTGTAAGATCTTCTTTCAATCCTTTTATCAGGTCTTCCAACCACTCTTATGATTCTTAGACACAATACTTGCCTGTTCTAGTGTTCCATTTGTTTTTTGCTAATTAGCAAATAGTAAATTGTATTCTAGGATTCTCTCAGCCTGTAGCATTTCTTCAATGGATTAGGTGTTCCTTTGGTTGTTCTTTCCCTGTGTTTCCTTGCTGGTTTTCTCCCATATATAGTCTTAAGAATCCTAGTAAGGATTGGAAGATTGCAGGTGATTCACTGCTGAAGGGTGAACCCAATGGAGATAGCTGGTAAAGATCTGTCCCATATCCTGCTACTTCTATATTATCTCTTGACTCTTCAATAACTGGAACTTTTGGTATACAGAGCCTTCAGCTCAGAGACACGAATTGAGGAAGGAAAATAGGGAGACTATATGGAGTCCTCGACCCTCCCTTAGCGTCCAAGTTGGATACAGCAAGAAAGCAGCCAGCAGTAGCCATGCAGAGTCCCTAGTCCTCATCATGAAATGCATACTCTTCAGGTTAGAGCCCTCAACAGAGAGATCTGGGCTTGGGGCAAGAAGAAACCATGTAGTCTTCAGCCCTCAGCCCAGGGCTTTTAGTCCTTATCATGGGAAGCATAGGGGACAAATGGAATGTAATTAGGATTAGTGAACAGGGAGTCAACAGCAGCCATGCAGAGCCATAACCTTGGAGAGAAGGAGAGGAGGAGGCTGTAATCAGGATGACAGCCAGGCAGGATGTAGAGCTAATAGTGCTACCTTTGGCTGATTCTTAGTTTTATCTGGTAATTACCTTTTGAAGATTGCTTTAAATTCCCCTTTCAGCTGATGACCTTTTTCTTTTTGGAGGACATTTCTTAATGTTTTTTGAAAAGAAGGTAATTTGTCCAGAACCTTTAATTACACCATTTTGATAGAAAGACTTCCCTCAAATAATTTTCAAAAAAAAATTTTCCATCAATGCCTCCCCTATCTTGTAAATTGTGCAGTCTGATCTATCCTGAAGAAAGCCATAGAAACCAAGAGGCAGAGGAGACGGGGCAGAGCATCACAGGCATGTGGGACAACCTGGGCAAAGGCATCAAGAGAAATGGAGTGTCATGTCAGATGGCTATAGGCAGTCCAGTGAAGCTGGATCAATAAAGTACATACATGGTAAGGAATAAAGAATAAAAAGATTAGTCAAATTGGAAAGAGTTTTAAATGCCAAAAAATAACTTATATTCGATCCTTGAGGCAATAGGGAGTCACTGGAGGTCAACAGGCAGGGTGTCACCACAGACAGACCTGCACTTTAGAAAAATCACCTTTGTAGCTCAGTGAAAGATGGATGGGAGTAGGGAAAGACTTGAGGTAGCTATTGCCATAGTCTAGGTAAGAGGTGATAGTGGCCTAAACTAGAGTTGTGCCTGTCTGACTAGAAAGAAATAATGTGAGAAATGTTCTGAAGGTAGACACATCAAAATCTGGCAACAGATTGGATATATGAGGTGAGAGTGAGGAGCTGAATATATCACTGGGGTTGCAAGCTTGGGGGATTAGGACGACAGTGGTGCTCTTGATAATAATAGGAAGGTTTGGAAGGGAGTTCACTTGGAAGTGAATGGTAATGAATTCTGTTTTGTACATGCCAAGTTTGAGATGCCCATGTCAGTCTGGGCAAGATAGAGAGATGTAGAATTTAATTAAAAAAAGATGTAGTTGGTAATGCTTGACTGTAGCTCAGGAGAGGGACTAAGGATGGCTATACAGATCTAGGAATCATCTGCATAGAGATAAACTAATGGAAACGGATAAGCTCACCAAGTAAATTTCAAATCTAGTGTGACAAGTTTTAAATTTCATTTTTATTTGTAAGAAGTTCAGAAGTATTCATTTCATGGTAAATATGCATGAAAACACACATCAGCAATATCTAATAAAAATACAAACATTTCAAAATGACATACCTATAAATCTATTAATTATATATTACCAAAGTTGTTTTAGCTTTGTACTTAGTTTCTATATAATCATATCCTCCATAATACTTCCACAAACAACATTCACAATATTATCAACACATTATAACAAAGACCAACCTTAATGCATATAAAACTATTTTGTAATATCTATCCAGATAATCACTGTCTCTGCTGCCTGCACCCTAGAGAATCATGCTATCCTCTAACAGTACAAAATCTGGACAAAAACAAAATTATTTCTGAGCATTTTGGGTAGCAAGAACAAATTACAAGAAAGGAATTATTTCCTTCCTTTGCTATTTCTCTGTGACCACATCCTTTTCCTTATAACTTTTGGCTCAGTAAACTTTCCTTGCTATAGTATTCCTGGAATGTCAGGACTGTTGTGCTAGCAATTGAGTAACAGACACCTGGAGCTAGGGAGGCAGAAACCAAGCTGGGAGAGGTTCAAGCATAAACTGAAAAAGTTTGTCTGAGTTGATAACAAAGTTTCTCTGCAGCACTAAGACAAACAAAAAGATCTGAGACAAGCAGGAAGACCAGTTGCTGGGCAGAGGCTCAAGAGTGGTGGATTCCTTTTGAGGATAAGAGCAAAAAAATGCAGAATACCAGGGTAGTTAAATTTCTATCTTCAAAACTTCAGTCTTTTTAATAAAACCACCAGCAACCCCATTCTCTGTCATTAATGTAGAGATATAATCATGGGCTCAAGCCACCACACCCGCTTCTGACTCAACTTTCACTGTCAAGCAATGGACGTATATAATATCCCTTCAATCAGAACACTTTCTTGGACCTCAAGACTATGTTTTTTGAGGAAAGGAGGAAGGAGAAAGGGTGCAAGGCCTATAGTAATTCCAGGAAATGCATACAGTATTCTCCTAGGTCTTTAGTCTGGATCTTGGATGTAATTCAGGATCCAAATAAGCACTGTAATAGACTAGTATGAGTTAAGTTAGGCCCAGACGGCAGGCCATCAGAATGATCACCTAAGTGAGAGGAAACTCAACTACCACCCCGTCTGCCAGTTTCTGCGGAGTCTGTGCAGAGGTTGCCGAAGTACAGCTGGATCTGGCTCCTTGATTAAGAGCTTTCAAGGATGGAATGATGATTAGTTACCTATTTGTATGGGAGTT
Source organism: Phalanger gymnotis (assembly GCA_028646595.1). Lineage (NCBI taxonomy): Eukaryota > Metazoa > Chordata > Mammalia > Diprotodontia > Phalangeridae > Phalanger > Phalanger gymnotis. The sequence continues at coordinate 54,068,735 of CM053623.1, read as the reverse complement.
TGGCTACTCTTTAAAGAAGAAGACAAGTTAGACTGGTCAGCCTCAAGTCCCTTAGTCACTGACTATAGAAATGAGGCAAGTAAAGGTAAAAAATGAGTATAAATATGTGCTCTGGACAGACGAGTGTACAATATCAGAACACAATTCCTAAATAGTTTACAGAGAAGCCCAGTTGTTCTGATTGAAGGTTTAAGAACAGATACACTTCTGAAATATGCCCCCACTGGACCAGAAATGATTTGTCATAAAATGGTAAACCTTAACCTGAAAAACGTAATAGAGTAGCTTAGCAATGAAACAATCTAGAGAGCCCAGTTAGGAGTGATTTGAGAAGGAAAACCAAGAATGAGAAAATTTCCTTTAAGAATTTGTAGCAGGGGCAGCTAGGTGGCGCAGTGAGTAGAGCACTGGCCCTGGAGTTAGGAGGACCTGAGTTCAAATTTTACCTCAGGCACTTGACACACTTACCAGCTGTGTGTGTGACTTTGGGCAAGTCACTTAACCCCAACTGCCCTGCCTTCCAAAGAAGAAGAAGAAGAAGAAGAAGAAGAAGAAGAAGAAGAAGAAGAAGAAGAAGAAGAAGAAGAATTTGTAGCCACAGTATGAAGCCTAGTAAAGAGGAAGAAGTGAGCCAACTTAGTTAAGGATTCAATTACCTCTGTACCCAAAGAATGAGGGAAGGGGTATGGTAAAATCTAATGTCATAACCCCTCGATACGAAAGCAGAGTTCACCAGAATTGCAATAATTCTACTGACCAGACTGCTAGATCCCCAACCCAAACATATACTGAATATACAGACTTTCTAAGTTATATGTAATTGCAATCATCAGAGAACATAGGCAACCATGCATCAATCCTTAAACAAAGTTCCATAAGCTTCCACTGAAGAAACATGAGAAAGACAAGTGCATTATCCACTGAGCTTCATCAGAACAGATGCCCATTCCTATTCAAGATGGATCTTCCATTTCTGAAATGCAAACATCATGTCTACTTAAGAGAGCAGACTCTTTAAGGTCTAAGAATAACTGTCTCTTGCCTGCTACTACTCGAGAAAGGGTAGATGAGATTTAGAAGATACAGAATTGATAATCTATAGATAGGCCTATGAGAATAATTCATCTATCAGGTGTCTAAACTGAGGTCTTAACAACAATACAGCTGCTTATTGATTCTAGTGTTCAAGAATGTTAAAGTGAACTGCCTGAAAAATAATTTCAAGGGGACCTATCATTGAATGAGTGCCCAGACAATCTGAAGGAACTATAGGCTCCTGAGATCAATGTGGACAAGGATAAGATACTGCACCCCACTGACATGGTACTATCCTGTCACAAATGAGGCTTTAACTGGTAGTTTCTTCTTCTAGACTGTTTTGCTCTTTTCTGCACTGATTAATTTGTAGAAGTATCCACAAGGCTAAGATATAATGAAGGGCAGTGTGGCCTGAGAAAGATGCACGCATATACAGAATGCTTCGGGCTCCATAATCAATAGTTTGTGGTTTAAGATATATCAAGATAAAGGCAGAAATGAACCAGGACTTCAGTTCTTAAAAATGAACCCTCAACCCCTGGTGTTCATTAGAAGGCATTGGGTTATATTTCAATAATCAGTGAGGACAAAGTCAAGGCAAAGAACCTAAGGATGAAGCACACCATAGCCCATATGGCTAAGAAACCAATGCATGGAGGTTATGATCTATACACACTCACACTCTCACACACACACACACACATTACCTTGTGGATCCACACAAATATCCCTGCTAACCTATTGAGAGCCCCAAGAATTTCATTCCTGTCTTGTCAAATTGTTATTTTTTAATGAGGCAAATAGCTCATGCTACAATAGGTTCTAAGGTTCAGTTCGAACCAATTCAGCCTGCTGGACAAGATTCCAGGCACAGAACAGGACATTATTGAGCTAAACCACCATTTCCTGGCCCAGAAGGTACTGAAACACTGAATTCATGGACGTGAGAAAAAATTGTAAGACTGTACAACCCAAAGGACATTCAGTATTCATACAAGCCAAATCCAATCCCTTATCCCTTCATATCTTGATTGGGTTTTACTTACTTCAGAGGTGAATATAACTCAAGTCTCAAAGTAGAGAATAGTGATCCTAGATATTACCAAAGTTACATCAGGGAGGTAGAGAGCCATACAAAAATTCTTCCTCTACCTCAACTATGCTAAACACATCTCAACAATTTGGTCACAGAATGACTTTCACTGTGGGATCTGGTTAGGCTATAAACTGGATTTAGCAATAAAGTTAGGCATTCAGAAATACTAAATGCAGATGACTCTACTCAATTCCCATATGAGGCTGTTGTGCTGCACCAGACAACCAAATCCCAGTATTACTGAGAAAAGGGAGGCAGGAAGTATAGGTTTTATTTAGATTCAGTGCCTCACATTATTTCTCCAATAGGGTAATACAGCTCCAACATATCAGAAGACGAATACAGCTGCCCTGTAAGTCACTCTAAGGGGACACTGTTCCACCTAATCTGTGGTGGCCAACCCCAGGTCTGTTCAGTCTGCAAGAGGGAGAAAGACAATAGCTTCCTAAGGATTCAATGACACTTCCAATTTCTGGAAAGGCTTGCTGTCTTCAAGTTGCAAACTGAATTACACCAGAGACCAAAGATCAGTTTTATGTTCTAGATGAGCCTGAAACCCAAAATGTGAGAACATCTCCATGAACATGACCCACTATGGTAATACCACCAAAGATAAGGTTGCTCCCCTCTGGTGAAGAGGGAACAAATATCCTCAAGTAAATTAAAATATGAACCACAAACAAAAGAAATAAAAGTTGGATCCACAAGCAGAATGACACAAAAGCCCAGGCAAAAGACCTACCTCCCAATGAGAACTTATGTAAGACCATTCACCATAGCTCAGAACAGCAGTCATCTGAATGCCAATACCCAGCTAGGCTATATCATACAAGACAACAGATAAAACAAATCTGCTTCAGTCTCAATTTCTTCACTTGATAACACCAAGAACAGTTTGGTTCCCCCACACATACTCAGTAGAAGCATCACTGGATGATTCCTTATCTCTCAGACATCCTTGAGGCGACCCAGCATGAATCCTGATCTCTTAGTGAACTTCAAGGTGCATCACCCAGCAACTGAGACATTAAGCAGCATCAATACCTACCTTCTGTGCTATACAGGGGCAAGTGACTAGCCTAGTATTTCCAGCTTCCCTAGACTGACCTTGGGAGCCTAGAGGCCAAGTCACAAAGACTCACAACCAGGACCTACAACATTTTGTCTCTGGGTTATTGGGAAGAAGCAAAGTCATTTGTTTGAGGCCACAGGTATTGGGAAGTATTTAATAATATATTTTCTTAATATCACATTGCTTGTTATTTTAAGTAAATTGTTATTATGCTCAATATTTTTCATAAGATATTATATTTGTTAACAACAGGTAGTGCTGAGAAGAAGTTGGTCATAGGTGAGGACAAAATAGCCAATATAGAGTAACTTGAATCCAGATTCCAAGTCAAAGCTAAGGAATAATGGGAGAGCAGTGCATGGAAAGACTGTAGCTCCAAGACCTAGCCACAACTCTGTTAAAAGCTGCAATAGAGACCAGAGACTAACAACCTGGTGAGAACAGCCACCTATAAACAACTCTATATCCTGTCTCCTACCAAGAAAAGTACTGCAATCCCTACTTAAAAAGTGATATCCTATTTCACTGCTAAGAAGGTTGGAGTTTGTGTTGGTAAGCAAAATGGCCTTTGTTTTCTTTGAGTGGCTCAGTGTGTTTCATTAAGCCTTGCTGGGTGCTAAGCCCCAGGCCCAGAGCCCTGTTGGGTGTAGAGCCTATGTGAGTGTGGGTTGATGACTGAGGTGGGGCCCAAGGTGAGGCTGGCTGAGGGGAGGTGTTAACTCCAGAGCCATGCCCTATTAGGTGTTGACCTAATCTATGTGGATGTGAGCCTCTCAGGGTCCTAAGGGGAGGGGCCAACTCAAGAACCAATAAGCTCTGATCATTCAGACACACTTGATGATGTAAAAGGCTCTATGGGAGGAGAGAAGACAGCTGGAAGATTGATTTTCTGTTGGAGCCAGAGACAGCTGCGGCCAAGGCTGAAGATAAGGCCGAAGCTGAAGCAGGAGCTGCGGGAGCAGAGCTGACCCGGAAGCAGAGCCGACCCTTGTGTGGACCCAGGAGTGCCAAGCAAGGACTTGAGGCCAGTGGGTAATCTTCTTACCAGAGAGGGGAAGCATGAATATGATTTGGTTTAATACCATCATGTTTTTCTGTGGCCTCCTGGTTACTCTCGTGAGGCAGATTTATTGGGCCTGGAAGCTTTTGATCAAAATATCAAAATGGGGTAGCTAGTTAGTGGGTCTGTTACTTTGGAGCCTGAATAAATGCTTTAATTCTTCTGCCTTCTACTCAGAGAATTCCTTATATCCTGTGGTTCTGAACCGTTCAGACATATATATGATTCTCTTTGAAATCATAAATTCTGCCTTCATAATACAGAGTTATGAGTGATGAAGGCCCTGGCAAGAAGAGACAGACCTTGTCTGCTTATGATGAGAGACAAAATTTTGGTTTCACCAGAGAGAGCCCTGAAAGTTAGAGAACAAGTAGTTCAACCAGTCCTGGAGCCAATGCAAAAAGTCCATTTGCTCACCCTACATACACAGGAACAAGGAGACAAGTGGGAAAAGAGAGGAAACTCTCATACTGTATCCCAAACTGGAACCACCTCTTATTAACCTTTCCATAAAGATAAATCAGAAGAGGTCAAGCTCCAAAACTAAAGCAATCCCAGGAGATTCTAAATGAAATGCCCACATTCAAGAAAGTCAGAAAATTTCCCTTAGGTCTTTCTTTCCTAAGCAACAAAGAAAGAAATATATCCAGCACCACGCATACCAAAGTAGGCCTTCTCAGAGAGAAGGTGCCAAGGACCTTTATGCAGATGCTAACAGGTCAAGCTATTGGTTAACAGACAGCAACTGGCTCCCTAAAGACTTGGACATTGCTAAAACTGCCTCCAGGAAATCTATCCCAAGTTTTAGTGTGAGATACAACACCAGCACTTGAAGAATAAGTTATGAGAGCTCTGGAACTGTAGAGCAGACTGAAACTGACAAGGTTTAAGGAATAATCAACAAAACTACATTCAAGATGCCGCTGGGGCATCTGTCGTCAAAGAATGCAGAGTACCAGATTGGGATTTTGCAAACAGGCCCAACTCAGAAGAAAGTGGCACCTGTTCCCCAGATGACCAGTATAAGCATAGCATGAAACTACAGTACTGAATACTGAGCCTAAACACTACATGCTGCCCTACTTTTATTGCTGCTACAACTGAGAAGTACAGGGCTCCATCTAACATGGATGAAGTGATGATATCCACCCAAAGAAGTTTCCTCTCTGGCTATGAAGAAATGGCACTACCATCAATGAGACTAGGGGAAGAACGCTAAACTCAAGATAAAGTAACTGACCCGATCCAAAACTTCATTTACTCACCACTCCAGTCTCCAGAAGCCCGATAATCAAGATTTTTTTTTTACTCCCAAAAGTAGGGCTTTGATTGTAGGGAAAAAACCTGTTACTAATATCGCTGAAAACCATAAGGACAATACTCAAGCCACCAATAGTAAATCTAACTCTAAACAAAGACAATCTCTTTGAAAAAGAATACGTGAATGCTTTTATCCTCTTGAAGACTACCATTACGCTCAAGTAGCACCAAACAGCCTAGATGACTAGATTAAGAGACCCAGACACAAAAGCCCTGGCTTCCTTGAAGGAACAAGTGGAAAGATCACTGGAAATCTAAGATGTCCCCCAAATTACATCAACGCTTGGCCATCTGGCCAATAAATTGCTTCTAATCTAGGTTTTTCCAATAAAGTAATGGTAAACTTCTTGCTTAAGTATTTATTCATATATAATTATTTACTGTCAGCAACTAATGGAAGCTCTTCTAGGTTCCATGAGGCATCAAGAGTCACTGGAAAACTAGTTCACCTAAATAAATACCCTGTTCCCTTGCTTCTCTTTGTTCTGTATCATCTGATTGCTCCATAATGCGCTTAATAAAGACAGTCAATTTTGTTTTCTTTGTTTGAAAGTGTTATTAAGTATCTATATTCATGTAATTAAATATTTCTAGTAAGCTGACAATTGATGAGGGAAGAGTTTCTGTGCATATTGCATTTAAAGACAAACAAATGCTTACCATATTCCAATCCATAATTTGTTGGATCATCTAGCTGACATCTATTCATACAGCACTCTGAACAGTAACAGTAACGGCCTACATTTATGTAATACTTTTAAGGTTTGCAAGACATTCAGTACAGATTATCTAACTCAAACCTCACAACAACCCTGTGAGGTAGGTGCTATTATGATATCCATTTTGCAGAAAAGTGAAGTTCAGAAGCTAAATGACTTACCCAGGGTAACTCGACTATTAAAAGTCTGAGGTAGCATTCAAATCCAGACCTTTCTGACTCAAAGTTCAACACTTCAACCCCAACGCCACACTGCCCTTGAATGAAAAGGCAACCAAGTCTTCATAATATTTACTGCCTTGATGATCAAAGAGGAAGCTACTACTTTGTTTCTAATTAGCACTTGATTAAAAAAAAGTCAAAATATCAAACCACACTAAGTACGGCTCCTAGAGAATACATACTAAAATGGAAAGCCTGGATTTCTAGGAAGGAAATACTTCATGTGTTTCCTTTCTCACTCAACCAAGAATGAGAACAAGTATGTACACATTCTTCACAATAGAAAACTCAACTACTAGGATCCTTCAGAGCTAAGCAGACAACGTTACACTCCATCTACTCCAGAGTTTGGCTTCCTTCAGATCCATACTCTACAAGTTCCTTTCTGTATCCCCACAGCTGCCTCTATTAAATGTTTTTGCTATAACAGTAGTCCCCTCCAGATTAAAGTATATTCAACTGAAGGAGAATATCAGGGACAGGGTGCTCCACAGCTCTAGGCAGGGATTCATCCCTGGAAGTCTACAATGCTAGGGCCAGCTGCTAGATTCATTGTAAAGACAATGGCAGTTTGTCTGAAGATTCCATGATCCTAGCCCAAGCAGGAGATGAAAACTTAGGTCTTTGCTCTACTTTCAAAGCAGAAGTCTATCTTTCCCAAGTGAATTTTTAGAATAGTCCATGAGTTAAAACAGTGTTAAGTGACCTGGTCACTGGCAGCATTGATTATCTTTAAGTAGGCACACAAGTCTGCAGACTTTTTAAAAAAAAAGGGACAGCTGCCTTGCATTAGCTTCTTTTCCATTGTTTGCTTTTCTATTTGTTTCACATGTTGTTTCACTGGTATGAACAATTCCAAAATTGTTAAATATTCAAATATTATGTGTTAAAAAAATATACTTAAGTCAAATCCATGAGAGATGAGTCTTTTAGGTTACTGGTCTGGAATGATGTGAGTGCCCTTCAATTGTTATGACTACTACTAGGGTGACACAAGAGCTTTTCAGGGCAATAGCAAGTCCATGATACCCAAAGGCACTTCAGAGTCCACTATAGCTCGCATCCAAAATACTTGGGAACCTGGAATTTTCATGTCAAGGATCAAAAGCAAATGGATCACGTGGCAAAGCTAAGGTCAGTCTAGAAAACCCTCGATTCATCTGAAGTGTCAGGCAAGGCAGCCTATGTGTGATTAATCTTCTTGGGTGGACCCCTGGGCCTGAACAGTAGTATAATGGTAGATACAGTATTGCCTGAGCTATACTGACTTGTCATTTTACACCTACGTTTTATCAGATGGGAAGGAAAAGTACAGACAATTCACTACTAATTTGGCCATGATCAAAGCTAGGTCTCAGTGCAGACGTGTTGTTAAATAAATGCAGGCAAGTCAGAAGCTACATGCACTTAAGTGAATTCCTTCTACACAGGCATATCCAGGCCCTCCAAAATTTGATCCACTAGAGCAAATGTAATTCCATGTCAAATCTTACCTTAGTGTCCATAAGGAATTGGCATATTTTATCAAGGTTCCTTGTTAAGCAGCTCAGTTCTAAACAGTTACAAAAATCTCTTGGAGATACCCCACCATATTACTGAAAAATGATTTGTTATTGTAAAAGAACAGTAGATGAGTAGATTGCTCCATTAGGCAAGACACCACCTTGGCTTGGTCTGTGGGCAATGGAGGTCTAGAAACAACCTGCACTGAGACAGTAACCCTAAGAGGTTCTCACCTACTTGGCAAAAAAATCTGAGAGATTCCCAGTATTTTCTGAGGACAGGATAATTAATTCCAACTGTTATCTAAAGGGGTTTGCAGCATTGTTCATTCTTCAGAGATCTGAGGCAGCTTCCATAATAGTTCCACAATCTCTGGACCCTAACTGCCAGAAAGTATTGCAAACATCTTTTGTCATTACAACTACAAGCCATCCATTTGTAAAGCCACACACACAATATCTGCTGCAGAGCTCACAGGGGCCAGCCCCAGGCTGGGTTAGGATAATCCCTGCCTAGTTCTAAGGAGGCTATGTAGAGGAGGCTGGATTAAGAGCAAGCATAAACTGAAAAAGTCATGCAAGTGTGGTACCAGAACATCTGCAGATTGCCAGGATTCAAGGGCTGAGCAAAATGGAAATATTGATAGCCATGCAAAGAATCTGAGCCATTATCTGTACAAGGAAGCAAAAAATTGCAGGAATGCCAGGGAGTTGTCTGACTCAATCTGATTCCCCAAAGTCTTTTGTCATAGCTACTTGTGTTGCCCACCTCCAGCCAGCACTTGCCAGCATGGTCTTAAAGTGAGCTCCACCAAGACTCACATTGACTCAGCCTTGCACCACTGACAAAAAAACCTGCAATTTCCAAGCCAGTAGAACTACGTGATGTTCCTCATGCAGTATCTAAGCTCCTCCACTATCCCCTCCTATTTTAAGCTTTAATAGTACAAATTTTGACCATCCAAGAATGTATCTCCCATGTATAACATTGTTCCTGTGGAACTAGTTACTCCCTGAAATATCATTTGTCCTAAAGTCAATTTTTGGTGGAACCAATTAGTGACAATGAATAGGAGGACATGCTTGTCCACACCTTGGGGCAGCATGGGACATGAACTAAGATGCTCCTACATCCCTGCACAAATAGAATTTTAATTCTTAGGAAAGGGAGACAGCTGGATTATAGAAACCAAGGAAGCACACCAGGGCTACACGATTATCGGCCATCCAAACCTTGGAAAGAGTATAGTGAAGTAAAAAGAGAACTTAACTTAGTGTTAGAAGATTCAAATTCAGGGCAGCTAGGTGGAGCAGTGAGTAGAGCACCAGCCCTGGAGTCAGGAGGATCTGAGTTCAAATCCTGCCTCAGACATTTGACACACTTACTAGCTGTGTGACCTTGGGCAAGTCACTTAACCCCAGCTGCCCTGCCTTTCCCCTTCCAAAATTAAAAAAAAAAGAAAAGCCAAAAGTTCAAAAAAACGCCTCCTCAAAGAAGATTCAAGTCCAAATTCTAGTTCTGCTATTTACCAGCAATGTGACCTTGGGCAAGTTACTATAAAGTCTCTGGGTCTGAATATCATCTGCAGTCCTGCCTGTGTCACAGGTTTATTGAAATCAAGTGAGATAGTAAATGTAAAAGTCCTTGTCATTGTTTTAAAATCCTGAAGACTTGTCTAAAGGCAGTAAAGAGGAGCATGTTATTTTGTGTAGTGAAAAAAGCCTTTTCTCAAAGGATCACTGGCAAGAAAGTTGTAAATTACCTAGCTAAGGAATTCTTGATCTTTTTCCCAATAAGGGCATTTTTTAAGTTCACTTAAGTCTTATGATTATTTTTGGATAGAGAAGGGGATATGACGTAACAAACAGATGACAGTAGTGGAAGTGAAGCATAGCTTTTAGCTGTGAGCCCTTACGAGCCACAGGTAGGGTTTTGGGTTCTGCTCCTCTCTTCACAGGGAATTCTTGCAAGCAGTGAGAAGGGAGGTAAACCATGTAAGGCAAATTTCAAGATCAGCTGGTAGATTATGATCAACCTGTTGGGAACCACTGCCCTAAGAACTTCGAAGCCAAAGGAAATTATCTTTCATTTCAGAAGATTATTGCTGAAAATCCTGGAAAAGTATACTGTTACCACACTGCTGGACAAAGTACGGGAAAGCAACCAGTGGAGAGGGTAAGTAAAATGGTGGACCTAGGGGGGCTGTCTCTGAAAGGCAGCTGGTGGGTATAAAGAAGACACTGAAAGATGTAATCATCTGGCCAACCAGAAAATCTTGTCACAGGGCAGCATAGGAGATACTTGTGGATAATATCCCTGAAGGATTGCCTGGGTAGCCAGTGGATCCTTGATAAATCAGTCCATCCCTTTAGACCTTAGTGACTTTAGAGACGTAGATTATTGAATTCTGCACACGGAAAAGGATAGTTTCACCAGGACATCTCTTTGCCAGAATTAGCACTACCAAGTTTTCTAACCTGCTCATTCTGTTTATAAATGTGGACTCCAAAAGAAAACCTGAGCCATTATTACTGTTAATGCCCTGGCAACAAAGGTTACATATACATACAGGCGTACTTTCTTCTCCTTCTGGCCTTGGTGCTCTCTCTGCTAACAGATCTCTTTCAATGTCTAATGAATAAGCTTTTTGTAAAGAAGAAGAAATCTGCCAAACAAAAACAATAAAATAGTAACATGATTACAAATTTTAATATCAATTAAAATATACTTAATACATACACATAACTAACCAAGACTGGGTCTATTTTGCATAGGCTATTATCTATTCCAGTGCCACGTAGCTGATTCTCTCCAGTGACACGCTTCATATTTAATGTAATCATCAGTTACTAAAGGTTATTCATTTCAGCTTAGTCTATTTCATTATCTCCAAAACACTGACCCTGAAACACTTTCAGATTTTGTACTTATCAAGCAAAAAAGCAAGCATTTATTAAGTTCCTACTCTATGCAAGGCACTATGCTAAGCAATGGGATACAAAAACAAAAATGAAACAGTTCCTGCCTCAAGCAGATTAGAATTTTATCCCCAGATAAAATGTATCTGTATTCTACCTACAATTCCAAAGGAAGTAACAAATGAACCAGGCTTTTTTTATACCTGGAAACTAGGACACGACCTCTGAAAAGCAAGAGTTAATAAGACAAATTCAGAAATCAAAAGTGTAGAATTGTAATTGTTTTAAAGTGCTTCTTACCTCCTTAAGATGTTTAGTAACTTGCCTAATAATTCGCTCATCATCTAGAACGTCCTCTGAATTTTCGGATGGAATAGCGATGGCATGCTTTAGCATTGATTCTGCTACAGGTGGAGGAGCAAGGAACATTAATTCATTTTCATTAATAAATTTTGTGCTACTTTTTTTCCTTGCTTTATACAATCCTGCTGAAACAGCTGAAGCTTTTTTAGAAGCTAATTCTGGATTTTCCATGCCTAGAGAAAAAGTTGTGATTTTAGCTTTTGATGACTTCATTTTGTTTTTTATGTATCTTCCAAAGTTTAGATGGTAGGTTCTTATTCTTCCTACGAAAAGAAGATTAAAATAATCAGAGAAAACTACTGTTTGATTACTAAAAAAGACATCCTCTTCTTAATGTACTATACCATAAATTACATTCTTAATGCAATGACTCAGATTATTCCAATGTCTCAGTTATTTAACCTGGCTATAAATAAGCAACTCTGAATTAACTCAGAGCAGCAGAATACACATTAGTAATGAATCATAATAAGCTAAGAAAAAGTGCCTAATCTTCTTTAAGAAACTATATTAAGTAAGGATAAACAGAATCTAGTTTAATGAATATCTGGAAGCCCTTGATTTTGTGTGTGTGTATGTAATCTGAAGTTGAGAACATCTTCTATAGTTGCAGGGAGAGATTAAGAAACACCTAAAGCATACCACATACCTGGATGAATTTTGCATAATTAATAGCATTTATAAAGTACCTACTATGTGCCAGCCACTGTGCTAAGTGCTTTACAAATATCTGTATTGCTCATTTGATCCTCATAACAATCCTGGGAAATAGGTGCTATTATTATCCTCATTTTATAAATTAGGAAACTGAGGCAAAGGGAGGTTGAGTGACTTTCCTAGAGTCAAAGAGCTAGTGTCTAAGGCTGAATTTGAACTCAGATCTTCGTAACTCCAGATCTCGTACTCTATCCACTGCACCATATACATATACATGTATGAGTGTGTATATATGTGTGTATGTGTAAATGCATACATACCATTACACAGTACTATGCAAGGTTAATGCTTGCCAATTTAACCATTTCAAATGCTCCACTTCTCAGCCTTTCTTCTCTCCCTACCTTAGGAGCATGAACCTGTACCTATTAGCAAGAAAGTAAAGAGTATCTCTTCTCAAACAAATGCTAGAGTTAAGGAAGCCAATTACTATACTAGCTGACCTCACATATTAGAAAGAAAATGAAGAATATAACTTTTAGGAGATCTTCAAAAGAAGACAGAGACATAAATCAGGAACATAAATCATAACCTTAGTAATAAATAATGCAGTAATATGCCCATGTTACATATCTAGTATACTATAATACAGATATGACTTATATTTTCTCCTGTTCATGCCAAAAAGCTACAACCAAACAAAACATACTTCAAAGAATCTCAAGAGCTGGAAGGCACATCAGCAAGGATGTGCTAGTAAATATTTAACAAATGATTCTCCAAAAAAGGTATTCATGACACATTTAAATTCAATCTGCATTATTGACATTTTTTCCTATCACGAGTCTAGACAATCCAAAAAAAAACCAAAACCCAACAAACCAAGTCCTGATTTGTAGCCGGGTCCAGCAACCCCCTGGAGAATCCATTTAATCCAAATAACTAAGACTTTCTTCTACAACATTACCAATAAGTAGTCAATCAGCCTTTGCCAAGAATACTCTCAAGTTCCTCCCAAGGTATTCCTCTTCCACTTTTGAATAGTTCTCCTTGTTAGGAAGTCTGAGTCAAAATCTGCCTCTCTGAAATTTCTATTTACTGCTTTGTTCTTCCCTGTGGGGCTAAGAACACATCAAATTCTTCATTTATAGAAGTAGCCTTCAGATACTAAAAGACTAGTCATATCTCCTAAGTCTTCTTTTCTCCAGGCTAAAAATCTCTAGTTTCTTCTACTGCTGTGTGTATGGCATTACAATGACTCCCAAAATATTGACATTAAATTAGGAGTTCTTAGTTGGGGAAGTCTGTGAACTTTTAAAAAAATATTTTGCCATTTTTCAATATAAGTGTTATACACATACAAACAGGAAGAATCCACAGGAATTGCACAAGGAGAATTTTAGGGTTCAACCTTCCTTGATAACCTCATGTATTTTAATTTAGTGATGAAAAGAAACATTTTTCTGAGGGGTCCATAGGCTTCTTCATACTGCCAAAGGGGTCCATGACACAAAAAAAAAGGTTAAGAACATGTGCACTGAATATTTTCTTATTTTCAGTGCTATTCTCAAAGAGATTATTGTAATATATGATGTGATATTCTCTAAAGGGAATTGCCTGAGATGGGTTGATACAGACTACTTTTGGCTTGGAGGCTAGCCTGGTGATAAGGCAGCACTAGAACCCTTCCTCTGATTAAAGAAAAATATCCTTTATGACCAAGGAGGGCCAAACAGGGTATCAGGAAATTGGCCCATGGACACTGGACTATGAAAAATAGCCAACTATGCATTCCAAAAGAACAGGAATAGGCCTTTCAGTGGTGAATTCTCGAACAGAACTGTTTCACACGGTCTGTGAAGTGTTTTGGTGGACGGGACCTAAACAACTGTGAAGACTGGATATATACGTTTAGACTATCTGTAATGGGCAGGAACGGATGAGTTGCTACCTACTTCCTTGGAAGAAAAAACACCAAATGAGAATGTGGAGTTTATGAGTATTTACAATGGGTACAGATAGGATTAGAAATGGCCCCAATCCTCAATTGCCTTGGAGCTTCTGGACAAACCAAAGGTGTACCTTAGGACTGGTCCCGAGTGAACTGGTCTGTTTTTCTGCACTCAAGATAAGAAACCCTTCCTGTTGTCACACCGTTCTACAATGCTACCAAAGGAAGATCTGACTGTTACAGCTTGAGCAAGGAGGATTGTTTTCTATTGGTGGAAGAGCTCTTTGTATCTTCAAGCTGAGGTAACCTAATTCAGTTGCAATATAAATGCTATTATCATAATAGTCATAAGTGTTGTCAAGGGCATTGAGGGTTAAGCTGAGTTGTTCGTGGTCATACAGCTAATACGCGGTGAGGGGGAGGGCTTGAAATGACCACTGACTACATACCATCCCATAGGGAAGGAAAGGACCAGCTTTAATCTCCCTTGTCCCTAGTCTTCACTAACAATTATGGCCTACCCCTAATGTGAGTTGCATGGGGATGCTCAGCTTTTAAGTTTACAATCTTCTTTTCCACCTCAGGGGAAGTGGAATATTCTATCCTGTTAGCTCCACTTTTGGGGATAGAAGCAGAGAGTAGTTTCTCTGGTCGGGCACCAAAAAGAAAGGACAGAAAAGCTAGAAGGAGGAAGGATAAGAGAAGGTAAAGGGCGAGGGGAGGGAGAAAGGGCAAAGGGGGAGAGGGAAAGATAAGGGAATCGAGAGAAAAGGGAAGAGGGAGGAGAGAGTGAGAAGGGAGAAAGAAGGCGAAGAAGAGGAGAAAAGAAGAGAGGAAGAGGAGAAAAGAAGAGAGGGAGAAGGGCGGGAGAAAGGGAGGAGAGAAGAGGGAAAAAGAGGAAAGCTGAAATAAGGGGGAAGGCATGAACTGGAGCTCTTCTCCAGAAAGAGAGAGAGAAGAGAGAGGAAGGGAGGAAATAGGAGCAAAGAAGGTAGGAGAGAGGGAGAGAGAAGAGGAAGGAGGAAAGGGGGGGAGCGGAGGAAAGAAGGAGAGAGGAAGAGGGGAGAGCAGGGAAGAAAAGGGGGGGGGGCGGGGCAACGGTCGCCCCGAGGCTCTTCTCTGGGCCCAGGAGAGGGGCAGGGCGAGGCGGGGCAGGGCAGGAGTAGCGCCTCCCCACGCGGGAGGAGACCCCACCGGCCCCTCCAGGTTTATACCTGTTCAAGTTTGTTTGACCTCAATAACAGAATGCCAGCGGGGCGTCTAGTGGTTTTGGCGGTGGGAGAAGGGGGCGATGCTCTTCTGAGGGTGTTGGTGATTTCGGGGCCTATCTAACCCGCCCAAAGGCGGGCTCCCGCTGCCCTGCGCGCCCTGGCCCGGGCCTGGCGTTTAGCTGTCATCCGCGCAGGTTAGGGCTCCTGCGGTCAGGCCAACAACGGCTCCCGGAGCTCCGCGCATGCGTTCCGCGTCCTAAGGCGCTGGTGGGGGGCGGAGGGAAGGCTCACACCCGGAGTCTCGCACCTCGCGGCTCGCGCAGGTGCAGATCGCGCCTCGGGCTTCCCCGCCCAGACGGCGCTGGTCCTTCCCATCCTTTTCGTCTTTCCAGGGCGGTGAGGCAACTCTGGGCCCTCTCGCCCTTCCGGCAGTTTGTACCAGCTTAGCCGACGACCTTTGGACCCACGCCTGCAAATCAAGATAGAAATGAAGAGGGCGGGAAGCGAGTCCAAGAGAAAGCGGCCGAAACCCTAGGAGGAGGAATGTCTCCGGCGCTGGAACGCCCCCTACAGGAAGATAGGAAATGCCTGGGCGGAAACCGCCTTTTTCCTGCCCCCGCCCCCACCCACCTCCTATTCCTGAAGCGCGATCCCAGCCAGGCTCTAAACGCAGCGTCCGAAGACCTTTTTTAAACCGTTGTGAGAGCTGATTCAGTATATTTGGTTTCCTTTGTAATCCCGTGCATTTTAGCTTTTAAAAAAGCGAAATATTAGTTCCGAGAAGGGGTCCATAGGCTTCCCCAGACGGTGAAAGGTTGGGAGCCTCTGTTCCAGAATGACGTCCAGCCTTCTCAGTGCAACGTTTAGTCCACGACATAGCTCCCTCCCGCCCTTCGCATCTTATCTCATAGCCCGGCTCCCGGAGGCCATTCTTTGCGAGCAGCACCGCGCCCCCCACCTCCACGGCCTCGCACAGGTGGTCCTCCGTGGCTGGAACATGCTCTGGTCTTCCCCTCCTGCAGGAGGGTCACCCTGATCCCTGGCCCCATCTCTGCCTTGTTTCTCTACCTACTCATCCTCATCTGTCAAATGAGCGGGAGAAGGAAATGGCAAACCCCTCCAGGGTCTTTGCCAAGAAAACCCCCAATGGGGTCATTGGGAGTCGAACGCGACGGAAAAGACTCGATGACACGGGCTGTCTCGTCCAGGTCATCGCCATTGCCATCATCATCATCTCTAGTCTTCACAATAGCCCTTTAAGGTGTGCACGTGGGCTTGTGTGTGTTATCTCATTGGTGAAGCTGGTGAAGATGAAGAAGCAGATGAAGAAACTGAGGCAGACAGGGCGAAGTGACTCGTCCAGGGTCACACAACTAATAAGTGTCTGAGACCGGATTTGAACTCAGCGAGATGAGTTTTTCAGACTCTAGGCCCACTGCTCTATTCACTGCACCCCCAGGTGCCCCAACGATTGTTATTAACATGTTTTTATAACTGAGCAGAGAGAGACATTAAGTGACTTGCCCAAGGTCACGCAGCTAGTAAAGAAGTCTGAATTTGAAGTGAGATCTTTCTGACTTCAAGTTCAGGTGTCTGTCCACTGTATAACATAGCTGCCTCCCGGGGAATCCTGGTTTGGTTTTATTGTTGGGTTGTTGTTTTTGTTGTTTTTTTTTGCTTGGTAGTGCCTAGCACTGCAAAGTAGGTAACAGTCACTTAAAGGTTTTTTTTTTAATCGAATTGTTGAATGAGGTGTGCCAATACATGGGCAACAGCTAGATATGCTCCTCCTCAGCTCTTCCACTTATAAAAATCTCTCAGGCCTGGAAGCTGGTACCACTTTTCCTAGGCCTAGAACCTCCAAGCAGAGTGTGGAATGCAAGATCAATCAAATTCAGTTGAAGTCACTTTTTCCTTTTGTCTTAAGACAGATTAAAATAAAAAGCCTAGACGTGACAAAATAATGATGAGAGACAATCTTTAGCATGGAAAATTTCATAACAGCAAACAAAATCACAAGAAAAACTTAAAGTGCCTCCTTTTGTTTTCTAAAGTCAATCTCCCAGTCTCCTGAAAATACTCTTTCTGTGCTCAGAATTTCTGAGAACGCCTTGTCTGTATTTACCCTTATGCCCATCACATTCTACCTTGCAATTTAGTAATGTATGTGCATGTTTTATTCCCCTGTGTTAGATTGTAATGCAAGGAAAAGATGAGAAGGTGGTCAATGGTTTCAAATGCTGCACAGATGTCAAGAAAGGTAAGAACTTATCTGGAGTCGGACAGTAAGAGAACCCTAGTAACTGTGGGGAGGGCCTTTTGAGTGCAATAAACAAGGTCAAAGACCAAATTACAAGGCATTGAGGAGTCTTAGAAGAAAGGAAATGGAATTAACAAATGTAAAATTTAGCTCTGGGCCCTTTGTTACTTTATCATACTTAGCTAACGTTAAATTATCATACTTAGCTAACGTGTGTACACACACACGTATATGTATATGTTTTTGTTCAGGAATGGGGAACATGCAGCCTAGAGGCCACATGTGGTTCTCTAGGTCCTCAAGTGCAGCCTTTTGACTGAATCCAAACTTTACAGAACAAATTCCCTTAATAAAAGGATTTGTTCTATAAAACTTGGTGACATGTGGCCTCGAGGCCACAGGTTCTCCACCATTGGTTTAGTCATTTTCAGTCGTGTTTTCATGGCAGAGATACTGGAGCGGTTTGCCATTTCTTTCTCCAGATCATTTTACAGATGAAGAAACCGAGGCAAACAGGGTTAAATGACTTGCCCAGGGTCACACAGCTCATAAGTGTCTGAGGCTGGTTTTGAACTCATAAAATGAGTCTTCCTGACTTTATCCAAGGTGCCCCCTAGCTGCCTATATATGTATATGTATATATTGTTGGTTCAACAGTCCTAGTCACAGCCCTGGTAACAAGATTAAAATCTTTATTTTAAAATGCACAGGTAACTACCCACCTACCAGGCATTCTCTTAAGGACCTACTGTTAAAAACCATGTCCACCCTCATACTTCTGAAGTTTGCATAACACTGGAGAATTATAGAACCTTGAAGATGGAAAATATCATAAAAATCATCTAGCCAATGCCTCTATTTTACAGCTGAGAAAACTGTTTATTCCTGACTCTGCCACCAACTCCCTGATAAATAGTACACATTGGTAGAAAGATTTAAACGGTTTCAGTCTTGATAAGCTTTTTAAAGTTGTTGGTAACATTAGCAAAAATACAACTTCTTTCCTCTTCAAAGGGAAAAAGAAAATAATCTAGACTTATTTGTAATAAATTTAGGATCATACTAGATTGAACAGTGGTAGGGACCTCAAAGGCCATCTGATCCAACCACTTCATTTTAAAAGTGAAGAAAATGCAGCCCAAGGGTGTTAAATCATTTGCCCAAGGTCAGCCTCTCAAAAATAAATATTAACCCTATATATACTTGGCAGCACCACTGCCCCCAACCCTAAATCCTCTGTTTTAAGAGTTTCACTAATAAAATGACTCAAATGCTTTTTAAAAAAGTCATGCAGTATTGTATATATTTCTTGTTATTGTTCGTCCTTTGTTTTCAAAGAGGACCATTGACATCTCAGGAGATGTCTTGACTCACGAGTGAATTGGATTTAAGTGAGGCAGACTTTCACGAAGTTGTCAGCTTCAGTCTCTCTTCCAGAGCTCTTGAGTCCAGTGGTTTGTCAAGATGTCTAACAGTAGCCCAGGTTGCAATGGATAACTTTGGCGTTTTCAATGTTCCACAGAACCTGCTTAAGCCACCTTCATGGCCATTGGAACAAATTGTTCTCATCACCCATTCTGCTTCAGGAAGGCTTCCCATGCTTGGGGTAGACATCCCCCTAACTCACCAATGGATTTGAGGTCTGTTTCTGAGATGGTTTACTGTGGTATAGCTGCTGCACATGTTCCAACTTCTTGGAGCCACAGGTGAGAATTGGGTGAAAGGTGGACCCCAAAGGTGGAAGAGCAGGCCTGAATAGGGCTCAGCAACTCTCATACCAGAGGTGCTGGTTCTACTGGAACACCTCATACACCCTGGATATACTTACTTTATATAAGAAGACAATACTATATAATGTGTTTTGACTCTTCAGTATATTTCATTATAGCTACTATTGCTATTTCTTTTCTTTAAAATTGAGAATGTTATTTAAAATAAAAAAGCAAGATGTAACTTTATAAGGAGTTAGAAAGAGTTGCTTGTTGAGATGAAAAAGAGAACAACTATACAGCTTATGCACAAAGAACAACATTATGTTGTATTATACTTTGAATGGGGGGTTGCTCACATACCAACCTTGGTATATAACCAACGTTGATGCTGTTAATGGCCATATAATGGAAACTCTCAGAGTTTTCATTATTAGCCTCTGTTTCGTAATCAGGAATTGATAAAGAACACTCATTGACAACCTCCTATATGCTGTTAGTTGCTATAAGTAAATACACTAAGTACCTGTGATTAATAATAACAGTAATAATAGCTGACATTTATATAGCACCTACCATATGCCAGGTTTTGTCTGTTATCTCATTTTATCCTTTCAACCACTCTAGGAGATAGGTGCTCTTATGATCCTATATTCCATTTGAAGAAACCAAAGCAAACAGGTTAGGTGAATTGCCTTACTCACACAGTAAGTGTGTGAGGTCTGATTCACACTCAGCTCTTCCTGACTCCAGGCCCGAAACTCCATCCGCTGCACCACCAGCTATTAGTAGAAAGAACAGCATATATTCAACTTTCTAAACATACACACATAATTTTAACACATTAAGAGATAGTTACTTTAATTATAGCATGACATCACCAGAGTTCCTCTAATACATTTAAAACGTTAATGTGCATACAATTCAGTGTGTATAAATTGAGTTCATATATCACTTTTGAGGAGTATACTACATAAATTGAAGTAGATTTATATGTAAGTAATGAGGGCCCATAAAGTGTAGTTTATTCTAATCAAGGAAACTTCTTTGAAAAGGTGAGTCTGTAGACGGATTGTGAGAGAAATGAGAAACATGAGTTTGTAAAGATAACCAGGAAGAGTGTTCTTATAGGACAGTGGTGGACACAAAAGATAAAAAGGTCGAAAAGATCAAGTCACATTGAGAGGATGGCAAGTAGATTTAGCTGGCTAGAGCAAAGTGTTCATAAAATTAAGAGTTGATGTACGGTGTTCACGGCCAAAAATATAAAGTATCTACATGTATATAGCACTCTGTTTTCAAACATACATTTTGCTTTTACATATATTATCTCATTTTACCCTCATAGCAACCAAGTAAGGTATGTAGGTAGGTCATCATCTTCCTTTTTACAGATGAGTGCTACTTTGTGCAGAGCTCAAACCCAGGAGCCATGTGGTGGCACAAGGAGAGCTCAGAGATTCTAGAGCCCAACATCGTGAAGGCTCCACCCTCCAAAGTTCCACTGGCTCAAAGTTTCATTCAGTGACCAGACTTTGTGAAAAATTTCCCAATCAACTCCAAGGTTCAAATAAAATTTTACAGAAGGGAGATGACAGATCTATAATTATGTGAATAGAAAACTAAAAAATAAGACTACCACTAGATAGAAATGTTTTAAGAGTTATTAGGAAGAATCAAGGGAAGTATTTTTAAGGTAGTATCAAGGGAAGAAATACAATCTCACCCTTTTCCTACACACACATGAAAAGGGCTTTAAGGTCTAGAAATTAGTCTGAGGGACTGGATGGCAAAGAAAGTGCAGGGAGGGTGGAAATGAGCAATGGGGTCTCTCAGCCAAAAAGACTAAAATCATAAGAGGAACAGACCATATCCTATGAAGACAGACAGTGGTTCCAACACCCAACGAACATCATTAGGTAACTGAATAAGTGCTGAATGAATGTCTGAGATAAAATGAATTAGGAAAGAAAAATATAGGGGATTTTATGTGTATGTCATGTTATTTTGGTTTACGGTCCCTCTGGAAAGGTGGGTTAAGGTGGAAAAAGGGCTCTTAAAGTCTGGCATTGAATAATACTTCTTGGTTGATTGCTGAGTTAGTTGGTATGAAACAAAAAAAGCAGCATTCTGCACTACACCTAACAAAAATGTCTGCCTAAGTAACATTGTTACTGAAATGTAAACTAGGGCTGTTCTCTTGGGTCAAGCTCTGTATTTCCTTAATTAGATGGGTAGAAAGAAAAGCATTGCCAGGTCTAGAAGAAATCCTATAAATCTGTCCTCAAAAAGTATCACATTAGAATAAATACAAATCTATGATTGATAAACAGTTACATACCTTAAAAAAATGTTTTCTTATTTGATAGTGCCCTCTGGCTGTGGTTATAACAGCATTCACCACCAATATTTTTACTCTTTACACTTTGATAAAAGTTCAACCGAAGCATAATAGTTCTCTTATCAGGAAATTATTTGTCTGAAAGAGATTTCAAAGAACTTCCTTGTCCACTCTGCTGTTCTTATGGAGAATGACATCTCATCCAACCTAAGCACACAGTTACCTAATGTTTGATGAACATTAATAGAGTCCATGGCCTCCTGTAGTAAACTGTTCAATTCTTTGTCCACTTCTAAATAATTATAGTGCTAAAAATACTTTTTAGTCATTAGTTTATATTATTCTCTCTGTATCCGTACAATAGCAATGTATTCATATTGATGTACTAATGTTTATATATATATATATATGTATATACACATCTGTGTGTGTGTGTGTGTGCGCGTGTGTGTGTGTGCATACAAGACATTTGAGGTGGGGGGAAGGGCAGGGATACAAACCAATGCCTCACAGACTCGGGGAGCCTTGGAGATTGGAAAAGGTCATAGAAGCTATCTAGTTCAACTTCTTCCCAGTGCAGGAACTTCTATTCCAGCCCAGACAGATAATCAGTTTTTGCTCATATGCCTTCAACAATGAACAGCTTACTTTACGTCAGTGTATTCCATTGTTGGACAATTTTATTTATTAAAACAGCTTTTCATTTATTAAATCAAAAGATACTACCCTGTAATTTCTTCCCTTTGGTCTTTTTTCTATCTTCTAGAACAAAACATAGTAAATCAAATTTTACTATGTTATAGGCCCTGGTTATTTAAAAACAGTTATTGTGTTCTTTAATCCTCTCTTCTAACAAAACATCCCCTTATTTCCTGGCATCACATGGTTTCCAGATGCCTTGCCATCCAGCTTCCTGCATGTCCTTCTCCTCCCCAATACTGTTTCACCTGTCAAAGTTCTTTCTCTTTTCATGCTACACTAGGTTACATTTGTAGAGGGCTTTGGGGTTTACCGATCACTTTAAGCACATTATCTTCTCATCCCCCCTCTGAGGTCCAAGGGGTCAGTATGGTTTGCATACTTCTTTGCAAAGGAGGAAGCTAAAACCCAAAAAAGTTACTCACCTGAGATCACCTGGCTAAGCCAGCAAATGACTACACCAAGATTCACATCCAGGGCTCCTGTGTTGATGTCTAAATGGAATTGATACCTCAAATTTGCCTCACTTCTTAAAATGTGGTGCCCAGAATTGAACACACATTCCGGATGTGACTCCACCATCAGTCATTTTACCTGCCCTGCTTTGTATCATGACTTTCTACTACCCATCAGGTTGGTGATCATTTCTCCTAAGTTGCCATTCAGATGATTGATAAATGGGATGGGAAGAAGGAGGAAAAGACCTCGGGCCACTGGTCTAGAGACCTCACCCTAAGCTTATTGGACAAATTCTGTTAATCAATACCCTTGCAATAATAACTGTCAACCCAACTGGGAACTTCATCGTCATCTTAACTAGCATAATAGGACTTATATATATTTTTTTTAATCTCTTTTGATCCTCACAACAATCCTAGGAGGTAGATGCTATTATTATTTCCATTTTACAGATTAGGAAACTTAAACACACAGGGGCCAAATGACTTGTCCAGAGTCACACAACTAGTAAGTATCTGAGGCTCAGGTTCTTGACTCCAAGTTCCACACTTTGTGCCACCTCTTATCAGTGCTATCATCTAACTTGAACTTTGAGATTTTATCCAAAACAATATAATTGAAGACTTTGCCAGATACTTTGATATAATCAATATATACCATGTCCAAAGGATTCTCTTAATCTACCAATCTAGTAACCTTATCAAAAATGGAAATGAGTTTAGCTTGATAGGTTTTTTTTTTATCAAACATGTATTGGCTTCTAGCAATAACTTCATTCTCTTCTCTAAATGCTCAAAAACTATCTGTTTAATAGTTCATTTTAGAATTTTTTGAGAATTAACATCCAGTTTATAAGTTCACAGCTTCAAAAATCCACTCTTTCCCCTATTTAAAACTAGAAAATCTGTACGTCTCTAGTCTTATTTGGGTGAGGGGGAAGGAGGAATTTTTTATATATTTTTTCAGTGACATATAAAAAACAATTTTAACATTCTTTTTTTAAAAATTTGAATTCTAAATCCTCCCCCTCTCTCCCTCCCCCCACCCTTCCTTAAGAATGCAAGCAATTTGATATAGGTTATATATGTGCAGTAATGCAAAACATAATTCCATATTAGCTATGTTGCAAAAAAAGACAAAAACAAATAAGAAAAATAAAGAACATTTAAAAAATATGCTTTCCTATGCATTCAGATGCCATCAATTATTTCTCTTAGGGTGGATAGCATTTTTTATCATAAGTCCTTTGTAATTGGCTTAGATCATTTTATTGCTAAGAATAGCTAAGTCATTCACACTTGGTCATTACATAATATTGTTGTTGCTGTGTCCAATGTTCTCCTGGTTCTGCTCATTGCACTTTGCATCAGTCTTTCGGGTTTTTCTGAAAACATCTTTCTCATAATTTCTTTTAGCACAGTAATATTCCATCACAATCATATACCACAGCTTGTGTAGCCATTCCCCAATAGATGGGCATTCCCTCAATCTCCTATTCTTTGCCACCACAAAAATTGCTGCTATAGATGGCGGCTGGAAAGCAGGAACTAGTGTGAGCTCCCCGCCAAGTCCCTCCAAAAACCTATAAAAAATGGCTTTGAACCAATTCTAGAACTGCAGAACCCACAGGGTAGCAGAGGGAGGCAGGGCTCTAGTCCAGGACAACCTGGATGGTCTCTGGGTAAGGGCTATCCCACACGAAGCTGGGAGCAGAGGGGAGTGGAGCTGAGCAGAGCAGAGCTCAGTGTGGGCGGCGTGGACCAAAAGACCAGGAACCAGGCGGAGCATGCCCTAGCACCCTGAATCAGCGAGCTGTGGCAGTTACCAGACTTCTCAACCCACAAACACCAAAGTCAACAGAGTAGGTTAGTGGGAGAAACTGCTGGGGACTGAGATACTTTGCAGTTTGGCTACCACCTTGGGGGCAGTGGAGGTGGGGCAGCTACAGAACTACAGCTACAATTGCTTCTGGTACCAGGCCCACCTGGTGGGAGGAATTAAGTGGCTGATCAGAGCAGGAGTGAAGAGCCTGCTAAAGATCTAAGTCCAGTCCTGGTTGGGGGTTCTTGGGGAAGGAGGAATGCTGGTGAGGCAGAGCTGGCGTGTTCCCCCAAGCATGGAACATAGAACTCTTTACAAACAGTCTTACCCCTCTGAAAAACTCAAGGGTCAAGTAAGTTGGCTGGGAACATGGCCAGGCAGCAAAAACGCACCCAGATTGAGTCTCAGACTCGGGAATCCTTCTTTGGTGACAAAGAAGACCAAAACATACAGCCAGAAGAAGTCAACAAGGTCAAAGAGCCTACATCAAAAGCCTCCAAGAAAAACATGAACTGGTCTCAGGCCATGGAAGAGCTCAAAAAAGGATTTGGAAAAGCAAGTTAGAGAAGTAGAGGAAAAATTGGGAAGAGAAATGAGAAGGATGAGAGAAAACCATGAAAAACAAGTCAATGACTTGCTAAAGGAGACCAAAAAAAATACTGAAAAATATACTGAAGAAAACAACACCTTAA
>CM053623.1:53988462-54043125 GCA_028646595.1 Phalanger gymnotis | reverse complement strand
TTAGTCTCTTTTTTAAGGTGTTGTTTTCTTCAGTATATTTTTCAGTATTTTTTTGGGTCTCCTTTAGCAAGTCATTGACTTGTTTTTCATGGTTTTCTCTCATCCTTCTCATTTCTCTTCCCAATTTTTCCCCTACTTCTCTAACTTGCTTTTCCAAATCCTTTTTGAGTTCTTCCATGGCCTGAGACCAGTTCATGTTTTTCTTGGAGGCTTTTGATGTAGGCTCTTTGACCTTGTTGACTTCTTCTGGCTGTATGTTTTGGTCTTCTTTGTCACCAAAGAAGGATTCCCGAGTCTGAGACTCAATCTGGGTGCATTTTTGCTGCCTGGCCATGTTCCCAGCCAACTTACTTGACCCTTGAGTTTTTCAGAGGGGTATGACTACTTGTAGACTAAAGAGTGCTATGTTTTCCATGCTTAGGGGAACATGCCAGCTCTGCCTCACCAGCATTCCTCCTTCCCCAAGAACCCCCAACCAGGACTTGACTTACATCTTCAGCAGGCTCTTCACTCCTGCTCTGATCCTCCACTTAATTCCTCCCATCAGATGGGCCTGGGGCCAGAAGCAACTGCAGCTGTAGTTCTGTAGCTGCCTCACCTCCACTGCCCCCAGGGTGGTGGTCAAACCGCAAACTCTATCCCAGTCCTTCGCAGCTTCTCCCACTAACCTACTCTGTTGTCCTTGGTGTTTGTGGGTTGAGAAGTCTGGTAACTGCCACAGCTCACTGATTCAGGGTGCTAGGGCACGCTCCGCCCGGCTCCCAGTCTGGTCGGTCTCTGCCGCCCATGCTGAGCTCTGCTTCGCTTGGTTCCGCTCCCCTCTGCTCCCATCTCTGTGTGGTATAGACCTTACCCAGAGACCATCCAGCTTGTCCTGGGCTAGAGCCCTGCTTCCCTATGCTATTTTGTGGGTTCTGCAGTTCTAGAATTGGTTCAGAGCCATTTTTTATAGGTTTTTGGAAGGACTTGGCAGGGAACTCACGGTAGTCTCTGCTTTCCAGCCGCCTTCTTCAACCCATTCATTCTTTATAATTATTTATTTAGTTTACAATTAATTTTTAATCTATGCTTCCATTGCCTTTTATTAAATGTGATTTTATTGCATTATTGTCTGAAAAGGGTGCATTAGATATTTCTGCTTTTTTGCATTTGGTTGTAAGGTTTTTTGCCGTAATACGTGATCAGTTTTTGTGAAGGTGCCATGTACAACTGAGAAAAAAGTATATTCTTTTTGATTCCTTTTCTCTAAAGGTCTAGCATATCTAACTTTTCTAAGATTCTTAACTTCTTTCTTATTTACTTTATTCTTTAATTTATCTAGCTCTGAAAGGGGAAAGTTGAGTTCTCACAATAGTATATTGTTGCTGTCTATTCTTCTTGTTATTCATTTAACTTTTCCTTTAAGAATTTGGATGTTCTGCATCCAAATTTGGTACATATATAATATTGATAATTATTCCATTGTCTATGATCCCTTTTAGCAAGATGTAATTTCCCTGATTATCTCTTTTATTTAGGTTTATTTTTTGCTTTAAGTTTGTCTGATATTATAATTGTTACCCCTGCCTTTTTTTTTTACTTCAACTGAAGCAGAATATATTCTGATCCAGCTCCTTATTTTAATTCTATGTGTGTCTCTCTGTTTCAAGTACGTTTCTTGCAAACAACATACTGTGGATTCTGGTTTCTAATTCATTCTGGTATCCATTTCTGTTTTATTGGTGAATTTGTCCTTTCACAGTTATGATTATATACTGTACATTTTCCTCTATCCCATTTTCTTCTGTTTCTCTGTCTCTGTCTCTCTCTGTTTTTCTCTCTTTGTCTCTTTCCCTCTTTTCCCTCCTTTCCCTTCTTTTCCTCTTTCCCTCCTTCCCCCCCCCCCTTTCTTTTTTAATTTTATTTTTCTTCTAAAGTCTGTTTTGTTTCTGGCCACTGCCTTACTTTATCCATCTTCCCTTTTATCACCCCCCCCACCCTCATCTTTCTCTTATCCCCTTCCACTTTTACTTCCTTGTTGCATAAGAAAGATTTCCATACCCAATTGACTGTGTTCATGGATTTTTCCCTCTTTGAACCAATTTGAGATGAGAGTGAGAGAGAATTTCCTTACCCATGAGTTCCTTATACAAATAAAGTCACAGGTTCATTCTCTGTTGCTAACCTTATTATTATGAACTTGACAAATGTTGATAAACATGAGCATTTCCATATACAGTGAAAAACAAAAAAGGAGGATTGTATATGAAACCATAGATCTCTATTATGCTTATAGCTTGTGCGTGCGTGTGTGTGTGTGTGTGTGTGTGTGTGTAAGTAAAACATTCAACACAAGAGTTCCAAAGCGGTCCTCCAAAATCACCTTTACCACCATTGGGATTTGCCATATTTTTTTAATATTGGTTGGTGTTACATTGGATTTCTTCATCTCTCTAGCTTTAGTACCTGAATTGGGACTTCATGCCAAACAAATCATGAAAGCCAGGTTCCACCTCGCCCTGTGCTTCTAGGTATGACCTGCCCTGCCCACTCTCACAGTGAGTGCCCTGGGATTTTTCATTGATCTGTACTTTCTCACATTAAGCCTCCCTGGATCTTGAGGCTCCCCTCTGGTGTTAAGACAGAATGGCCAAGACTTCAAATCTCCTTCATCAATGTCCTCTATCACCTCAAAATATCTTGTATTGAGGATCATAGATTTCTAGCTAGAAAGAACCTTAGACATTGCTTAGTCCAGAGGTCCTTAAGCATTTTTGTGTTAGTCTGGTGAAGCTTATGAACTCTCCAGAATGTCTTCAAATGCATAAAATAAAATGCATAGGAATTCAAAGGAAACCAATTATATCAAAATATAATTTTAAAAGTTCAGGAACCCCAAGTTAAGAACCGTTGGTCTAGTCCAACCCCCCTTCATTACACAGCTTTAGGAACTTGAGTTTAATGACTCGTCTAAGGTCACACAAGGAGAGCTGGTAGTTAAAGCTATGTCTTTTGATTGTACATCTAGCATTCCTTCCGCTGCTGTCTGCTTACATGTTGTATCCTCCAAGAGAACAAGAGCTCCTTGAGAGCAGTTGTTTTCATTTTTGTCTGCATTCCCAAAATCCAGCACATAGTCTTGAACCTAGTAGTTTCTTAATTTTTAAAATTGAATCAAATCCATTCTAGGAAGAACGAAATGGATGAAGAATGCCCATTGTTCCAATTATGGTGTGCTGTCAGAAAACCAGGTAATTAAGTTTGTTCATTAGTACTTATCCGTAGGACAGTCAGTGCACATAGACCATGAGGCTGGCCCAAAACTGAATAAAAGGAACAGAGTGGAGTAGATTACATTTGAGAAATTTTATATTTCCTACCCTTAAGAGCTTACAGTAGACTAGGAAGGATATGGCATGTACACAGAGAAGCATAATAAAAGGCATAATATGATGAGGACAAAAGAGAAGTCCAAATAAAGTGATCTACGGAAAGTTTGAGGAGAAAGGAAACATTTTAAATTTGGGGTCACCAGCTGCTTTGCTTAAACTGATTGGCAGTAGGCCAGTCCTATCACAAACCCCTATTACAGTGTGAATCAGAAACTTGAAAGAAAAGATTTGCTTTTCGGATAATAGTTGGCTATCAATGTACTTACTAAAAGTTGCCTGAAGGGCTTATTTTTCTGGCTGAAAAGCTATAATGAGTCACCTCACTGGCACTCCAGAAATTACCCTTCAGGACCTCTCCTTCCTTTATTAGCTAATTCAGGAACCAAAATAAAAGCTCCTTCATGCTTCTAGGATTGTAACACAGCTTCGAATACAGACAAGTTACATCCCAGTATCTGCTGCCAGGCACTCTTTTGAAGAAGGGGAACTGAATTCAGTAGTTGAAGGTCAGATGCACAGATCTCAAGCTGAGTCTGTGACACGTCATTTTTGCTTAGATTCTCTCCTGAAGCAGTATGGTGTACTGGAAATATCATTACACTTAGATTCACAGGATGTGGGTTTAACCCCTGTCCTGGACTCAGTTTGTTCATCTATAAAATAAGTAGGTTGAACTAAATAATTTTCATAGTCTTTTGAAGCTGTAAATCTTTTTATTTTAATTTTGAAGATATTAAAGGATCAAATTGGATAAAGAAGTGGCCCCAAAGTCAAGAACATGCCCAGGTGCAAGGTACTTAACTTCTCAGTGCTCTGGGCAACTCAAGAAATCTATAAGTTGCCAAAAACAAGTAGGTGCCACATGGCGGGGGGAGCGGTGGAGGAAAAGGAAAGAGAGAATTTCGTTATCCATGAGTTCTTCATACAAATAAAAATCACAGTTTCAGTCTCTGTTATGAACTTGACAAATATAAATAAACACGAACATTTCCATATATAATGAAAAACAGAAGGATTGTATATTAAACCACAGATCTCTATTATATTTATAGCTTGTGATTTTTAAAAAGTAACAAACTCAACACAATAGTTCCAAAGCTGTCCTCCAGCTCTAAATCTATATATTTAGATTCCCTCTTCATCTATCCTTTGTCATTTGTGGTTCAGTTCTTTCCGTCATTTCTGACCCTTTGTGACCCCATTTGGGGTTTTCTTGGCAGAGATGCTGGAGGGGTTTGCCATTTCCTTCTCCAGCTCATTTTACACATGAGGAAACTGAGGCAAACAGGGTGAAGTGACTTGCCCAGGGATACACAGCTAGTAAGTATCTGAGGTCAGATTTGAACTCGGGTCTTCCTGACTCCAGACCCAGTGCTCTATCCACTGTACCATCCAGCTGCCCCAGATCCTTTGTCATGGTCCTAAGCAATTCAGAACTCAATTGTAGATTCACACAGATCGGCCTGCCATATGGGCTCCTATTCATTTCTCCCAGTGTCTCAATAATCAAGAGTCATACACAACCAAACACAGAAGGAAAAGAAAAAGAAACTCTCTGCCATAGTCAAGCTGCTACACTGCTTTGTTACTTTGACATTTACTCATACATTGTCTAACACATTGTGTGGGGAGTGGCACCAAAGGTCATCTAGATGGACATTTATTACAGGCTAGTGCTATTCTTTAGCACTGATCCCATCTCTCTCACTCCTCAGGTGCAAGAAGAAGCTTCTGGAGTTCATCTCCAAAACATGGCCATAGTTGTGTCCTTCCACACTTGTTCCCGACAGTAGATAATGTGAGTAAACTCCAAAGGTGTCTAAG
Source organism: Phalanger gymnotis (assembly GCA_028646595.1). NCBI lineage: Eukaryota > Metazoa > Chordata > Mammalia > Diprotodontia > Phalangeridae > Phalanger > Phalanger gymnotis. Next base: position 54,037,930 of record CM053623.1, on the reverse strand, counting down.
ATTGAGAATGGACAAAATAAGAAGCAGAGTGGGATGATAGGTGTTGCCTCTACATCAGTTATGCTCCTTTACTCGTGCATAAAGGTGGAGACTCAGATTGTGGTCATTCATTTAAAAGTCTGAAGTTCAAACTAGCTTGAGAGTCAGTTTTCACTAAAGGCCCTCTCTATAACAGAGGCTCTATTAGCCCAGGCCTGGGCCCCAATTCCCTCACAAATACACACAGACAAAAAGAACCTCATTCTCCCAGGAACATTTAGGACAGCATGCACGTATTCTGGAGCACTGCCAAAAGCCTGGACTAGGACAATAGACAGAACCAATGTGCATTACCAGCAGCACTATAAAGGCAAGGGCAGATCACCTTATCTTGTGAAGCCCAGGTTCTCTGGGAAGCTTGGTCTTCAAAGTGTATGCAGTACTCACACTCAAATCTCCCACTGTTACAACTTTACAGAAAATTCTTTGGTATGCTAACCAGCCTGGATTAGGGAATCTGTGCTTTGTTCCGTAGGCGATAGTCATTGCTGTCACTCTGGAGACACAGTGATGGCTGTCCCATACAGCAAAGGGTAAAGGGAGGAGCACTCTATCTGAAATTGTGCAAACAAAAAAAATCTAAAATGAAACAATACCCTATAGCTTAGCTAGTTCAGCCACACGAATAACAATCCTATCTGTTGCCACTGACAGATGTGTGTGTTGGGGGTTGAGATTACATGTGGGGAAAGAGGCTTGAGGTAGCAGGGAGAGGTTTTCGTATATCAAAGAACTGTGATTTAGTCAGAGTGAGAATTCTCTCCAAGTCCAGCAGTATATCCACTAGGCCACATTGCTTCTCAAGTAATATGGTACGTGTGTGTGTGTGTGTGTGTGTGTGTGTGTGTGTGTGTACACCCACACACATACATACACACACATATTATATATATACATATATAATATGTGTGTGTGTATATATTCCCCTTCCTCAAAAAAAATATATATACACATATATATATGCATCTATATATGTACATTAAAAGCAGGAAATATTGAGATGGGACTTGGTGTGGTCATAATGTGAGTAAAAAGCAATTCTTTTTCTGTGGGCAAAGGGATCATCTTTCTCTGGTTCTTTTGCGTAACAGGAATCATATAATGTAAGGCCCAGAAAACAATCTATAATCAAGAAAAAAAGTAAAAGGCAATATCTACAGCAATGGTTCTTAACCTGATGTCATTAAACTTTAAAAAAAATTTTTTGATAACTATTTCAATATAATTGCAGCTTTTTGTAATTCTATATTTTTTATTTTACGCCTTTAAAAATACTATTCTAAGAAGGAATTCATAGGCTTTACTAGACTGCCAAAAGGGTCCATGACACAGAAACAGTTAAGAACCTTTGGTAGATGGTGAACCTCATGAAAGTGAGGATCATTTTTAATATGAACTTTGTATCCTTCCTCAACCTTTGGGTAGAAACCCTGTGGCTCATTTGTGGGAGAATATGGGAAATTTTTCCATATAATGAGCCTGCACAGATAGGTTGTGATCTCCACAGTTGGAAGGCCTACCTAGAAGATCCAACAAGATCACAGATTCATTCAATTATTAGGATATTTGTATCTCCACCAGCACCAAGTAGAGTAACCTAAGTATCCTATGTGCTTGTTGAAGTGATCAAATCCCAGACCTAGTTATCCAGATTCACAACTATATTTAAGTAAGTTTTCTTAAAATGTTTTCTCTTTGAAGATCTTATATTAATGCTCACAAACTGCTCTGATGGAAGATATTTTTTAAATGAAAGTGATTTTAAAAACTATAATAGATGACTATAACCCAAAGTCATCTCACAAATGACTACTGAAGAAGTCTTAATGGCATAGCCATTATTGAAATATTGGTGTGTTAAAAGGCTCATAAGGCTTTGCTTTAAAATATATTTTGTAATGGTATAAATTTTATCAATTGACAAGCATTTAGTAAGCTTTTTTCTATGTGCCAGTCACTGTGGTAGGTGCTGGGTATATAAAGACAAAATCAAATATCTCTGCCCTCAAGGAGTTTACATTCTCTCAGGGGAAACAGCATATGTAAGTCAATACAAAATACATTCTAAGTAAATATAAGGTAATTTGAGCGATGGGTGGGACCCTAACAGTTAGAGGAAGAGGCGGCAGTTGATGTGAGAGCTTTGAAGGAAATTAAGGGTGCTCAGAAGTGGAGGTGAGGAGTGAGTGCATTCTAGGCATAGAGAACAGACTGCAAAGGCACAATGATGGAAAATTGAATATCATTTGTCAGAAATAGAAAGGAGTGCAGTTTCGCTGGAATATACAATGCCTGAAGGGGAGTAATAACATGAAAAGTCTGGAAATGAAATCTGGAGCAAGATGGCAAAAGGCTTTAACTGTCCAACAGAAGAGTTTTCATTTGATCCTAGAGAAAAGAGAGAGTCGCTGGAACTTTTTGAGGAGGGGAGAAAAATGGTCAGATCTATGCTTTTAGAATTTCATTTTGGCATCCTCATATGGTAAAGAGAGTTTCAGTATAGGGGAAAATGAAAGGGAGACCATCCAGGAATGTTTTTACAAGGTCTTCTAAACAATATGTGGAGGCCTATGTGAATATTAGATAGATATTCTATAGTAAACTATATAATATGTATATATCCCCGCCAAACTGTAGAAATCTGCATATTCACCAATAGATACACCATTCAAACTATTAACTCTGACCTGAGCAAAACAGATTCTAGCTCTGTTCCTTTTCTCTGACTTCCAAAAGTCAATAAAGCAATGTTCTCAAAGCCTATCCTCTCTACTTGAATCTCTAGTGGGTGTATTCTGGCATGTTCATTACGATAACCTCTTTGAAAGCATATTGATGCTTCAGTTGGTAATGAATGGTCTAAAATTATTTTCTAACATTTTGAGCAGGGTTCAGACATCCAACTGCATATTGGTCAGAAAGAATGATATCAGCAAATTGATCAAATATCTTCTTAATACTTCAATTTCCACAACTATTGGTCTCTTGCCCTTTGCCTTTTTTTCCCCTTGCTCCCTGGTGTCTTTCCTGTGGGCCCAAGAAGACACTTCTCTGGGCCTTGCATAATAACAAAAGGCCTATACTACAAAGCCCTGAACATAATATTTTCTTATTTTTTAAAAGCAGAAACTGGTGTAGATGATTAGCTCTGTGACATGAAAAGTCATTCTTTATTTGGCCTTTCTATCTCCCCAGTACATAATACAATGTCCTGAGCTTAACAGAGGTCTAATAAATTTTGTCAAAACTGAAAATGGTAACTGACCTGATTCCCTAATATTGAATGTAAAAATTTGTGAAATCTGAATATACTTATGCAATATAAAAATGGTTTCATTAATCAGTGACCACAGTGACCTGTTAACTGAACAAAATGAAAAATAATTTCATGAATTTTTCATGAATTCAATGAATAGTTATTATTTCCTACTCTAACATTAGCCAGAGTGGTAGAGAAAAAGAGAAAGGGGGAGTGGAGAGACAGAGAGAGAGAGAGAGAGATAAACATTAGCAAAACTCAGTAGGACATTAAATCAGATAATTGCCTAAATTTCTTACTTCATTTTACTAGTGTAACTCTGGCCTTTGTGGTCTTGGAAAGTTGTTGAATAGTCTTATTTTCTTTACGTGTTTCATCATAAAATCAGTGACTGCAATTGCACAGGAAAAAGTGGAACACTAAGACATCTCAAAATGTAACACCAAGACCCTAATACAGACAGAAAAACCATGGAATGCAGCTAGAGGATACAGAATTGCCAAGTCAACAACAACAGTATTTGACTTATAGAACCCTTTAAAGTTAAAAAGCACTTTATATATCTGTTTCCTTTGAGACTCCCAGCAGCCCTGTGAGGTAGATGCTACAGGTATTAAGCCCATTTTACAGATAAGGAAACTGAGGCTCAGGAGAGTTCAATGTCTTGCCAATAAAAATTTAAAATTGTGTTATAATTTTTCTAGATACTTTCACTGTACATTTCAAACGAACAAACACTATATGCTATACTGATATTTGTCATGATTATGTCCTCAGATGTCTAAGAAACTTCTTCTGCCTAGTTATTTAAAATTATAATTATGTTCATATAATTACATATAATATCTATAACTATAGGCCTCATGGTTCGGTGTGCCCAGAATATACTAAACTAGGGATATATAGTATGTATATATATGCACACATAGATATGATAGATACCTGTATATAAATACCCATACAAAGAGCAAAATGTCTCTAGGAAATGGTTTCCATTGAAAGAAAACGTTTGTTCACATATCGCATCTCAAAAGGTCCATTTTCTTCATTGAGTTGCAACCTTAAGGAATTTTTGCTATATGGGAATATAAAAGCATATCTCATAGTTAGAATTTATTAACCTTAGAATCTGGATTTTCCAATTCAGTCCATAATACAGTTGCCCACTGTTAGCTTCTGAATCTGAGCCACATACAAAAGTGTTTTCTGAGGCTTTGGTGTGCCTGTCAATTGATGATCAGGAGAAGAGTAGTACATGCCAGCTCTGAAAACTAGTGCCTTCAGCTTTTGTTCACGTGTTGCCCCTTGCCTACAATCTAAGAAGATACATTTTCAAAGAAAGGCCAGGAGTTGCCTGTCAGCTAAAGGACAATGTCTAGAGAACACTAGTCTATCGATAGTTCAAGGAACTGTCCCCTTGACCCCGCAGTTGACTAAAGCCCTTTGAATGTGCTATTAACTGCCAAAAAGGAATGTATCATGAGAGCAAGAGGCATCTGCCCGGTACAATTCTAGGCAAAACTCTTCTTCATTCTCTTCCTTCCTCACCCCTACTACCCACCTCTTTCTTCAAACAAAGCCTATCCTTGATTAACTGGAAATTTAGGGTACAAATAGCTAAGGAAAAAAAAACATTCTTTGTATAGTATTAATTCATTAACTCATATATGCATATATCTGTGATATCCAGTATGTACTTTTGAATTTACTGACTGTTGTGAGTTTATATTTTCAAGGCTGGTACTGCATTAGTTTTATGATTAAAATTTTAAATCACTAGATTTTTGTCTGTTTTGAAAAGCACAGTTGCAACACAACTGAGTACCTGACTCAGCTCACAACCGAAAAGAGACAGAGCATCAAATTTCCCAGTCCACTTAATTTGAAAGCCTGCCAAGATAGGTGAAAGACCTCATAAATATGTAAAACAGGAAGTTCAAATAACACAGTCATGTAAATTTCCAGTGATTGATGCACTTTCAAATATTTTTTTTAGAGAAAGATGACCAATAAAAGCAAAACCTTTTTTAAAAAGTGGCCCTCACTAAAAGTGCAGCCCAGAATCCAAACTGTGCATTGTACTTGTAGAATTGTGTGTATTGGGCATTTTTTTAAAAATACATATATATAGTATGTATATATGTGTATACACACACATATACACATATACTTTCTGGAGGCCAGGGGGAGGCACAGTGGGAGGAACCAAAAAACTCACTGCTACAGCCATTTTGTTTGTGGACATGGTAGAATTCTGTCAGTCAGTATGAGGAGGGGTTTTTAAACAGAATTTATAGACCCCAGATTATTCCTGCCGTTTTCATGTGCCTAGTGAAATTAGTATCACTGTCATACATTCGCATGGTAGGTAGTTGTATTCCTTGTTAACCAAAATAATTTTATGGACCTGAAGCCTTAAAGGAATGGTGGATTTTGTTCAGGGTCAGAAGGCTTTATAGGTGGCCTAACAACGTTGAATCTAAAAGACTCCTGCAGGATGACTTTAGAATGACCATCTTTGTGTCCAAATTGCTGGGTGATCTAACAATAAAATATATTTTTAAAAAACCAAACACTTCCTTGAGAAAACCATATTGTCTTGGCAAGCCGCACAGTTTAAAAAAAAAAAAGACAGAAATCCATTTCTTGAGGCCATGAGGAAGGTATTTTCCAGAGCGAGCAAGACAGTCATTGAGAGCTATTGTTTTGCAGTGTCACTTAATATCGAGCCCAGACTTTTGTCATTTGGGTGGCTGTGCTTTTAAAAGCCCAGTGTAAAATGGCACACACACTGCATTTTTTTTTCCCAGGCTGCAGGAGGGGGGGAGCGGGGGATAGTGCAGACTGTAGGGACACTGCCCTCCTAACCAATCAGAACACGCCTGTTTGCCATTGCAAAGTTGTTAACCCCAGAGTCTTCTGGCTGCTGGCTGCTGGCTGCCTCCTCTGCTTTTAATCTTGTGTGGATATTGCTCCGATTTTTCCCAAACGCCCACAGATCCTGGGGGAAACCACCTCATGGAGCCACTGGTCGTGGAAGAAAGTATTACTTTTTATTTACCAAATATTTCTAAGATGTTTGAAGATCCATATGCTGCATGGAGGCTGCTGTTTCTAAGGGCACAAGTATCCAGCTTATATTGTTACAATTATTTTGCGAAGACTGGCTTCTTTTCTTCCTACACTTATGGTAAGTTTGTAATTTTAAACATCTCTATTGTTGAATCTTTGAAAGGAGCCACCAGATTAAAAGGATTTTCATTATGTTTTTAATGAACACAACAAATCTTGGTGATTTTTTTTTTCTTTAGCTTTGGTCTCTGCATATTCCACCTAATCCAATCTGGTTAATTTTGACAATAAAAAAATAGTTCTTTCTATTGTTAAAACAAAATATTTTTAAAACGTAGGTTATACTTTAATTACTGTGAACTGCAGAAGAACTCAGATATTTCAAGATGGACTTGTTTTGTGCCAGAAATGCTGGCAATGCCAAATATGTACATATCCTCCTTTATAAAATTCTTGTATTACCTAATTTGTCCACGACTAAATTATCAGCATGCATTACGGTTGTAGTTTAAACAATTTCTAAAACGATTTCGGTTGCTCTTCGTGGATTACTTCGATACAAAGTACAGAAAAGCTGCCCTTGGTATAATGAAGGTGGAGATTGACATAACAGGGTTTATATTAAGTTATGGCTGTTACTAAATAGTGGGTCTTTTATTTGCAGGGCAGATCTTTTGTAAGGGCTACTCCTTGGAGGCGTTATTTCTCACGAGCCCCTCATTAGGCGTCTTTCACAGATATCTTGTTTGTTCGAAAAGGTACATTTGGGAGACATTTTGTAATTTTTGGCATTTTTCTAGGGTTTTTTTTTTTTTTTTGCACACGGTGGGAGATCTTTTTTGTTTTGCATTGATCTGTGTTGGTGGCGCTGTAGTGCTCCTCAACAATTTATGTCAGTTTTCACTAAAAGAAAAAGGGAGGAAAAAAAGAAAGAGGTGGGGCAAGATGGGATCTATTATCTTTTCTTCTTCTTTTATCAGAGAAAGTTCATTTGAGTCAGAGGAAATTATTCTGAAGCATTATCTAAGCTATGTTTTCTGTGAACCCTGGACGAGAGCAGACATGTCGTCACAACCCGTCCAGGAGATATCAAGGATAGGCGTACAGTTTGCAGCTGTGTTTTAGAAGGGGGCTCAATGGGATGTGTCAGTAGATCAGATTTCTCCAGCAATAACCGTTTCAGCTCCCACTTGCCCCTTCCCAATAGGATTTTGTATTCCCTCATATTCCAAAATCATGCTGCATAAAATATTCATTAAGGCATTCACGTACCTTCCCAACTTAGCAAAACGTTTGCCTTTTTCTTTTTTTAAATAATTGAACAGTTGTGAAAGTTCAATTTCAAGATTTATATTGCTTAAGTAACTAACTTTTGTCCATAGAATTATCTAATAGTTTGGTAGATTTTAACGTTTACATCATTATTCATTTTCCTGTTTTGTTTTGTTTTTTTGCGAGATTGTTATGAAGTTAAAAAAAAGGTGTTGCCTTAATGCATTTACGTTGTCCTTTAAAATAGTAATATTTAAGGCTGGAATGATCTTTTAGGTTTTTATGTACAGCTATCCGTGACTTAAGGGTACTTGGACACATGTAACTAAGGGCCAAAATAGGGTCTTCTCAACCCCTGTTCTTATTGGGAATTTCTTCTGGTTAGAGAATATGAAATCAGGCCAAAGCCTGTTCTGAACAGAAATGTGTAAGGATATAAGATCGATTTTACTGATCTCTGCAAACATTTCTATTGTTTACAGAAGAACTAAGCAGATTCGCCCTTCTAAAAGAGAAAAGGAAGAATTAGTAATGATGACTTAAAAGTATATTACTTTGCCAAATGAAAGAATTTTAAAATGATTGAAATAGACTTCTCAATGCACTTTGAGGTGTGATTAAATACATTCTTTCTAGAGAGACTGAAACCTCCAACTCCAAAAATAATGTTGGCATGATTGTTCGGTGATTTGATTCCCTGGAAACTGTACAAGTGCTCTTTCTCACTTGTGTCATTTCACCAGTTAAAACATTTGAAGAGTATTTGTGAAGAATGTTTTAAAATATTATTTTTGGTTTTTCTAAGAAAATTATGTCCCTGCTACACATAGGGGGCTTTTCCCTTTTAGTTTTATTTTGTTTGCACTTTAGTATATTAATTTTAAAAATATGCTGTGTCTTTTACTTGAAAAGCTTTTAAATGGCTACATTGAGCCGTTTTGTAGACTGCTTATGAATGAAATACTGCATATATATATTTAAACCTCTGACATTCTGCTGGGGGAGTTTAGCCTTCAGAAAGAAGTTTATCTGCAGAATAGACTATGCTTTCTTTTAAATTTATTTGCTAAAGATCTTTGGTTACTCAACTGGTGATATTTTCTGTCTTTTTCATCGTGAAAAATATATGTGCTTGTCTAACCTCCCACCCTTTGAAAACAAACTGATGCTGTGAACTCCATATGTAGCTATGCAATGCTCTTTGTTCTCCTACATCATTGACTGTTAGTTACATCACTGATTATGAAGTATCCAATACAGTTGCAGATTCATTTGGATTCAATTCAGCAAACACTTATTAGTTGCCTGCTGTATGCAGAATGCTGTGCTAAGGGTTCAGGGAGATGTTTAGATGAGACAGTTCTCATGTATAGATTTGCTTTTTAAGTGTGAATTTGTAAATGACATCTTTACATTGTATGAGGGAGGTTTAAAAGGCCATACCTACATATGTGTACATGTATGCCTACATCTCTACTTTCAACTAGTCTCAATTTATAAAACCTAATATATCAGCATGCTTCACTTTATTTTTTGAGTCACTCACATTTTTTAAAAATAATTTTTAAATAATTTTTAAAAATTTAATTTGTTCTTTTAAAAGTATTTAGTTTTAAAATGTTTTGGTTTTGACTAGCACTGCTGTAGTAAATTATTTATTCAGTATGATGATATGGACAGATAATTAGATTTAGACTTGGAAGGCATAGGGATTCTAACCCTGCCACTTATTAGCAATATGACCCTGACCTAGTCGTTCCTCCCACTGGGGCTGGTTTCTTCTTTGGTAAAAAAGAGAGAGTTCAAATCTAAGGATCCTTCCAACTCCAACATTCTATAAGTCTATGAAGGGAAGCATTTATAGACACATTTTTAATATTGTCTCATGTTACATGCCGTAGGAGCTAAATAAAGGTTACATAGGATAACTGAAATAGACAAGAAATACAAAAATAATATTTTCATCAAACACTCCCTCCCTCAGCAGTCTTTAATGAGAACTATTAACTGAAATATACTAGATTGACTTTTGCCTCCATTTATTTCTCTCAGCCCCTCTAATTGAAGGACAAATGAATATCATGACATGGCAGCAAAAACACTGGATTTAAAGTTATAGGACCTTTATGTTTGAATCCTGGCTCAGCTACTTAGTGCCTATGTGACTTTGGGGCCATAGTTTCTTCATCTGTAAAATAAAGGGATTGGATTAGATGATTGATCTCCAAAGGCCCTTCCAACTCTCAATCTATGATCCAAAAAGAGAGAAATAACATCCTACTGCATGGATTATCCATGATCCAAACAATTAACCTCTAACAACTGTGAGTTGACTGCCATTAAATGAGTTGAACTTTGATTTAAGAGTTGGTTAAAGAGTTGGTAAATCCCAGGAACAAATTTTTCACTGGAGAGATACTTTAGTATTTGAAAATAATATTAAAACAAATAGTAGGGGGAGAAGGTGTAGGACTTAGCCTGGCGGAAGACTAGTGAATTATCCAGGCTAGAAAAAGTCTATCCAAGAAAAATTAACAAAGAGCTAAAAGAAGCATTATCAAAGAAATTAAAATTACCTAAGATAAACATGTAAAATAAGCTCTAAAACCAATCTAGAACACACTGACATAAACTAATACAAAAGGAAAAATGCTGGAGGTAGGATAAGCTTGAAATTTTCCAGAAACAACTAAAAAAAACCATAGGAATATTCCATCAGATTCTCATCATGTGATTGAAAAATCTGATCTGATAGGAAGAGAAAAGAAATGATGAACATTTCTAATAATAAAGATTTCTTGGGCAAATCATTGTCATTTGAGAGATTTCTTAGTTTCCCCATGAGAGAATACAGATGAATTATTGTATTGGGGATTTTTTTTTCTCGAATCATAGGTTGAATTTTGAAAAGGGAGTAACTGCATAGAGGATGAGATGGGGGATATGGTGTTTGTGTTACCTGATTTAAAAACAAAAACAACCAGGAAAAACAAAGGAATAATATATTAAAAATGCTTATTTATTTACAGTTAAAAATAACTTTCTATTTTATGTTTTTCTAAGTGGCCTCATTTTGAAAGCATTTTAAGGCTAATGATTTTAAATATGTTAAATTCTCAGTTTCAGTGAGGCAGGTTAATTAGACTTTCAGGTGAGAAATTACAGATTAATGTATTGTTCTTGAAAAAAGAGATTGAGAAGAACCCAAGGCCCAATCTTCTGGAAGTCATGGGCGTGTCTTTGGAAAATCCAGGTAATAGGCATTTTGTTTTTGAGAGCTTGATATAGTACTACACTGAGCAATTTGGTCACATTTTCAGAGGGGAAATGTAGAAGTAAATATAATCTGTAAAGAGAAGAAATAGAAGAAATAATCTCTAAAGAAAACTTTTCTTAATGGCTCCATTCCTAATGTGCTACCGTTAGACATTTTTATTTAGGTATCTTTAAAATAAAAATAGATATTTATGAAGATTACGTAATAGGGCATTTTCTATAGTGGCCAGTTAGACGAATGCATTGACCAGGAAAGTGAGATTAGGACTATATGGATAAATTGGTTGGCATTGAAATCTTCAGTAAGGGGCTATTTGCTATGGTATCCACATGGTCTTATGCTAGGAAGTGGGTATTCCCTGTTTGTTTCATAGAATTTAGAGCTGGAAGAAAACTTAGAAATCTAATCCAAACCTCCCATCTTGAAGACCAAGTAATAGATGCCCAAAGATGGAGTAGTGCAAGTGACAGAGCTGAAATTCAGACGCACACTCGGAATTCAATCTCATTGTTTTTGTCTCTGTACCAAGATGCCTCCAAAAGAAGGAGCAGGCAGTTTTCCTGGAATTAAAACGGGTGAATTCATGTATTAGACAAGTATGTTAGCCAGTTAAAACAGAGAATGTGTATTAAGGTGACCTCAGGAATCATACGATGAAAATATTTTTTTCTTATACACAGAGCCACAACTAAGGCAACGTGATTGGTTTGGCTGTAACTACCCAGGCTGGCACCCAGGCTAACACTAAAAACTGTCTGGACAAACAAGAGGAAAGGCACCCTCTGATCAGTTGTGACTGGGGTGGAGAGAGTTCAGGCCTTGGGCTACAAGGAACAGGGGATGAAGGGGAGTGGGGACATTTAGAAACACATTGAAGCCGGGGCTGGTAGAAGGTTTTAGGCGGGGCCGAGACAAGGAAGAGGCTGGGGGATGCTGCCTGGAAGGAATTGGGTCATCCAGTAACTTTCTTTGAGTAAGTGCCGAGCTCGATTTTTACCTATGTTGGTTCCATCTTTGTTACCCTGTTCTAGTGACTCGGGTTCCCCCCAGAGTACTGAAACTGAAAGTATGCTGATGATACGTGTACTCGCTTAGGCTTTCACAAGACATCGTTAGCCAGGATAGTTAAAATAGGAAGCCGCAGATGGCTTTGCCTTCTCCCCTCTTCCATATGTAGTGCCACCCCATTGATCTCCTTGGCCTGGATCTGTTCTCACCCCCAGAAATGGTCTTCCCAGCAGCAGCCTTATGATGCCCCAGGTTTGCCCAGAGGTGCCTTAGTTCTTGAAGGTTGAGGTTTCTCCCTAGATCCCCCTACTCCTCCAACTAAATTTCTCTGAAAATGGCAGGTCACTCCATCTGTGGTTTGCCTTGCTTGCTCTGAGCATCAGAACTGCTCCTTACCTTCTGCCTAATTCTCTCACACTGAACATACCGCCCTTGTCCTGCCTCTGTGCCTCTGTACCAGCAGCCCCCCATGCCTCAAATGCCCTCCCTCCTCACTTCTGCCTCTAGGCTTCCTTGACCCCCTCCAAGATTCAGCTCAACACCCACATTCTTCAGAGGCCTTTCTCAGTTTTTCCTTCTGTTACCTCCTTCCTTCTAGGATTACCTCCCATCTACTTTATATTGACCTTCTAGGTACATAGTTATTTAGGTGTTGTATCTCCCATTATAGGCAGCTAGATGGCACAGTGGATTAAGTGCTGGGCCTGGAGTCAGAAAGACTCCTCTTCTTGAGTTCAAATCTGGCCTCAGACACTTAATAGCTGTGTGACCCTGGGTGGGTCACTTAACCCTGTTTGCCTCAGTTTCCTCATCTGTAAAATGAACTAGAGAAGGAAATGGCAAACCATTCCAGTCTCTTTGCCAAGAAAACCCCACAAGGGGTCCCAAAGAGTTGGGCATAACTGAACAACAAAAATCCCCTATTAGATGTGAGCTCCTTAAAGGCAGGGATACCCTTTTTACCTTTAAACAATTAATAAATGTTTGTTAATTGAGTGATTGATGGACCAGCAAATATTTTAAGGATTTTCTAGTTCAAATTTCTGAGATAAATGACCTATTCCAGGGAAAGTGTCAAAGAGGGGGTGTTCGGGGCAGTACATTTGTCAAACTGTAAGGCAGATTTCCTAAGACAGGCTCAGGTACTACAGAAACTTCCTGCTGAAAAGTAAAAACAAATTCACTTGATACTAATGTTCAGGGCGAATATAAACCAGGGAAACCCAGAGACAGTGTGGTTTGGTAGATAGAGAGGTAGCCTCAGAAACAGAAAGACTTGGATTCATCTGCAGCTTGTGACACCTTCTGACCACAAGATCTTGGGCAAATCAAGTATCTTTGCACCCCCAGACAACTCTAGGAGACTCGCAATTCCAGAATAGTTGCTGATCTTTACTAAGTAGTAGGGAAAAGTTCCTTACTCTACAAGTTCGTTTTATTAGTGAAATCATAGGTCTGGACCCCTCCCCCCACAAATTCTGATACCATGAAATAAGGTAGAATTATTCATTTTAACAGTGAATCTCTCAAGTGTTTTATTATCAAAAGTAATGCTTTAAAATAAAATTTGAACAAATGAATGTCTTACTCTGTGATTGCTTTGGACAAGCCATTCTAAGCCACCACACATTTATAATTAATAATTTCCATATTGGGCTACTAGTATACCTCATTTTATGTATTAAGTATGTTCAGTAATGTATGTAGATATAATTACATTTACATGCATTATGGGAACCCTCTAAAGGAATATTTTATTTAATTATTTTATAAATTAGGTTTTGATAAATCTTAATGTTCATATGTTGGGCTTACTTAAATCAAAGTGTGCCTGTACCATAACTCAACTCTTCTTGAATTTTCCTGAAACTCATTAAGATACTGAAAAATTTGCAGAAAAAACCAGTGCTAGAAAAAAGTGTACCAACCTAGGAGTTGGAAAATCTGGGTTCTAATTTCTGTTCTGCTCCTCACAAGCTGTGTTAACTTTGGCAAAGTTGTTTAATTTCTCTGAGCATCAGTTTTCCTATTTGTAAAATAAGGGGTTAGACTAGATAATCTCTAAAATCTCTAGGAGACTATAAATTCTGTTTTTCTCTGGTTACTTTTAGAACTTGATTTTCCTACATAAAGAAATTAGAAGTGCAATTTTACTTTAGTGAATTAAATGAGGTCAATGTCATAAAACTGACCCAAGAACTTAGAGAACTACTTCTTAAGAATCCCACTGATGTTAGTTGAATTATCCCAATTCAGTAAAGATTTGGCAAAAGTATAGGTGTCATTATTGGCTAGAAATTTTACTTCTCACACAAGAGGAAGCAGTTGGAGAACTATTAAAAACCTTTCATGGTGCAATATAACAGTAAGGCAAGGAAGGTAATTAAACCAAAATGAGACAGATATTAACTGGGCCTTTAAAAAATGATGCCTTTTGTTTTTATATCATCTTCATATCCAGATATATCCTTCAATTCCAAAAATATGCAGAGAGCCATCCCTTGTTACAAAGATTAAATAACAAAATGGAAAAAAAACAACCATTCAGGAAAACCAACCAATGCAGCAACCAAGTCAAACAATGTGCTGTTTTATGCCCATAGTCTTCCCCTTCTACGGTGAAGGGAGAAGAATACATTTTTGCAGCTCTTTTTCAGGGCCTAGTCAGGTTGTGATGATTACACAAACGTTCAGTTGACTATTTCCATACTCTTTCATCTTTGGCTGTGCCCCTTCTTGTGTGTGGAAAGTTTTCAGTTGCTGGTATTTGAAGGAGAGAAATCAACTGAACTGTTTCCACAATAGCTGTAGAAAGTGATAGTAATGTAAGAAAATGCCACAATGACAATGCAATGAACATTATATTTACCAATAGTCCCAGAATTGGCCAATTTAGAAAGGTGAGTGAGGAGGGAAGTTCAGTAATGAGGAAGGGTCAATGAAGAAATGCAACATTATGAGAATGAATTAGCCTGATGTTTGAATTATAGTTCAGAACATTGAAGAATCCATAGCATAAGACCATGAAGAATGCTGTCCCAAATCAGTCACCAGCCAGGGCTTTGGTCAACCCATTATTCTAACAGTAACATCAAGGAGCATTTTATTCTCCGTGATGATGTCGTCTTCAGATACTTAGGATGTATCCTACATGACCTTAACTTCCATTAATAGCTCACCTTATCACCTTATCACCTTGTCACCTTGTCAGCTTCAATATCTAGAAAGGCAGCATGGTACAGTTTGGAGTCCAAGGACATAAATTGGAATTCCACCCTTCTACAGTCTGTGTGTCCGTGGGCATGTCGTTTACCTGTTATGGTCCTTAGTTTCTTCGTATGTAAGATGGAAAGGCTGGACTAGATACTTTAAGATCTCATCCCACATTTCGTAATCCTCTAGGTGGCACTATAGATAGAATTCTGGGCCTGGAGTCACAAAGATTCATCTTCTGAGTTCAAATCTAGCCTCTAACACTTACTAGCTGTGTGACCTTGGGCAAGTCATTTGACCCTATCTCTCCCAGTTCCTCCTCTGTAAAATGAGCTGGAGAAGGAAATGACAAACCACTCCAGTATCCTTGCCAAAAAAAAACCCAAATGGGCTCACAGAGAGCCAGACACAACTGAATAACAGTAACGACGACCACAAACATTTTCAGTTTGTACAACCTTCAGGGACAATGAATGAATTCTAGACGTTTACTAGCCACCATAGCAGAGAAATATTTAATTTTGTTTGTCTCTAAAAATATCTTCTCTGAATTTCAGGGGGTTTCCCTTCTTACTAATTTTTGTGTTCTGAGATTTCATGAACAGATTTCTGGGTTTATTCTCATAGACTTGATAAGTTGCTTTGAGAAATCATTTCTTCCTTTTGTTTGCTGTTTTGTTTTAGTAAGTTTAGCTCTGTTTTACTCTCCTGGTACTTAGGATTTATTTGCCAACATTTAAAGACTTATAAATTTGAACTGATGGCATGTGGTTTAACTTCTTTGTGCCCTTCAATAGTGTACTCACATAAATTTTACAAGTTATTCAGTAACAGTGTGAAACTGGTATAACCTTGCTTTGCTAAGCAAATAGCAAGTTATATCTAGAGACTCTCCCAGTTATGGCACTAGCAGGCCTTAGAATTTTCATCCTCTAAATCTTTATGCCTCAGATCACTCCTTAGTAATAAATACACAAGAAGATTTCAATGTTGTAGAGAAAAGAACACTATTGGGGAGGATGTGATACTAATGATAGGTGTCTAATTGCATCTCAGGCCTCCTCCACCTTTCCCCTTGGAATTAATTCCACATCTACCTGTGTTAGAAAAACACTACAACTTTCTGAGGAGGAAAAATATATGTTTCCAAAGATCTAATAACCCTGCCATTTTCCTCTAGTACTTGGGAAACAATTCCAGGGACCTTTATCTTATGAAGATTTTCAAGAAACACCCCATCTTCAGAGTTAGCCTTATATATAACCAGGAAGACCTGGGTTCAGCCCCACCTCTGACATCTATTGGCTATGTGACCTTGGCCAAATAACTTTCAGTGCTCTAGCTCATTGGTGTCAAGCTCAAACAGAAATGGATCGTTATTGGCCACATCTTAATTTAGAAAACCACAAATTGATACCAACTAACTTCTATTGTATTTTTATTTATTTTGTTAATCATTTCCAATAACATCGTAATCTGGCTGGGGCTTCAGCCATTTGGGTCTCGCCAGTTTGACAGTTCTGCCTGAGACAGACTCTCTAAAACTGTAACTTTCAGAGAAGGTGATGCTTTGCATTGGTGGATAGAGTTTTTTCAGTCAAGAGGTTCCATATGGCAATGAAAGCACAGGTCAAGAACCTATTCCCTATCCCCACCCCACTTTTAACTCTAGGACAAATTGAAAGAAAAATCTATTAGGTGAGTAGCCTCTTGTTCTATACCCTTGGCCTTCTGTTTCCAGAAGCCAGTTTTGTTCCAAACAGTTGGGAATATGGAAGCCATCATGTGGTGCTCCTAGAGTTCCAGCCCATAACTCAGTCGTCTCTCAATGCCTAGTAATGTGAAGCGCTCTAGTGAGGTTACTATGGTGGTAAAACCACCCTGGGGTTTTGTTTCTATTCTATCCAAGGGCATGCCTGGGGTTTAATGTGGGCTTGTAAGACTGGGACCATGTAATGAACACCCTAAAATAAACCTAAAAACTACCGAGCCACTGTTAACCTTATCTGAATTTCTTTGGGTCCAGCAGACCAAGACAAGATTAGATTTCCTCCAGAAAGCAGACCAATACACTACCAGGGCACTGGTCCAGTGCTACTTAGCCTGCATGTCCTACTCAATCTAAAGTGCAGAAGGCACTGGACACCTGTGTTCTAGTCTCAATTCCACCACTAAGTAACTATGATTTTGAGCAGGTAGTGACCTTCACATCTTTGGGCTTAAATTTCTTCATCTGTAAAGTGAGAGCATTAGACAGAATAATCTCCAACCTTTCTCCCCCCTCTTATCATTCTGCCAGTCTACTCCACAGTTTTAACAGGCAGCTGTTCACCTGTTGCCTAAGGAAATCCAAACTTATACTAGGAATAATGTAGGGTCAAATCAGGGCATACCTTTGTTTGGAAAGGAAACAACTCTATAAGTAAGGCTTAAAAGTAAAGGTTAGTTTTATAGGTGTAGTTAGCTGACCAAAAGTACAACCTCACTGTTGCTACTCTATTTGCAGGACTAATTCTGTGCTTTTTGCACAGGAAAGACTAGTCACTAACCATACAACCTTCATCCTGCACCCAACCTGGTGATGAGCTGCTCTCACTGACGCTTAGATGACAGATATACAGACCATCATCAGTCTGTACTCTGAGTCTGTCCACCTTGCTCAAGGACCTTTCAAAACTTGTACTCCACCAGCAGAGTTGTCATGTGTCACCTCTACATAATGAGGCACATTTTCGTGTAGATGCTATTTGACTAAAGTGAAAATGCCTGATGTTCTTTCTCAAGTATATGAAAAAAGATATGATTAAATTCTATCATCTGCTGGACACTTAGGGAAAATATAAATAGGATCCCAGATTTAGAACTTGAAGGTAGCCTAGACTAAATGTCATCTTGTCTAATTTTCTGGTTTTACAGATGGAAAGCCTGAGGCCTAGAAAAGGTAACTGACTCGAGGTAGTAAATAGAAGAAACTCAAATTCACATATTCTTAACCTTGAGTCTAGGAGTTTTTCCCACTATACCACAAATTTTTAACCTTTTTAGTGTGTGTCATGGCCCCTTTTGGCAGTCTTGTAAACCTATGGACCCTTTCTCAGAGTAATGTGGTGGTGATGATGGTGGTAGTGGTAGTGTTTTTGAGACTTTGTTTCCCTGTTTTATCCAGACTATAAGTACAGCATCTTCTCATGGGGCCAATCCTCTTACTGATCAACAAGGAAGCTGTGACCTGCTATTTTTCCCACCTGGGTCAGTTCACCTAACCACTCCTTGGACAGCCTGGAGGCCCTCCAGTCTTGGGGTATGGAGGGTGTAAACATGTTGGAATTGTGCTTAGGACAGACATCCCAGAAACTTTAGCCCTATTGTAGCTCAAGCAATCCACCAGCCTCAGCCTCCCCAGGTAGCTGAGATTACAGGTATGGGCCGCCATACCCAGCCAGAATAATGTTTATAAATGCATGAAATAAAATATATAGGATTACAAAGGAAACAAAGTTTATTCAAGTATAGTTATCAAAATATTTTTAATACAAGTTTTAAAAACACAGAAAAGAACCCCTGTACTACCATCTTATGAAGAAACTATTAGATGAAGCTATTGTGCTGTTTTTTCATATTCATTGTCATTATCATTGAATGTTAGACTTGGAAGTCATCTCAGAGATCATCTCATTTTCTAGATGTGAAAACAGGAGCTTGGAGAAGGTAAGCAACTTGCTCAGAGTCTTAGAGGAACAGCGACAGATCCAAGACTAGGACCAATTTCTGAATTATAGAATCACAATATTTTAGAATTGGAAGGGGCTTCAGGACCTTCTAGTCCAACCCATTCATGAAAAAGAATTCCTACCACAACAAATCTAACGTGTTCATCCCGCCTTTGCTTGTAAACCTCCACTGACAGGAAACCTGCCATCTCCCAAGGTATCTCTTTCTGCTTTTGGTTAGCAGTAATTGTTAGAAAACCTTTCCTTACATCCAGGTTAAGTTGCCTCTTTGCAACTAAAATTTGCTGTAACCACAACAACATTTATAAGTTGATAGGACTGAAATGAATGACTCCCATCTTGCTTAATTTAAATGTAAGAGGCATAGGGTGGGCCTGGCCAATAAGAGTCCAGTCCCTAGAGTATTTATATTGTGCTCTAATGACTGGACTCTCATTGGCCAGTCTCATTCCACGCCCCATATAAATAAGGGAGTAAAGGATTAATTTGTTTAAAAAACAATTTGTGGCTAAGACTGTGGAAACACAAGATGACTTATTTTTAATATTTAATTTTATTTCTTTCAATTAATGAAAATCTATTTTCTCTCCCTCCTACCTTCCACCATGGGGGTGGGGGTGGGGGGTGGGGGGAGAACAAATATGCATAGTAAAACAAAACCAATTCCTACATTGGCCATGTTCAAAAATGTATGTCATCCTGTATCCTGAGTCCTTCACTTTTCTGTCAGGAGATGAGGAGCATGCTTTATTTTTGGTTTCCTGGAATAAGGTGATCTTTGTATTTGATCAGAATTCTTAAGTCTTTCAAAGTACAGCATGATTTTTAAAGCCTTTAGCAATAATGTCCTTATCCTTTTTAAATACAATTTGAAATGTGACATTTGACATTCTTTACTTTCAAGAACAAAAAGTCAGGATTTTTTCAATGAATAAGAGAAGGATAAGAATGTTTAAATCTTAGGTGGAAATTAAATATATACTGTCAAAGAAACTGTGCTATTGAAGTAAAAATCTAGATCATGGAACAATGCAGGGATAGGAAGCTACCCAAGCTTGATACCTAGCAGGAGCTAGTCTTCAGGGAGCACCTTATTTTCTCAAATAATTTTCCTCTTTTCCCCAGACATTTTTATTTTAAAATCTTTGGGGATTATACCAGCAATTAGGCCCTGGTTTGTCATCACCCTCAGATTAGTATAAAATATTTCTATACCTGAAAGGGTTGATGTACGTGCACTAACATTTTTGATAGGGAGATAATACAAAATTATTTTCATTGTGATTTAGAGGTAGCATTTACATTTAGGATTACTTTTCTTCCCAAGTTTTAAGTTTGGGTTAGCACATACTTGCTCAAGGGGAAAAAAGATTATACAAATATCACACTCGAGTCCAATACTCAGCAAGGGTTTGGAGATGCTTTGCTCCTTGTCCAGACTATTCACTGACCAGCGGCCATAGTTTACTGCCAGCCAGCTGCTCCTTGATTGTTAATCCTTTCCTGCCCTTGTGAGTGCTCTGCTTCTAAGCTATGAAAATGATTTGTGCTCTTAAAACCCCCAAGGCATCTCTGTTGGCCATACTTCAAAGCAAATGGGGAAGGAAGAAGAAAGGAGAATTTGTGGAAAGAAAACATTTTTTCTTGGTTTTCTTTTAAAAATATGGTTGTGGTAAATATGTGAAGGGGAGTTATGAAAGCAAACTGTGGTAACTTGTCTCTGAGAAGTATGGATAGGGAAACAAAGTTCTTCCAACTAGACCTTGGTAGTAACCTGGGGAGCTGTCCTATCCCTTTTTTCCCTTGAGCAAAAAAATATTCTAGCCTTATTTTTCTAATCTATCTCTTAAATGATACCTCTTCAGTATTTTCTATGTACTTTGGGATCAGAAGGCTTGTAAATGGGATGATTTTACATTATTTCAAAATAGATATAAACTAAATTATCACCTTTACTTACATAAAATTTCATCCCAACCAGTTGGATAGACAAAGGATTAAATTAAAGGAGTATCTGAGAATAAACCATAGATTTAGAACTAGAAGGGAGGCTAGAGGCTATCCCAACCTCCTCATTTTTTCAGTTGAAGAATGAGGCCCAAAGTGGTTAAGTGACTTGTAAGGACACACAAAAGTAACAAAGACAAGATTTGAACCTGAGCCCTCTCCCTGCAAAGTTAGTTCTTTGTCCGTTGTGCCATACCTTAAATGTGACGGACTGAAGAAATCATCCCATCCCTCCAGAAACTAAGTTTCTAGATAATAATGCACAGTCAATCCAAAGGATGACCAAGTAGTAGCATGTCTTAGAGATTCTACATCCAATGTTCTCTTCCTTTTAGAGTAGAAGTTTTTTTTAAAACCAGCAAATAAGAAGTAAAGATACAATTTCAAAAATGTTCACTTTTAGATAGAATTTAAGCACATACTGGAAAGGAAATTGTATTCTTGAAATAAAAACTATAGAAGCCTTCAAGAAGTAATGTCTTCACAACTAATTATATGATCCTAGGCAAATCTCAGTTTTTCAGTGCTTCAGATTCCCAATTATCAGGTCATAAAAATAAGTGTCCTTCTCGTCAACCTAATGTAAAGATAAAATGAAATAATCTCTATGTACCATGGTTAGAGGTAAAATACTCTATTTAAATTATAGTTTGCAAGATTCTTCTTCACTTTGATTCTCCATGCTACCTTGATAGCTTGATATGGTATGATACCTTGAAAATATTTTTTCAATGAAAGCATTCACGCTTGACAAAAATAGTGTCATTTTATGCAGGTAGGTACTGTACCATCCCAGAGGAAATTTGACCCCGTGCTTTATGGGGCATGGTCCTGAAGCAAAACTTTTTTATATGGCCACTGTATAGCTACACCAAAGGGAAATTACATAATTGTATCTTTGTATCTAAACATGTGCATATTTAAATATTGGTTGACTAAATGGAAACTTAAGTGAATCTAGAAAATAACTTGCTTTTTAATATAAGCTAATTTTAGTAACTAGTTTGTAGACGGCTGTTCTTTTGACGCTTTAATGCTTTCATCTCATTAAGAATTTCAAAGTCTTTTTAAACACCGTTGGGTTTCCAACTTTATATGCAAGGAAAGGAAGCTCAGAAAAGTCAAATCATTCATTCGAGTTAATTGAGCAGGAAATAAAATTGGGACTCTAAGTCCCATTCTCTAAGCCCATCATGCATTGTTAGAAGAGAATTTAATCCAGTTCTGATCAGGTCTCATGTTCATTTAGTTATACTCTGGTCTAGACAGTATCAGTAAAAATATATACACATAATTTTGATACTACAAAATGGTGATACTTCCACAGTTTTATGCTCCACTGTCTTGATGATTACATCAGTATGGGTCCTCCCCATCAACGAGGCAGATTATAACCTTTCAGAGAATTTTTTGTTGCAGTTGGAGCCATGGATAGAGTTTATAAATTTTAAAGAAGTGGTTTAGAAAATTTAAAGTTAACTGAGTAAAATGAAAAGAAACTTAATGATTTGCTTTCCTACATCACATAGCCTTGTACTTTGAGCAGGATATCTTGGCATAAATACTACCTGTAGAGCTTTAAAGGAGTTGTTTTTTTTTGGGGGGGGGGCAACGGGACAGAGCATGGTAGAGGAGAGAGAATTAATGACAGGATTCCTTCCTTTTCTTACCTCTCCACCCCAGTATACAGTAAGGCTGTTTTTCTAGCAAAGGAAACCCCTTTTAGAAAGTTTTGCTTATAGGCCCAGAGTTTAAACTGTTCTACACGATCAGCTCTATGGGCAGTGGATAGAGCACCAGGCCTGGAGTCAGGAAGATTCCTCTTCATTCCTTCAAATCCAGCCTCAGACACTTCCTAGCTTGTGACCCTGGGCAAGTCACTTAAACCCATTTACCTCAGTTGCCTTATCTATAAAATGAGCTGGAGAAGGAAGAGGCAAACTACTCCAGTATCTCTGCCAAGAAAACCTCACAGGGGGTCACGAAGAGTCAGACACGACTGAACGCCATCATCATGATCATCTGTCTCTCCCTTTCAGCTCCAGACTTTTGTCATTTTTTGTGACAGCGGGAGGATATAATGCTGGAGGAAACACATTCCCTTTAATAATGATAATAATAATGTGACAGGACAGTCTGGTTGACCTGACCCCTCATTAGCCCGAGCTCCAGTTCGTTCAGACCATTTTGCAGTGCAAGCTTTCTGTAGTTCTTCTTCTAGTGGAAAAGAATAAACTCCCTGCAGTGGTAGGGTCCCAATCCATTTCTGCAGGCCAGCTAAATTTTTGCCTGTTTGGATGTCGCTCAGGCCTGAGCGGTCTGCATGTATAGCTTTGTGCCACTTTTACTTTATGCTAGGTACAGATATTATATAAATACCCATCTTATAATTTTGTGCTTCAGCGAAGTTCCAGGGAGAACTTTGTTTCTGCATATCAATGCACGTTATTTTTGTCATCCAAAAAAAGAAACAAAGGAAGGAAGGAATAAAAAAAGAAAAAGAAAGAAAATAAAATAGTCATTCTCAGGGTGTTTCAGAAAATTAGAGCCAAATTGATTGGTTAATTCTGGTTCCTGAAACCATCTACTCCTGTTTCCCTTAAAAGAGCTCTGTTCTCTTTTAGCTTTAATTATCTTATCTCAGATAGATAATACTTTACTTTTGTTGAGCCCTTTATACTTTTTAAAGTTCTTTGATATATATTATTTCAGGAATCAGAGCCAGGCAGAAAATCTAGCATACACTTGAATTGCCTAGATTAAGCTAATATTAGGGAGAAAAAAGGACATGAGGCCCAAGTTTTACCTTTATTATTATTTATTGAAGAACAAACATTTGTTCTATATCTTAAACCAGAAAAAAAGTTACATTTAGGTAAAAGTCTTTATTTAGAATGCAAGGTTTAGGGCGAGGGGGCAGGGATCCCCTAGAAAGTTATACAACTTTATTTGTTGCAAAGTACCTAGCACAAATACTTTATATAAAATAGGTGCTCAGTGAGCATTTGTGCATGGAGACATAATTTTTAAATGATTGTGCAATGCCTTACCTAAAGCTTTTCTTTGATGCCTCATCATAAAACAGGTGACCTCAGGTTAAAGACTGTGCCAGTGGAGGAGAGTCAGCCCTGGCAGATCCTCTCAAGCTGAAAAGTCTTTGAGTATGAGTCTGATAGCAGTTGATTGTCTTTGATTGTCCAAGGACCCACTTGGCTAAGTTCAGAGAAGGGCACCACCAGCTTGGCAGAAAATTGCTTAACTTTCCAACTATAGTAACACTTGGAGACTATATACCCAAAACATAGAAGAGGGGCCACTGACACTGATGAAATCACAGAAGCTTAAAGAACTGAAGAAAATATTTTAAAATAACACAAAGTAATTTGAATACTGTATATCAGAAGCTATAGTATGAGCTACACTGAATCTGCTATCATTGAATCATTAAATCTTAGAATTATACTTGTTTTGGCCTTGTAGGCCCAATGTAATAATAGGAAGGCAGTTGATTTTGGTATCTAATAGTTAATGAAAAATGACAAGACTTGAATTTAGCTCACAGCTCTGTTTCTGAGTCATTTGTGCAACTTAAATAAGCATAATTCTCCCCCAATTGCTCAAAAATATACATTCTTTGATTATGCCATGGAGAGGTAGAGTAGAAAGAATGCTGGATTTATTTCAGAATATGTGGGTTTGAATCCCAGGTCTGCCACTTACTATCCAAGTGACCTTGGGAAAACCAGTTTGCTGAGGCTCCCAGGGCCTCAGGTCCCATATCTATGAAATGAGGGAATTGAACTATGTGGCCCCAAAAGCCACTTTTGGCTCTAAAGCTATGACATTAGGGAAGAGTCTCATCTCTGTGCTCCCCCAGAATCTGACCTGGAGTCAAGTGACTAGGGGAGTACTATGGCTGCATGTAGATGAGTACCATTCTTCATGTTGGGCCAAGTGAGCAGCAAGGTGTCCTGGCAGGCAAAGAAGTAGAGAATTGGCCCAATTTTCTTCTTTATTTTTGACTATGGACACCTGTATGCAGCTTCTGTTTTTTTGTATTGTGCTAAAAATTTATCGGTCATTAACAATCATCACATTAGTAAAGAGTTCCTATATTGACATCTGTTCTTAACCTAATTTGGAATGTTATTATTGCATCACTGATGGGTGTTGTCTTCACTAGAGACTAATAAATCAAAATTTAATTTCTTGAATTTGGTCAAAATTTGTTTATGTTTATAATCCTAAATGTGAGGTTCTATAAATACCCCCTTTTTGTACTGAAGTTCTTGTGTTGAAAATGAAATAAACTGTTACGGCTTCTTATGTAATATCCTATTTGAGACTCTGAATACCATCGAATGTGAAACTTACTAACATGATTATTCATAATCATTCCTACATATATAGATCAAGTTCCTTTATGCTGAGCTACAAGGACTTTTCCATATTTATTTTCTTATATTGAATATCATTTGGCACAAGTGTCTTCAGGCAGGAGTTAGTACTTAAGTTGGACCTTAAAAGAAGGCAGGTATTTCAACAGAGAGAGGTAGAGTCTGTTCCTGAAGTGAGGAACCCTGTAAGTAAAGACATGAAGATGGGAGTGAGCAGAATGAGAATAGAACACAGATAGGAGGCAAGTTTCATATTTGTTTTTTTTATTCTCTATCACCTAACAGTGCCTGGCATATAATAGGTGTTTAATAAATGCATTTTGATTGGTTGATATATTAAATTGACCCAAATAATATTTGTAATACAGGATTTATCCATTTCCTCCACAATACTCTGTTCTGAACTTTCTACACCTCTACTGGAAAAACTTTTCAGTGATTACCCATTGCCTAGAATAGAAACTTCTCATGATAAATGGCAATACCATGGTACAAGGCTGGGAGGTAGGTTGGAGCTAGATTGTGGAAGGAATGCAATAGATAGTAACTGAAAGTTCTTGCATAAGTGTGGAATGTTCAGAACAGAGCATATTAATATTATTTGGGCAGAGAAACCTGTAAAGCCATGTAAGAACTGATGCAGAATGAAGTAAGCAGAACCAGGAGAACAATTTATACTATAACTTAAATATTGTGAAAAATGAACTATTCTGAAAGACTTGAGAACTTTGAACAACTCAATGATCAACCATGATTCCAGAGGACCAATGATGAAGGATGCTAAACACCTTATGACAGAGTGGTAATGGACCAATGTGTAAAATAAGATAAATACTTTTGAACATGACCAAAATGGGAATTTGTATTACTTGACTATGTATATTTGTTACAAGGAGTTTCTTTTTCTTTTTATTTCCAGTTGAATGGGGAAAGGTGGAGGGGGAAAAATAAATGTTTGATCATTGAAAAATTAATAAAAATAAATATTATTTGGGCTTAGTTAATAAATAGTCAAAAGAGCATTGATTAAATGGCTACTATGTGCCAAGCACTGTACTAAGTGACAGAGATACAAAGGCAAAAATGAGATTTTCCTCATTCTATTTCAGAAGACCATAGGTTTACATTCAAGTATATATGAACTTGTATCAGTAAGGCAAGATTCTTGATATCAATGGTGACCATGAATATGCCTCTATAGTTTGAAATCACAAAGTATAAGATACTCTCTGTATAGAAGGCAGAAGAAGTAAAACATTTATTCAGACACCAGAGGATCAAATCCCAGAACCAATAACCCCAATTCGACATAGCAGTAATGGTATTCCAAAACCAGTAATTCCACCTCAATGTAACAGCAAGAAGATTAAAACATAGTATCACAGCAAAGAGCCAAAGCCATCCTGTAAACTTCCTTTCTGCTACAGCCTTCCAACTTCCTTTCTGCTACAGCCTTCCGGTAAACACTCACGAATCCTAACTGTCTGCTTGCCTGTATCCTCTCCTCCCACAATTCCAAAAGCCCTTGCATTTCTCTAGTTCTCTCTCTCAAAGTTCTCTCTTCTTTGAAGCTCTCTGAAGCTCAGTAGTCTGAGCTTAATGGCTGCCCCCAGGTAGGCCTGGGGCTTAGAACCTAGCAGAAAATGGGCATAGGCCTGGGGCTTAGCACCTAATAGCAAAAGGGTATGGGCCTGCCTACAAGCAAGCCTCTCCTAATCAAGCTTCCCTTTACTAGCTCTACATGGGGCCTATTGAATGGATGGGGAGGAGAGTGGTGATGGTGGTGGCGATCTTTGATCACTTTAGCACCACAGAAATACATTAAAAGATAAATACAAGGTAATTGGTAGGGGAGGCAGTAGCAGTTGGGCAGATGAATAAAGGCCTCCCGTAGCTATCCTAGTCTTCAAAGGACGCAGTCCTTAAGGAGTTCAACATGTTCTTTTCTCTTTCAATATTTCCCATAGCAGGCTACTAGCAGATGCTAAGACATCAGTATTTGTTTTACAAAACGCTTGCTAGGGAGTATTTGGGGGACAATTTCAGAACCAGGATGATTTGGATTATATTTAACTGCTTGCTCCATTCCCTATAGATATAGTTATGCTCTCTTAGGAAGACCTTCATCATGAAAAAAGGAGCAAAATGGCTTTCCATGTGACCATAAATGAAAGCTATTCTCCCCAAACTGCCATAAGTTGTCAGAAATTTACTCTTTCTACTCAAATGGAGTGAGAAGGAAGATTCGAGCTTGAAGTATATACCTATACTCAATAATTCTTTATACTATAACATACTGTATTATTCAAGGCTCCTCCAAATTGCCATAGGTTTACAGAAATTTACTCTTTCTACTCAAATGGAGTAAGAAGGAAGATTTGAGCTTAAAGTATATACTCAATAATTCTTTATACTATAACATACTGTATTATTCAAGGCTGTACTAGACTAGCCTTCACTGGACGATACTGTACAAATAATTGATTGGCACATTGCTTAAACTGATTCTAAGAATATCTAGCAGAGAGAAAGACTTTTTCATAATTTAAGCTTGCTACATTATAAGGAAGATGATTTGATACCTAAGTTCACAGAATGTCATGACACTGATTCAAAATTATTTCCCTACTTAAGCTATAGTATTGTATCAAAAGATATGATTACCTTCATTCTGAATCCCTTTCTCTCTCTCTTACTTCTAACCCAACCTTTACCCTTACCTTCTGATAAGGCTAGTTCAAACCTTCCTCTAGGAAACTATACAGAGGATAAGATGACTCAGATATGAGAGGGGACCTTAGTAATGAATGTTCAGGAATGATGATCACCTGATTTTATTATTCTTCTATTTATGATACTTTCTTTACACATCTATTCAATTTGTACTATAGGCATGTGTCTTTGCTGATATATTTCTTGGTAAAAGTAATTTTCAGTAGTTTCCCGTGTGTATATTTTATTAAAGATTTAAAGTTTAAGTACAAATTGAATAGATGGGTCCAGATGAACAGGACTAGATTTGATAGGGGAACTCAAAATCATACAGTATAATAAATGGTAACTGGGAATGTTTTAAATCTTAAGAAGGGAAGACAGGTCTTAGAACATAAGAACTGCCTTTAAGCATTTAAGAACTATCATAGGCTGGATGTATTGAACTTGCTTTCCTTGGTCCCAGAGGGAAGAACTGGGAGTGGAATTTGTAGAGAGGCAGATTTCATTGTCACATAAGGGGAAATTACCTAATAATTACAGCTTTCCAAAAGTGGAATTGATCTCTCTTTTTCTAGTTAGAGATGCCAAAATGTTCTGCCCAAGGCACAGGTCTGACCATGTTACTCCCCAGCTCCACAACCTTCATTGCCCCTAAGATAAACCAAAATTCCGTGACCTGGCTTTTGAGACATCCTGCAATCTAGTTTCAGCATATCCTTCCAGCTTCATTTTTTGTCACATTCCTTTATGTACTCTATGTTCCTGCCAGAAGGGACTTTGTGAACCAAACATTTAAGCTCTTCCGAGTACTGTTCCCCCATTTCAGCCTTCTTTCATGGTCATTCTCTTCCTTCAAGGCTTAACACTTAAAGCCAGGGTTCTTAACCTGAGAGGGGGTGGGATCAGACTCCCCAAGGAATTCATGGACAGATTTCAGGAAGTCCTGTGAATGTGGATGGGGAAAAAAAATAGGATCTTTATTTTCACCAACCTATTAACTGAAATTTAGCATTTCCTTCAATCATAATTATTTAAAAATATATTCTGAGAAGGGGTACATAGGCTTTACTGGACTACCAAAGAAGATCATGCTCAAACAAGGTCAAGAAAACTGCTGAACTAAAATGACATCTCCTCTGTGAAAAAATTCCCTCATCTCCATCCCCATCCCCATCACTTTTCAAATTTTCCCCATTACTTTGGATCTCTCCTTTGCTTCCCACTATCATGTTACCTATGTACATGCTACATCCCTCCCTTATTGCTCTGCCCACTCCCACCCAAGTAGAATATGAGTTTCTTGTGGGCAAGAACTAAGGCTTCCATATAGTCTGTGCTTAATAAATATTTGTCACGTTGACTTCTCCATAGTAAGTCACTGATGACCATCCCTGGCTTTCATGATGTAATACTGTTGGTGTTTTTCCTGCTACCATTTCCATGCAGGTGACTCCCAAATCTTTTTAGACCTGAAATCTATTCTGAGTTCTTGCCACCCCAAACTTAATACACTTGAATTAAACTTCTTATGATTCCCATTAAACCTGCTCTTCCTTTTGTTGTCATTCGGCAAATAAATGCAACAAATTGTGGCTTCAGTCTTCTTCTTGTAGCCTCTGATCTCTGAAAGCATTGATTATTCCCTTCCTTCACCTCTCCTATCCAGTCACGTACCATGTCCCTCCAATTCTGCCCCGCCCCCCCCCGCCCTTGCCTTTCATATTTCTCTTAGTCCAACCACCCACTGCTACCATATGGGAACATTAACTTTCACAGGCCTCAGTAGCTACACTAGTCTCTGAACAGATCTTTTTGCATCACTTTTCTCCTGTCTTCCCAACTCATGCTTTATACAACTGCTAGACTAATATTTCTTATGCACAAAACTAGTTATGTTGCTCTGCTCAAAAATCTTTACTGACTCAGACCTCAGAGTCTCCAAAGGCTAACACTCTCATTTTATAAATTAGGGAACTGAGGCCCATCAAGATTATTAACATTGTCTAAGGTCACACTGGAAGTAAATAAACATCAGAGGCAGGATTTGAATACCAGGGAATGGGTGAATTTAATTCAGGTGATCACTATATATGCTAGCAAGAATCCCTTAGAAGAAGTGGAGTAGCCCTCATAGTCAATAAAAGGGTGAGAAAAGCAGTACTGGGGTGTAATCTCAAAAATGACCAAAAAAGATATCTGTTGGAATCTAAGGCGAACCATTCAGCATCACAGTAATACGAGTCTGTGCTCCAACCACTGAGGCTAACTAAAGAAGCTAAAGTCTATCAGTTCTATGAACACCTACAACATCTTCTGGAAAGAACACCAAAAAAAGACGTCACATTAATCATAAGGGATTGGAATGCTAAAGGAAGAAATCAAAAGATAATTGGAGTAATAGACACGTTTAGCTTTTGAGTACAAAATGAGACAGGGCAGAGACTAATAGAGGTTTGTCAACATAACTTGCTGGTCATAACAAATGCTCTTTTTCAACAACCCAAAAGACATCTCTACATGTGGACATCACCAGATGGTCAATATAGAAATCAGATTGATTATATACTTTGCAGCCAAAGGTGGAGAAGCTCTATACAGTCAGTTAAAACAAGACCTGGAACTGACTATGGATTAGATCATGAGCTTCTCATGTAAAATTCATACTTATATTGAAGAAAGGGGAAAAAATCAGATTGTATAGGTATGACCTAAATAACATTTCTTATGAATATGAAGTAGAGGTGATGAATACATTTAAGGGACTACATCTGGTAGACAGAGTGCCTATAGAACTATGAACATGGGCTCACAATATTGTATAGGAGACATCAACAAAAAAAAATTTAAAAAAAAGAAGAGCAAAAAAGCAAAATGTCTTTCTGAAATTTTACTAGTAGCTAAGGAAAGAAGGAAACGGAAAGGAGAAAGGAAAAGATGTACTCAAATGAATGCAGAATTCCAGAGAATAGCAAGGAGAAATAAAAAGATTTTCTTAAATGAGCAATGCAGAGAGATAGAAGAAAACAATGGTATGGGAAAGATGAAAATCTTCAAGAAAATTAGAGATATCAAGGGAACTTTCAGGCAAAAGTGGGCATAATAAAAGCCAAAAAGGGTAGAGATGTAGCAGAAGGGGAAGAGATGAAGAAGAGGTGGCAAGAATATGCAAAAGAACTATACAAGAAAGATCTGAACATCACCAATAACCATGATGATGTAGTTACTGATCTAGAGCCAGACATTGTGGAGAATGAACTCAAGTGTGTTTTAAGAAGCATTGTTTTTTTATTATTTTTTGGTGTTTTTTTTGTTTGTTTGTTTTTGGTGGGCCAATTGGGGGTAAGTGAAGGAAGCATTGTTAACAGTAAGGTTAGAGTAGGTGATGGAATTACAGCTGAGCTATTTAAAACCCTAGAGATGATGCTGTAAGTGCTGAACTCAGTATGCCAGCAAATTTGGAAAACATTAACAGTGGCCACTAGATTGGAAAAGATCAGTTTACATCCCAATCCTAAAGAAAGGAAATGCCAAATAATTTTCAAATTACTAAACAATTGTACTCATTTCTATATACCAGCAAGGTTATGCTTAAGATTCTGCAAGCTAGGCTTCAACAATAAGTGAACTGAGAATTACCAGGAAAGCAGGCTGGTTTTCGAAGAGGCAGAGAAACTAGAAACCAAATTGCCCACATTCTCTGGATTATGGAGAAAACAAGGGAGTTCCAGAAAAGACATCTACTTCTGCTTCATTGACTACACTAATGCCTTTGACTGTGTGGATCACAACAAAATGTGGCAAGTCCTCAAAGAGAGAGGAGAACCAGATTATTTTACTAGTCCTCTGAGGAACCTATATGAGGGTCAAGAAGTAACAGAACAGAACATGGAACAGCTGGTTGATTTAAGATTAGAAAAGGAGTATAGACAAGGCTATATATTGTCAACTTATTTATTTAACTTATATGCAGAGTATATTTTGCAAAATGTCAAGCTGGATGAATGAAAAGCTGAAATTAAGGTTTCCAAGAGAAATATCAATAATCTCAGATATGCAGACACTCTCATGGCAAAAAATGAAGAAGCCTCCTGATGAGGGTGAAAGAAGACTATTTAAGACCTGGCTTGAAGCTTTAACATAAAAATGATTAAAAAAAAAACCTAAGATATTAGCAACTGGTCCCATTACTTCCTGGCAAATAGAAGGAGAAGAAATGGAAGCAGCGTCGATTTTATATTCCTAGGTTCAAAGATCTCTGTAGATGGCAACTGTAGACATGAAATTAAAAGACACCTGCTTCGTGGAAGGAAGGCTATGGTAAATCTGGACAGCATACTAAAAAGCAGAGATATCACCTTTCCAACAAATGTCTATATAATCAAAGGTATGGTTTTTCCAATAGCAATGTATGTCTGTGAGAGTTAAACTATAAGGAAAGCTGAGCGCTGCAGAATTGACACTTCGAAATTATAGGGCTGGAGAAGGTTTTTGAGAGTCCCTTGGACAACAAGGAGATCAAATCAGTCAATACTTAAAGAAATCAATTCAGACTCTAAACTGGAAGATCAAATACTGAAGCTGATGCTTAAATACTCTGGCCACATAATGAGAATATGGGATTCGATAGAAAAGGCCTTGCTGTTGGGCAAAAGGAAAAGGGGATGGCAGAGGATGAGATGGATAGATAGTGTCATGGAAACAACAAACATGAACTTGGACAGACTTCAGGAGATAGGAGAGGAGAGAAGGGCCTGGAGTGCTGTGGTCCGTGGGATCACAGAGTTGGACATGACCAAACAAATGAACAATAACAACCCCTGACTCAGAAGCCAGGGCTCTTTCCACAAGCAAAGTTTACATTCATTTGTCTGTCATTGGAGGCCCTCCACAATCTTGTCCCTTTACTTTTCTGTACTTATCTCATACTGCTCCCCTTAAATACATTCCAAGGTCCAGATGAAGTAGAATATTCTCTGCCTTCAAATACAACAACAGGTATTTTCTTGCCTCTAGCCTTTTATTCACATTCCCCTTGAAAACTCTCCTTTAGCTATTCATCTGTTGATTTCCTAATACATATACCAGCTCCTCCATGAAACTTTCCTGATGTCCCCTTCCAGAGATGATCTTCATCTTTGACCTCTGTTTTGTGCCTCTATAATGTGCTTGCCATCTAAGCACAGTGCATTATAGTCATTTGTGTTTTTATCTCATCCTATAGTATGCTGTTACCTCCATGAGTTAAAAGACTATGTGTTATATAAACTTTGAATCTCCAGTGTTAACCACTGGACTCAGTACACAGTAGGTGCTTAATTAATGTATGCTGAATGAATGACTCCTGAGGTCTCTTCCAACTCTGAGATTCTATCATTCTTTGATTCTTGAAAATGGGGGTTGTTTCCTTCGATTTCTTCATATTTAATGCCTACCTAACCTAGTGGTCTGCATGCAGTAGGCTCTTGATAAATGTTGTCAACTGATATTAATTCAGTATAATAATTTTTAAATGTTCCTACTAATGTGCCTGATTTTTAATTTTTAACTTTTAGTTTTCAAAGACACCGTTTTATTTTTAATAAGTTAACCATTGGAATTTAATTTTTTTTAAAAACTCACCAAATAGAGCTTTTATCAAGTACTAACCAAAGCATTGTTAAGAGAAAGATGGTTCTATGGAAAGTTTGATGAATTTAAGGTAAATGAACCTGACTGTGAATGCCATGTCTGACACTTAGAAGACTGTGACCTTGGAAAAGTCACATCTTTGGATCTCAGCTTCCTCCCCTGTAAAATGTGGCAATTGACCTCACATGACACTAAGGTCCCTTGCAGCTCTAAAGCTATGATCTATGAAAAGCTGCAACCAAAATATTATAATGCTTTCCAACCACCTAATTAATTTTTCATAAAAGCCAGCAACACTTTAAACTGTTGGTTTCACTTGGCAGACAGACATGCAGATCATAACAAAAACCAAGACTGTTTTTACTAACTGAATAATACCATCGTCTCAGTCAATATTCAGTCGTGGGGTTATTTTAATGTCTCAGATTACTGTGTCTGTATATCTCACTATTCTGTCCCAACAACTACACCTAAAAATAGCCCCATTAAATATTACTACACTGGTCTTAACCTCTATTAAGCTTCCTCTTCATCAGTTTCTAGCCAGCCTAGCAGGATGGAGATAAGGTCATTTACCAGTTTGGGTGTTAAAGAAATTAAGGTTAGACTTGGAAGTAGTGGAAAGTACTCAATCATTTCTGATTTTTTTGGTCTAAATTTTAGTGAAGCTTTTTTCACTGGCTTTTAACTTCACCACAACTTTAGTCTTCGAGTATTATAAAATAAAGTGCTCTGTGTTTATAGAGCTTTTTATCTCAGAGGAACTCAAAGCACTTTATTGATATCCACAGCTAATATGGACATTCACAACTATATCATGTGGGAGGGAGGCATTTTTCCTATTTAGAAAATTAAAAAAAAAAGACCCGGAGAACTTATTTATCCAAGATAACAAAAGAGATTCAACTATAATTAAAATGTCTTAGACTAGCCTCATGACTCTTTTAAAAAGTATTTTTAGGAAACTCCAGTTTGGGTACATTTGTTATGATTACTACATCATTCACAAATAAAATATGGAGCAATAAGTTAACTGCTTTTCCTTCAAATGAGAACTTCTTAGAGTACTTAGTACAATCACAAAGTACATTAAAGTGCTATGTTAATTTTTTAATTTTGGGACCATCAATTTCCCTAAGAATCTTTTTTTTTTTTTTTTGAGGCAGTGGGAAAAGTTAACATTTTCAGAAACTAATCTATCATGGAATTTTAGAGGAGGAAGACATTTTTAAAAAAAAGATATCCTAACATTTTAAGATCTTATTTTCTGTCAACTAGGATTTTACAAATAGTGATAACATTTAAAGTGTGTATATATGTAACACAAGCTTATATATATATGCAAATCAATCTCTTAACAAGCATTTAGCAAATGGCCACTGTGTACTCAGCACTGGTGCCACTGTGCTAGATGTTTTAGGAGAATATAAAAGATACGGAAGATACAGCACCTCCCCTCCAGAAATTTATTATATTCTAGTTGCAGAGATAAAACATAAAACAACTAAGAAAGTTTTGTACAACTGACGATACGGAGCTCAGAGATACAAGAGATTATCAGTCTTTTATTGAATTTTTCACGTTGAATGAAAACTTGGATATGAAGTGCAACCCTCTGATGAAGAAATTGAAGCCCAGAAAAAGTCGTTAGTTCACTATGGAGGTTAAACTTGAAATGTACCAGAGGGAGACCATGGAAGAAAGTTTGGAGGATTGCCAGAGGTGAGAATGAGTATATCATATGCTAATGTCAGGGAACTGATCGTCCTGACAATAGAGGTGGCTTTTGGGTAGCAATAATGTTGGACGTTAGGGCAAGATGTCAATAGGGAGTCATTGTAGGTATTTGATCTGAGGAGAAACAACTAAAGTAGTATATAAGGAATATTAGATTGAGAGAATATTGTGAATATGTGCATATATATGTATATAAGTACATATACATATGAGGGTGCCATCTTTAGGTTCTGTTGGTTTGACCCTTCATTTTCCTTGCTAAATGTCCATTAACATTAGCAGAAACCCCAATTTTGGAATAGAATCTACATTTTGGGTTTAAATTTTTTTCATAACTTATCAGGATTATCACTTAATCATCTCATTTCCTGTCCATTTCCAGTGCTATGACCCTATTCCATTGGCCTCCTCACTGTTCTCTCTTGTAGTCTTCCCCATACTTCAGTCTATCCTGTATACCACTTCTCATGTTATCCTTCCTAAAGGACAGCTTCAGTCACATTAGTCCCTTGCTCAGAAATGCCCGGTGGCAACTAAATCAAGTCCAAATTCCTGATATTCAAAGCTCTAAGAAATCGGACCTAACACATCTTTTTTAGTCTTACCATCGAGTAGTTAGCTAAACAAACAGTGCTCTAACAAAATCAGACCTCTTCTTCATCAACCCCTTTGCTTATGTTGCGCAAACATCCTTGATCTCACCCTATTACTTACCCTATTGAAATCCTATGCATTCTTCAAAACTAAGCTCAAATGCTACCTTTCTCATTAGAAGTTTTTCTTGGCCTAAAGTGACTGTTCCTTCCCCTATACTCGTGGTACTTATGTCCTGTGTTGTACTCATCTCCCCTACTAGACTGTAAGCACCTGGAGGTCAGAGACTGTCTCTTTTGTCTTTGCATCATAGCTCACATTTATATATTTACAAGGCATTTCTTTCATAGTACTGTTGGGGTAGATAACACATAGTTATATCTATTTTATGGATGAAGACATGAGTAATTTGATGTCAGAAAGCGTCTTTCCACCTTCTTGGTGCCTTTGTATTTTAAGTAACACCTATGAAGTGCCTTGCACATAGTATATGTTCAGTAAACTTTGGGAGGATCTATACTTGGGAATCAACAGTAGATCCTCATTGGGTTGTGGTTGTTTTAAGGGGATTTACCCTTAACACCTAAAGGAGTAGTCACATTTGTTTCTGGAGGAGCAAAGATTTTTGTACAAAGTTAAGGGAAACCTGGAACTACTCTCAGGAGTTTGTTGAATCAATACTCTTTATATTAGCATGCTCATGTTGTAGGGAAGTGGTGGATATTCCTGTCCCCGGGATGGACTAGAGCTAAGCCAAGCTGGTAAGCAGCAGTTTGCCTGTTGGCCATAAGCAAAGCCCTAACCTAGCAGTTAATGATACTGACCGTACTTATTTTTATGAGATGTGAGATGTATATCCTGGGTAAAGGGACTGATGAAACACTTTTTTTTGAGTGAAGGGGATTTTTCTGCAATCGACCCATCATGGACCGTTTCAAAACATCTCAGCAAAAGGAGCTCTTGGAATCCTAGTTTGCCTTGTATCTCATCTAAATCCTTTGTTAACAAATAATCTTTAGTTGGAGAACCTATAGGTTATTTTACTATCCTTCCCACAACTGGTATTTATTTAATGTTTGTAAAATGCTGTATTAGAAAAGTGCCTATCAATCACGGCCACTTTGGAAACAGTATTTTCTTCTGCCAACAGGAAATCAGTGCTTGGTAAAATTCTCAGCACCGGGAAAATTGGGGGAGTGGGGCATTGCTTTTGCAAAGATTAAATTCTTTCTGAAAATTACCATGCTGGGGGTTACAGTAATGATTTCCTTCCCTCCCTCCAGTTACAGGAGGGGGAAATGTGTGTCCATCTACCTGTACCTACAAAATAAAATAAAATAAATCCGTGCTCATTTGGAGCCGAGCGTTTAATATTCATGCCACAGCGCAGCGACTGGGGAAATCGTGATCAAACGCCGTGTTTGGTGCAGTCTCCCTCCTTTTTAGCGTCTCCCGGTTAGCCGCTTGCACGTGGTCTCGCTGTTAGATGGGGGGCTCCCGAGGGCAGGGGTCGTGGTTGCTTTTCTCCGCAGTCCCGGCCCGCGCTTAACGCGCGCTTGTCGACTCGACTGACTTCACGACCGTTTCGTTGTAGAGAAACTCTAGAGCTGTGTCGGCGCGCGCCCGCGTGTGTGCATGAGTGTGTGCGTGTGTGCACTCCGCCACCTCCGTCGCGCCTAGGTTTTCTCCCCGAGACCCCCCGAGTCGCTTGCCGGGCTGCAGGAGCGCGCCCCGGCTGCTCGGAACCATCGAGCTCCGGACGGCCGCCGTCCCACGCGGGCCCCGGGGCGGGGGATTCGGGGGGCGGGCGGCCGGGATGGCGGGGGGCTCGGCTGAGCTCGGCGGCTGCCGCACCGAGCGCCCCCGCGGCTCTCCGGGAAGCCCCGGCCGGGAGAGGGGCGTGTGCGGCGCGCCGCAGTCGGGGGAGCC
Source organism: Phalanger gymnotis (assembly GCA_028646595.1). Lineage (NCBI taxonomy): Eukaryota > Metazoa > Chordata > Mammalia > Diprotodontia > Phalangeridae > Phalanger > Phalanger gymnotis. The sequence goes on along the minus strand of CM053623.1, from coordinate 54,000,052 downwards.
CGGGGTCCTGGCGTCCCGGCGTCCGGGCAGCGCGGTGCCCTCCGGGCCGCGTCGGGCGGGAGCTGGCCCCGGGCGGGGGAGGAGAGCGGAGCGGGCGGCGGCGAGAGCGGCGAAGAGCCGGAGCCGGAGCCAGCCGGGGAGCAGGGGTTGGCGGGGGCGCGCGCAGCCCGTGCCGGCGCCGGCCTCGAGCCCGCGCTCCCCCCCTCCGCCGCGTGCCCGCGCCGCTGCGCGATGCAGTGTGGGGAATGGCTGGGGTTGGCTGAAGAGCGCACAGTGGAGTTTTAATGTCCGCCATGTTGGCCATGGCGTATTGAAGAGAGCGAGTGAGAGCGGAGCGGAGCGGCGCAGGCACCCACCCTCCCGGCTGCTGAGAGGGCCCGGCCGGCGGGCTCCGCGCTCCGCCCCTCCAGTCCCCGGCAGCGGCAGGCGAGTGGGGACCGAGCCCCGGGTTCTCCATGATCCCGCTGGCCGGGGCCGTTTCCCCAGAGCGGAGAGCTATCAGCTGCGCCTGAGATGAGTAAATTGTCGTTTCGGGCGCGGGCGCTGGACGCCTCCAAGCCGCTGCCGGTCTTCCGCTGTGAGGATCTGCCCGATCTGCACGAGTACGCCTCGATAAACCGGGCCGTGCCGCAGATGCCCACCGGGATGGAGAAGGAAGAGGAGTCGGTACGTGTAAACTCCCCTGCCCGACCCACCGCCAGGCCCCGCTCCCCCTGCTGCCTGCGGCGGCCACGGAGCGGCCAGCCCCACACAAAATGGCCGCCATCTTCTCTTCCCCGCCGACGTTCGGTCGCTGGCCCGGCCTTTACCCCGACTCCCTCGGCCTCGACCCGCGGCCCCGCCGGGCCCGCACCGGCGCTGCCCGCCGCCGCCCCCTTCCCCGGCCGCTTCCACCCGGGACCCGCCGGGTTCGGGGGCCCGAAAGGCACAAAGAGGGTCACGTGACGAAGCGGCCGGCAGCCATTTTGTGGTCTTTAGTTCTTGGGTTGGGCCTTGTGCTGCGAGAGAGGGGAACGGGCTGGGGGGGGCGGCGGCGGGAGGGGGGAAAGCGGCGGAGGAGCGCCCGCCTGCGGGCCTCCCGGCTCGCCGCTGGGTGGCGCCGTCGGGTCGTCGGGGCCCTCGCGCCGCCGCCGCCGCGGCGCGCTGGGGGATTTTGCTCGGCTGCTTTGGCCGGGAAAGCATTTCCGTTTCTAGGCAGTTCCCACGTGGGGCCTGTCGGAGGCCCGTGTTTACTGCAGGCCCCCGGATCCGCTCCCGGTTATCCTCAGGACCGACTGCGCCCCCACCACGTCCGGTCCCCGAGAGCCCCTCGGAAAGGCCGGGGTGCCGCGGGCTAGCTGTGCCCAGCGGGGCCGGAGGTCGGCCAGGTCCGAGTTCGGGACCCCGGCCCCGGCTCTCCTCTTCCCTCCCCAATCCCCGGAGCGCCGCGGGTAAAAGCCATGGCTCGTCGTCCTCCGCGGAACCTCCCGGAGGAATGGGCTGCAGGTTTGTCGGGGTCGTAGGGCTTGTTGGTTCTGAGGAGCCGGGTCGGCGGAGGCGTCAGAGCCCCCGGAATAGCGAGTGCCCCACGCGGGTGCTGACCGGCCGAGGGGAGGAAGGAAGAGCAGGCCCCCGGTGGCTGTGACCCCCCCCCCCCCCGATAACTGTGCAAGGGCCCCTGTGGGGCGAGCTTCTGGGCTTGGAACAGCCGTCTGCTGCCTACTTATTTTCATTTTTGTTGTTGCTGTAGACTTACGTAGAAGCGCAGGCAGAGCAGAAACTGTTTTTTTTTAATAAGTTGGGTTCTGACGGGAGGTCCCTTAGACACTTCTTTTCTCCTTCTCCCTCCCCCCCCCATCCTTCACCGCATACCTGGATGCCTTCTAATCCTAAGGAATTGCATACCTTGGTTTTCAGGTACAGCCCACTTAAAACAGGGTGCAGTGTATTGACAATTCCAGGAAATCAACGAAGCACACACAGCAGTTTGTGGAAGTTACCAATTAGAACGCAGTACTTTTAACAGACTTGTGTATGACTGTACTGTAATGCTTTTCTTCGGTACTGTAATATAAAGGATTTAAATTGTACGGTAGTGATGACACATTGTAATGTTATCAAAAAATAAAAACTGATTAAATTGTTTTGGTTGCCTAGCAAATTAATAAATAGTTGTATCAGCTGAATGTTAACTTTTTTGAAAGGAAGTAGTGTCAAATCCATCACGTTTTCATGTGCACTGAAGGAACCAAGCTTAGGGTGAGGCATGCAGCTCTCACTGACTTCAGCACCTTATCCGTGAGACAGTGCCTCTTTAATTTTTACTTGTGTTAACTTTAGAGTAGAATAGTGCAACTTCTGTTTTTGATAAGTGATATTTTAAAAAAATTAAAGTACTTGTGACTGCAGTATCTCGTCTTTTTGTTTTATTTTTATTTGTATGTAGGTTTTCAAAATTATCTTATGTGGGAGGGGGTTGATAGGCGCTAGTATTACACCTTTTTAGATATAAGTAGCTCTGTAATGGAACCAAGAAGAGAGACCCTTAATTGCTTATTTTGCTCCATAGGTAATAATACTTTTAGGATTGCCGTATGAATTGTATTTAGGCATTCCCAGGAGTGCCTTAATTTTGCTTTCCTTGACTGTAACTGTTTAAATTGGCTGATATATTTGACTTTGCATTTAAAGTTTCAAGTTTATAAGGAAAAATACATCAGTTGCAACATGCTAGTTGTGTAGATTTCATGTATCTATAGCATGTGCGATTGAAGGCAAAATTCTGTTTGCCATTTAGATTATTTTTTTTCCAAATTTGCCTGATTTCACTAACCAAAGAATAAGAAGTCAAACTGAGGAGGAATGACAACCATTAAAAGAAATTTTATACTAGACATACTCTTTATCTTTAGATCTTAGTAGTTGGTTTCCATATTAAGCCTCTAAACCAAACACTAAGGGATAAGCATTTATCTTATAACACAGAACACTTTTAAAATTCCTCTAAAACATGGGGAAATAAGAAAAATCTTTCATCGACATCTAGTTTCAGGATCTTAGATACTACAGAACTAAATTGGGGCCCTCCAATGCTATGTTCAAGACAAACGAAACTTAATATAGATTAATTCGATCATCTGAAAAGTTTTGTTTACCATTAAGCCTATCAAAAATCTGTCACACTGGGAACATGATACGCCTGCTGTAAATATAAGAAAAATGATTCCAACAAATACAGGTCAGTTAAATACACTAGTATGTTATATAGCCATGCTTCTAAACAGAGTGGGAAGTGGCAGAAGATGCTAAGACCTGGAAGTGAGTTGTCTTAATTTAGCCTGATGTTTTTATCAAGAAGAGCTATTGTCATTAGCTAATCTAATTTTGATTAGGATAGGGTTGAAAAGGAGCCCTAGTTTGTAAAGGAATTGCTTTCAGAAGGTGCGACTGAGTCATCTGGGTGGGCCAAGATGACTGAATTTAGAATTGCATTTATTACATAATCATCAACAGGATAGAAATAAGAGGACAAACGAAACTGGACATACTACTCTACTTTCAAGTAGGGCGGTGGGCATGGCATGTTCTTAAATCAAGAATTTTTGGACAAGTAAAAGGTTTTGTGTTTGTGGGATCTTTTTTCAGTTTATAAAATGAATATTTTGTGTGAAGATCAGAATAAAAACTGGATATTTGAACGCCAAAAAAGAAAAGTTAAAAATCAGCTATTTCATACTCTGAATTAGGTTATGTTCCCAAGTTTAAGGACAAGAAAATTAGTGCATAGGATTAGGATGGAGAATGATGTGGGGAAAGTTGTTTTCTCAATGAAATCCAATAATGTTTTTGAAAATTAAGCTATTTTACAGCGGCAATTGCAGATCATAGAATCATAAAGTCTTTTTAGAGCAGGAAGGGACCTTAGAGATTATCTCCCTAGATATTTAACATACCCTGAACCCTCCCATTTAGCAGATAGACTGAGGCCTAAAGAGATGATATTAGTGGGTTAAGATCATGTAACTGGTACTGTTGGTTTCCTATCCAGTGCTGTTTCCACTATATGACAGATCTGAAAACTATTCATCTCCATTCACATTTTTTTTTTTTGTTATTCAGCCTTTGCCTAGCTGTTAGTCTGTTTACTTTCTGTACACCTTAATTGTGTTTGCATATGTTGTTAGATCACTCTTACACTTTGGTGTACTTCATTTTACAGAGGTTTATTCTAGAAAGATTCTGCAAATTATCATTTTTCCTCTTGATGTTGATTTTACAGCTGGTGCAAATTCATCCCTAATAAGAATTGCTATAATTTAGGAAGTTTAATTTTGTATTTTTTTAAATTGGATTGCACATGTACTCTCTTTTTAGCAGAACTTAATGAGAGAAATAACATCCCCCTACAGTTAGCTGGGTTGATTTGAGGTGGGATTGGGACTTCAGTGGTAATGAAACATTTGTCCTACTTAACACCATCACCAAGACCATTAAATTCCATATAATAGTGACCTCAATCTTTGGTGCGCTCATGCTACTCTTCTCTAGCATAAAAGTTCAATTGAGTTTAGTCTGGATGCTTTATGAGGAGCACAACTTCAAAAAAGAATAAGGGGAAGAAATGGAAGTAATCTTTCTTCTGTTAATATAATATATTCTAAAATGAGGGAAATCCTTACTTGTATTAAAGTATCCTTAATTTACTTATCCTGGAAAAGTATGAAATCCATTTTTCGAATCTGTTTTTCATTGAAAAAAACCAAGAGAATCTAATTTTTAAAAGTTTGAAAAGTTTTTAAACAAGTGGTCTGCTCTTTGATTTTTGAGGAAAAGAAAAATAATTTTTTTGAGAGTGGACGTAGAAAGCAAGTCCTGGGCCTGTGATCATTTGCTAAAAGATAAACTTTATGTATGTGATTCCAGCTTTATAAATAACAAAAAATATCTGAAATTAATAACTAATCCTTGACCTAACATTAAAAGCCTGCCGTAATCTGATACCACCGTTTCTAGTCTGCTTTATCTTATACTCTTCCTATCCGTAGATTAGATTATTCTCATATAGATACTGTTCCCTATACCTAGAATGTTTTCTTTTCCCCTAGCTCCTAAATTCTTGTCATCACACTTTTAATATGAGCTGATACAAATTTCTGTTTATCAAAATCAAATGTATAAATTCCTGTCAAACATGAAATTAACCAAATTTTGGCAACTTGGTACCATTCTTTAGTTTTAAAAGTTCTTGGTTTCATTTTCTTTTTTTAAAAATTAACATGTTTTGTTCTGTTGCAACAGAATCTTGAACAAGCCCTCCTACAAAGTACAATTCCCAACGTTACTTTGTCATGTCATTGCTATCTTTTGGTTCTATATCACATTTATTTTTAATATATTCTTCCCCCTTTCCTTTGCCCACTGTGCTGTCCCATCTAATAGGGAATAAAAAAAGAGAAAGAAAAAAATGTTAGTTAAGGTAAACTAGCCAACACATCACCTGCTTCTCACTGTAGATGAAATGTTCCACATGCTCGGTCCCTCACTTGTGCAGAAAAGAGAGGGCGACCCTCTTTGTTTGTTACATTTGTACAGCCTTCAGTTTCGTTATTGTCTTTCCATTTAGATGATTGTAGTTGTTATATACTGTTCTCCTGATTGTGCTTTGTCGATTCGTAGAAGTAGGTCTTCCCCTGCTTCTGAATTGTACATACTCAGTTTTATGGGGTCAATAATGATGCAATTTTAACTGTTCCCTGATTGACAGGCATCTACTACTTTCTTAACAGTTCTTTGCTACCGCAAAAAGTTCTGCTGTGAATTTTTTGGTGTAAATGGGATCTATTTGTTTTTGCCCTTTTTGGTGTATGTGACTAAGCCTTGGGACCTCTGGGTCAAAGGGTAGGCACATCTTGTTTTCCAGAATAAGTGGGACCAATCTACACTACCAGCAACCATGCAGTTGTGGTCCCACCTTTCCACTACCCCTCCTACATTCACTGTTCCCTCCTTTTTGACACCTCTGCACATTTGCTGGGTGTGAGTTGTTTTGATTTTCATTTCCCTTGTATGTCATCTGGAGCACTCTTTCATATGGTTGGTTTTTAATTGTTTGAAGTTCTTTGGAGAACTGTTCGTCACTGTTGTCTACTTACCCTTGGATGAATGACTACTTGGTCTTGACTATTTGTTTTAGTTCCCTTAGGAGGATTTTTAAATTGGTATCAGGTATGATGTAAGGATAGTTTTCCCCCAGTTGATAGTTTCTCTTCTTGGGCCATTAAATTTGTACAAAAGCTTTTCAATTTCAAAAAATTGAACTTATTCCTGTTTATCTTTCATTTCTATCCTTTGGTTAATACCTATGCCATAGCTGTGAGAGTGTTTGATCTGGATCTCTTCTAATTTTTTTTTTGTATGACCTTTAATATTTATATTAAATATCAATTTATTGATAACAAAGGAAGGATGTCTTTTTTTTTTAACATTTTAACATTTCCTCTTGTATATTTCATTCCATATACAATAATATTTCATTACATCCAAATACCAAGATTTGGGCACATACTTTGTTTTTATTATTACACTTGGTGCTGCTATCATTTTTGTACTTATGGATCTCTTCATGTTATCTGTAATTTCCTTTGTAGTGTATGGTAGTTAGCAGTGAAATCTGAGTCAAAGGTTTTGTAAGTTTTCTTTCATAGTTCAAAATTATTTTCCAGAATGATTGAAACAAATCACAGTTGCACCAGTAGCAAATAGTATCTGACTTCTGAAAATCCCTCCACACTAAATTCTCCAGTCCTTGCTAAATTGATGGCAGTGAGGGAACCTGAAGGTTGGTATCAGCATTTCTCTTATCAAGTTAATTTTGGATAGTTTCAAATAATTATTGATGATTGTTTTGTTTTGAAATTTTTCTTAGAACCTTTGATCTTGTCTGTCGAATGGTATTTAATAATTTTTGTCAGATATTTAATACATAAATTTAGAAAGTTTATGTCTATGATCTACTTTTTTATGATTTCTATGAATTCTTCCCGTAACTATGGTTGAGAAAACTATAATTTTGCATTTTTGTATAATTTTATTGAGATATGACTATTTTAGATAGTCTGTTCATTTGGATTTTATCTTGATATTTTGTATAAAATACTGGTCTAAAATTCTTTCTTGTCAGACTGCTTTCCAGTTGCCACAGCAATTTTTTTTGAGAGAGAGAGAGAGGCATAGGATAGAGTCCCTTTCCTCTATTTCCCCCCTAGGGTTATGCATTTGTTTCTACTTCTCGCTCCTCTTTACCTGCTTCCCCTTATCAGATTGTTTCAATGTTTATTGCTTTGTAATATAATTAGAGATTGGCCTACCATACTTGTATTAAAGTTCAACTGAAGTGCTGCCTTCTGATTCTCAACAGACACCCCTGCTCTAGGTTTCCTCTGATTTGGTTCTTTGTACGGCTCTTAAGCACTCATGTGTTATTTTGTACTCAAGTGTATGTAAGATAGGCACTTCAGATAAGCTCCTCTAGGAGCTTACAGTCTAGGGAGGAAAGGGTGGAACATGTTTTTCTGTAGGGATAGGTAAACCAGAAAGTATCGGTGGTATCAGGGAAAGCTTCAAAAGAATATTGGGATTTTGCGGAGCAGGCAAAAGAAGTTGCATCTCAGATGTGGAAGAGCCCAGAAAGGCAGCATGGTGTAGGTTAGGGCACTTGACTTGTAGCTATGAAAACCTTGGTTGAGGTCCCATACAAATCAGACAAAGCTGTCTGAGCCTCACTTTCCTCACTTGTAAAGTGAGAGGGTTGAACCCAATTCTTCATGAGGCAGCTCTAAATCAGTGATACTATATGACCAATCACAGTTGGGAGACAGAATGTTGTCTACAGGCCACAGTTAGCAGACTCTTGTGAGAAGAGGAGTGATGTAAAATAAAACTACAAAGGCAAGTGATGGAAGTCTAGTTGTGAAAGGTATTTAAGACCATTCTCAAGGATTCTATGTTTTATTGTAGGAAAAATTTGAGATTTTTAAATTCATATAAAAATCTTTCAGTAGTAGGATTATGTTGTCAAAGCAGTGATCTAAGAACATCATTTTGGCAGATATTTGGAGGATGTATTAGAAGCAAGGAGATCAATTAAGAGGTTCTTTCAGTAGTCCAGGTGAGAGGCGAGGATGGCCCAGAACCTGGGTGAAGATTTTGTGAGTAGAGAGAAAGAAAGGGATAGGTGAAAGACAAGTATCATAGTTTTGTGTCATTTACTAGACTGTAATCTTTATGAGAGTAGGGGTTATCTTATGGACTAAATTTTGTGTCTCCTCTAGTGCTTACCCTAGCACAGTCCTCCTCATACAGTAAGCCTCTAAAGCTTGAATTGGTCATTATCAAGATGTTTAACTTTATATTTTTGTCCTTTGTACCAAGAGATGTTTAAAAATGATAAAATAGCGTATTTAGAATGTAAACATATGCAGGGCATGTTTAAAAGTTTTACACAGAATTTCAGTAGTGCTTCAGTGAATAGTTGGTATGTCGCTAATCTTCCATTTGTACTTGAAAATTCTTACTCAGAAGTTTGATGTTTAAGTAAAAAGTAGTTAAAGAGCAAAGCCGCAGAGAGTATATTAAAAAGAAATGTCAGTGAAAGTAGTATACCTGAGCTTAGCATACTTAGCTCTGAAAGACATTTCATTGTGTGGTCTCTTTAGCTTGCTAGTAAGTCATGGCAAGGGCAGTAGGGCAGCTCAAATATTCGATCCCAGTGAGTAACTAGAATAAAAACTTACTGTGATATGAATTAACATGAATGCCACAGACCTGCAGGTTGCTTCTCATTTTTATTTTTACACAGATGAAGTAAATACAGGATATAGACAGAGTTATTGGAGGGGACATGAGAGGGCATTAATTTATTAAGCTCTCAATGTCAGGCACAATGCAGTAAGGGCTAAGAATACAAATTCAAATAGGCAAAGCTATCCCTGCCCTCTAGAAGTTTACATTCTTAGGCAGAAGACAACATATACAGGGGGAGACTTTGTGTGGTTCTTGTTCAGTGTCATGTTGTGGAGATGGCAGGGTCTGGTTCAGGACAAAGATGAGGCAAGATTTTGCCTGTCACAACCCACATGTCCAGAGAGTGACACAATGGGGGGCAGGGAGGGGAGGAAAGTGGGGAAAGGACCATGGCCAAAATGTACACACCATTGTATGGAAATGGAAAGTGGAGAAACAGATGAAAGGAGGACATGCGCATTTAAGAAGTACCTCCTATGTGCCAGGCACTATGCTAAGGCCTTTGCAAATCTCTCCTTTGATCCTCAGTGACAATCCTTGGAGGTAGGTGCTCTTGTTATCCCCATTTTATAGTTCAGGCAGATAGAAGTCAAGTGCTTTCCCAGGGCCACACAGGTACTATATGTCTGAGCTTAGATTTGAACCGTAGTCTTCCTGGCTCTGCTCTCTATCCAGTGGAGCTGCCTAGAGGAGAGAGGCCTGATTAAAGCAGTTGATGTGGCCTTTGAGTTGGATTTTAAAGGGAGCTTAGGGTTCTAGGAAGTAGAGAGGTGAGCTAGAGAATTCTGGGCACAGGGGTGGGGAGTGGGCAAGGACAGCCCAGCCTATGTGTAGACTTGGAGGAAGGAGAAAAAATTTGGTCTGCTGAGAATCAATAGGCTAGTTTGGCTGTAGTGTATAGTGCATGAATGGCCAGCTTCTTGAATGGGGTAGTGACAGAGCTTTAGGGCTATCAATTGGGCAGCTGCGTGTAAGATAGATTGAAAAGGCAAGGGAAGACCACATGGAACACACTATTAAGTTAGTTCAGAGAAGCAGTGATCAATCCTGAAGAACTGGGTGTGGTTAAGTAAGTAGAGGTAAAGGAATGGATTTGAGAAATGTTGGGGAAATAGAGTTGACATAGTTGACAACTTAGGGGATGGAGGGAGGGGAGAAATGTGAGGATGCCTAGGTTGTGAGGTGGGGTAAGGCAGTCCCTCTTGACAGAATAAGAAAGGAGCTTTGGGCTGGTTTAGGAGGAAAGATAATGAGTTCATTTTAGACATTTATTTACCATGCCTATGGTATATCCAAATAGAAGTGGTATCTAACAAGTATTTGGAGACAGTCTAGAAGAACAGGTGCCTGGATTTGGACACTTGGGCAATCTTCTGTAATAAAAATGATAGTTGAATCCCCAGGTGCTGATGAGATCACCAGGGGAGTGGAATGTAAAGGCAACCACCTACATAGGGTAGAATATGGATAACTGGTCTCACCTGCAAGTGAGATCAGTAAGGGTTGGTCCCTGAAAGATCATTTCACGGAGAATATCAGGAGGAGAAAGCAGCTAGAACAAGGCGTTCTAACCTGGGATTCCCAAATTGTTTTTTTTTTAGGAGGAGGGGGATGATTAGAAGCATCAGAGGTTGCAGAGAGGTCAAGAAGAGTGAGGACTGAGAAAAAGCCCATCAGATTTAGCAGTAAAAAGGAGGGAGAAGGAGGAGCAGTGTTAGAGGGAATGGTGCAGTGGAAGCCAAATTAAGGGGGTAAGTGAGTATAGCATATGAGAAAGTGGAAGCAAGGAGTATAGATAACTTTTTCTAGTAGTATGGCTATGAATGAGAACTTGAGGGTAGGGGATGGTAAAGTGCATATTGTTTAAAGGCTGAAGTTATGCAAGTAAGGTGTTCTCTTTGTCTTTGAAGTTAGGCTTCTGAAATGTAATCAGACTTTACTCCAAACTTTTAATGGAAATAAATGGAGAAAACATTACATTTAAGTATTCTAAAACAAATACTCAGAGTGCTTTTCAAGGTCAAACTGTTACCATAATTTTTAAGTACATTTACAAATTCAAATTCAATAACAAAACTTGAAGCCCTGTGGTTCACATGTAATACTTTAATGTTTAATTCTTTTTCTTTCATCCTTAACTTAATGATATGCACTGTATTTGAGGAAATCACTCCATAGTTGTACTGTAAACATGCATAAAACCAATGGTTTATCATACTGTATTTTTTAAGTGTAGGAAGGGAATTTATTCATTTACTCTTGAAAAAAGTCCTTCCTTTTGTATGTTATTGTGGCAGTAACTTCACATCCTTGATTTGGGATTGGTGAATTTGCTACCACAGAGATATTTCTGAATTTTTATAATGTTTATGTAATGGGTTTTTGGTTGTCTATAATAAAGAAGGTTTAGCAAAAATAATTTTGAGCAAGTTTTGAAGTACCATTCCTGCTTGTAGAAAATTAACAAATTATATTTTTGTTGCAGCAGATATTTAAAACTAGCTTGCCTCCACTGAGCAAATAAATACCTGTGAGAAGAAAGAGGTAGAATCTGGGAAGGCATCAAAAGTAGAATTTGATGCCTAGTGACTCTTCTCATTAGTGTTGGATGTATGCCCTCCAGTGATGCAGATCGTATCCATCCATGACTTACCCTATGATATTCTTGTCTTCCCATAAATATTTTCATAGAAGAGTTACCCAGGGGGCGGAGCCAAGATGGCGGCTGGGAAGCAGTGACTGGCATGAGCTCCCCACCAAGTCCCTCCAAAAACATATAAAACAATGGCTCTGAACCAATTCTAGAGCT
>CM053623.1:53928894-53987962 GCA_028646595.1 Phalanger gymnotis | reverse complement strand
AATAGATGTTTAAAAGTAAAAAAGTTTTTTTTTTTTATGCAACTAGAAAATAAGATGCACAGGCAATGGGGCATAGAGATTTATCTTGCCCTACAAGAAAGGAAGGGAAAGGGGATGGGAGGGGAATGGGGCGACAGAGGGGAGGGCAGACTGGGGAACAGGGCAACCAGAGTGTACGCCATCTTGGAGTGGGGGGGGAGGGAGGAAATGGGGAGAAAATTTGTAATTCAAACGCCTGTGAAAAAAAATGCTGAAAACCAAACATGTCAAAAATAAATTAAAAAAAAAGAAAAAAAAATTTCTACAGCTAAAATAGAACATCTAGTACAAAAAAAAAAAGAAGAGTTACCCAAAGTATTGAAGACCATCTTGTAGGGCTTTTGAAGGAACTGCTTCTATGGGAACAAAGGATTCTGGGCTGTCAACCTTGGCTCTTGCTAATTATTGAGCCACTTCTTTTCAGAGCATACACTTTCTTTATGATATTTTTGTTATTAGACAGAAGCTGAGCATGACGTGGTGGTTAGAAGACTAACTTTGGTATCTAAAAGACCTAGTTTCAAGTCCTTCCTCTGAAATGTGATGGTAGGCAAGTCGCTTAATCTCCTCAGGGTCCCCAGGCAATTATCAACTAGATTCATTACCCAGGGAGTTACATCTCTGTTTCTGTGGAGATACTGGTCCAGACCACCACCTAAGGAGATGATAGCATCTAATGAAGGTTTAGGGATTGGAGAAGCTTGGGGATGTTTGCAGACCTATAGAGAAGAAATCAGTTTATTAACTGAAGGTTCTGGAGGGAAGATAAGTGAGGTAATTGAGGTACAATCTGCTGAATAAGATTGGAGGGAGGGGGAATAAGTGCATTCGTAAAGAGATCTGCTTTGGCCAAAAGAAGGCGATGACTTAGAGATTGGGAAAAAGGAGAAGAGTGAGAGATGATGTCACAGGGTTTTGAAATGGGATGGGGAGAGAGAGAGTGCCCATGTTGAATATCCTCAATTATTTTCAGTAAAGCAAGAGGTACGGTCTTCAGCCAAGAAGGTATTAGGTCTGAGAGGGTAGACAAGGCTTGGCAATAGCCTGATGAGATAGGGAATCGATTAGGGAAAAGTTATGGGACTGCCTTGCCACCAGGGCATTGAGTTGAAGTTAGATAACTTGAATTCGTAACGTAGCTGGTTAACACCGTTGTGTGATGTAGGAGTGGAGGAAGTGGAGTATTCTGGAGTTTAATTTTGTCAAGATAAGAGATAGGATATTACCTAGGAAATGATAAATAGATCATTTTGAGGAGAAAATGCATTAATAGTCTGGAGAACCTGAATGGAGAGTTTCACAGAAGAAGTGGAACCTAATTTTTGAGGCTTGAAGAAAAGTCTTGAGATCCTGGATGGAGATTCTGAGAGGTGTTGATCAGAAAGCCTGTGGCTTTGGAATTAGGACCTCAGTCCTAATCCCACTTTTCCCATTGAATACCTTTGTTGCCTTGAATAAGCCAAATAACCTCTGGGCCTCAATTTTTAAAATGAGGGGGGTAGACTCAGTGGCCTCTAAGGTCACTTCTAGATCTGTGATGTTATGTGGAGAGAATACATTACAGGCATGGAGACATATTGTGCAAATGCATGGAGTTGGGGGATGTACTGTGGAGATCAGGGCAGGTAGGTAGTTTCTGTGGAAGATAGTGGTAAGAAATAAGGCTGAGTAAGGTAGTTTGGAACCAAATTATGGAGAACTTTAGAAATACCAGTAAAAGAAGACTTCCCATTTTATCCTAAAAGCAATTGCAACCTCTGAAATTTGTATTTGATAATGTCAGATGTACTTGCCCTTGAGAACTGAAGTTTGGAAAATGAGATTTATGAACGTATGTGAACTGTGTTGTCATGTATACAGCACATTTGAGTATTGTAAAGTGTTTTATATAATTATTGGCTGTTTACTAAATAAGTACTACCTGTTAAATCAGGGCTGTCCAAAATGCAGCCCGCCCACAAGCATAGAAATTTACATAAATGCTTTAGTAAAGGAAGCAGAGCTCTCGCTAAAATGGCAAGTCAAAATATAGTCTATTGTTTCTATAAAAACCTAAGGTTGGACAGCCCTGTGTTAAATGACTAGCATACAGGGCATGAAGAATTTGGTTGTGTGAGGTTGTTTGGGTATAGTTTAATTAAGCAAGACTTCTTGGCTGCAAGGAAAGTTCTTGAGGGCTATAAGTGTATGATTGGTTTTTAGAAAGTCCTTTCCTGTTGTTTCTAGTATTGAGAGTTAAGGAATGGGAAGGCGAAGGGGAGAGTACATGTGCAGGGAAGTAACATTTCCTGTCAAGGAAGGAGGATTTGAGTTTTTTAATTGTTGGTGAAAACCAGAGAGGAATTTTGTGATCGTTCTGTTAAATAACTTGTGGCCTTTTAACTTGGGCTTACTATGATGTGAAGAGATTTAGAAAATGTCAGTTAGACTCTTAATGGCAACAAATAGAAAGGTTTTGCATAAAGTCCAAATTATACCACTTTTCCATGATTTCATCCCTGCCCTCACTGTACATTTGTACTTGTTCTCTCCCTCTGCCTGAAAATTGATCTCCCCTCTATAAAAACCTTCTGGATTTACATAAAACCACTTCATTTTCCTTACTGAATTAAAAATTGTTTGCTTGTTAATAACTAAGAAGATATCAGCTCTTTGTTCCTATTTATCACTAGTTCCTGTAGATTGGAAGTGCAGTTTTTCTTTTGAGCATTATGATCACTTTATTGGATTTTTCTTACATCAGCAAGCCTTTAGTAAGCTGATTATATATATATGCCTGGCACCGTAATAAGTTCTGGAGATCAAAGGAAAAGCCAGAAACTAGCCCCTACCCTCTAGGAGCATACTTTCCAATGAAAGAGACGAGTCGTTTATAAAGTATACGGAAGGTAATTTGAGAAGGGAAGACACTAGCATGAAGGGTGGATCAAGACTGGCCTACAGAAGGTGAGATTTAAACTGAGTCTTGAGGAACAAAAATGTAGTTACCACAAAGCCATTTGGGTGTCTGCTTTTATTTTACTCTTTTTTCCCTCACCATTGCTTTTCATATTGATTCAAATATTAGGTTGTTTGAGGCACAGCTTAAATATCTTTGTGATTTGTTTGTACTTTGAAGATAATGCTTGTGTCGAATCTTGAAGAGATTACTCTCTTCTGATTTAGAAAATACTTTGGTTTTTCAGGTAATGTTTTTGGAAAACCTGTACATTTTATTTTGTTTTTTTAATTTCTTGATTTGTTTGATCAGACAAGATGGTATTTTGGAAACAGTGTGGACTTGAAGTCAGAAAATTTGGTGTGACCTTTATAGGCATTTTAATGCTTATTGAAATGTGAGGCCCAGTTCTGAGTCTAATTCTGCCTGGTATTTTCCATCACTTAATAGATACAGCATCAATAAGCATTTATTAAGCATCTACTATATCCTAGGCACAGGAATGCAAGGGAAAATTGAAATAGTTCCTGCCCTCAAAGAACTTCCAGTCTAGCCGAGAAGACATATACATATGTAAATATAGATAAGATATTAAGGAGGTTCGAAAACAGGAAAAACCTCATGTGTAGAATGTTGGCACTTAAACTTATTGAAGGAAATTAGAAATTCTGAGATTCCAGAGGTGAAAGGAAGTGCATTTCTGGTATAGGAGGTAGCCAATGCATGGAGGCAGGAAGCAGAATACCATGTATGAGGAACAGCAAGAAGAATGATTTAGTTGGACCACATTGTGCTTACGGGAGAGTACTAGAAAGGTCGAGTGGGGCTGAGTGATAAAGGGCTTTAAATGGCAAACAGTTTATATTTGATCCTAGTGGTCAGTAGAATCATTGGAGTTTGAGTAAAGGATTAACAAAGTTATCAGATGTATGCTAAAAGGAAAATCAGTTTGGTAGCTGTATGAAGGATGAATTGGAGAAGGGACAAAAACTTGAGACAGGAAGACCAATTTAGGAAGCTATTTGAAAGATCTAGGAGAGAAGTGATGGTGACTGAACTAAGTTGGGTAGAGCATGGGACAGATGCAAGAGTGTATGAAAGGGGGATAAGAATTTTGAACTGAGAAATGATAATCTAAAGTGTTAAGTTTGTTTTTTGTTGCCCAGAAGGTAAAATAAAAGGTTACTTAGAATTTTTAATAGAGCCTGCTTCTAAAAGGAAATTGTCCAGAGATTAAATGTTAAGCCCTGTGTGGGGAAAATCTCATTTTTTTTATTTTTCTTGTACTTTGAACTTTGGTGTGCCCAGTAAATGTTTGAATACATCTAAAATTGAATTATTTACAGTTATATGTCTACTACTTCACTTTAGTAGGCCCACTACATTGTAATGCTGGGCTAATTTCCTGATAACTCCTCTTTAGGAAAAGTTTATAATTGTTTAGGTGTGGTGGGTTTTAAGTTTCAGTTTTTATGGTGTTTTTTGTTGTTTTGTTAAAAGGGTCTGGGAGTAGAATATTTATTGCTCTGTAAAAGAAAATCTAAATGAGTGTTAGAGGCTGGAATACAAGTAAATTTACTCTGAGCTGAAATGGTCAGGTGACACTCAAACTGGGTTTTGAAGGAAGAGGGAAGATTTATTTAAACCAAAGGGGAGAAGGTCAGAGGCCATTTTCGAATGCCTTTGATATTACTCCACCAAGGACCCAGAGCGTCTAACCTGTTTGAAGGACCGTATTTTTATAGGTTGATTATTGTATAGTTTCGATTATTGAGGCTGTTGCACTGTCTGGCTACAAAGTTTAGATTTCCCTTCTAAATAATAAAGAATTATTGGAAAATTTTGAGCATCAGCATAATATACACACGCTGTTGCACTTGCAATGAACAGGAAAGATTAGAAGGAAAACTAGAGGCAGGGAATCCAGTTAGGTTCTTTCCATTAGTAAGGATTTGATAACAATGGGAATGAAAAGAAAGGAATAGCTTTCAATTAAGGATGTTTAGATGTGTAATTTAATGTTTTACTAAAGCCCCATTTTGATGCCTCACAGTGTGTCTTGTTGGTGACCCACCCAACACATCTGAAAACTATTCAAAGAGAGGGCAAGGTGGACCAAATTGGGAATCATTGCTTTATTCCCTATTGCCTCCAGGTTATAATACAAAACTCCTTAGCTTAGTTTTAAAATTTTAAGAAAAAAAGGGAAATACCACTACTTCAAACTCTATTCCAGCTAAACTGAACTACTAGCTCTTTGCTAAAGTCCAATTAGCTCTACCCTCCACAAACTTATGCCTATCTAGAATCTCCAGCCTTCCAGAACCTTCTCTTCAAAGTTGAGCTCAGGTATCACTTTATGCTGTGAGATCCCTGCTCCCAAAAAGCATTCTCTTATATCTTCCAAGAGTATTTTCTTTGGATGACTCACTTGTCCTTCATCCCTCATGACCTTGATTTGCATGTATTTCTCTTCTGTATCCTCTTCCCAAATAGTAAAAACAACTGCAACAACAACAAAATAATTCTTTGGCATTGGGGATAGTTTTTGGTCTTCGTGACCCCCACACCTCAACCCCCAAACAGTGCCTCCCACACATACAGTAGGTACTTAATAAATATTTATTGAATTAAATTAATTGAACTGAATCCATTGAAAACAGTTAAGCATCCTCTGAAAAGATCACTTGAGGGAAAAATCCTCAGTTGGCAGTTTATGCACATGGTGACATATATTAAAGCAAGTCAGGATGTTTGGTAGCTTGTAACCTCTTTTGAAACAAAGAATTCATTGAGAAATTCATATTGATGAAAGCATAACATTTTATGTATATTGAGCATTTTATTGTTGAGTTTATATTTACTATATAGTACTCTATGGTATAATTTAATACCCATTAGGGAGGAAAATGAGCATCTTTTTAATGTGATAGAGTAATGTTGGTTTGTTGTTTGGTAGGTTTTTTTTTTTTTTGGTCCACAAATTTTGACCTACAATATCGAAACTACTATATTTTATGATTGAAACAGGAAAAGCTCAGTCTTATTGCTTGGGAGGGTTTCAGTCTAAAGAGTTGGGTATATCTATCATTCATGTGTCTGCAAGAACTTGTGGGGACCTAGATTTGGATAGGGCTTTTGCCCTGGTATGCCTATCTCTACCTCCACCCTTCACCCGCTGCAGGGCTGTCCAACCTTGGGTTATCTTAGGGCCCCATTAAAATAAAATAATTATTCAGGGGCCACACCCAGAATAAAAAATACAGTACGCTAATAGAAAGTGGAGGAACGCACGTCAACAATACGACAGATGAAGGCATGAAGTGCAAAAGCATAAAACAACAAAGCGACAACACGACAGTATAAAGGTAGGTGCATACTGACTTGTCTGCATTACACAGATGGAATGCATCCCACAGACTGATTGAAAATTGCTTATGATATGTTCCTCTTGTAATACTGCTTAAAAACACCAAAGAAAATTAACATCTGTGAGATTATTTATTAGTTATGGAATTAAAAATTAAATATGTATTCCATGCAAATTATTTTATTTTTTCGCTCGTGAAAATTAAAACCCACAGGCGGGTCGCATAAAACCGCACTGTGGGCCACATTTTGGACAGCCCTGCCCTACAGGATGGTTTAGTAATGGTGATAGATACGATAGTGGAAATAAATCAGTATATGAAGCCACCTCATTGGATTAGGACTTTTTTTAATCTGGAAAACTTGTTAAGATGGTATAATAAAAAGAAACACAGTTTAGAGATCAGGAAAGATGAAAATTTCTGTAATAGATTTGGACATTGACACTTTGCACATCAACAACTTTCGTGATAGTAATTAGCCATGCTTTTCCCAGAGAGCTTTACAAAAATGGACAATATTAAGATGGGGTAGAACACATTATTTAACCTTGTTAGATTGTTAGGCCATCCTTTTACTATATGTAGTTTATGTATTGCAGACATAATGTTCCTATAATAATGTAGATATTAAAAACATAAGCAGTTTAGTATTATATTGTTATGCTGTAATCTTGCTTGCCATCTGTAAAAAAAAAAATTTATACCCTGACCATATCCACAGTAGTATTAATATTAATCTTCTTTAAAAAGAAAAAAAAAGAACATGAATAAAAATAGTACTTAGTTCAACATACAGAGAGGAGTAAGACAGGCATTGCCCTTAAGGGAGCTAATGTTATAGTAGAAGAAATAAAACAAGGACTTGGATGATGGTAACATAAGACAATAAATAGGAAGAAATCGTTGATGAGCAGATGATCAAAAGTTGATTTTAAAAATAATCACACTTTCATCAAAAGCCTCAGGATCTTAAAGGAATCATAGTACCTTTCACATTGGTTTAGAAATATGACTGAGGTGTGTTTTCTTTCACAATATGACTAATGTGGCAATATGTATAACCTATATCAAGTTGCTTACTTTCTCAGTGGGGGGGATGGAGGAGAAAATTTGAAACTCAAAAATTTTACAAAATAAACATTAATTGTTTTTACATGTATTGGAGGGAATAAAATATTAACATTTTAAAAATTAAAAATGTTGACTAGAATTGTTAATTGCAACATAATATAATTTTGAATTTAAACTTCGGTGACTATCCAGATAAGGTGCAAGATATATAAGCTGATATTTTTCTTAGGATAAAGTGTAGGAACTTGGGCAAAAATTGATTTTTATTATTTGATCCTTTTGGATGCTTGCTAATTATGTAACCTAAGACCCAAAATATCCTTACCCCAGCTTAACACATACTTGCTTTCCACTAAAGTTTGTTAAATAATAACTATTATTCCTTTAATTAAGGTTTACAAAGCCATTTACATGTTAATGTGTTTAGATCTGATCCTTCTGCCTTTAGCTCCTTGAAAAGTTTAAGCTGCTAGTACTGGAAAAAAAAAAAAGACTGATACTTTTGCACTTTCATATTCCAATCATGCATGACTTTCTGAATTTTCATGGCAGGTAGAATTGTAGTGTAAGACTTTAAAATCTGTTAAATTATTTGAAGTTGATATGTGTAAATAATATGCAAATTAGTGTTTACATCCTGGCTATAACATGTGAAAATCAGCCCCTCTTTTATATAGCTTGTGTATGATCACTAATACAATTTTTAAATAAAAATTAATTTCATTGTATAAGAAGATATGATAAATGATTATAAAGTGGAAAAATACCAATTTGGTTTTCTTTGTAAAAGGAAAATATTACTAATAAAAGCAAGAATAGCATTTTAAAATGTTTTTACTCTTTTTAATTTGCGATTCAAACGTTTCCCTATCTTTTACGCACACTAAACTAGATGACTAAGCTTTCATTCCTTTTGTTTCTACCCTATCTAATAACACGCAGCAAGTTGAAATCACCTCACTAAGCTGATTGCACAGTAGTAAAAAAAAATATCTGATGCCTCTTGTGTGCTTGATACAGTGCTAGATGCAGCAGGAACAGTATGGCGCATTCATTCCAGGCCTAACAGGCAGTTGGCAGGTGCTATGTTCAAGGCACAGTGGTAGGCCCTGGAGATACATGAGCAGAAAGCTTCCCACTTTCTAGGAGCTGACATTCTCCTGGAGCTTCTAAGTTCCTTGAAGGGTATGGGTCTTCTAATTGGGAAGATGAGCAGTACGTATGATGAGACAAAATACCAATGAACCCTTGTCAGATGAATACAATTTCATTGGATTCTGAAACCATTTTTGGATCTACCTTTCATGCACTGAATTGTTTTTATACATTTTCACAGAAATGTTTCTTGTCTGAGGTATGGTATTATCATATTGCAAAATAGTCACTTTGTTATAGGCAGAGTCTGGACAGGTTCTTCCTACTCTAATAAACACCAAAATTCAGGTTAAGATGTTATTAGACCTCAAAAGTCACACTGCTGGAATGGAAGTAAAGCAAAAATAACTTAATTGAGGACAGGGAGAAGCATGATTCAATTTGTTATCAAAAGATACGGAAAATTCTTTTATGACATCTACCACTACCCCAGTTTTAAAGCCCATTATGTATAGGGCAGATTAAGTGGTCAAAGATGACAGAAGTGCTCCATCTGCAAGAATATCATCTGTAGCCCTTAGGAAATCTGTGGAGACAATTCTCTTTCCCCTATCTCATACCTCTCGAGTAACCTGCCAGATGTGCAAACCAGAGGTGTGATTTCTTTGGTGGTTTGTTGCTTATAAAAAGGACTGTTGTCTGGATGAGAATAGGGCCAGTGTGTTTTTTTTTTAATTTTTTTTATTTTTAGTTTACAACATTCGGGTCCACATAATTTTGGGTTCCAGATTTTCTTCCCTCCCTCCCCAAGACGGCATGGAATCCCATATAGCTTCCATGTATAACTTCGCATTGAATTAATTTACACACTGGTCAAGTTATGGAGAAGAACTATGATCAATGAAATGAATCATGCAAAAGAAGAAACAGGACCAAAAAAAAACAACCCAAAAACAGAAGAGAGAAAAAGAAAAAACAAAGGGGGGTGGGAAAGGCTAGCATGAAGTGTGCTTCAATCTGCATTCATACTTCATAGTTCTATCTCGAGTCTTCCTCCTATCCTCTTAGTTTTCCCATCTGCAGAATGAGAGGATTAGGCTAGTTGTTTAGGATCCTTTTTCTGTTTTAACACTTTGTTAAAGGGCTGTAGATAAGAAATGGCTCATTTCTTCTAGAAGCTTGTCATCTTTTAGAGGAGGTAAGACACCTGGTATATTCTGTTTTTGTAGTATTTTTGCACAGTGCCTGGCACATAGTAGCTTCTAAATAAATGCTTGTCACTTGATTGCTGGTACTTCACTTTATGCCCTTAACCTTTTGGGGAACTGAGAGGAGGAGAAAGGTCAAGGCCAGATGGTATAGAGCAAAGAGTTATTTTGTCCGTCTGAAGCCTGTGGACACACTTCTCAGTATAGTGGTTTTAAATGCATGAAATGAAATACATAAGATTACAGAGGAAACTGATTATAGTGAAATGCAAGTATCAGAATACTTTTTAAAGTTTTTTAAAGTCCATTCTAAGAACCTCCATTTAAAGTGCTGATTTAGGCAGATAAGCCATGTTCTATTGTAGTGTTGATACTTTACTACCTGTGTAACCTTGGGTGAGTCACTGAACCCCTTTGAGCCTCTATTTGCAAATGAGAGGATTGGACTATGACCTAAGAATAATTTCAGCTCTAAATCTATGGTTCTACCTATGACCTTGAACAAATCTTGTATGTTGCCTTTCTGGGCTTCCTTCCCCATCCCCAAAATGGGGAATTGGGTCCCTCCTAGTACTAAATCATATAATTCTAAGTTCATCTGCCCCCCTCTCTTCTCCCAGGTGTTTTATATGTCCTGGTGGAAGAGTTGGAGTGGGTTGTGTAGTTTCCCTCCTATAAAAAAATTTGTCATGTCAGACAGCTGGACCAACATTTTTTCGTCTCAGCAACATAGAACCTTTAGCAGCAATGCCATATTGTTTTGTATTTGTGGTCTGAAGCCTGCTAAGCATTTATTTTTTTCATAATTTTTCCCCCCTTGGCAATGGCTTGATCTCAGAAAGCATTATTGTAACTCTGCTAGTAGGTTTGCTAATGACAGATTACATTGAGTGAAACAATAGCATTGTTTCCATTGAAGTATTAATATGGCAGCTCCATTCTATGCTGTTTTTCATCCTTACGTTTTCTTTGTAAAGTAAAAAAAAAAAATACCCGAAGAGGCTAATGTATTTTATTTCCTTGTTCTTAAAATTATACATACTTTTGGTTTGTGGAAATGAAACTAGTGCCTCTTTAAAATCTGACATGGTTGTTTACAGTCAGTATGTTAATACAGAGACTTTTGGAACACCCTATATACATTTTTTCTTATTAGAAATTGAGGAAGCATACATTTTTTTTTAACATTTTGGGCCAACATCATTAATGACTTTATAAGAGAGTACTCTAATATCTTTTAACATGAGAAAACTGAAATAATTGTGACAATCATTAAACTATTACTGTGTTATATTTGAAATTCTGAAATTGTACTAGATGTAGCATTTGGGCTTTGTGAAACCTTCCACCGCCCTCTCTCACCTACATATGCGTATTCATATGCAGATACACACTAATCTAGACTAAACTGGAAGAGGTTATGATTTTAAAATTTTTAATCTCAGAAAAAAGTAACATCAATATTCATGGAAAAATCAGAACGTAGTTTACTTTGCCAGACTCATTTCTCTTGGTGGTTTGTGGTTTTTTTGCCCAAAAGTACTGCTGTTCAAGCTAACAGGAACCATGACTAACCCCCTGGGTGATACAGTTGAGTCAGCATTGCCTGAATTTGATGTATAAAGTGGTGAGGATCCTGTACTTAATTCCTTCAGAAGTCCTGCATTGCTGTTCTTGACAGTGACAGTCTACTAACAGGAGTTATGCTAAGGAAGATTGTTTTATTGAAGTTGATAGAAAGAGAGCAGCTAGGTGGCACAGTGGATAGAACACCAGCCATGGAGTCAGGAGGACCAGAATTCAAATCCAACCTCAGACACTTGACACTTATAGCTGTGTGACCCTGGGCAAGTCACTTAACCCCAATTGCCTTGCCAAACATAAAACAAAAAGATTGCTAGAAGGAAGGTATTCAAAGATGTAATAGGAAAGTGGAAGATATACTGGACTAACTCTTATTCTTGTGTGTTGATTTTTATATACTATACACAATAAAACTAATGCTATACAGTAAAGCCTCTGTTAATGAAGAGAATGTATTCCAGCCACATACATTGTTATCAGAAGCTTAGCAGAAGTACAGTCATAGACTGTTCAGGATATTTGCAGGATATCAGATGGGGGGATGGGAAAAATAAGTGAATGGGAGTAAAATATCTTAATGCAAAATAAAATAATTTCACATCTTGTAGACTATGAAATGGTCTTTTTTAATTGCAATTTTAATGTTTAACATTTATCTTGACACTCATCTAGTAAGGTAAAAATACAGCTGTACCTATGTATAAGCTAGCACAAGGCTTTTCATAAGTAATCAACATGCTTCTTAAGTATCAGAATACAATTTTTACCATAGTCCATCTCCTCTTCGGTGTTAGCTTATCTGAAAGTACACGGGTTGACTAGGGTAGCAAATTAAACCACCTGCTGAAGGATATGCTCCTCTGATGACCTAAATATGAAGAGACCCTCGAAGATCAGCCTGCAGCTGGAAGTGAATGTTCTTCATTAGATTACGACTAGGATACATATACAGTTAGATGTGGAGATGACCAGGGAAGAAGAGGTTCACTTGTTCTCATACTTCCTTAATGGTTTTATTACAACTTCTGTCACAGGAAGATCCTATGTTAAAGAGGCTTTGTTTTCAGAAGATTTGCCAGTTGAAGTGTCTGTATATAATTATATTAGAAAACAATAATAATTAGGGGGAAAATCACTTATAAACAATGAGTTAAAGTTATCTTTAAGACATGACAAAACTGTTACATGGAAAAATTTTACTATGATTTATTAATAATGTAGGGTTTTTGTTCACTGAATAGTATAAATCAGTTTATTACCATCAAGCTGTACATTTATTCATATTAACCATGTCGATTCAGGCATGGGGTTCAATAAATAATCATGGAATGAATGAAAGTTGTCCTTTTTTTTTTTTTCCTAAGTTAATACTTTTAGTTTCTTCCTTTCCATCTTTCATTCTTAGGTGACTTGATGATTGTGATAATTATGATACCCAGTAGGGCAGGTCTGAAGCAAACTCTTTGAAAAGGTGTTGTTGATATTTCCTCATCACCTTGTCCCTTAACTTTTACAAGTGGTCATAATGGTCAAAATCCTTTGCTAGGCTTGACACTGATTAGAAATTCCTTATCTCCTACGACATAGTTTTCTAACATCCCAGTCTCTGACTCAGATTCATGAGATCCTTTTTTCTTTTTCTCATCTTTTAACTCTGGGTATCCATTCCCCAGGGCTCTGTCTTTGGCTGTCTGCTCTTCCTCTGTATTCTTTCAAGACCTCTCTTTGCTTTCAGCTGTGATCTCTATTCATGACATCTACCCTAGTCCTCAGATCAAATTCCTTATTTCTGGATGCTTATAGGCTATCTCTGCTCACTTCAAACTGTTTCAAAGCCAAATACATCAGATGAAAATGTATTGTGCTAGTTGCTGAGAATACAAAAGAAAAAAAATGGCCCTTGCCCACAAGAAGCTTGTAGTCTACTGAGAGATATGTAACATTTAGTTAGCCTGATACTATGGAGAAGGACACTGGCCCTGGGATCAAAACCTATCTTTGCTACTTATTATTTCTGTGTCCTGGGCAGTTGCTTAATCTCTCAGCTTCAGTTTCCTTTTCAATACAAAGAGAGAATTGAACTTACAGGGCTCTAAAGTCACTTTAAACTCCGGAATGATGATCATATATAAACAGAAGTATATAAAAGATAAGTGGAAGGTAAGCTTTATCATTTCTTCCTGTCTTATCCCTCAAAGATATTCATTGGCTCTACCTTTTCCAGTTTTTCTTTTTATGAGAAGCTTCACTATTATCGTCTGCCTCTGTGCTCTCTCACGACACCTGCAGATTTATTTTTTAAAACAAAGAGTTCCCCTTGTTTAACCCCAGTTAAGTCCAAATTCCTCTGTTTGACCACTGGGCTCCACCTTGTCTGTCAGCCTTAACTCACCTAACATAAAACTTCTGTTTTGTTTAGACTTAGCTCATTAATGTCTGCTGTACGTATCTTGTTCACTCCTGTTTCCGTTGCTTTGCCTGGGCTGTACTTCATTTATTAAAATGAACAGATGTAAAGCATTTGTAAGTAGGTTTAAAAAATAAATCCTTTCCTATCAACCTAAATC
Source organism: Phalanger gymnotis (assembly GCA_028646595.1). NCBI lineage: Eukaryota > Metazoa > Chordata > Mammalia > Diprotodontia > Phalangeridae > Phalanger > Phalanger gymnotis. Next base: position 53,974,089 of record CM053623.1, on the reverse strand, counting down.
TGACACTTTCATTAAAAAGCACCAAAACAAAAAATAACAAAAAATTTAGTGCTGAGCAGTGTTCTAGTGCTGGGAACACAAAAACAAATGAAATAGTCCCAAGTCCTCTGGAAAGCCCAGGTTAAAACACCTCTCCTTCAGGAAGCCTTTTCTGATCACTTGCCAAGAGTAGTCTTCATCGTTTCCGAAGTCCTGTAGCATTGAGAGTTGCCACCACACAGACTGTTAATTTGTATGTAATCTTTTTCTGTTCTTCAGTTTATTTGAGTGAATATAAATGTATGTATTTTTGCAACTAGATCATTGCTTCGTAGATTTAGAGCTGGGAGAGACCTTAGTTTAACCCTCTTATTTTACAAATGGGAAAAAAAAGTGGGAGACTAAGTGACTGCCCCAAGGTCACATAGCTTTGTTGTTCAGTCACTTAAGTCTTGTCCAACTCTTTGTGACCCATTTGGGGTTTTTTTCCACATAGATACTGGCAAAACCAGAATGACATCTCATTGAAAACAAGATCTATGTTTACCATATTTTTTTGTATCTATTTCACAGTGCCTAGCACAATGTTGAACACACACAGATCCTTAATATTTGATATTAAACAGTTCAAAAGACCCAGGTTCTGATATGTGGAAGAGGAAACTTAGTGAATTGTTGTTACCCTGGCTATAAAGGTCCATGTAACACCATCAAACATGGCGTTCAGCCTAAAAATACCTTCATCATAAATTAAATTGAATTTGATTAAAGCGTGATTGTCAAATCATGCTGTAGATATTAGAAGCTCAGAATATTTAAGTCATAACTCTCATGAAGAAAGGATTTTAATCCAGGGAGCAGCAACCTCTTCAGAGGGCGTGTGTGTCAAGTCTTTACATACCCCTTTGTGGCGGAAATGAGCAGGAGCCTCCTGTAGGTCATGCCACCACCATGAGAAGCTGCTGCTGTAGGTTGGCCTGCCTATTGGCACAAGTCAGTCGGGGCCCAGGCCACAAAGCACATAGATTGAGGAGAGAAGAGAGTGAATGATGAAAGCTTTCCCCCGCCCCAGAAACGTGTACCTATTTATCATCTTTATCTGACTACTGTACTGAACTCTGGTTTTATGAATAGGCATCTTCTACAAATTATATTACCTGTCATTTCATCACAATGGCTTCATTTTTTTTAAAGGCTTTTCTCCCCTAATTTGAGGATCTCTTTTTAAAATGCATGTACTCTTGAAAATGCCTTTGTCACTTGTTAAGCATTAATGGGGGTTGGGGGCGACTTGACAGGTAACTGTCAGTTACTGAACAGTAATGGGGACAAAGTATAGGTTTTGGAGTGAGGCTAAAGAAAATGTCCTGGGGTGGTGACTACTAAGAGAGAAAAAAGGTGTGCTAATATCAGAGAAGTGAGAAGATGCCAAAGTCAGAATACTCTTGAATGTTACTACATAAGATCACACTGCATAAAATCACTGTGTATGTGGACATATGCCATAGATAGTCCCTGTTAAATGATCTTGTTCAATACAAATAAGCAGAAATAGTTGCTAATTTTTTCTTAGGGAAAATATCAAAGATAGGCGGTTTTGACTAGTAGATGAATAATTCACAAATGTTACACACTTAAGAAAAATAATAGGATGAAAGCGTGATGTTGAATTGGGTTTAAATAATACTAGGAGGGAATTGGTCCTAGCTAGTTCGACATAAAATAAATTAAATGAGCCACTGCAGTAATTTAATAACAGGATATAATGGGAGGAAAGAATGGAAAAAGTAGTCTTTACGTAGCAAAACTATGAAATGTTGGTGGTCTTTGCCTTCTTGTTGCCATACTTACCCAATTAATTAAACTTTCAGCATGAATATTCCATTTAAGGAGCATAATCTTTTATTCATCATATTGCAGGCTACATTTATGCCTAGAACTTAAATCTGGCCAGTGTCATTCATTTGTACTTTGATGGATTGAAACTTGGGGTTTTTAAGCAGAGAGAGGAAATAAAGAACTTCCCAACTTAGCCTCTTACTGTAGGTGCACTGGAAGGACCTGGCTTCACAAGCACAAAAGACAGATCATATCCACCAATACTTACTCATCTCCTGTGTGTATGGAGGTTAAAACTACATTATTGTAATTTTATAATAACCAAACAAGACCTAATTAGAATTGTTGGGGAAATAGACTTTTTCTTTGAAATTAAAATTTTCAGGATCAAGTGAGTCATAATTAGACCTTTGTGCAGAAATCACTACAAACCTGGATACCTCTTTGCATGAGGAATTTTGATGGTTAGGACCATTCATGAACCAAAAGGCTTGTCAGCTCAGTGTAAATCTTTATTATTTGATCCTGCAGCAAGAGAAAGAAATAACTTTGGTCCTGTTTTTATTTAGTGGTAGGATCTAAATGTTTGTTTAAGTCATGAGCCATTTACCAACCGTCAATATATGATGCCATTCACTAATCAGAATGTAAATTATTTTTTTACTTCAAAACATTTTGAACATAACAAAAACACCAACTAAATGAGCACTTTAAAACAGAATAGAGGAGAGTTTTTTTTAAGTAGTTAATAAATTCAGTGTATTACTTTAAAATCTGTTCTGCTTATCTTTTATTCCTTCTTTCTTTCCTTCTACAAAAACACATTTGTGGTCTTTTCTTTTATCTTTTTGGCAACTCCATTTCCTGACCCTTCCCCAACCCTAACCCCCCCCCCCAGCTCACACCTCCCTCCACAGTTGAGAAAATAAAGAAAAAAAATTCCCATTGATTGTATCCAAAAAATGTATAGCCATCATTCTGACACCTAAGTCAATCTCTCCATTATCAGGAAGTGGATAGCATACTTCCATCATTCCATCAGTCCTCTGGAATTAGTTTGAAAGACAAATTTTCTATCAAGTTACCCAAATTTGTTCCTTTTCCTAACCATCTCTTGCCTTGACTACTCTCTTTGCAATATTCAGGTGCCTATAGTTCAGTCCCACTAGGTAGGTTCTCTGTTTGCCAGATCTAACATGCCTCACACTGTATTCTGCCCATCACTCACACACACGCGCACGCGCGCACACACACACACACACACAGCTGTTGGACTTGCATCCATCAGTGACCGAAAATCTTTCATGTTCATTTGTTCACTTAACCACAAAATGCCAATTGAAGTAAAGGGAACAGAACTTAGAGCCCTTCTCTGCTACAGTAATATCTGAAGGAGTCATAAGGGAGACGAAATCTGAGAAGATTCTAGTTCACCACTGTTCTAATTAGAACTTTGGGACTGATTTTTCCTACAAGTCGTCACATATTTAATATTGGCCTTTGTTGGTATCTAATAAACATTTTCACAATCCTTGTCATTCCCCCTTTTCCAGGCTACCTTCATACTCTCCTCTATATCTACCTCAGCTATATTTCTTCCTTTAATTTCCCCTTCCATTGAGCTCACCAAAAAACCAGGGGGTCCATCCCCCTCCCTCTCTGTTGTTAACAAATACACCTTTTATCCTTTTTAGTCATGGCAGTGATTGAAACCTGGCTTTTACTGCATCTCTTGCCTTCCTCTGGCTGCTACTTATGATAGGCACAAGAGCCCTAGCAATGGCAGTACTTCATAGACTACTAATCCTGCTTCCAGCCCAACCTTCACAGCCATCCCCACCAGCTGCCACACACAAGGCAGGCAAGCCAGCCTAGTAGAAGTAGCAAGGCCCTCCAAGGGAAGCATCTCAAACCACCACTACTACCTTGATTGCCATTTCCCCTCAGATGTTGATGAGGGCATCCCAGGACCCTGATCCTTGGGACTAGCCATACTTCCCACCTTATACAATGCCCAGTTCCCATCACCCAGGGAAGCAATAGCCTGGCAGCTGCTCCTGCATGTGCTGCTGCCATAGCTAATGATGATCCAGAAAAGAAAGCTCTTGCCATCAAAGGCCTTGGGACTCTTAAATAATCTAGTATCAGAAACTAGTTTTTCGGCTTTTTTTTTTTTTTAGGAAAAGACATTAAAGAAGAGGCATTAAAATCTGCTCTTCCACTGCACCCTAAGGATCATGAGATTTGCAGCTAAATCTTCTATATATGTCATCTCCCCATTAGAGCTCCTTGAGAACAAGAACAGTCTTTTCTATTGCTATCCTCAGCTTCTTGGCACAGAGCTTTGCATATAGTAAGTTCTTAATAAACATTTCATTCATTCATTCATTCACACACTACTCATAGGGCCCTAAAAAGGTACAGTCTTTCTTCCATATCATGTGCTATTGCCACGCTCAGGCTTAGCCATTTTCACACAATGACAGCCTGACCTTGAAGTTCATGCCATCAGTTGTCACCTTTCCACGTTCTTATTTTGATCATCTACCAACCTCTAGGACATTCTCCTACCTTCCGTAGTGTCTTTGGCATTTGATTTACAGTCCTTTTCACCCCAGCACTTGCCATCATTCTTGGTGACCCAGCTCCTCAAGTCTCAATGACATCTACCTTTGTCTTTACTTTAGCCACCCTAGACCATAACATTGCTAGAAACTTCCATTGCCAAAATCCAGAACTTGAAGTTCTCTTTTCTGATCAGTCCTATCAATTCTTCCAGCCTTCTTCTGAACTTGTTCTTTCTTATCATGACCTCTAGTTGTTGTTCATCCATTGTTCTTGAAGACCAATGATGTCAACAGGATGATGTCTTGACTTGAAGTGAATTGCATTTAAGTGAAGCAGAGCTGTGCAGTTATCATCCTCACCCTCTCCAAAGTCGTCAGAGCCTAGTGGCAAGACATAGGTCAGGATGACTGGCAATGGCTCCAGCTGCAGTGGGAGACTGGGAACCTTTTTAAGCTACAGTCTTTCTCAGGACTCTGAGGCAGTACCCCCATTCAGTAGTAAAGGCTAGATAACAATTGAGGTAAAAAAATGGCCTAGTTTGCCAGACCTTAGCTTAAAAAGGCCACGATCTCCCACTACATCCAGGGCCATCACCAGTCATCTTGACATATGTCTTGCCACTGGACTTAGGTGACTTTGGAGTAGAGAGTAAGGCTGACGACTGCACAGCTCTGCTTCACTTAAATGCAACAAACTTGCAAGTCAAGACATCATCCTGCTGATGTCATTGGGTCTCTTCAAGAATGAAGGACTAACAGCAGTGATTTCTGTGGTTCATCAGACTCTCCATATCCTCCCAACTTATCCTTGTTTTGATTGTACTTTTATAGATGTCCAGCCATTTCAACAAGGCTTTCTTCTCTAGTTTCACGTTTCTTGTCCCTTTGTCCTTTATCCAACCCTAATAATTCTGTCTGGATCACTTCCACTGTCTTTGACAATGCCATTCATGATAGACTAAGCACTGCTAGAGGAATTCATGAAGACATCTATCTAGGTCCACTAGAGATTCATGCTCTCTCATCTGACTTCAGCTGGACCCTCATGGCTACACTGCATTTTAAAATTTTATTTGTAATTCCCAACAAGCTCATTTATAGATACCACATTTGAGGAAGGATACTGACAGGCTGGAGAGCATAGAAGATGATGAAGGGACTGAACTCATCCCATATGAAACTCAGCAGTAGGAAATGGAGATGCTTAGCCTTGAGAAGAGATGACCTCTGTGATAGCTGTTCAATTATTTGAAAAGTGGTCGAATAGAAGAGGAACACACTGGTAAACTGATACTTTTTGACCCCAAGGGACAGAAGAAATAATAAGAGTAAAAGAGAATTGTATAAGGACAGATTCAGGCTTAATGCAAAGGAAAACTTTTTGACAATTAGTACTATCCAAAAGTGGAATGTATTGCTGTGGGACTTGATGTGTCTATGAGATCTTCAAGCAGAGGCTGTGTTGGATGGTCACTTGTTATGGATATTGTGAAGGATTCTTGAGGAACGTGTTTAATACATGTCTTCTGAAGTCTTTTCCATCTCTGAAATACTTTGATCCCTACAGCAGGTGATGCAGACCAATTTTCTCTTACAGCCCCAAGTTTTACCATCAGTTACCTTTCTTGCCTTGTATTTGCTAATAATATTGTAGTCATCTGTCTTGAGTTCTCTCTTCTTTTTATAGGATTTTTAAGACTGTATTGTGGCCTTGATTTTGTCCCTGTCCATCTCTAGGTCCTTTGATCTTAACAATTCATTCCTTTTCTCTTTTTCACATCTTCAGTCTCTCCTCCTTTTTACAGAATTTCTTCTTGGTGCTTACACATATGGTCTAGCCTTAAATATCTCTTTTACTACAAGGTCTCACCTTTACTCCCAAAGGTTTAATTGTCACCTATTTGAGATAACTAACCCCTGAACCTAAGTCCCATATTTCAACTACTTTGTGAACTTCACTAAGCTTATAGCAATAGAACGTCAAACTCAGCACATTCAAATGTGTGCTGTCATCTTCCCCATACACGTTTGCCAAATTTAGCTATTTCAGTTGATAGCACCACCATCCTGTAGTCATCTAGGCCCCAAACCTCGTTATCATTTGTTCTTCCTCACTTCCCACCTAAAATCAATTGCCAAAGCATGGTTAATCTACCTCTACACTTGTGGTGTTGAACTCATAGAAACAGGGCCACTAAACTGTATATTGACTTAGAAAACCACAAATTAACATAATCTGCGTTCTGTGGTATTTTTTTTATTAGTTTTGTTAAATATTTCCCAATTCTATTTTAAAAGTATGTGAGGGGTGGGTATGCTGGGGAGAGGCCTGCTTTCCACTCTCACATTTTACATCTGTCTCTTGCTTAATATTCACAACAGCTACCACTCTTGTTAAGGCATTGTTCACTCCTCAGCAGTGCTTACAGTCTTGCCACTTCAATCTCTCCTTCACATATCTAGCTGCCTAAATAATACTTTCTATGCCCAGGTTTGAATTGAATGTTAACCTTTCTGGCTCCTAAGGATTTCCAGGTTTTGCCATTTGAACTGCAGCTACATCCTTGGGACCTCTAGGCCTTTTCATCCAGCCTGTGGCAGAACTCTCCAATCTCTGTCGTTTTCTCCTTTTGGAGTGTGAGGTTCTTGAGATGAAAATGTCAGCTTCTCTGTTTGTATCCCATTGCTTAATACAGTACTTGGCACAAAGTAATTGTTTTAATAAATGCATTTTCATTCATTTACTCCTTTTCATTCATTTGTCCTTCACTGTTTCCCCTGTTGCCTATAAAATGTTCTTTAGCCTGGTATTTAAAAGATCCACCACATACTGTCTTTCTTAATCTTTCAAGCCTTGTTTCACTCTTCTTTATGCATTTTACATTCCAGACAAAACAAGTTTTAGCTGTTTCATGATCTTCTTTGGCTTTGAATATTTGCATAAGTTTCCTTCCCTGCCTCTGAAGTATTCTTAACCTCCTCATCTCTTCATTTTCACTCCTTTTAGTATCTGGTCTTTAGTATCTAGTTCATATGCTATTTCCTCTATGAAGCCTTCCTTGAGCCTTTATTCCTGGCCTCCCCTGCCAGTTGAAAGGGATCTCCCCTTTTTCAAATTTTCTTAGAGATTATTGGATCTTGTCTAGACCTCTAATTACATTCTACTTGAATTGTACTTATATATGTACATATTACATTCTTGCATTAGATTATAAACCCCTAAAGAACAGGGACTGTGTCATTTTTCTTTCTAAGGCTGCACAGTGCTTTACACATAATACATAAGGTTTGTTGAATTGAGAAGAAATGCGTGTCATAGATAGGATAGGAAATATAAAAAGGAAAAATTGCTTTTAAGATAGGGTGATGAACAAAAAAAAAGTGAAGCTGCGTTGAATGGGAGAAAGTAAGGGGATGAATGGAAAATGGGGAGGGTAGCCAAACATAAATGGGTGGGTTTGGAAGAAAAGGAAATGTTTGGGTGGAAGAGAGAAAATAGTTTTATTTAAGTAGAAATAGATGACCGATAATATTTATGTAGCTAAGAGTTTGAGTCAAGTCCTCTGACTTCAGGCTCTGTGCTCAATACATTATGCCATCTGGTGCCTGATTACGAGGTGAATGATCAATATAAGATGTTGGGGGTGGGGAGTAAAGACAGTGAGAAAGAAATCAGTGTCAAAGGGAGAAGGAAAGAAGAAATACAAAGAATAAAAAGGCTATATATGAAGTATAACAGAGTGATAGAGCTTATTAACCTTTTAGTGCATATGATCTTTCAAAGTTAAACTTGCAAAGAAGTACCACTTTTACTATGCCTTTTACAAAAATCATCCTTGCTAATACAAACCTGCAGGAAGAAATATTAATGTCTTACATAAGATGTATTTTGCGTAATTATGATTAGTATTAAAAGTCCTTTTTTTGTTTCCAAACTGGTAAATTGTGATTTATTTGAATTTGTTAGCTGCAATGTTATGGAGTCGTTTAAATTGTTTTGTCTCTGTAATACAGAAGTGAAATTTTCTTTGTTATGTTGATATTGGTAATGGGGACTGGACCTGTGAGTTCATTAGTATAGAACATTCCTTGACAAGGAAACTCCCTTCTCTGCAATTTATAATCTTAGATAATTGCCTAGAGCAGAGATGTCAAAACATAGGGCTCCCAAGGAGGCCAAATCAGAGTAAACTGTAATAAAAATACACAGATAATAATTACATTTTTGAAAATAGGTCATTATGTGGCCCTTATGTACTATTTGGTGGACCCTGTTTCTAATTTATTTTAACACCACTTGCCCATGGTTACGCAGCCAGTATTTATCAGAGATGGGATTTTAGCTCAGTGGCACAGTAGATAAGAGTGCCAGCCTGGAGTCAAGAAGGTCTGGTCTCAGACACTTACTAGCTGTGTGACCCTAAGCAAATTACTTAACTCTCTGCCTCAATTTCCTCATCAGTGTAAACTGATCTGGAGAAGGAATTAACAGACCCCTTGACTTTGCCAAGAGAACCCCAAATGGGGTTAGGGAGAGTCAATACACGACTGAAAATGACTGAACAACAACTTCTGACGCCCTTCGCCAGCTCTAAGAACCTCAGTGTCGAACTGCATAAGCCTTATATATTATTTAATTATTTTAATCTAGTATTTTATTTCTCCCCAGCTTCATGCAAAAATAATTTTTAACATTTTAAAAAAAAAAACTTTGAGCTCCAAATTTTCTCCCTTCCTCCTTCCCTTCCCCCCTCCCACCCCTGTTGAGAAGGCAAGCAGTTGAATATAGGTTATATATGTGTAGCCATGCAAAACATATCCATAATAGTCATGTCGTGAAAGAAAACATAGACCAAAAAAACTCAAGAAAAATGAAGTTTAAAAAAAAGTATGCTTCAATCTTTATTCAGACACCATCAGTTCTTTATCTGGAGATGGATGGCATTTTTCATCATACATGCTTCAGAGCCGAGTATAACTAAGTCATTCTCAGCTGATCATCTTACGATATTGCTGTTTGTACAGAATACATTTCACTTTGCATCAGCCCATGCAGGTCTTTCCAGGCTTTTCTGAGAGCATCCTGCTCATCATAACCTTGTATATTATTAACTAATAATTGTAACCACAATATTTTATGGCACCAGAAACTAATAACTTTAGTCATTAAGGTAAAGTATTTTTTAACTGCTAACTTATCGCAAGGTAGCTTCTTCCTTATTTCTGAGGTATGTTTGTTTAAAATTAGTCTTTAATTACATTGGGTTCACATTCAAAATATTGACTATTTATTGAGTATTAAACTAAATGAAGGCCTGTTCATCTTCATCTTAATTAGAATTGAATTTAATAACTTGCAGTTAATAGCTTATTAGCATGTCTAGTTTTCCCAAACCTCAGCAATAATTTAGGTGGTTGTATGATCTTTACCAGAATGAGTTAGGAAGATACTGAATGAAGCACATGGATGACCCAGATGTATGGTTGAAATCTATATCTAATAAATGAATTTCCTCTTTTGATCATATTCTCGAAGAATAGTCTTGTATTTATTTTGGTTTTGGAATCAGTATTTTACCTCTTAAGTCTGGCTCACAATTTAAATCAGAAATCTTTCCATATATAAAAATTAATGTTATTTCGTAACATTTCATAATTTCTCCTCTGCTGTTGTGCTCCTATCCAGGCTGGCCTTGTTTGCTGCCCCAACCCCCTGTTGGTAGAGTGCAGTCCTTTTCCTCTACCTAGAATTCTTAGATTTCTTCATGGCTCTGTTTAGATCCCAGCATCCTATGGGAAGCCTTCCCTGTTCCCTTGGTTTGTTCTCAGTTTTCTCCTCCTTTCCACATGGTAAATAAAGTTCTTCCACCCTTTTGCATTCCGAACAGGCAACCATTTCTGATTCTGATGTGAAATAGAGCTGCCTTCTTCTCAAACATCATCTAGTTTAAGGAAAGTAGTTTGATTCTTAAGGTCTTCGCTGTTAGAGCTCTGTGGTAGGTAGAAGTAAAATCTGGTGCAAATTAAGTGATGTTAGCGATAGGAATCTGTAGTAAAGACTATGCATACCTTGGGCCATCAAACTTTGACAAATTTAGGTATTATCAAGCTTGACAAGCAAATCATCTTCCATATTTAATCTGCATGAGCTACAATGTGGGGAATCCCAATAGGTATTCAAAAAATAGTCATTTTTCTGCACTATAACATTTTGCTCTTTGACACTCTAGTTCTATTTAAAACTAGCAGAATCTCGACTTTTGATATGTTCTGTTTGAATATGCTTTACTTTTCTGTTTTCTACCTTTGTTTTTAGGAACATCATCTCCAGCGAGCTATTTCAGCACAGCAGGTATATGGCGAGAAGAGGGATAATATGGTTATTCCCGTCCCAGAGGCAGAGAGTAATATTGCTTACTATGAATCTATATATCCTGGGGAATTTAAGATGCCAAAGCAGCTAATTCACATACAGCGTAAGTAATTATTCTGTTATAATTTCTAAAAACTTTGCAAAACATCTTCACTGTTTTGTTCACTTTTGACATTGAATTAATAATTAGAGGGAAGTGTTGATTCTCTTAAGTTGTTTGGGGATTTTTTTTTTCCCATGTAAAAGTGTTTTGTTGATGATTATTCCTACAACTGTGTTTAAATGCTAAAATATTTGACCACCAAAGTTAGCACACAATTAGTTTTGAGTTTCTAAAGCCATTTTCCCACATTGAACAGGACGCTTTTTAACAATGGTGACTTAAAGTGGTTTTAATGAAAGAAATGTTAGCCACACTGAATTTCTGGTTATAGTTAATCATGGCTTTAGGCTGCTTGGTAATTAAGATCAAAATCTCCGTCTTCTGAATAATAAATTAATCATATTCATGGAATAAAAAAGCCATATTTCTTGATCTGAGTTTAGACTAGAGAAATCTTGACAAACTAACAAAGAAATTTGGAGTAATGGTGATGTTAGATTTTTTTCAAATGCTAATGAATGGTCTCTGATATTTGAAATAAATATTCTTGTAGCTACTCTCACATTCGATAGTGAATAATTTCCTGTGGTGGTTTAAACTGAAGTTATACTGTATATAGTCTGAATATTTCTTCAGAAATGTGGAACACTTAACATGTTTAGGGTCATCTTGCTTTTGAAAAGTTGTATATGTTAGGGGAAAATGGAAATGGAGGAGCTACTGAATTACATAATTTGGTAATGTCCTCGTTCTTTTTTTTGAAAAGGTTGGAAAACTGCCAAAAAAAAAAAAAATTTCCTGCCATTTGTCATTTTATCATATCACTTTAATATGTTGGAAAACCTTTTTGGTCCATTGGGCATTTGTAGGATGTGATCTAATCAGAAGTTTATGTGCTTCCAAAACCTTATGCAAGAAAACCCCAGGTAAATCAGTCCCCCGGTTCCCTTTTTGCCATCTTAGCTTGAAGTAGGCTTTCAGATTGTTCTGGCTCCTCTTTCTGCTCCCACATGTAATCCCTTGCCCTGTTTTATAACATGTCTGTTAAGTGTCACATAGCCCTTCACTCCTTTTCATTCCCACTGCCAGCATCCAAGCTTGAGTTCTCTTAGTCGCTCATGTGGACCATTATAGTAGTCTTTCCAACTTTTAGTCATTCTACACCCGTGACCAGATGATTCTTTCTAAACTACAGTTTTCAAAAAAGTAGTTGCAAGTCTTCGATGGAAAGACAATGCAGTGTAATGGAAAGAGTAGTAGAGTGAGTAGAGAGAGCTGAATTTGAATTCTGCCTCCCATACGGAATAGTTATTTAACCTGATTTTCCCAGTAAAATAATAATAGACTTATTTTTCTAATTAGTAAAGGATGTGTAATAATACTTGTGTACTCAACCTCTACAGTGTTTTCTAGTTCACAGAAAAAAGCTCAAACCTAGCTTAGCATTGAGATCTTTTTATAGTATGGACCCAGCCTCTTTCCACCCTCACCTCTCAGTGCTCTTCAATACCAACAATATGCTCCACTCCAATTGGATTATTAGCCATTCTCCACATATTGCAGTAACCTTTCTTTTTGCCCATGGCTGTTCATATTCCCCCTGCCTGAAATTACCCCTCCACTAGTCTTTGCTTATTCATAGCCTCCCCTTATTAAGGCCCAACTCTGATGCTTTCACAGGACTTCTGATTGTACCTCTTATATATCACTTTTCAAATTATACGTTATAGATTTTTATGTACAAGTCTTGGAGATCTTGCCTTCATTCACTTATGTTCCAGTTCCATGTTTATGAACTCTGAAATCCCTTTATCTGATCATCATCTTGTGTCATTCCATCTTGTCCCTTAACCTTCTCCACCTCTTTTTGTTATTCAGTCACGTCTCACTCTTCATGACCCCATTTGGGGTTTCCTTGGCAGAGACTCTGGAGTGATTTGTTATTTCCTTCTCCAGCTCATTTTACAGATGGGGATACTGAAGCAAACAGGGTTAATTGGCTTGCCAGGGTCATCCAGCTAGTAAGTATCTGAGGCCAGATTTGAAATCAGGAAGATGAGTCTTCCTGACTCCAGGCCCAGCCCTTGAGCCCCATTGCCTGACTTAGCTGCCCCCCATCTCTGCCATTATAGCTAATCACTTCCACCCCTTCATTCTTTCCCAAGCCATCATCCTTGCTCTAGCTATACTTCCTTCTCTGTTTCCACCTTGTGGTGATGTTGTTTTCACCTCCACAAAGTTCAGCTAATACTTTACCTCCTGGTCCAGTCATCAGTCATGCCTTTCCAAACTTCAACTTTGGATTACTCTCACCTTGCTGCTGCCTTCACTGAAACTCACATAACCATGCTGAAGATATTCCTAATAAATTTAGGTTAAATAATATCAGCTGGACTCTTTGTATTCCATTCCCCACCATAGCTTGTTTCAAACCTCTTTGTACTTTTTTATCCTTCCTCCAGCTTCCCATAGCACCCCTTGACTCTGCCCTTCCAGATAAGAGCCTTGTCTTATCTTACCAAAAACAATAAAGGAAACTATTATCTGAAAACTTCTTTTCTTCTCCTTTTCTGGTCCTCCCACATCTCTCAGAAACCTACCTCATCTCATGAAGAGAGGGCCCTTCTCCTTGCCTAAGGCAGGGTCTTCTGCTTGTGCCCTTGATCCATCTTCTCCAATAAATTGCTCCTGCTGTTATCCCCCAACATCACAGTTCTGGGCGGCTTTTTGCTTTGCTAACCCTTTGTTGGCATGTGCCCAGCTTGAACTTGATTGTTAAATCCAGAAAGGAATCTCTTCTGGCAACCGTAGTAGCTCATTTCATCAAGAAGAAAGAGGAGAGAAAAGAACGTGTTCAGGGAAAACATTCTTTTTGCTTTTTCCTTTGAGAAATGTATCGGCATGGTGCCCATGAAAGAAATATGCGAGTAAATGTTATTGATTTGTTTTTTTCTGGAAGAATGATTTATCTAGGTCACAAATAAAATACACAGTTCAGTCTTTCCTCCTTTTTCCTTCCTTTCTCTTCACTCCCCTTTTCAATCCCGTCTGATTTCTGAAACTGACAAAATGATCTTCACTCAGTGTGTCTGTTCTCTCACCTGTGCCCAGAGTTTCCCTTTAGCCTTGGCAATGATTTCAAATGAAAACCATTAGATACTGGATTTGCAGAGAAAGTTTCAGATCCTACAATAATAAGGATTAAGAAAATGTATTTGAACCTATAAAGTTTCACTAAATTTAAATACATTTGATGTTTATGAGAGACATCTTGCCTTAAAATAAATAGCCAAGGTTGTTTTTTTGACGCAGTGCATAAAAATAGTCACATTTTCCCCCAAAATAGAATGGTATTAGATTGATGACCATTATGATTCATTATTCGAGAATGAGATTTTTTTTTAGCCTTTCCTTTTGAAATGGAAGTGTATCACATGAAAACTCACCATTTATTAAGCACCTATGTTCTAGGTGCATTGAGGATATGATGACAGAACAATACAATCTGCTGAAGGAGCTTACCCATAAATGCAAGGAGACATGCACATATAAATACTGTTCAGATTCTCTGTATGTGAGAAATATAGTTCCCATGGGGAGTAGAATAGCAAATTGCTGAGGAAGGTATAAAAGAATCTGTACTATCAGATTGGAGGATCAAGAAAAATCTCATGTAGAAAATGGTGCTTGAGCTGAACTTTGAGGAAAAAGTGCAAGATTCTAAGAAGCAAAAGTGAGAAAGGAGGACTTGCTGAGCCTTTAAGACTGTGCAAACGTATAGACATCAATATAGTTTTCTGCATGAAAAACAGCAGGAAGGTCATTTTGGATCACAGAGTATGTGAAGGGGGTTGATATTTTAATAAGGCCGGAAAGGTAGATAGGAGCCAAATTGTGAAGGACTTTAAGACCCAAGAGAGTAGTTTGTATTATTCCTAGAGATAATAGGAAACCAATGGAATTTGAGCAAGGGAGTTGTGACTTGGTCAGACATGCTTTGGGAATATCATTTCACTTGAAAGGAGTAGGTTGAGTTGGAAAGGAGAAAAACTTGAGGCAGGTTGACCAATTAGGAGCCTGTTGCGTAGTTCAGGTAAGAGGTGATAGGGACCTGAACAAAAGCAGTGGCCATGGGGGTACAGAGAATGAGATGGACGCAAAAAGTGTTGTGGAGGTAGACTTGACAAGACTTGGCTACTGACTAGATAAGGGGGTTGAGGAGTGGAAAATGAATCCAAAGTGTCTAGACTAGAAGGATGATTTTCACTCTTAACTGGAAATTTTAGGGACCTTTGGAGGAAGGATGAGAATTTTTTTTTTGTAGTAAAAATAATGTTTTGGACATTTGGAGTTTGGCATGCCTTTGGGACATCCAGGGGCAAATATCTAATAGCAGTTGATGATGGAGGATGAGCTCAGGTCAGAAGCTAAAACAAAGATCTGCTTTTTTTTTTAAGTTAATAATATAAGGGGTGTGTGTGTGTGCGCGCCATGATTTTATGCATTGATTTTTTTTTTAAAAGAAACACTTTAAATGGAGATTTTCCAGAGGCTTTACACCAAACTAGAATGTGAAGACCTTGCCTATCCAATCCCTGCCCATTTGAATCTCTAGGTTGTATAGCCAGTAGATGAGAAGTCAAAGTTTTTTTCAGGGTGTCGTATTTTGTTTTCTGTTAGCCTCATGTATGAGATAATAGTGAGTGTGATGAGTTCAGGGGAAAACCAATGCCACGGGCGGCTTTAGAACTGAGATGAAGCCATAAAAAGGAAATTATCTTAATTTTCATTTATTCAAATTTACTAAAACCAAGACAAATATCGTGTGGTTGCTATGTTTTTAATCCAAACCTCTCTAGGCCTCTTTTCACTTCTTTAAAATAATCAGGTTGCACTAGGTTTCAAAGGTTTCTTCTGGCTTCCTGATCACACAGGAAAACAGATATTCTAACTTCTGCCTTATTGGCATAATGAGGAGCTCCCAAGGAAAAACTTTCTCTGGAGATTAGCACCTGCTGTACAATTGACAGTTGTAGAGTGGCTTGTGGCAGTGAGAAAATTAAATGATTGCCCAAGGTCACCCAGCCAGGACTCAGGTCTGGATAGCACACTATCCATTTTCCAAACTGCTTCTTAACTGGCTTACATTTAAAATTTTTATATTTATTGATCTTTGATTTGTAGTGACCTTCTTACTTTTCAGCTCTGTTTTTATTCCCTATTCTCTCTGAGATAGTATAATAATCTATATACAAATAGCTAAGTATTCTACAACATGTATATTTTATGACCTTGAACAGAAGGCCTTTTATAAAATAAGGATTGTTTTTTTAGTAGGCCCCTAGTTTATTTGCATGGGTCAGCTATGTGGTGTAGTGGATAGAGAGCTAGGCCTGGAGTCAGGAAGACCTGAGTTCAAATCTAAACTCAAACATTTACAGACAGCTGTTTGACCTTGGGCAAGTCACTTAACTCTGTTGGCCTCAGTTTCTAAACATCCATAAACTGAGCTGGAGAAGGAAATGGCAAACCACTGTATTATCTTTGCCAGAAAAAACCCCAAATGGGATCACAAAGAGTTGGACATGACTGAAAACCATCTAAACAACAGTAACAACAATGTTTATTTTCATTGTAAGTCCTGTTTCTTTTATTGTTTTCATAAAGAAGGTCATATCTGCGGCTTTTTCTTTCATTAGTATCACCTGTATTAAAGATGTGACATAAAACCAGTAGTAACTCTAATACTTGAAAATTGGAAGCACATTGATGTGTCGTCTAGATTTTCCATGGTTCCCAAAACAGAATGTATGTGAGATCTTAGTTTTGAGATTTCTATCCACAAACCTATGTAGTTTTATTGTTTAAGAAGTAAATGAATGATCATGTAAGATTTCAATTATGCTATTAGCTTTTAGTTTGGATGCTGAGCAGCCTGATTATGATTTGGATTCTGAAGATGAAGCCTTTGTGAATAAGCTGAAGAAGAAAATGGACATCTCTCCTTTGCAGTTTGAAGAGATGATTGACCGGCTGGAAAAAGGCAGTGGCCAACAGGTACAGCTCTGTTGCAGATTCAGTTTAAAATTTATGTACAATCAGCATATGCATAGATGGATGCACGTATAAAAATGACCCTGTGGATTTTACATTTAGCCAGTCAGTCTGCAGGAGGCCAAGCTGCTGCTGAAAGAAGATGATGAATTGATTAAAGAAGTATATGAGTACTGGATTAGGAAGAGGAAAAACTGTCGAGGTCTATCTCTTATCCCAACAGTAAAACAAGAGAAGAGGGATGGCTCCAGCACCAATGATCCTTATGTGGCTTTCAGAAGGCGCACTGAAAAAATGCAGACTCGAAAAGTAAGTCAGTTTGGCAGTGTCTTTGTTGAGAGCAAAAATTATTACTTTAAGTCTGAACTACAGTGTTTCTTATTTTGTGTTTAACCTTTACTGTAGTTATTTGGAACTGATTTCTACAGAATTAAAGCAAAATCTTGCTTTACTCTCTCAAGACCATGGATATGATTTTTCACTTTAGTCAGCATAAGAGTTATGTATCAGGTTATTTCCCCTTTTAAATTTAACAAGCATAAGGATTTTATGTAGTTCTAATATATATTCTTTAAAGTAAACTACTAATAATACGGTTTTTTCTGGAAGAAAATCATTTACAACTGAATGAAACTAACCCACAGTTTCATGTTTACAGAACCGTAAAAATGATGAAGCTTCATATGAAAAAATGCTTAAATTGCGTAGAGATCTGAGTCGAGCTGTTACTATTCTAGAAATGATAAAAAGAAGAGAAAAAAGTAAGAGGGAACTATTACATTTAACACTGGAAATTATGGAGAAAAGGTGAAGTATTGTTTTCTGTTCTAAATTACTTAATGAGTAATTATCCATAACTCATTTAACTATCACCTTAAATATTAATTTGTACATTTATGTATTTGTTAATATATTTGTGTATATTTCCAGAGTGCCCAATTCAAGAAAATTAAAGTACACTCTGTTTTCCTCTTTGTTTTGGACCCTGTGGTCTTACACCTAAAATATGACTGCATATAAAGATTCCACTGTGTTTAAATCAACATTAGTTATCATTTTTGATCTTCCCATCAGATTTTCACTACATTCACAGGTTTAATTGATTTGAACCTCTACCCTCTCACATCTATCCTTTTTTTGAAGGATAAATATTGTTAATTATAAGATAGCCAACTCTAAGGGGAGGGAGGGAGGGAGGCAAAAGAACTGAGTAAATTCACAGACTAGGTAATTAGCTGGCAAATAATCAAGAGTTGCTTTTATTCTTTTAAGTGATTGTAATAACTTATTAACAGGTTATTGGCTAATTTTAGCCTTAAATTGACATGACAACATGGTGTGATGGGAAACAGCACTGGACCTAGTATTCAGAATTTCAGAACTTTGCTTCTAGGCTTGATTCTGCTTTGAATTTAATTGAACCTGTTTGTTTATCTACAAAACAGGGGTGCTAGTCAATATGATTTCTAAAGTCCTCTTTAACAATTTGTGGTTGTAATTTGTTGTCTATGATACGTAGTCCTTCCTTGAAATTGTACGCTAATCATTTGTAAAGTTATTATCAACTCAGGTATTTATAAAATAACCTTCAGAACTATATCTTCTTTGTGATCATTTCAGGTATAATTTGGGCGACTACAATGGAGAGATCATGTCTGAGGTTATGGCACAAAGACAACCAATGAAACCTACTTATGCCATCCCCATCATTCCTATTGGTAATAGCAATCAATTTAAACATCAGGAAGCAATGGATGTTAAGGAATTTAAAGTTAATAAGGTAACTCCATGTACTTTTACTTGCTCTTCCAGGTTGTGCTATTGCTATTTATGTGCATACCTCATTCATCTCCACTAGGATGTAAGCTCCTTGAGGACAGAGGCATCATTCAACTGACATTTTGACAGTTTATTAAGTACCTACTATAAGCAGGGCATTGAAGCAGGTACTGAGGATATTAAGACAAAATCAAAATGCTACCTGCCCTCAAAAAGCTCACATTATGCTATCTACTTTACCTAGTAGGACACACTATCTTGTTTTTTTAGTATACATTCCAATATTGAGTAGAGTTAAAAGAGGTTCCCACTTGTAGAATTGTAGCATTTTAAAAATAAGCTCACGTTTATTTTACGTATACTTTTCATGATGTTATAATTTTAATGGTGTGCCCTTTTTCTTTAAGCTCTTGTCAGATTGAAGGCTCTCACTGTGCCTTGCTTCAGAAATGTGAGCTCTCTATAGAAGATGCTCTGCTTCAAATTCTTTCTAATTTAAGTCAAGATGCTGCTAACAAGACT
Organism: Phalanger gymnotis; assembly: GCA_028646595.1. Taxonomy (NCBI): domain Eukaryota; kingdom Metazoa; phylum Chordata; class Mammalia; order Diprotodontia; family Phalangeridae; genus Phalanger; species Phalanger gymnotis. Next base: position 53,954,873 of record CM053623.1, on the reverse strand, counting down.
TGCTTTACTTACTCTCATAGCTTATAAAATTACATCTCGATTAATTCTCCCTCAAACTACATACATAAGATTTCATAGAATAAGACCAAGCCTTTAAATTGTGCTTGGAAAGCAAAGTGGTAGAACTGATAGGAAATCGGCACTTCTCTATACACTTGTTCCTTTGCCAGCCTCATTCAGGGCCACAGGCTCAGTGATGACTGTAGAAATTACTCCTTTCTGTAAAGCCCTGACCTCTCCTTCACACTTCAGAGATGTCATCTCCAGTTGCTTTGAGACCTCAGCCTTAAGCTTAACATGTCCAACATCTACTTTATTAGCTTTTCCTCCCTAAATTTATTCTTTCTGTTTCTGCTAGTGTTGTCAACCAGTCTTTCATGTGTAAAATTTGGGTGTTATCTTTGATTCTTTTGTCACCTCTCATAGCCAGTTCGTTCCTAAGCCCTGTTGATTCTCTTGCTGTGTCTTTTGCATCCATGTTTGTCTTCCCACTTCCATCACCCTTCTACAACATGACTGTCTACTTGGTCTATTGCAGTGTCCTCCTAATAGATCTTCCCAGCACTACTTTCCTCATCTCTACTATCTTTCATGTTCCCTCTAGAATTAATTTTTCTTAATGTGTCTATCCATGTTGTTTCTCTGCCTCCAATCCTTCAATGTTTCCCTGTAGCCTACCAAATAAAATTCGCACTCAGCCTAGCATTCAAAGCCCTTTACAACATAAAATTAGCTTCCCTTTCCAATTTCCTCATTGAGCAGGCCTACTCAGTATTCTGTATTTACTTATGCTTACCATGAAATACTCTTCCTTGTGAATTCCTGCCAATCCTTTGAAGTCATCTCAAATGCCACCTCCTCCCTGAAGTCTTCCCTGGTCTCCGGTAGTTGGTCATGACTTTTGTCTGCCCTTGTACCTCACATAGCAGTATTCTCATACCTATCTAATGCCTGTTTTGTGTTATTTGAGTTTGTGACTTACCTTTTTAGACTGTGAACTCTGAATGTAGGCACTGTCTTACTTCATATATGTCCCCACCTAGAGTCAGTCTTCTACGCATAATAGCAACTTAATTAAAAAATTTTTTCCATCCTCATTTCACACTAGAGAAGGCCACCACTTGACACAGATATATGTGCATATGTATGCAAAACCATCCTATCTATACTTCTGTTTATCAGTTCTTTTCTCTGGAGGTAGATAGTGTCTTTCTTTGTAAGTCCTTTATAGTTGATTTGAGTTTTATAATACTCAGAATAACTTATTGTTACTGATCATTCATGATTGTTCTTCAAACAATATTGCTGTTACATATACAGTGTTCTCCTGGTTCTGCTTATTTCGCTGTTTGTTATTTCATGCAAGGCTTTCCATGTTTTTATAAAATCAACCAGCTCATCATTTCTTCAACATAGTCATATGCCACAACTTGTCCAGTCAGTCCCTGATTGGTGGGTGTCCCTTCAATGTCCAGTTCTTTGCCACCACACAGAGAGCTGCTGTAAATATTTTAGAACCTGTAAGCTCTTTTCTTTTATCCCCGATCACCTTTAAATAATGGTATTGCCTTGGAGTGGTGGTTGTTATACACAGTTTAATAACCCTTTGGGCTAATTCCAGGTTTTTCTCCAAAATGGGTGGCTCAGTTCACAGTTCCACCGTGTATATTAGTCTCAATTTTTCCACATCGCCTCCAACATGTCATTTTCTTCTGTTATTTTAGCCAATCTGCTAGGTGCAAGATGGTATCTCAGATTTGCTTTAATTTGTATTCCTCTAATCAACAATGATTTAGAGCATTTTTCATATGACTACATATAGTTCTGATTTCTTCATCAAAAAACTACCTGTTCATATCCATTGGCCATTTTCCAATTGGGGAATGACTCATACTGTTACAGATTTGACAAAGTTTTCTATATGTTTGATATATGAGACCTTTATCTGAGAAACTGTCTATAAATTTTTCCCCTAATTTTCTGCTTTCCTTCTAATTTTGGCTACATTTAATGAATATTTGTTGAATTATTGTCTAATTTCTTATGCCGTCTAGTCATGTAACTTATTTCTGTGTTTTATGTATACGTTTTCATTTTCCTGGTATTCAATTCAACCAATGTTAATTGATGTCTTTCTCCTTCAGAACTCTGTTCAAATTCTCATCCTCTAGAAAGCCATAATATTGAGCAACTATAGAATTATCTTTAGCCTTTCATATTGTTTTCACTTTAGTTGCTTTGTAGCTGTTAAGTCTTTCTTACCATTTTTCTCACTATATAGATGACATTCTTTGAAGGCAAAGACCATTTCTATTTTTTTCTTGTCTTCTCCTAGTTTGTACTTAAATGTAACTGACTATATGCTATAATGATCCATTTTATAAGGTGGAAAGTTTTATAGCACTAATTGGAATAGAGAGTATTATGGGTCTTGTGTATACATAATTGATATATGTGATATACCCCAGACCAATCTCTTGAGACTCACTGCAGTCAAACATAATGGGCTTTATTAAGCCAGTCTTATTTTAAGTGATTAAGAACCTCAAAATGCATCACTTTCATTTTCTGATAGACTTCTCAGAAAACTTTAGCTTAGTTAAACATAGCTTCAGGAGTTCACTTGCCTGTGATTTTATTGTAGCAAGAAAAAGCTGATCTTATACGACCGAAAAGGAAATATGAGAAAAAGCCCAAAGTCTTAGCCTCGTCTGCTGCTGCTGCTCCACAACAGACGAGCCCTGCTGCACTGCCAGTCTTTAATGCTAAAGATTTAAATCAGTATGACTTTCCCAGCTCAGATGAAGACCCCCTCTCCCAGGTAAGAGTTAATGTCTCTGTTAGCATCAAAGATGACCATAGTAGTATAGTTGTCATGGTTTGACCCTCTTTATTTGATGTGTCCAAAGGTTTTGTCTGGTTCTTCTGAAGCTGAGGAAGAGAATGATCCTGATGGCCCTTTTGCTTTCCGTAGGAAAGCAGGTTGTCAGTACTATGCTGTAAGTGAAAGACTTTTCTTTAAAGTTAATGATTTAAATTTGTTAACATTACTATAAAATATTTAGTTTGTTTTAATTGTCTTTTAGCCTCACTTAGACCAAACTGGCAATTGGCCATGGACTAGTCCTAAAGATGGAGGATTAGGAGATGTGCGCTATAGATACTGCTTAACTACCCTCACTATACCCCAGAGATGTATTGGATTTGCACGAAGACGGGTTGGGCGTGGTGGAAGGTAAGATGTTACTTAGTTATTAATATGTTTATAGGACCATTTTAGATGATTTTGTAGCTTCTATATTGCAATTTTAAGGGTCATCTTCTAGGTATTAAATCTGTTTGATCACTGACTGGTTGAAGTATCTGTGATTTGCCAGCTGGTTCTTGTCCCTTTGTGAGTCTGCAGTTTATGTTGGAAGCAAAACTACCAAGACCTTAAAAGATTTATTTATCTTAGTGTGTAGCAACAGGAGCCGGACTTTAAAAAGGATTTTTTTTTATTTGTGGAAAAAACCCATTCATTTAACAGATATTCAATAGGCAAATAATGAGAAAAGTATCCCAGAGACAGAGACCAACATGAGCCCAAGGCACAAATGCAGGAGAGGATAAATTGTATCCATAGCAGAAATTAGGCTAATTTTATTACAGCATAGAATGTGTGGAGGGGAATTACTATAATAGGATCATGGATTTAGAGTTAGAAGTCATAGCACAGACCATCTATACTAGTCCCTCATTCTATTGATGAGGAACCCAAGTCCCAGAGAAGCATGGCATTCCCAAGGTCACCCAAAATAGCAAGAACAAAGCTGGAGTTAGAACCCAGATTCCTTGACTCCTAATCCAGCACTTTCTGAACACTACATAAAAGAATCTTTTTGATGTGGTGGCACCTGAGAGCTGCTGAAGGCTTTTTTGAGCTTAGAAATGACATGAAAGAAATTCTAGAAGTATTATCAAGACAGGATTGGAGGGGGCAGAGACCAGGTTCAATCTTGTTGATGAGAAACCTCCCAGGGACCAGTTGTGGTGGCCATAACTTGGTTATTTCAGTCTTCATCTGGACTAATCAGAGGAGAGTCATTTATAGCCACTTTCCAATATCCTTGGCCTGATTACATTTCTTAGAGATGAGGTCCAGGCATTATATAAGAGGAGCTGTACATAAGAGAAAATGAGTAAAACATGGTATTTTAGTGAGATAATTCTCTTCTCCCAATAGAATGCTGAACGGAATTAAGCTATTAAATTTTTATTTTGTGTACTCAGCCTAGCATTCAAAGCCCTTTACAACATAAAATTAGTTTGCAATTTGATTTCATTTAAATGTACTTGTTTCAGAAACATTTGAACAGAAGTGAAAGTGTAGGAACACTTTAAAATTGAACACACTTACTTCTAGAGCACATTTCCCCCCTAAACAGATGAAACACTTAAAAATTATAATAGCATGTCACTCCCTCCTCAGCAAACTCCAGTGATGCACTGTTAACTTTAATACTAACTGTATTGTTCAGTACTTAAAGTCCTAAACAACCAGGTTCTATATCCTTTCTAGCTTTATTATACTTTACTCTTGTTCACAATATGTCCACCCAGACTGGCTTTCTGTTGTTCACACATGACACTGTCTACCGTTACCTTCTACAGGAGGTTTTCCCCCTCTAGCTGCTTATGCCTCTCCCCAATAAACATCCTGCCCCGCTCCCCCATTTACCGTGTATTTATATATTTCGTATAGGGGCAGTTAGCTGGCACAGTAGATAGAGTGCTGGGCCTGGAATCAGGCAGATGTGAGATTGAACCTGCCCCAAATACTTGGCAGCCATGTGACCCCGGTCCACTTAACTCCTGTTTGCCTCAGTTTCCCTATCTATAAAAATGGGGGCGATGATAACAGTATCTGCCTCCACGGTGGTTGCGAAGATGAAATAAGGATAATTGTAAAGCATTTAGCACAGTGCCTGGTACAAGTAGTTACTATGCAAATGTTGGGCATTATTATGTACATATAGTGTCTCCAGTGTTAAGAATGTAAGCTCTTTGAGGACAGAGTTTGATTTTTGCCTTTGTACAATGCTTGGCACAGAGTAGGTATTTAATAAAGATTTGTTGATGCATTGATGGTGTCCATGAGAGAAAAAATTCTCTTGGTCCTTCGTTGTGGAAACCTTTTTAAAAGTTTCTTAATCACCCTTGGAAGGAGGCCTTCATAGGGCCTCAAATTATAACAGAATCCCCCCAACCTTACATAGTAGCAGGGTCCAGCACTTCTACCTTTGTTTTGGGATGCCCAGGAAGACCCAGCCACTGCCTTGAAACTTACTGCATTCTGTGCCCATCTCTAAGCCCTTGTCAAATTACTGTAGAGGCAGAGGACTGTGTGTGTCTCTTTGTGCAAGGATTCTGAGAGTTTGCCCACTAGAGTACTGGTAGGGAGTAGGAATGGGCTAAATTCTAAGGGGGGAGATTTTGAGGATTCAGTGAAGTCCTGCCATCACAAATCTCTCCAAAGAAGGGCTTGAACACTAACAAGGGTTCCGACATGGAGGACTGAAGACATCTGGGGCACATCTAGGAGGAGCCTGGTTTGTTGTCACGCATCATCTCCAGCTCTGGGACAACTGTCTTATAGTCCATGAGTTGGTATTGTGAAAGAGACCTTGGAATAATAAAATGAATATGAAATTTTTAAAAAAGTGTCTTAATCAGTTACAACATTAATAATTTCAGATGGATTCACACAGAAAGGAATTGTTTTATCAGTGTAAAAGATACTTCCTAGGGACTAGGACATAAGGTCTCCTGCCCTCGTTGCTCCTATTTGCTATTGTCCTTTCCCAAGTCAGCTTCCCTCTCCCCACCCAATCAAAGAAAATCTTGTGGATTTTTTTCCTGGATAAATACGAGGAGTGTGCTTTGAAATATGCTGTTGCTTTTAAATGGAAATCAAAATATGGTGAAAAATTATATTTGTTTTAAGAAAGAAAACACTGCATATGTTTTTAGACTTGCACTTTTAGAACAGGCCGTAGAGTAAATGCCTGAAAGACTCTATTCTAGAATAAGTTTGTTCATGTACATGCGTGCTCTTTCTTTCTCTCCCTCCATTCCCTCCTTCCCTCTCCACACACATAACATATACATGTGTCGTATGTTTGAATGCTAGCATGAGATAAGTTGAATTTTCATAAGTCAGAAAGAAAATTTACTTTTATACAAGATATAAAGAAAATTAAGACATGTAACCAGGATACAACAAAAGATTATACATAATAATTTTTTGAAGCTAACTTCTGAATGTATGGTTCTTTTTGATAGTTACTAAGAAAAGAAGTTATTCTCCTTTGGTTATTAAATAGTCGTGTAAATTTTATGCTTTTTTTTTAGGGTATTACTGGACAGAACTCATTCAGACTATGACAGTATGTTTCGCCAGCTGGATTTGGAAATGCTTTCCTCCCCACAACACTCTCCTATCAATCAATTTGCCAATACCTCAGAAACAAATACCTCGGACAAATCTTTCTCTAAAGACCTCAGTCAGATACTAGTCAATATCAAATCATGTAGATGGCGGCATTTTAGGCCTCGGACACCATCCCTACATGACAGTGACAATGATGAGCTCTCCTGTAGGAAATTACACAGGAGTATAAATCGGACAGGCACAGCACAACCTGGGACCCAGACCTGCAGTACCTCCACACAAAGTAAAAGTAGCAGTGCTTCAGCACATTTTGGTATGTTTGTTTTAATACATGTTTTTGTTGAAATGTAAAGCTCACTGTAGACACTTTAAAAAATGTCTATCAGTTTTATTATTTTTGTGGTCTCTGTTCAAGGTAAATCTTAACTTTCTCTAAGGCACTGAAAAATCATTTGGGATCTAGTTTTTATTTTGAACATTTTGTATAGTTTATATGCAAAGGCAATTTGTCGCTTTTTTTAATGTATAAAATTCTTCTATAGAATGCACTTGATAAATTATAAGATAAATAAACTATTTCAATTTTATGTCAAAAGTCACCCTACTGTGGTCTCTAAACTGTTACTCTTTTGCACGTGGGTAATTCTCTAGTCTTTCACCTTGTCTAGCTATAGGCAGAGATCAGTAACGATCTTCATGGCCTCCTTTATTGAGGTAGGCCGAAAGACAGGCATAACAATAATTCGGAAAAGGACAACTATGTAATTTTTGGATAATGAAATGTTTCTAAACAAAAGTAGTTACTTCTGTACTTCTTTTCAGATGACATCTAACTTATGGCTAATATATCACTGTAAAAAATGTCTGCAATAAACACTCTCCACCTTATTCTATCTAAAATTTTTTCATAATTTGAAACATACGGAATATAGAAATTCATTGAAAAGGAATGTTACCATAGATTTTTGTCACCATAGATGAAGTCAAATATAGAATGAAAGATGCTATAAATTGGACTAACTTATTCCTCTCACAACTTCCAGGATTATGTTTAAATCTTCTCAGAAACATTAATATTCTACAAGGTCCCCCAATAATCTAGCCTAGTGTTTTTAATGACCTTTAGTATGAAGAAATTTGAACTTTTAGGGAAAATTTGCTACTATCATGCACTATTAAGAACACTTTTAAAAGTCAACTAGTAATAATTCAGACCAACATTTCAAGTCACTCTATTAAAAGGGAACATTTATGTCATTTGTCTTGACCTAACAATTCCATTTGTAATTTGCCAGTAAATGTTTATTAACATATATAGTTCTATTAAATTTAACATTGATGCTTCTGTAGAACCATTTTGCTTCTGTTTTAGTTTAAAAATTAAATTGGTATATCATTTTTGCATGAGTTGCATTGTAGGGTAACTTACTTTTTTTTGTTTTTCATAAGACGACAGATCCAGTAATATTTTTCCTGATTATTCAGATTTGTAAGGTTTTTAAAGAAAGATTTCTTTAGATTATTCTACTATTTTCTTCCTGAAAAGGCACATACACCATGGAAAAGAAAACCTTCCTGATCAAGATAGAGGAATTAAAATTGGGATGATGGTATCTCTGTAATATTCTATTCAGTGAAAACAGTTTTTCACATGCTGCCAAAGAGACATTGGTGTTCTAAAAATAATCTGCTGAAGAATTCTGTTATGCTTTTCTGATGAATTGAGAAGGTTAGCACTAGGTTATTGTATCAAAAAACTGGCTGTAAAATCTTCAGTAGTTTGCCTTAAATAATGACGCATGGAATCCTCTTTTTTTAGGAGTGTGCTTCATTTCCTTATGTAATTTTGGTGGACTAGCTAGCAAAAACTTTTTTTTTACTTACATAGTTTAATCTATTCTGTATGACTGTGCTGTATATTCTTTAACTGTAACTGTTGCTTATGGTACCAAATCTACAGTAATGCTTCATTTGTCTGGCATTATCTAGGATGACATGTTCCTCAAAGTAAATATTCTAGATACTTGGAGTTTTATAGCTTTCCCAATGAAAATTTTTATTATTTCAAATATCATAGACTCCTCCATTGCCTTCTTAAATTATACTGAATATAATTTAATCTTTTCATGATCAGTCAGTCATTATAAACATCAGTTCCTATACTACATTTGTGTAAAAACGCTCAGGGGATGTTTAGCTGTTTACTCCTGTGCTAAAAGACCCCAAACTGCTTTTTGAGTTTTCTTCTTTCCCTTGCTGTGAAATGTCCCTTCTTCCACTGTCTGTATGCTTTATTTGCATGTGTACTGCCCCTTGGCCTCACCCCACCCCGTTTGTGCTGTTCCTAATCAGTTTGCTGACAAGCTGGATGATTAACCTTATTAGAATCATTGGCAAAATAAGAGGAGAATAGGTGTCAGACTGCTGACCTGAAGGTCTCCCCTTTGGCCAAGGTTCATGATCTTTAATGACGTAGTCTTGGTAAAGTCTGTTTTGGCTTCTTAACTTTTTTTTTCCAGGTAATTCTTAGTGTCCTGGTTTTCTAGGTAGGTGAGACAGCTAGATAAGTGACCTCTGGATAAGCAAGATGTTAACTATCTTTATTTCTCTGGATGTAGGATGCCATAATTTTAACTAATATTAAAGGAAATTGGGGACAGGTTTATTGTTTAGTCTGTATCCAGAAGTGCTGAAGCCAGTTGTTAGGTCCTCATGGGGAGGAGTGATATCATTGGTCTCTTAGGTTGAAAGTTTGATGTAGGTTTCTTTTTGTAAATATCCAGTGCATTTTGTTATCTTAATTGTCCATATGGTGGGTTAAAAGCACTAATTTAATTAGTTTTTAATAGCAATGTAGTAAATGTATATCTATAAAATCATAAGCTCAAACTTTAAAAGGCCATCATTATTCAGATTCTAGCCTTCAGTTCCCAAAGAACCTGTCTTCCAGATTATAATATTTTTCATCATCTATAAAACAACAAATTTTAATCTGTATTAGTAGGGGGAAGGAGAAAGATATCACATTATTAATGACATTTACTTTAATATGCTAGCAGAGGTGGCAAGCAATATTTTTATTGAGAAGCACTTAAAGAAAATGGGTGTTAACTTTTGGACTTTTGAATAGATTAATGTGTGTATATGTTTGCCTATATACACACATGTATTTGTTTCCTTGCCACATACTAGTTGTTAATAAATTAATAAATCTATCTTTTGAGACTGGATCTCAACAGCTTTGACCTGTCCCATTTCCGACTTGGGCTGATTCATTCCTCTTTAGGCAGCATGGTAGCCCCTTGCTTCCAAGGCTTACTTACCCCTGGTGCCAGACTTAGATTAGGTACCACATTGGCATTAACCCTACTGGAGTTCAGAGCTTCCATAGTCAAGCAGCCCATCAACCTGAGCCTCCTTCAGTAGCAAAGATTGCAGGTGCCACAACACCCAACAATATTAGTCTTATTAGGTAGCATTTTATGTGGAAATCAAAAGGTATGGGAGAAAACCACTTTTGTAATAGAATAGTGACTTTTAGAAATTATAGATTCTCTGTAAAAACTTCATTTTGGGTATCCGTTTTCTAACCTTCCTGTCTTTTTTTTTTTTTTTTTTTTTTTGGAGGGGGAAAGGCAGGGCAATTGGAGTTAGGTGACTTGCCCAAGGTCACACAGCTAGTGTGTCAAGTCTCTGAGGCTAGATTTGAACTTAGGTCCTCCTGACTCCAGGGCCGGTGCTCTACTCACTGTGCCATCTAACTGCCCCTGCCTTCACGTCTTGACTAAAAGTTTCGGTTGTTTTCATCAGCGAATAAAATTTATAGCTAGAATGATCTATTCCAAGCCTGAATAATAACTAAATTCCTAATATCTAACCATTGATGGAAATGTCTTCATTTTCATTGATGTGATTTTATATTTATGGATGTGAACAAATTAAATTTTCAAAACTAAGACAAACAGGACGCAGAAAGAAATTTTACTTTAAAATACGGTTTAGTGAATAATAGCCACTTTGATTCCTGCCCTCAGCTTACTGTTGTTTTGGCTTTGCCCAGTCCTTCATTGTAGAGTATGGAAATTTTGCTTCTTAGTTTTACAACATTATTTGGTTCATTACAATTACAAATTTTAGTAATATTTTTAACTAGCTCTCAAATAGTAAACTATGTGGATAGTAGTCTAGACTTGTGTTAGGACGTGGTACAGTTGTGCTGTAACTTAAGAGTCCTCATAAAGAGAGGAACTAGGGAATTGTTTGAAAGTGTAGACAACCCAACACAATGATCACGAGTGGTCAGTCTAATGGTATAAGAAAACAGTTAAATTTATACCCAAATTAGTTTAAATTTTAAATGGTACCATTAATATAGAACTTTCTGAGTAACCCAAGCAACCTAGAGCTTTTCAGCTGTCATGTTAGCCTTCATCAGTTTGAATAATCATAACAAAATAGTGTATTTGAGATTTTTTGTGTGATCATCACGTTAATGCTTTAGGATATATGCAGCATAAAATATGGTAACCTAAAATGTTAATTGGGAAAAATAATTCCAAAAAGCACCAACTTCTTCAGTGGTTATATTCTTTGAGCACATGTCGCCAAAGTAAAAATTTGGGCATTCTCCCCCCACCCCACCCCCAAAAAAAACCCCAAACTTCAAAATAAATAGAAGCTAGAGACATTTTGGTAAATTAACTTCCTCAAAGAGATCTTTTTTTATTCTTTTTAGAAAATTTATAAGCTCTTTAAAAGAGCATTCTGGTTCAAAAGTACCTCCTGGTGCCTGGTTTTTATGTATTTGCTACAAGTAACAGCTGTCTGGTACATTAGCTGCAAATCTCTTCTTAGCAATGATTTTAAAACCTTCTTTTATTAAAATAAACATTTAATGCAAGAATACTATATTGGGCTCTAGTGCATCCAGCCCAGGTTCATATCTCTGACCATAATAATGAATGACAAGTTGTGAGAGGGAAAAATTGTCCAACCTCATCTCAAACTCTAGAATTTAAGGGATATGTTCTTTAATCATCCTTCTTTCCTTTGCTGCCTTTGTGGTTTGTCATCCATGAATTTACTAGTCTATGTTTTCAGCTTTATACCACCTCCTGGGGTATAATGTAAATTAGTACTTACCTGTATTTATTATAAATTGGCTTTTCATATTTCAAACCCTTGTTCTAATACTCTTTGTCTTACCCATCCCATACTTTTCATAATATCATAGACACTACTAATTTTTTTTTGTTAAGTTTAACCATTGCACACTGAGTATCCAAATTTTTGTTATCTACTTACATAGCAACTGCTATCTCTTTACCCAAAAATCTCTTCATTATCTTAGTTACTCCTCTGTAGGTCTTCTTTATCTGTCTTGAGATACAGCAGCCAGGACTACACAGTGTTCCAGATTCGAGCATATCATCATTTTGGTGAAAAAGGATATCATATGTTATCTCAATGATAACATTGAAATAACTTCAATAAAATCCCTACTTCAGTAAAATCTCTACAAGATGGAGGAGTCTGTGGTTTACCTATTCATTTGCTGAACAGCTAAGTCACAAATGTTAGGAAATTCTTCCTCCTATTAAGCCAAAATTTCTTTGAAACTTCCCACAAGTACTAGTTCTGCCCTCTAGAGCAATGAAGGATAAGTCAGCTTTTTCCTAAGTCAGTCCTTAAGGTATTTGAAAATAGTTATGATTTTCCCCTTCCTTCCACTTTTTCGTATGAAGTGGTATCATGTAAATTTCTCTCCCATTCTCTATTTATACAGCATTTTTTTTATTTTTAATCTCGGTCTAGGACTTCATAGTTAAAATTTTAAAATTCAGTCTTATTGATTTGTAACCTTCATTGCAGCCTACACAGATCACTCTGTATCTTGATTCTTTGATCTATAAGACATACTTCTAGTTTTGTGTAAATTGGATTAGCATGCCTTTTTTTAAGTATATGTCCTGAAAGTGGAAATTCAAACATACCCCCAAAATGCTCCAAACATAGCTTTTTAAATGAGCAGAAGCTAAAGACCTATTGATAAATCATCTGAAAGGGCCTTTTATTTCTACTTTTCTCAAAAAGATCTTTTTTCTTTTTTAAAATGTATAAATTTTTACATAGAATCTTGAGGTTGAAAGACCTTAGACATTATTTTGTCCAATTTCCTATTTGTAACATGAATCCCCTCAATAACATCCCCAAGTTTTCATCCAGTTTACATTTGAAGATGTCTGGTAATAAGGAATTTTCTATTTTTTAAGGCAGCTTATTTTACTTTTGAACAGCCCTAATGGTTAGAAGTTTTGGCTTATATTTAGTTAAAATCTTCCTCCTTGAAATTTCTATCCATTGACATAGTAATTCTGCCCTGTAGAGCCAAGTAGAGCGTGTCTAATTCTATTTTCAAATGACAGTCCTGCTGTCTAATGGGACTGAGAGAGGAATTGCCCCGTCACATCCCTGCCTAAAAGGATTTACACTGGGTTAAGCATCCCCGATTCCTTCAGCTAATCCTGGTATGGTGTTGTTTGAAGTCCTGTTACTACCCTTTAAAAGCTACCCCAGTTTGTCAGTCTCCTTCCTAAACTGGTTTTCTAGAGGTCATGTTACCCAGAGCAGAATACATTTATACCTATTAAAATTGTTTTTAGGTTTGGACCATTTTTCTGGGTATCCATTGGATTTGTTTTTTCATGTTTTCTCCGTCTTGACATTCACAAATTTTATAAGTATATAATATTTGGTGTCTTTAGGCCAGTTTTTCTAAGGCTCCTAAGGTTCTTTTTCTGGGTCAAAACGGAAAATCTGTAATAAAAATACCTAAAAGCATTATCTTACTTTTGTCTATAGTAAAACACATCTACCATTTCCTACTGAGTTATACAGCCCTTGATGGCATTGTTGTCAGTTTCACTATATAGGAAAATCCGTAAGATGTATGCTAGAAAGAGGTCTTAGAGATTGTCTGGTATAGCCCTCACATTTTAAAATGAGAAAATTGGATTTCAGAAAAGCAAAATAGTTGGCTGTTGATCACACAGGACAGATAGAGCTGGGATTCTAGAGCCTCAATCCAGTATTTTTTGTGCTTATAAAACACTAGAATTTTATAATTAGAAGAGTTCTCAGAGATCATTTAGTCTAGTGCCATCACTTGGTGGCCCTCTTACCCAGAGCCACACTCAGTCAATGGCAGCGTTTAAGGAATTTGTCACATGCAAACTTGGGCATTTTTACGGTATACTCCCTCTTTTAGAATACTGATATACATGCTGAGACCAGGGCAAACATAGATCCTCAGTGGGGTTTCAGTGTTAGTATTTCTACATTTGTACCTACCTTTCAAGTCCTACTGTAAACCTGTGCATCCACCTATTCTAAACTAATGTTGAGGTTTTTCTCATGCATTAGACTTAAAACTTGTGAGAATTCTTTAGAAACAAAAACAACCTAGCTTCCCGTATCCATGTTATTTATTTACCCACCTTCCCAAACATATTCATATGTTAGTTAGACATAAGCCCTCTTAGAGAATTTGTGATTGTTCTGTTCCTTCCAGTTAGGTTTTTAATGAGCCTCCCTTTTTATTTACCACTTCTACCAAGTTGTCCTAGTAGGAAGATGAGCCTCAAGGTGTTGCCTGTGATGCCTCCCTGTTCTGCAAGCCCTCTTACGGAGGATTCACATTTGGAATTTAAATTTAAATTTTGACATTTCCAGTATCAACTGAAAATAGGCATGACTATCATACAGATGGTCACTGTTGATCATAGGTGTATTGTGCTTTTATTTCTAAATCTACAACATTAGTGGAAAATGGCTTCTTTAAGCAATTAAAAAAACACAGTACCCATAGGAAGTATGCCTTGCTAAGTTGGGATTTAGATAGTGACCAATGCATGTGGGAATAATAGACTTTTATTTCCCTTATTTTAATAGGACAGAAATAATACTGAAATTACTTCCTCAACTTCAGCCTTCTTGTTTATTACATATCTTACATTTAGGTACTCTTGAGAAACAATGTTATCAAAATTTTAAAAAATAAATCATTGATAGTTATTCCTAAACAGGGTCTCAATTTATTAGCTTTTATAGAAAAGCAATGGGGGAACCTTCTTTAAAAGTCAAAAGTGTAAAATTATTGATGATGAGGTGGTCATTTGCTAGGAAGTAAGACTTGTCATATAATTTCCTTTAAATGTAGCACTAAGGAATTGAGAATACCTTATTTTAAGGATACATAGATGCTTTTATTGCCAACAGAAACAACCCTAAATCGTTAAGTCACCTAGAGACTCTACACTATTTGTCTTTCTATATACCTTACTGAGTCCTCACAGCCCATTTCAGAAATCTCTATAGCAGTAGTCATGTTGGATGGAGAATTGCTTATCTGCTTATATTAAAGGATAAAACACCACCAAAAATTCTACTTGTAGAAGTTCAGATAGGAAGAAAATGTTAGGGAAGGAAAATCATTCAAAGATCTGTTACATAAGAGATAGTAGAAACAGATAGTAACAGATCTTTTTTCCCCCTGTTGTTTTTCCCTTAACTATACGGTTCAGCTAAGCATAAAAGTCATATATACATACCACAAATGGCCAGAGATGTAACATATCTATCTGTTGCTTTCTAATCCCATCAAAAAATGATAGAATTTATACCCGACTAAGAGTAACTTATTACTGTTTGCTACATTGGAGCTGTGTCCTGGGGGAGAGAGAACCTTCATGAGTTACATTTGAAGAACTTCAAATTTGATCGAATATTTGGCTAACCTTATCAAAATGCAATTATGCTATTTTTATTTTTATTTTTTTAGTAAAAACCGTATTTTGAAACCATATTAACCTTTGGATTCAGGAAATCTGCATGAAATACAGATTCCCTGCAATCCATAGATATAAATGCATGATAACTTTTTTGTTTTTAAACTCTTACCCGAACATTACAGACTTCTTAAAGAAGCCTTTAAGCCTGATGTATTGTGAATGTATGTGCTTTTTTTCCTTCCTTTTTTTAATTGGCAAGAAAGGTTTCCTTTAAAAATTGCACACACCCTTTTTGGGAGGTAATAAATGAAAATTTTTTTGTTTGTTTTTTTTAGAACTGAGCTCTCCATAGACAAACATAAGTAGCATAACACAGTGTCTTTCCTCAGACATCATTCTGTACAGTAAATCAACATAAACAACTCCGTTCTTATTGACTGGATTTTTTCCAGGTGGGTTAATTGGGTGGGGAAAATTGGGTAATTAACCTTTACTTTTGGAGCCTCCTTTCCTCCTGTTATATTTAGAGGATGAATTCTTTAGAAAAAAAACCACAACAAACCAACAACCTTGTATCCTTCATATAGAGGGAATTTGTGTGATAAGTAAAATTAGAAACAATGTAAAATGATGAATATCTGTAACAGAACTGGTAGGGGTCATCCAAACGCATTGGAAATGTAATGTGGATGAAGTAGAAACTGGTTTTAATTAAATTTATTGCTGTCAAGCTCTTGAAAACTTAAATCCAAACTTGTGGGTATGAAAGCTGGTGTTAACCTTTTACACTGTCTAGCCAAGTGTCACCGCTTTACAGAAATAATTGTGTGGAACCTGGGAAATGAGCATTTCGCTTTTCTAGGATTAGGTCAGGAAGTCATTTTGACTTGAGCCACTCTTGTAAAATGTGACAGGGTGCTTGCCAGCTCTAGCAAACTGAGATAAATTTAGTTTGGAGGTGATATTTAGCAGGATTATGAACCTTTTAGGGACTCTGATCTTGTACACGAAGACTTTTTTTGTGATGTTGGAATCTTTTTTGTTTTAGGATTTTAAAATTTTTGTAACTTTTTTGATGTGACGTTTTCTCATTTTGTATTTTGTTCAGCATTTACAGCCGAACAATACCAGCAACATCAGCAGCAGCTGGCACTCATGCAGAAACAGCAGCTTGCACAAATCCATCAACAGCAGGCAAATAGTCATTCCTCTACCAACACTCCACAGGTGAGGGATTTGTCTGTCTTATGATTATCCCTCATTGTTTCCTGCCAGAGTTCATCTCTAATTGTCACCTGTTGTCATAGAACCTTGCATCTAACCAGCAGAAAAGTGGCTTTGGCCTGAATCTACATCATAGCCACTGTGTACAGGGTTTAGAAAGGACTCCACAGGTGAGTGTGGCAGGCACTGCCTCTGCTCCCTCCTTTAAAAAACAAAACTTAAGAACGTGGTTAAATAAGGTAGAACCTTGTCTCCAAGTTAGTGGACCTCTGGTCCACTAATATGCCGCTTAAAAGAACTCCACGTATCATTTTATCATAAGCATTTTATAAGTTTTATCATAGACATGTATATAAGTTGTTTTACTAGTTTTATTATATGATACCATCTCTGCTGTTGAGAAAATTGCTTTTGTAAACCAAGAACATAATAAATCCTGAGATTTTGGTCCTTATTGCACTGAAAGTAGAGATAAATTTGAAGCCTTGGGGCTATGAAAATCAGCATTTTGTAAGAACTATTCTTTCTTTTCTTTGTTTGGTTTTGGTTTTAAGCAGGCCTATTTTCCAGTATATCTGGGCCAATCTTAAAAAGGTTATTATTATGCAGTAAAAGTATTCAGTACCTACTATGTGTGAAACACTTTGCTTAGGTGCTAGGGATGTCTCCCATTCACTTCTACAGCCTCTCTCTCCTCCAGAAAAAGCCCTCTACAGGCTCTGCCCTCAAGATGCTTGTTTCATTTTTAAATTCTTGGACAAAGAACCTTCAGAAGTACATTTGGGGAGGGAATAAGAAGGAGGAGGGGTAGGAATGAAGAGGTATTCATTTTATCCCTAAAGTTGGAGATGGATTACTTAATCATTTATTTGTGGTTTTTATGTTTATGAAATGCTGTAATAATTTTACTAGCTATTCCTGATAGCCCTTTGAAGGAACCTAGTGCTGATTTACTTTCCACTTGAGGATACTTGAGATTCATTGGGTCTTTGACTTAAAGAGATTGTTATAAATTCAGATAATAGAATAAAATTCACAACTCTTAAATCATCCCAAACTATTGCATCTCTCACCAGATTTTTCTGAATGTCAGAAGGCATTAGATTTTACTAGTTTACTGTTTGTTTTTATTCTACCCTAACTTCGGCTCTCCTGTCCTGTGTAGTTTGAAGTATCCGTTAAGTAATGACTAAGTGGGACAACAATTGTGCTTTTTTTTAAGGGTTTTGTTTCTAAGACTTTGGATTCCGTTAGTGCTCAGTTTGCTGCTTCTGCTTTGGTGACATCAGAACAACTGATGGGATTCAAGATGAAGGATGATGTGGTGCTTGGAATTGGAATGAATGGCATCTTTCAAGCCTCAGGTAAAGACATTTAAGTTTATCTTCCTATTTAAAAATGCATTTCTACATTAGACAACAGAATTACATATTTTCTTAATTCTTATTTTGTTTCTTTCTAGGAGTATATAAGGGCTTACACCTCAGTAGTGCTACACCAACAGCACTTGTACACACAAGTCCATCATCAACAGCAGGTCCAACCTTGTTACAGCCTTCTAACATAACACAGACTTCGAGTTCCCACAGTGCACTGAGTCACCAAGTGACTGCTGCCAATTCTGCAACAACTCAGGTTCTGATTGGGAACAACATTCGATTAACTGTGCCCTCTTCAGTTGCCACTGTAAACTCTATTACCACCTTAAATGCACGACATATACCTAGGACTATAAGTGCTGTTCCATCATCTGCCTTAAAGCTGTCTGCAGCAGCAAATTGTCAGGTGCCCAAGGTCCCGTCTTCATCCTCTGTTGATACAGTTCCAAGGTGAGTAGCAAATGCACACTCTGCCTTTTGTGCACCCCTAACAGTGACAACTTTTTTTTTTAAAATATAGGTTAAAATCAGTTCTTTGCTTGGTTTGGCGATTGAATTGGAGAATATTTCGATATTCTGTTTTAGATTTTAGGGCAATACGATGTGGTGTCGCATATATTATCTTGCATATATAATTTCCCTTGTTTCATCAAAATATTCACCACCTTCTTTAAATCCCTACCACAATTCTGGGATATTTCTGCCTTTCCTTTTTCTTAAGGCCAATAATAGCCCTTTGGGTATATTTTTTGGATGTGTTCCTTCTCACTACAGTAGTTAGCAAAAGTAAGTCAACCATGTCTTAATACTGGGCTGATATTTGCATATTTCATTCTTTTTTTTTTCCCTTGAAATTCGGGAATTTTTCATTTCCCCAATTTTGAGGTACCATTTCCATTCCCTCTGAATTTTCAAAGATTGCTAAAGGTGACTTAGCAATTATATTTGCAAGTTATCAAATTAGATGATATTTGTAAAGTGTTTATTAGTATAGTGTCTGGCATATAGAAGGTGCCATATCACTGTTTTTTAATTCCCTTTCCTTCCCCCCTTCTTTCAGTACTAAGATGCTTTCTTTGCAACAACCTGTAGCTGATAATTGTTTTCTAGTCAGGGTTAAGTAAGTCCAGAATTACTTGTTCAAGTAAATCTGGCTATGGTTGAAATTGGCAGATGTGTGGGCCCTAGGTGCTGGGTATTATGTAAACATTTGGGGGATGCTAAGAATTATAAGGCACTATCTAATACTGCCGAGACTTTCATTGGGGAAATGAGATAAAACCATGAAAATGGTCATAACAAAATACGAAAATAGATTGATATTTGAAGAGATTTCTTAAAATGAATCACTAGGATTACAAAATGAATTGGACAGTAAATACCTGCCACAAAAATGCAAAGAAAGAGCCTTAATTTTAGACTGGGGTACAGAGAGAGGGCAGGGGAATATTTATAAAGGAGATTCCATTTGATCTTTTTCTTAAAAGGTTAGTACGTAGTGTTTTAAGGTTTGCCAAGTGCTTTAGCTATTTTAGCCTGACACATAAACCCTTTATAAGATAGGAGGTGATGCAGGTGAAGAAGCTGAAGCTGAGAAGGGTGGTATGAATTGTGCAGAATTGCACAGCTGTTAAATGTGTGTAGAAGGTCTTTCTGACTCCCAGTCTGGTACATTATCCACCTAACTGCCTCATGACTTAGTTAGCCGGAGAGAAAAGGGAGGAAGACAGTTGTGGAATAGCAGGGATGAAAATGCAGGAATGGGAAAATAAGATGTTGAGTTGTGTCCACCTCTGTGACCCCATTTGGGGTTTCTTGGCAAAGATGCTGAAGTGGTTTGCCATTTTCTTCTCCAGCCCATTTTGCAGATGAAGAAACCAAGGCAGACAGGGTTTAGTGACTTGCTCAGGTTTAATGTAACAGGGAGTAAGCCTGTCTGGCTCTAGTTGGAGGGTTTGGGGAGGGTAGCAGCTAGAAATGAAACCGAAGCAGTGGGTTGGTAGGGAAACTAGCTAGTTAGGAGACAATTGTAATACTCAGGTGTGAAGCGATAGGGGGTCTGAAGCCTAGTGTAAGAAGAGCACTGCATTTGGTACACAAACGACAGTTCTGCTGCTTAATATTGCTTTGTAACCTAGAACTCATCTTGGTGAGTTCAAATCTGGCCTCAGATGCTTACTAGCCGGGTGACCCTGGGCAAGTCACTTAATCCTGTTTGCCTCAGTTTCCTCATCTGTAAAATGAGCGGGAGAAGGAAATGGGAAATCACTCCAGTGTCTCTGCCAAGAGAACCCCAGGTGGGGTCATGAAGAGTTGGGCTCAACAACAAAGTGACCTGGAACAAGTGTATTAGGTCCCTTCCAGCTCTAAGCACTGTGGTCCAAGGCAGGGGAGCACTGGAAACAGAAAGGGGGGAGGTAAGAGGGAGCGATTCCAAAAATCTGAGAGGACTGACGAGAGCTGAGCAGGCAGAGCTCAGGCAGTGGATACAAGTTCAAAACAAGCTTTAGTTACAAACTATTCTTTGACTTGAATTTTTATCTTCACAATGTCAGTCATCTCCCTGATTCCAAGTAAGACTGCCCACATCTGTTGTAGGTGTCCTTTTGGCTCCAATTCAGCATTCACTAGCCCTGGGACCCTGGGAAGTCACTTAAGGCTTGTTCCCCTCTGCTTCCTTGTCTGTAAAATCAGGATAATAATAGCACCTGCCTAGCAGGGTTGTGTTGTGAGGGTAACTGTAAAGCGTTTAGCACTGAGCCCGGCGCCCAGTAAGCGCCATATAAATGCTAAATGTTGTTATTATTTGACATGCATTCTAGTCCTCACCATCAAGAAATTCTTGCTTATGACTAATCTAGATTTTCAGTTCATCTTCTCCCCTGTTTGTCCATAACGGAGCTGACAGGAACAATGTTAGCCATAATTCGCATCCAGGAGAAAAGTAAGACACTGACAGAGCCGATTCTCAGGTTTGTGGTGAATCGCCAGTAGAACACACCCCGAAGCGTTACTATCAAGAAGCTGCAGCTTGTCTTTAAAGTGACAAAAATGAGGGAGGGTTAGTTGAGTTCTTCCCTTTTGCCATGGTCAGGACCGGCTCCCACAGTGACACAGACAAATGTACCTCCAGTCTCATTCTTCCTCACCCCCCAGAGTCATTCTGCTCCTGCTCTGCTCACTCACTCATGTGAACCTTGTCAGACAATAGCTTGCCTCCCCTTAGGGCTGCTCCAGCATTTCTCCTTTGTACCATTGCTACAACACCTGAGAGGGTGATTAAATCTTTCGTGGCATGGAAGGCATGTTGCCGCCTTAATTAAAAATGATATGATTGTTGTTGCTTTAATAGAATTGTTGAGCTGGAAAGAGATCTTGGGGGATTTCTTAGTGTAGTTCTTGCAATTTTATAAATGAGGAAACTTGTCCAAAGATACATAGCTAGCAGAGGCAGAACTAAAAATCCAAGTTTCTGGAATCTGACTTCAGTTGTTTTCAAAAAAAAGCCTTTTTTCTCTGAACATAACCACACAGGATATATTTGAAACAAGTATGCGATATGTTCTCAATAAGTTAACTAGTGATTGCAAAGAATCTTTGTGGTATGTATGGTAAGCTATGAACTCCAAATGTAACTGTTTAATATCATATGTATTTTGGACTCCCTTTCTCTGGTTTTAAAATGCTCAGAGACTCTATAGTGAATGTTTTCAAAAACTCCATTATTAAATAAAATTCTTAATTCTTCTAAACTCTAGCTTTAGAATAGGACTGTACTAAAGTCTAGATATTTGCTTCCCCTTTCTCCCATTAACTTAGAGACATTTTTTCATTCATTAATTAATACCCCTTACTAGGGTCGAAATGAAGAAAATTAAAGGTTGAACAACTTGGTTTTGTGCTGCTTAGCAGTATCTAAAGGTTTTGTAAAAGATTGAGCTGTGGATTAAAACTGAAATAATGATCTTTTTACTAGAATTCTTCAAGTTAATCAAGTATACTGTTGCCAGCATCATCGTTAACTAAGTTTCATAGGGGATTAAATACTGATTAACTGATTATTAATAAACATATACTGTTATTTATAACTTACCCTGTGAAGGCTTAGTATTAGCATAATTTTCTCTTGTTTCCTTCCTTCCTTTTTTTTTTTTTTTGTAAATTAGTCACAATTTTAACAGACTTTGTGGGGAAAATGTATTGGCCTTTTGAATCTTTATGTTACATATTAAGTAAATAATGCATCTTCTTTTTAACAGGGAAAACCATGAAGCAGAAAAGCCAGCGCTGAACAACATAGCAGACAACACAGTAGCGATGGAGGTGACGTAGCTTCCACAGGAATGAACTGCAGCCTTGGGGACTTGATTAGGTGCTATGCATCAGTAGCATTTTGAATGCAAGGGATGATGGAATGCAACATGCGTTTCCGTGGCAGCTGTGGGGACTAGACAGCAATGCACATCTCTCATGCTTTGATTTTCTTTTCTTACTGTTAATAGGAAAGAATCAACATCTGTAAATTAAGCATACAGCAATTATCTGTACAGTACTGCATATTTGTAATACCCTTGTATATATGTTACTTGAATACAGAAATGTTCATTTGTGATGCTTTGCACTTGGGGTGGGGGGAGGGAGGGAGGGAAACAAATTGCAACAAAGAGTGTGAGATGTGAGATTGTATAGAGATGAAGTGTCATCACATCATGTGCATGGTGCGGAACCTGCTGTTTTATCTATTTATTGTGCCGTGTTTACAGTTTTTTGTACACTGTACCTTCATTGGTTCCTGTGCTGTAGTAAATGTGTTAGGTAGCTGTGGACTCCTTGGTATTTTGTAAATGGTATAACATAACTTGGTTCCCCTCTGGGTCCCTGAGTTTTCTGTGTATCATGTGAAAAAAAATGGTGACATACATACAGAATTAAACAAAAAAAGGCATCAGTTTAAAATGGGGAATGTACTATTAAATGGGGATCTTCCTGGTATACTATCATTAAGACAAGTAACAAGCTAAAGATGAAGTCTCTTGAATCTTCCCATCCCCACTCACCCATGAAAGCTGTGGGTGGTCTCTGGTACTGAAAGCACTAAGGTTATGTTGCTGCTCCACAAACAGCCCAGTAGTCCCATTTCCTTCCACACCAAAAAGTGTTAAATCAAGTATGCAAATGGAGTCCTTACAACTGGAGTTTATGTTGTCTTGCCCTTTTTTTAGCACACAAAATTGTATTTTTTTTAATTGTCGAATTGTTTAAAAGACTTCATTCTTTACTTGTTCTTCAGAAAAAAGGATATAAGGGAGAAGAATGCAGTAATTGCTGTACGTGTATCATCATTCCAGTTTCTAAAAACAGCCAGCCAGCTTTTTTCCTTTTAAGATTCTCCAGAAGGCTGCAAGGCCAGAACCACAACTATCGGGTGCCTTCCTTTGGAAATATTGACCTCTCTTCTGTGAAGAGAATGGTACTTACCAGACGACTACTAGACTAGTGCTTTGTCAGTACCGAAGTCTGAATGCCCAGGCCAACGGCATACACTATCCTTAAGGTTTTTAATCCCACCTGGAAAAA
Source organism: Phalanger gymnotis (assembly GCA_028646595.1). NCBI lineage: Eukaryota > Metazoa > Chordata > Mammalia > Diprotodontia > Phalangeridae > Phalanger > Phalanger gymnotis. The sequence goes on along the minus strand of CM053623.1, from coordinate 53,931,471 downwards.
TTGTGACAGAACTCTCACAAAATAAACCCAGGGCATTACATGTTGGCTAATGTGTGGTGGTGTTCGATTTTCTTTTAGATATCAATTCTGTCGTATGATTACTTTAAAACCGTGACTAATGAAAGGAGGGAGGCTGGGGATGGATCACTTAGTCATCACTAAAATCATGGTGTGAACCAGAGGTCGCTGTTGTGGGATGATTGGGACTTCAGTTCTAGGCTAATACTTTGGAGAAGTAAGTGCGAGTGACAAATTTCCAAGGTAACCAATTCTAGTTTTGTCCAAAGCATCTGAGGTCTCTATCAGGGTCACCTGTTTATCTCTTCCCACTCCTTTACTCTTGGACTAATCCAAACCAAGCAGCAATTCCATAATATAAATATCCTGTGTCCCTTTAGAAATTCCATCCTGGCCTTTGCAGCTGTGGAGGTGGAAACTCCTCTCTTTTGCTTTGAAACTGCCTGATTTCTGAAAAAGCTTAGACGCCAGAGCCATGCATGGAACAGGTTTACCTTGAGGCCCATAGCTAGTCATGACTGCTCACTCTGTCATTGGCTTTAAGGAAAAGCGGCAGAAATAGGTAGTGCTTGTAGCTCTATCACCCAGCAGTGGCCCTCTGCTAAGAGTGAATGATAAGCAGTAAATGGTTCCCAGTTGGCCGATGTCCATTCCCCAGCAGTATTCAGCATCAGAAATTTGACTATGCAAGCATATGTTCATTTCCATGCTTTAAATGCTTGAGGCCACACAGGCACCTTCTACCTGCTCACTGACATCCCCTCATCTGAACCACTAAGCAGGCAGTCAGGGTTCTGGCTTTCAGCTACTGCTTGTGGCCCCTGATTAGGAGGTATTGAGGCCACCTCTTCCCAGGAGAGCCAGTGATGTCAATTCCCAATGGTTCTGTATATTTGGTAAAATAAAAATTCACCAGGGGGAGGGGAGGGAGGAAAAAGAGGTGTGAAAATGGCAGTGGACACTTGCATGCTTTCCTCTAAGGTCTTTCTGAAGTCCTTAGCATTGACCAATGTGACCAAATTGAATAGTGGGTTAAGTGCCCACACACAAACTTTAATGTGAATGGAACATGGGCTCTGCCCTTTAGGTCTACTAATAGGTAATTTTGTTTTGTTGGTTTCCCTTGGGTTGGGCATATCAGTGTGGCAATTAGAAATTTAGAGAAGGGAAGTTTTGAGCCAATATTTCTAATCTGGGAAAGGTTCCTTCATAAGACAATATGCGAAGTCATTTAACTTTGAAGTATAAGAGAATTGTAACACAAAGGTATCTGCTGAACAAAATGCATGAGCAAAAGGGAAATGTCTAAGTGCAATGAAAATTTCTGATTTTCTATAAACTTACTAGATTGTAGAATTATTTTAGGATCATATGCTTAGAGCTCGGAAGGGACCTGAGAGGTCAGCTAGTCCAATCCACTTACTATACAGATGAAGAAACTGAAAGGCCTGTCCACTTTTATACAGTCGAGAATTGAATCCTGGTCTTCTAACATCAAATCTACCACCCTTTCTGTCTAATCTATCTAGAAATAGATTAAATAAATAGGATTTGCCCCTACAACAAAACCTGTTTAAAAGACTTTTGCCCTTTGACTGGAAATTATTTGAAACAAAAAAAAAATCTTTGAAGGGTAATTTCTGACAGCAGAAACATCAAGTTACTTTGGAGATATATAGATAGACATATATATAGTAATTTAAAGCCAATAATGAGGTACTTAGAAGATAACATGTTCTGTCAAATGCAACCCACGAGAAGGAGCTGTAGAAATCATTTTAGATTGTTCTCGGAAGATACTGTGTAAACAAAACATCCTCAGGATACGTGAGCCAGTTTCTATGTGACATGCAATTTGGACTGTGCACTTTAAAGATGTGGAGCTAGAGACTCGTATTTCACTTGTCAATATCATTCTATTTACCAAACATTTATTAAGCACCTTCTATGTATTATGTGTGCTTATGCTAGGTCCTGAGGCTAGAAAGACAAAAAATGAGACTCCCTGCCCTTAAAAGAACTTACATTCTGAGCAACAGAAGTGGGACGGATACTAAGCATTTCTGTGTCTATCTTGTGATTTCTGGCAGAGTACTAACAACTTTTATCCACAGCACAGTGCTTTGAACTCGTTGGGTTCTCAAGCATTTACTGAAGGTCTGTAGCCAAAGATAATCAGAGGGATGAAAAAAGGTTGCATTTGAATAGGCTCCAAAAAGGCTGCCATTCTCAGGACTTTTCAAAGGTATGTATGTTGGGGCAAAGGGATTGGTAATTAAGGGCTAAGATTATTCTTGGGGTGGAATAGAGAGGATGAGAGGGAGAAATTCTCTCCCACTTGGAACCAGTGTGGCCATGTACAAATAACTTTTCTGTAACCTTCAGTTTCCTCATGTGCAAAATAGGAAAGTTGATTAGATTTCTATAATACCTTCCAATGCTAACATCCTATGATCTTCAGACTAAAAAGGAGAGAGCAAGCATATATGTCTGTATGTGTGTGTGTATGTGTATATATGTATATGTGAGTGTGCATGTATGTATATGTGTATATATATA
>CM053623.1:53897628-53928394 GCA_028646595.1 Phalanger gymnotis | reverse complement strand
AGGGAAAAAGGGATGGGAAGGGAGTGGGGTGACAGAAGGGAGGGCTGACTGGGGAACAGGGCAACCAGAATATATGCCATCTTGGAGAGGGGGGGATGGGGAGAAAATTTGTAATTCAAACTCTTGTGAAAATGCTGAAAACTAAATATATTAAAGAAAAAAAAAGGAGAGAGCAAAATAGTCAACAGGGAATTAAAACAAGCGAAGAGAGAAGAGGTTAAGAAAGTATCTAGAGTGCCTCAAAGAATTCTCATCTGATCCAGGACAATTGTAGCTAGGATGCTCAAATGGGACTACAGATAGGTTTGCAAAACAACTTGTTTGTTGATGTTTGAGAGATTCTGGAGAATAGGAGAGCTGCCCCAGACCTCTTGAAGACAGGGCTAGATAAATTCTGAGGTTCCTTCCAGCTCTTAAGATTCTATGCATCTATACTTAGTAAGAAAAATTGCTTAATTTCTCTTGAAAATGAAAACACCTTATGTTGGTTACTTTTTATTTGTAAAAAAATAATCCGTGTCACTTTTTTTTTCCTGAGGCTCAGTAGCTCTTGGAAAAAACATTCTTCCTCACTTTTGTTTTAGAGTCTAGAAAGTATCCATGAAAAAGAAAACTTGAAGCTATGTCCAAGGATGTGGAATCATAGAATTTGTAAATGAAAGCAATCTTAGAGGGAATCTAGTCCAATCTCTCATTTTACAGATAAGGAAACTGAAGCTTAGGATAAATGACACAAATATATCACCTATATGTGTTACATGTGTGTAAACATGTATTTTTACATCTATGTATATGTTATAATATATTTGCATATATGTATACACATTCAGGCTATGATTAAGTCTATCTTTTTTGTGTTTTGTGATCATTCAGAAACTAAGGTTTCAGGAATTAAATAGGGTTAGGAAAATTTCTTGAAATTCCAATTATCTCTTGGCTCATGAACCTAGAATAAAAGGGAAACACCCACAGAAGCATAATGCAGAATGATGATGAACCTGCGAAGGCAACTGAGAGAGAGCAGAGCTACAAAAACCTGGAAAAAAGGTAGTATCCAAGAGAAGATGGTCAACAGTATCCAATACAGCAGGTAGGATTAAGAAAAGAAAAAGACCTCTACTCTGGCAAGTGAGAAATCAGTGGTAACTTGAGAGAGAACACTTCCAGTTGAGTGATGAAGTCAGAAGCCAGATTGCAAAGACTGAGCTATGAGGGAGAATAGAGGAAATGTAGGCAGGAGGTGTAGCCAGATTTTTCAAGGGGTTTGGGGAAAAGGGAGGAGAGACATAGATATACCTTGAGAGGATGGGCAGGGTGTTATGAAGATGCTTATAGTTGTAAGGCTAGAGCATATTTGAAGGCAAAATGAAAGGAATCTGGACAGGGAGCAGTTGAGGTAAGAAATTGAGGCAAGGGTGGGGGAAGTTGATGGAGAATGTAATTTGTTGGAGAAGATATGAGGGGTTAGGATATGTACATGAAGCGGGGTCAGCTCGACAGAAAGGCTTTGTCAGAGTTTGGGGGTCGGAGGGGAATGAAGAGAGAATGGAAGATAATGTCAAAAGTTTCTGAGAATAGAGTGATAAAAGAGACATCACATTTAATGGTCTCAGGAAAGTAAGAAGTGAGGACCTCAACTGATAAGGGGTTAAATGGAGGTATGGGAGATTTGAGGGAGGAAAAGAATGTTTGGAACAGTTTCTGGGGGGGTGGGGAGAGTGAGATAAGGAATAAATTAGGAAAGAATAAAAGGACAGCTTTGTTGCAATGAGTGCCTATTTAAGGCTGGATAACAAATTTGTAATGCATTCAGTCAACACATCCTGAGACTTGTCATTGAATTCAGCAGCTTTTCAGTAGGTGGGGCCGGTAGATGAGGGCTCCAGGGCTGAGGTTTGGCAAGAGGTAAGTATTCATGACACATGGAGGCAAGAGATTCAAGAGCAAGAGGTGGTGTTGAGAGAAATGGCTAGCTTGATTTGAGGTAGGAAGGAGGATTTGAATCATAATTGAGACTTATGTGTGAAAGAGCAGACAGAGAAGGGAGCTGAGAGACAGCATCTCTAATGAGACTAACTACAAAGCATCTAGTGATGAACAGGGCAATAACGGGAGAAACCAAAACGAGAAACAAAGAGGGCAGAACTATAACAGAAGGAAGAGATGGGTCCCTACAGGCATCTTGGAATAGAAAACTTGCCAAAACTAAAAGTTGTGCTTAACCTCTTCAAGGACTGAGAAAGAGTCTGATATTTCCCCAACTACCGTTTCCCATGGCTCTCTAGTAACAGATACTATATTATGCTCATGTATGTAAATGTTTCTGGTGTCTTGATTATGCCTTGTACATAGGTTGGGGTTAGTTGGAGATAATACAAAAATTTAAATTAGAGCAGAGAGCTGAACATTTGAATGTTAGGAATTTTCTTAACTGGGGGCTCTGAGCTATTATGATGGTACCACTGACTTTTCTTTTGATACATAAAACAGCAGAGAAGGGCAGCACATGGATCTAAGAGCCATCACATTGCCCTAGGCTGAAAAATAACAGTTGTAACTGTTGAATATAGCTGATTAAATGCCTCCCCCACCCCTGCCCCCACACCCAACTCCAAAGGATGATAGGAAATAGAAGGAGGTGGCCAAAAAAAAACCACATCTAAACTATCCCCCCACACACATATACACAGATACCCAGAAAGGAGATAAGCAAATTGATGAAAGATTCATCCTTGTCCCTATCCACCAGAGAGGACCGGTGAGAGCAGAAATCAGGTTCTGTTGGGCTGATTCTACAATCCACAACAATATTCAATGCTATTACAAAAAGCAAATGAGCAAAGCAGAATGGCAGTACAATTTTTAAAATGCCATGGAACAAATGAAATAGCTAAAGTATCAAAAGCAATGAAAAATAAAAATAATTCAGGATAATAGATATCCTCAAATATGCAAATATATTATTTATAATTAAAGAATTCAAGCAAGAATTAACCACAGAAAGAAAATTAAAAGAGCAAATAAAAGAGGACCTTCTGGAAATTTAAAGTCAATTTTAAAGATGCTAAAAATATTGAGAAGTAATGAAGGGGAAATGACCCATGTTTAGGAGATAATAGAATACCTGAAAATTTCTATAGTAGAAGCTACTAATACCATGATGGTTAAAAATAAAATTGTAGACATCAAAAACAAGCTCAGGAAATAATTTTATTGTTGGGATAACAGATGTTACACCTGCTATGGCAGTCTCCCACTATGCAGCTGTCATGTTTTCCCCTCCCTTTCCCACATCTGGGGGCAACAAAGAAATAGGAAGCCTGCAGCTAAATAGTTTTAGAAGACTATTGTAAAGGTATTGAAGAAAAGTACCAGATGTGCCTGAGGAAACTAAAAGGACTCCACAGTCCTTTGTATCTCCCTCAGGGCACTGGGGTTTGTCTTCACAACAGGTACACAGAAGATGGCCAGCCACTCTTGTGGACTAATCAGGAGAAAGAAGGTGACCATCCCATGAGGGCATCAAGCAGGGCCTTTGCTCAAAGCATGACTGGGTATTTAAGGAAGGGTTCTGCTGGAGCAGCTGAAGGTAGTGAGATAATTTGCTTTTACCTGTGATCCCTGGACAAGGCAAAGCTTGCCTTTCAGGTACACCTGTGAAACCCAGGTTCTGAGATGGCCGAGGGGGCTAGGCTGCCTGCTCCTCCTGCAAAACTGTACTTTGTGACTATAACTTTTTGTTCTATGTGTGCATTTATTTCACCTAGATGCCAGAGGATAATTCTTGCTGGGTTCACATTCAGAGAAGGAAAGAGTGATCTAAATGGGTTGGAGACTAAAATGAGGCCAGTGAGTTGTAATAAGAATGTGTTTACCTTTAGACTCCAACCGGGTAATGAAAGTACTAAGAGAAGAAAGCTTGGGGAGACATGAATTACATGAGCATGTGCACAGGACAACTGCCCCCCCGCCCAGTTTGTGATTACAGCCCTCACTGGTAGCTTGTGCATCTAAGCCACCCATGGAGCTTCACCCTCTAAGAAGCTCCAGACACACTATTCCCAACATGGGAGGGGAGGGGAGAGTGGGCTTTTCATAGAAAGAAGTGACATAATTAAGGATGCAACAATCTCGGGATGAGTCACATCCAGCAAAATTTAGAAAAGCAAAGAAATTTGGGCCCTGATTTTTCTAGAAGAGCTCAGAATCATCAAGAAAAGCATCAAAAGCAAAGATGGACTGCAAGGCTAGAGACTAAGACCTACTGAAAAAAGGGAGTTGATTGTACCCTCTGCATCTGGGGTATCCTTCAGGCGTACTTCATTCCCTGGCTATCTTGAGATGAAGCTACAGAGCTATGGCATGTCATTCCCACCCTTTCCCTCATCTTCAGTATCTCCGGATCTGCTTTCTTTTCCTGCTGCCTATAAAGATGTCCAGCACGAGTTCAGTCCGGTTCTGAGGGTCCAATCATGAGGTTCACTCTTTAGACTCACCTCAAGAGCTCCTCCCTTTAAAATATAGTGCAAGTATAAAGCCTTTCATGACCTCCCCAATTGCTAGTTCCCTCCCTTTCAAACTGTCTTGTATTTAACTACACATTTATTTATTTATTCACTATATATTTATGCTACATATGCTTATATACGTACTTGTGTGTATATATATACAGTATGTATGTGTGTGTACATACACACACACACACACACACACACACACACTGTACTTGTACAGTGACTGGTACATAGGAACTTAATGAACATTTGTTGGTCTATGGCTTGATGTCCAGACTCACTTGGCCAGTCAGAACTCAATGACACCTCTACTCCATCGTCCCAGTGTTTGTAGTAACAACGGGTAGGAGCTGAGATCATTGATGTAGCATGCAGCCACTCCTGAGACTTTGGGGTCCTCGATGAACCCATTTCTCTCCCATCCCAGGCTCGCAAACTCCTCCATCCTGCTCCCTTGCTCCTTGTGGGTCAAAATCACCGATCCTTTTCACCTTTTCACCTGCTACATTTCCTCACGCTCTCACATTTATCCACCTCAGTCCTACTTCAGTCATTATCTGCTCACCCACTCCTCGTACCCTCTGGACCTCATGCTCTACTGTTAAGAACCTTTCTCCAGGTATCTTCATCTCACGTTTTTTCTGTCTTCTGATGCTCATGCAAACTTTCTCTAAAAAACTTTTTTTAAAAAAATTAACTAATAAAGTTCATCCCTGACCATTGTATCCATCGTGGGTTGCCACTTCTCTCATTCCCTCCCCCCCCCACCACCACCACCTACACCCTAGCCAAAAGGAGTTAGCATAATCCTTGCTCCCTACAGCCACTTTCAGAAGTTGATGACTTCTCTTTTAGGGTTTTCAAAGGATCTATTCAAACTGGACATTAGGTCTCCAAGGTTAACTCTAGTCCTGTTAGCACAGAAAGAGCTTCATTTATCTCAGTAAAAAAGCCCATTTTCCTTGTATCCCTGGTGCTTCACACTTAGTAAGCACTTAACAAATGCTTTATTCATTCTTGTCAAAATGACAGAAAATACCATGATTACATATGCAGCACCCCCTCTGGACCACTCTCTCTACTCGCATTCAGACTCACATATTGGGGTCTCCAGAGGATTAGTTGGCCACTCCTTACAAATGGTTCCATGGGTAACTCTAAGAGACTCACTGGCCCCCAATGGTGTGCCCCCCATTAGCAGTCAACCAGATGAACTCCACCAACTCTTAGAAAAGGTATTAACTGAGAAGGTGTAGTGAGAACAACAGTTATTTAAAAAAATTCCTCCCAAATCGGGGCACGCTCTCCCCTTGTGTACATAAAGTCCCTGGGGAGAATAATCTCAAAGCATAATGGTAGTGAAGAATACGTGTAAGAGGAGAAATATGGCAAATGTCACTCACCAATCCTTCTCCCTCTGCATTCTCCTTGCCAAGTTTGCAGTAGAGTGGGATATTGCTGGTGCTAAACTGAGCTGGTTCTGGCCAGGGCATGGGGTCATGGCTAGATGGGTCAGGCTACTTCTGGGATGAGTCAAGCACCGAACCACCAGATCACTGCTGCCTCCTCCTCTCACCCCCACTCCCAGCATCAGACAGACTTGGCTGCTGCTGCGCTTGCTCAGCCACTCCATTTCACATCCTGCAATTTCTCCAGACTCTGGACTTCCCACAGGGTCGTTGCCTAGGCACATCCATCTTAAGGTTGCTGATTGCTTGTGGCTACTGTCATCAGCACCAGTAGACTTGCTACCAACTCCATGGGACCTCTAGAACTCTCCAAAACAGGATGACAAGATAAAACTCCCATCTCAGAAGGTTGACAAGACTCTTATCTTAGAATACCTCAGAATATGCCTAAGATTAGGAAGAGTAAATACACACACACACACACACACACACACACACACACACGTGTGTACAAACAGGGACTGTGTACTACAGACATGAGGTAGCCAGGTGGGAGAATGCAACTAGCTGTCTTCCTCCAACTCAGCACCTCAAAGTAGTTCCCTTGACTCCAAGTTGACAAGAAAATGAATGAGATATTGGGGGGTAGGAGGAGGAAATCACAATTTTTTCCCCTAATGTACACTCAGTTCTAAATTAGGAGTTTCTCAATCCTCAGTTCTTCAGACTCCACAGCCAATTAGAAGACTTTTCATCAGCACACAGTACCAACCCTGCCTGAGTTATCATAGTCAGACATAAGCTCCCAAACTTCCATGTGGACTGAGCAGATAGATAAAATTTGCACTTAGAAATGACACAACTGAGGGCCCAGATAGTTAAGTGGCTTATATGCGTGTGTACATGTGTGTGTGTGTGTGTGAAAGCTGGAGTTATAACCCACATTCTCTCACTCCAGAAACAGGGTTCTTTGATTGCAATATGTGGCTGCCCAGAGGTATAACTAATATGGAACAAACAGGATTTGATTCCAGACCTTCAGTCAAGGTGGGAGTACATTGTACTTCCTTCTGGGGGAAATGCTTTCTCCTTGGGCTATCCCCAGAAGGAGACAACCTCTAGCCAATCTCTTGGTCCTCTGGGCAGCTGCTGGTCCCAGTATCTACCACCTGAGGTGCTATGGACGGCATCTGTCACTTCCAGGGCTCCATTGCCAGGGCATCCTTTCCTGGGTCACCTTCTCCATCAACCCCTTTTATGGTGCACCTGCACCCTCAACACCCTTCCCCTCCCAACACACACACACACACACACACACACACACACACACACACACACCCTGTTTTTGCCCTCAGTAAAAACATAGCATGTATATAGTTCTATTTCCACTTATTCTTGAAAGCCATATAAGATTCAGCATGAAGTCTGCTGGTGCCAGATGTTTTCCTGTTTTCAGAAATTAAATTGCTAATTCAGGCTCCAGCTGTAAAACATTTACCACGATTTTTCTTCCTTAAGTGAGGCAGCCTCCACTTGAAGGGAAGACCGTCAGATGCAGCATCCCATTTAAAAAGTGCTCCAGTTCATTTAATAAGATCATACAATTATTCTTCCAACACATTATCTGCCAAACCACTTTTCTTTGATACCTATAGAACATCTTTTTATCAAAGACTAAGCATTTCACTTCACCCCATGTATGTGAGGGGTAGAAAGGAAAAAGGTGATAAAAGTCAAGGTTTTGGAATGTGGAATCAGGCTTTCAAGGAATCCACTACCACTATCAATTGCTACCATTAAAAATCATAGTAACAGCTAACATTTATATAGCCCTTAAAAGCTTTCAAAGGATTTCCTTGTGAGTAAGGGCTAATTTTTTTTTTTAATTTGTAACCCCAGCGCCAAGCACAATGCGTATCATGTAATAAGCCCGTGAGCTATGTATAACAGGCTGATGCCAGTTTTTCCCATGGTTTTAATCATGTCCAATTCCTTGTGACCCCATTTGGGGTTTTCTTGGCAGAGATACTAAAATGGTTTGCCATTTCCTTCTCCAGCTACTTTTATAGATGAGGAAACTGAAGCAAAAAGGGTTAAGTGACTTGCCCATGGTCACACAACTAGTCAGTGTCTGAGGCCGGATTTGAACTCCAGATCCAACACTTGAACCACTGTGCCACCTAGTTTCCCCTTAGTACCAACCATTTTACAGATTAGGAAACTGAAGCCCGGAGAGGTTGAATGAGTTGCCCGTGACCGCATAGCTAGTAAGGCAAGATTCAAACCCAGATCTCTTGACTATAATTCTAGAACTCTATCAACTATACCAGTCCTCCTGGGAACATCAGAGGATCATAAATTCAGACTCAAAAACCATCTAGTCCGACCCTCTCGTTTTAAAAATGAGAAAATCAAAGTTCAGTGAAAACTTTCAACAATACAACAATGAAGGGAAATCAACTCCCTGTAGTCTCTCAGGAAAAAGAGAGCCTACAGGAGAATAGGTAAGGAGACAACAATAGGAATAACACGCGGGGATTTTGCTGCTCCAAAAGACCGTTCATCTGGCCTCAGGAGAAAGGTGATCAGAGCACCCAGGAGCAATGGACACCCAGAAGAGTGGAAGGTCAAGGACCAGGGAGGAGATCTCAAGGCAACTGGGGGGAAATGACCAAGTGGAAGGCAAAGGTCAATAATGAATTATACAAACAGGTTCACAAAAAAACTGTAACACCTGAAAGAACTAGTATATCTAAGAGGCACAACAGAAAAGAGTGGGCTGGGGAATGAAATCTACGAGGAGAAAGCAGAAACTGCTCCGAAGAACCCAACACAGATACCATAGAAGCTTTAGTTCCATGACGAATGTAAGGACTCCAAAAAGACTAAATAAATGTGATGATCATAAAGCAAAGAATAAGCGTCTAGGACAGAGAGACAAGGAAGATAAATAATGAAGAAAATGAGGGCAAGAAATGCTTTTAGGCAAAAGGTTCAGAAAATTAAATTTCAACATGTTGAAGGGGGATGTCAGGAAGGTGGATTTTATTTTACTTAACTTAGAGGAAAATAGAGGAAGGATTAAATAACTACATAAAATTAAGAAAGAAAAAAGGAGCTTATAAGTTAAACAAAATTCCTAAACTAGGGGAAAGGGTAACAAATTGAAGGGGTGGGGCTTCAGAATAAACTGGTGGGAATAGGGTTTTCTTAAAATAAATTAAGCTAAAATAAGAGAAATGGTACTGTGTTTACCAAGGAAGGGAGGGAAAAAAATACAAAATTAGAGACAAATGAAAGAAAATTAAAACAATTCTCCAAACTTTAAATGTGAATCCATTAAACAATCCAATAAAATGGTAAAGACTGACGAATTGGATAGGAAAAGAAAAACCCACAAACCCACAATGTTTACAAGAAAACATGTTTTTAAAAAACAAAGATATATACAGAATTAAAAATGAAGGACTGGAAAAATTACTATGCCTCAAGTGAATCTGAAAAAGCAGAAGTTGCAATCATATCATCAAATAAGGCAAAAACAAATATTCAAAACACAAAAAGAGATAAAAAAAGGTAACTAAATTATGATGCTGGAAACCATAGACCACAAACCAACATCCATATTAAACTTATATGCTTCAAATGTCTTAGCATCTAAGCTCATAAAGGAAAAATATACTAAATCACAAGAAAATACAGACAGAAACACAGTAGTAGCAATTTCAACGTTGATCTTTCAATTCTGAGTAAGTCCTGTAGAAAGATAAACAAAACAAAAAATATAGAACTTGACAAATAGTTGCAGGAAAAAAAAAAACTAGAGCTAAAAAAAATCATGGCATTTTAAAAAAGGGACTATTAAAGAATAAATGTATTTCTCAGCACCATATGGAATTTTTACAAGAACTTAACATATATTAGGGCACAGAGACATTGCTAACACACAAAAAGGCAAAAATAGCAAATATAGCCTTTATACATATACAACAAAAATCATCAGTTTAGAGAACACAAACAAAAGAAACAGACAATCCTAAATAATGAGCGTGTCAAACAAAAAGTCAGAAACAATAATCGCATAAAAGAAAATGATAGTGATGAACCAACACACCAACATTTCTGGGATGCAATTAGATAAAAAATAATATCTCTACAAAAATACATTAACAAAATAGAAAAAGAAATGAATAATGTACTGAATATGAATTTTCAAAATTAAAAAACTAACAATTTTTTAAAACTAAAATAAGTATAAAAGAGGAAATATTAAAAATTAGAAGAGAAATATATAAACTGGAAACCAAAAACAAACCTATGGAAATGATAAATAAAACTAAAAGCTTATTCTTTGAAAAGACTAATAAAATTGATAAACCTTTAGTCAATTTGATTTAAAAGAAAGCAGAAAAATCAAATTGACAAATAGAAAACAAACAAGGCAAAATCACAACAAAACCAGAAGAAAAAAGAATAATCGAAACCTTATGCACAGTTATAGGACAACAAAACTGAGAACACAAAAGAAAGAGAAGAATAAATTCAAAAATAGGAAATACCAATATTCACAGAAGACCAAATAGAGATATTAAATAACCCAATTTCAGAAAAAGGACTAGAACTAGTTGTAAAAGAATTATCAAAGGGAAAAAAACAAACTCTTGATCATGATGACTTCCCAGGAGAATTTTATCAAACCTTTAAAGAACAATTAGAACCAATAGTAAACAAATTATTCTCAAAAACTGATGAGAACATTTTACCAGGTTTTTTTATGAGACAAATATAATCCTAATACTTAAACTAGGGAAGAATAAAGCACAGAAGGAGAATTTTAAAAGAAGATTATTAATTAATATCAATTCGAAAATTTTTAAGTAAAATTCTGTCAAACAGACTACAGCAATATATGCAAAAAAATCATTCAATCTGACCAAGTTGAATTTATACTAGGGAAGCAAATATGCTTCAACATTAAGAAAACAATCGACAAATTTAGCATATTAATAATACTTAACATGTATATAGTGCTTACTATGTGCCAAGCACTGTGCTAAGTGCTTTACAAGTATTATTTCATTTGATCTTCACAACAACCCTGGGAAGTAGGTACTACTACTATCCCCATTTTACGAATAAGGAAACAAAAGCAAGCAGAGGTTAAGTGACTTGTCCAGGGTCATACAGATAGTATCTGAGGCTGGTTTTGAACTCAGTTCTTCCTGACTGCAGTCCCAGTGCTCTATCCAGGAGAGATGAAGAAAAAGCCTTTGACAAAGTACAACATTCATTTATGCTTAAAAAAAACAACTAACTAAAAAAAAGCCTACAAAATATAAGCATAGAAGGACAATTTTTAATATCATGGAAAATATCTAGCTGAATCCAAAAGCAAGTATCATATGCAATAGGGGCATATTAGAACCTTTTGCAATAAATATGAGAGGAAAGCAGAGATGCCAACTCTTTCCACTATTATTTGATATAGTTGATATTGCCAACAATAGCAATAAGAGAAAGAAATAAAAGGGATAAAGATAGGTAAAAAAGAGATAGAACTATTCCTATCTGCTGATGACATGAAGGTTTACTAAGAAAACCCTAGGGAATTAGCAAAGATAGTAATTGGAATGGTTAATAGCTTCAGCAAATTTGCAGGCTACAGAATAATCTGGGGTCTTACCACAACAAAGCAATCTTTCTACTCTTCTACTTCTTCATTTTACATTTTACAGATGAGAAAATGGAAGCCCTAAGAAGTGACTTGTCTACAGTGATATAGGGTATGGTCCCTCATTGATGGTCCAATTACTGTTACTTCCTTCTGACTTACTCAGAAAGGTGTCCATACTTCATAAAGTGATAGCAAAAAGTTAACACCTCATTAACACATTAACACGTTGTCATTTATTATTCTATTGTATAGCTACCTTAACTAAGTGTGGTGGGAAAAGAAGAGGAGCAGGAACCACAGCACTCCCTCAGCCTACCCTCCCTGATGAGGACTTCATCTCATACTTGACTAACAACAAGGAGGTCATTTGGCAGGAGCTGTCTCTTCTCCTCTCCAACTCATATTGCATCATTGAGACATATTTCCCTACTATCTCCTCTTTCATTTTGTTTTCCATGAAGGGAAGGAACCTTTTTCTTGACAAAGCAAACTCTTCTAAATGGGCTCTTGATCATACCCCTTCCTTTTGACCATAACCCCTCATCTTCTTTGATTATCCCTACTATCATCTCCCACTCTCCCTCTTATCTTTAATATCTCCCTGTACTGGCTCAATCGATCAATAAACATTCATTAAGCACCTTCTATTTTCCAGGCACTGTGCTAAAGTGCACCAGTCTCCTCATTCTCAAACAAACAAACAAAAGACCTTTACTTGATCTATCAATGTTGCTTTTAGCATATATCTCTCCTCTCCTTCACTAAACTCCTTGAGAAAGTTGTAAACATTAGGTGTCTTCACTTCCTCTCCTCTTACTACCTTCTAAACCCTATGCGATCTGCCTTCAAATCTCATCATTCAATTTAAGCCTTCTCTGCAACATATTGTCCTAGAGATTTGCCTAAAGAACTGGGGGGTAGGAGACTTGCCTGAGATCAAACATCCCGTGTATTTTGGAAGTACAACTTGTTTTTGCTTTTCGTTTGTTTGTTTGTTTTGGCAGGGCAATTGGGGTTAAATGAACTTGCCCAAGGTCACACAGCTAGTACATGTGTCAGGTGTCTGATTCCGGATTTGAACTCAGGTCCTCCTGACTCCAGGGCCAATGCTCTACTCATTGCACCACCTAGCTGCCCCAGGAAGTACAACTTGAACCCAGGTTTTCTTGGCACTAGGGACAGCTGTCTATCTACTAAGACAAAACTGCCCCTTAACATAACCATATATCTTAAAAGTTCAAGGAAATGAACTAAAAATTGTGAATGAATAAATGACTTAAACAGATTTGGAAATCAGAGAAATCAACAATAATAAATTATATTTATATTTACCTATGACAGCTAGGTAGAAAATATAGTTGTGTAAAAGATCCCTCCATAACGACATTAAAGATATTAAACACTTATATGTTAGCTTGGGACATAGAAAGAGATTTAGTTACATATATATGTGTATGTGTATGTGTGTAGATGTAAGTATGTATGTGTGTATGTATATATATACATTCCTAATAGTGAAATGAATGAAGATGGGAATAAAGAGATAAATTACTCCTGCCCTGAAAAACTGGACATGGTAAAAATAACAATGCATCCTAAATAGATATGCATTTAATGTAATACCAATTAAAATATCCCTAGAATTTGTAATACAAATTAATAGTGAAATTCATCTGGAAAAATACCCCCAAAAAGTATGTTAAAAAGCCAAATATGGATCATAGACTTGCCCTACCTAAAATATCACAACCCAATAATCTTCAACATGGCATTGGTTTAAGAACAAACAAACAAAAAAAAATGACCCCTAGGATAGAGATTCCAGAAATAAAAACAAGCTATGGTGAAACTTAATAAAGGACAAACCAGAAGTAATGATAATGAAGAAAATAAATTACTTCTTAATAAAAGTTGTTGGGAACATGAAATGTGTGTGGAGTGTGGAGAGTTAACTTGGGTCCCTACCTCACGCCATACACTATAATAAATTCCAGATTAGCAAAAGAGTTAAACAAACAATTAAAATAAAAACTAGAAAAAAACAGAATAGCATATTTTCTCCAGCTGCAGAAGGAAAAAAATCCATGACTGTGGAAGAAATGGATAGTATCATCAACAAGATGCATGTGTTTGAATACACAAAATTAAAAACATTTGCATACTGAAAAAATATCAAAAGAAAAGCAACAGGGGGGGTAGAACACACACATATGACAAAGACGACTGATTAAAAACTTTTTGTTCAAAATACATAAAGTGGTAGAAGCATACAAGGTGAATACATGATTCAACTCAGTAAACATTGGCCATTTCCTGTTTGGAAAAAGTCCATTTCATTTTTTTGTGATGCTGTTTGGTACTTCCCATATCTAGCATCTTCCAACTTTCTTCTTGATGAAAGTATTCATAAAGAACAGATGTGGACTATTGAATATTTGGCAAGCCTTTGATCTCTTTCATTCTGAATTCTGAATTGGATTTTCCCAATATATTTTTTGCCATTCTCTCCTCTTTCCTTAGCGTTGAAGTCACGTAGGTTGACATACACTAGAGTCCAGTCAAGCTGGTCTTACTATTTTTCATCCATAATAATCTATCTCCTCTCTGTCTTTGCACTTAAATGGTCTCCATTCTTGGAATGCACTCCTTCCTCACCTCTACTTTTTAGAATCCCATTTCTTTCAAACCACAACTCAAAGACCACCTTCCACCATGAACGCTTAACAGATATTTGATAAATTTGACATTCCAAGGTGCTAGACCCCCCTTCCATTATCTTATATCTATTTTATATCTAATACACATGTATTTTTTGTATCGTACATTATGTGACCATAGGCAAGTCACTTGTTTGCCTCAGTTTCCTCAACTGTAAGATGCAGATGATAATAGCACCTGTCTCCCACAGTTGTTTGTGGTGATGATGATATGAGACAATATTTGTAAAGTATTTTGTGAATCTTCAAAGTACTATATAAATACTAGCTAATGTTCTTGTTGTCATAGCTATGATTATATACCTAGGTAAGTAAATGTTGTCTCCTCTGACCAAGGGGAGGGCTCACTGAGGGCAAGAACAATTTCAAATTTGTCCTTGCACTCCCAGGGCCTAGCACAGGGCCTGGTACACAACATACACATAACAAATGCTTGCCAATTGATTAATTGATTATCCTAGTTTGGAAGATTCTGTTGATTTCTTCACAAAATTTTCCAACTTCATCCTGCATTTCCTACCTTATGATGTCAGTACATAAGCTGCAATTATTAGGTACTTGTTGATAAATGGATAATGATCTTTCCTGACACACAGTAGGCACTCAATAAATGCTTATTACTCTAATGATGATGATCCACATGGTAGTCCCATATTTATCATGTGCTCTGAAAATGAGATGACCAAGCGTCCCATTAAAGGGACATTTTTGTTGCTCTTGGACACACAATGAAACCAATTCGACCTTTGCTCTTTTCTCCAAGAAGGCCTTGTGAATTTTTCTTCCATTTAACTGCAACTTCTTGATGTTTTCTGGTTTTATTTATAACAGTGTCAATATGGATACAGAGACTGGACGAGGCTGGAATGTTTGGAGCTTAAAGTTTGTTAGGGTCTCCTAAAGAATCCAGTCAGCAAAAATGAAACACTACCAGCCCTTAAAGAGCTTACGTTATGCTATATAATTTTGTTGTTTAGTCATTTTTCAGTAGTATCTGACTCTTTGTGATCTGGAGTAAATTGCCATTTCCTTCTCCAGCTCATTTTACAGATGAGGAAACCGAGGCAAACAGGGTAAAGTGACTTGCCCAGGGTCACACAGGCAGTAAGTGTCTGAGGCCTGATTTGAACTCATGAAGATGAGTCTTCCTGACTCCGGGCCCAGTGCTCTGTGCACTACGAAGCCGCCTAGATGCCCTCAAGAGAGCGATAGTCCCACTATATTTTGCCCTGATCAGACTATATCCAAAATTTTGTGTTCTGTTCCAGGAGCCACAGTTTTGGAAGGACATTGATAAGCGGGTGACTTTTCAGAGGAAGATGAGAGGGATGGTGAAAGGTATCAGAGTCATATCATATTAGAAAGAGTTCAAGCGACTGGGGATAGTTATCCTTAAGGAAGGATGACCGGAAATGATTGCTGTTTTAAGTATTTGAAGGACTTCCATGTAGAAGAGAGATTAGGCTTGTTCTACTTGACTGACTTCAGAAAGCAGAACCCAAAAGAATAGATGGAAGTTGCAAAGATGCCGATTTTAAGATTGGTATAAGGACAGGCTTCCTAATAATGAGTGCTCTTCAAAAGTAAAGTGGGTTGACTTGGGAGCTAATGGGTTCTCCCCATTGGAAGACTTCAAGCAGAGCTTAGATGATCACTTTTCAAGTTTATTCTAACAGGATCCTTGGAACTGGACTGGATGGCCATTGACATCCCTTCCAACTCTAAAATTCTATGAACTTGAAGGCGAATGCAATAATCCACTATTAGAAAAGGAAGCCTGGAAAGCTGAATCAGAAAACTATGTTCCTGTTCCATGGCATACTGGAAGTGAGGCTGGCTGCAGTTCACACTGGTGTGAACACCTACCCACCACTTCTTCTGATGTTTCATTTTTTGTTTTCTCCCAGCTACAGGAGAACAACCATTTCCCCTTTTGGTGGAGTGGGACTACTATGCAAAATAACAACTCATTTTGTTTCTAATTCAAGCAACTGTTGATTGCCTTGTGTTTTGAAATCAGTATTCTATTCACAATGCTGCAAATGCTGGCTAATGAATATGACTTGAACAGACGTTAAAATAATGTTTTGTGTAACTAGGGTACTTGGTGAACAAGGTTAGTGTCTCTCTAATTACAATTATCACACACACACCACACACACATACACACACACACCTGGCATTCATTTTTGCTAATTGAGACTGTTTGATTTCATTTGCTGTAAACATTCCTTATATGGTTAATGCAGCGTGAAATTATCCCACGTGAAGCAAAACACAATATATCATAAACACTGGCAAAACCAGGGGAGAAAAGAGTGGCGTTTTGCATATGTTAGCATAGGAAGCAGATTTTGCTTGGCATATGCTATGAATTACTCTTTTTTCTTTCTCTTCTCCCAAGCTGAGTGCATCTCCAAATAAGAAATGTTTGCTTCATGTCTGCAGAGAATTAAAAAAATTCGTTTATGAAGAACACAAAAGTAATGAATACCACGGCCGCTTTCCAGATTTTCTCTGGTGGCACATGAGTGGTAAGGTCTTCCTCCATCTTTGCAAGGTGGTTTTGGCACCTCATCTTGGTGTGTTCCTGGAAGTTCAAAGACTTCTAGAAGGTATACTGTGAGTTATAACCAATGCCCAACTACAGTTGGATATAAAGAATTGAGATCATTTAGACCAGAGGTGTTGATCTCCCCACCACAGAGGCTCCCAATAAAACTCTCATCCACCCAGGAAGGCCTGAAACATATTAAAATGTAATTAGAAATGTTTTTTCTAACAAAATAAATAAAAATACAATGCAACATAGATAACGTTAATTTGTGGTTTGCTAAGTCAATATGGGGCAAGGAGGTGATGGTGGAGAGGGTGAGTTTAAATCCAGCCTCAGATGCTTACTAGTTATGTAGCCCTGGGCAAGTCGCTTAACCTCATTTGCCTCAGTTTCCTCCTCTGTAAAATGAGCTGGAGAAGGAAATGGCAACCCACTCCAGTATCTCTGCCAAGAAAACCCCAAATTGGGTCACAGAGAGTTGGACATAAGCGAACCACGACTCAACAACAAAATCAGTATGAAGTCTGCAGGAATTCTTATGTATGATTTAGTAGTCTTCTTTTCTATTTGGGTTTGACACCACTGATGTCATAGGTTCCCCTAACTCAGGCTCAGACAGCAAGCGGGTCTTAGGGACCAGTTGTTTCAGCATTGACTTTGGGCAGCATGACCAAAGTCCTCCTCCTCACGTCTATCATAGTAAACTTGTTT
Source organism: Phalanger gymnotis (assembly GCA_028646595.1). Lineage (NCBI taxonomy): Eukaryota > Metazoa > Chordata > Mammalia > Diprotodontia > Phalangeridae > Phalanger > Phalanger gymnotis. The sequence goes on along the minus strand of CM053623.1, from coordinate 53,910,812 downwards.
TTGAGACATGTCTGCTCCATTACATATAAACTGAGCGCCTCACTACCAACCTCCTAATGATTGCTATCCACACCCTGGAGCTTTTTCTGAACGAGATGTTATTTAACCAACTTTGTCCCTTTTAAACCAAAAAAAAAATATTGATAGATTTGGTTTAAAATTATCATCATTTTGCCAACATATACCACCTTTCCCTCATCACCCCAACCTCCCCCACCGCCACAACACACAAAACCATCTGTTACAGCAAAGAATAAAAAAGCAAGCTGGAAAAAGCAGTTCAGCAAACCTACTGAGCACATCAATCAAATCCAAGTGTATGTGTAGTAGTGTTCCATACCCATAGACACCTACCTCTACAAAGACAGGAGGGCGGTACATTCTCACATCTCTTCAAGATCTAATCACTGTTACTATCGCTTCTACATTCACATTATAATATAAATCACATTTGTGTTATGACAGCATTTTAATTATTATTATATTTACAAAGCATGCAGTTTTGATTTTTTTCCACTGTTTTATTTACGTTGTTGTAGTCATTGCTTGCATTGTTTTCATCCACTCACGTAAGTCGTGCCACGCTTCCTTGCATTCTTTATGTTCACGATTTCTCACGATACCATGGCATTCCGTTCCGTTTTTGTGCCACAATTTGTTCAGTCACCGGAGGCGAATTTTTTACAATTCACCTACACAACTTTACATATATCCCTCTTAAACGCCTTCTCGATGGATTTGACCCTTCATTCCAACCTGTCAAGCTAGTTTGGGATACTGATTCTATCATCTAATGGAATGATCCCTCTTCAATTTGTGACATTTGCAAATTTGGCAAGCATGCCCTCTAAGGAGACCGCATTTAGCGCAATGCCTGGCACATAGTAGGTGCTTAATAAATGCCTATTCCCTCTCCCCTTCCATCGAGGTCTTTATCCAAAATTGAAAGTTGTTGAATAGCCTAGCCCTAGGACCAAGGACAGAGCCTTCTAGTATATTACAAAAAAAAAAAAAAAAAAAAAAAGTCATTACCTGTTAGCCATGTTCCACTAATCAACAGTCTATGGGTAATGTCCATCTATCACTTGTGACTCCTCCCCACCATGCTCCCATTTAGTCTACGTGTCCCTTACTAAAATTTATTGACTTCAGCAATACTCTGTTTTGTCTAGTAACCTTATCAAGAGAGAAAATAAAGTGAAAAAAAAATAATAATTAATAATAGTAATAATGAACTAAGCTTTGAAGGTTTGCAAAGCACTTTACAGGTGTTATCTTGCTGTGTCTTCACAAAAACCCTGGAAGCTAAATGCTATTATTTTCCTGATTTTACAGATGAGGAAATAGAGAGGCAGAGGTTAAGTGACTTTCCCAGGATAATAATAGCAAATTATTATTATTATTATAATACAATAGCACTTACATAGCACTTACCATGTGCTAGGCTGTAACAACAATTCGGCTAGCAGCAGCTGTTGAGATGTAACACCCAACAAGCCTGCCAGCACGGGTTCTTCCATTTGCTTTACTAAGGAAAGTAACTTTAAGGGGTTAACAATCTCACTTTAATCCAACATACAAATATCATTCACTTACTTCAGGAGGAAAAGCCAGCACACTAAACTTCAGAGCAAATACAAATTGCAGAGACAGTATAAACGGATGAAATCACAGTTCATAGTTACCAGAGAAGAACCAATGGGTCTGGGTTAGCAAAGCTGGGGGGGGGGGGGCAGTTACGAAGGCTTACCCAAAATCTCAACACTCCTTCCCTAGCAAGCCCCCAAAGTGAAACACCAATCTCAGATCTTATATACCTGTCTCAGGGCCCTGGGGCACTTGATTACCTCAGTGCTGAGAAGCACTCAAACAAAGGACAATGAAAAGTCCCATTTTGCTGGCCATTACATTTGAAAGGCAAGACTCATCAAAGGCATTTAATCACCTCAGCATTCCAAAGGAGAAGACAACAAAAAGTCCTGCCCTGATTACCATTACATTGTCTTAGTGCTGAGAAACATTCCAAGACCAAAAGATCCCTTTTTACCTGCCCTATTCAAACAAAGGCCAGAATCATTAAAAGTACTTAAGAGAACAGCAAAAAGCACCCCCCCCATTACCAAAATTTGCCATTTCCTTCTCCAGCTCAATTTACAGATGAAGAAACTGAGGCAAACAGGGTTAAGTGACTTGCCCAGTAAGTGTCTGAGGCTAAATTTAAATTCAGGAAAAAGAGTCATCATGATTTCAGGCCCAGCACTCTATCCACTGATCCACTTAGCTGCCCAGGTGCTGGTATTATCCCCATGTTACCGATGAGGAAACTGAGGCAATCAGGGTTAAATGACTCACCCAGGGTCATACAGCTTGTAAGTATCTGAAGCCAGATTTGAACTCAAGTCTTCTTGAGGTTTTCTCCAGGCATTTTACTTTGATAACAAATACACAGGTGGGATTGGAACCCTTTGCCGACAGTCAGCATTCTTTCCATTGTGTCTGCCCTAGAGTGGTACTTCTGATACTCCAGGAAATATTTTCTTTGGTGGCAGAGACTATGACATTGATATCAAATTAGCTGGCATGATTGTTCTAAGAACTCAATAATTCCAGCTACTGGTAATGAATTCTTGTTTCCCTTTATACAAATGCTCAGGAAACATCCACTTAATAACCTTTCTAATAGTCACAAAATTTTAACGGAGATTAACATCAAGTTAGACTGTCTATGGTTCGAGGTGTCTTTCATTGCCCCCATTTTGAAAATCAAGAAATTGGCTCATTTCCAGTGGTGACACCTTTCCTTAAAAAAAAAAAAATTACAATAGCATTTCAGCAGACTGATCCACAAGGTGTTTTTTGGTTTTTTTGTTTTATTTTTTTAGTGCCTTTATTTATCTGGGTCTGCATGGGAAATCTTCAAGAGGCTTAGAGCATCAGTGTTTAGAGCATTAGAAGTCTTTTTTCCTAAATGGAGCTTCAAATCCTCTTAAATGTATTTGTTGATGGTATGAAAAGTAGGGCAGTGTTGAAGTGGAATTTCCAGATATTAGATGGTGTCCAGAAAGGCTGGATGGCGATGGTGGCCTCAAAATCTGTGACTTAGGGGCAGCCAGGCTTCTTTTCTCTCCTGTTGTTTCCATGCCCTGCTTTGAGGTCAGGAAGACCTAGGTTCTAGTCGTGTTTCTGATATACTCTGACTATGTGACCCTGGGTAAATCACGTAACTTCGTGGTGGGCCAAGCAATTCTCTAAGTCTATAGGTTGCAGAACAATTTGTGATCTACACTGGTAGAGTGAAGTCTTCACTTTAAGTTAGTGCCCTGGTAGAAGAGTCCCTTACAAAAACAAAATCATAGGTTCAGGCTTGAGTAAATAACATAGTAAACTAGCTTTTATTGGGAGCCCCTCTTTGGGGAGAGAAACAGAGAAGAGGGGGACAAACAGACAAAGGGAAAGAGAGAAGGAAAGAAGAGAAAAAGAAAGAAAGAAAGAGAGAGAGAGAGAAAGAGGGAAAGAAAGAGAGAGAGAGAGAGAGAGAGAGAAGGAAGAAGGAAGGAAGGAAGGAAGGAAGGAAGGAAGGAAGGAAGGAAGGAAGGAAGGAAGGAAGGAAGGAAGGAAGGAAGGAAGGAAGGAAGGGAGGGAGGGAGGGAGGGAGAAAAAGGAAGGAAGGAGAAAGAGAGGAAGGAAGGAAGGAATGAAGGAATAAAGGAAGAAAGTTCTAATATGTACTCATAGTTAAGTCTAGGGCTCTTTATCCTTCCGCATAAGTATGGTCCACTCATTTATAGCAAACATTCATCCAGAATGCAATAAAATCAGTTTATCTTTACCTGGAAACAATAGCTATTATAATAAAAGTACAGATAGTAAATCAACAAGATTTAAAGAGAGCAGGAAACTCCTAAGGGTAAGTGATGCCAGAAGTTTTAAGGTAGAGAAGGGGGATGAAATGAAGATGGCATAAATTCACCAGGTCCCTGTGGGGCAGAAAATTCTATCCAGGCAGATCACTCTTTAAGAGAGTCCACGCATAAGGACAGCGTTCCCACTGCTCGTACTTATATTCATTTAGGGATAGCAGCACCTTCCCTTGCAAATGGCTCCCTCTGACCCAGGTGGTTTTCAGATGCCGTGCTCATTCCAGCATGGAATAACTACACTTCCCATCAACACCCCCCCAACCCCCAAAAGTGGGCAAGGGAACATGCAAATGAAAGAACGAATGGATGGAAAAGTATTTATGAATCACTTACTTCGCGCCACATTTTGCTAAGCATTCATGGATTCTGGACTGCACCGAAGCAAACTCAAATATGTGGGGAAAGCAGCTTATCTAGAATTAGAAAATCTGGGTTCAAATCCCAATCCTGCCATTTGCCAACTGTGTGACTTTAGGCAAATCTTTCTGAGGGAAAAAATACAGTGCCTGCTCACAATGAGTTCACACTCTAAGGAAAATGTGAGAGTTCTGTTGAAGAATGAATTATTGTTTAATGGAGTTAGAATTAGTGAAAAAAACCACACCGGGTCCACTACAAATTTATGTTAAATCATCACAAATGGGCCTCATGGAGTTTCAGTCATTTGTTTTCGAAGAGGACCGATGACATTACATGGTACGTCTTGACTCATGAATGAATTGGATTTAAGTGAGGCAGTTACACAGTCATCAGCCTCATTCTCTCTTCTAGAGCAAAGCTTCTAGAATATAACTGAATGTGGGGGTTGAGAAAAATTGGGCAACAGTAAAAGGTTTCCAAATGCGCAACCATCAAAAATTAACTCAAAATCAAATACGTAATGAATCACAGGTATTTCTGGCAGCATTTACCCATGTTGCATCAGGTGACTTCACTGCAGCCTCAGTTCTGAATACACCACATGCCGGCACACCATGCAGCACCGACGAACACTGCCAGAAACACTTCGGCTCAGATTCAAGACCATTGTATATGATGACTTGTAGTGTTTTTACTATACATACAAAGTTTTCTGCTCTTACAGTTGTTACTTTATGTAAGATATGTTTATGAAGGAAGCATACATGAGGAATTACTGTTTTGTCGCCCTTTGGAATGACACACAAGAGGGGAAGATATATAGCTTAAAGAAGATGACTTTTTCACAAATGAAGGTTTACAGTGGAAAAATTGTGTTGGAGTCTGTAAAGATGGTGCTGGAGCAACGATGGGTAAGAATGTTGGATTTGTAGCAAAAATTAAAGCTGGTGGCAATGAACAGATCACTTTTACTCGGGGCATGATACATTGGGAGGCACTTGTAGCCAAAACAATATCACCAGAGTTGTGCTTCCTGACACTATCAAAATCCTTAACTTCATTAAAAGCCATGCTCTTAACGGTCATTTGTTTTCAAACCTTTGGAAAGATGTGGATTCTGATGACAAACACTCATTACTATATGCAGAGGTAAGGCTTTCAAGAGGGCGAAGTTTAAACAGATTATTTAAATTGAAAGATAAAGTTGTTATATTTTTGACTGAGCAGAAATCGGATTTTGTTAATCCACCCATTCTGCAGGGGCAAATCTTCACATGCTTGGGGTAGACAGCCCCCTAATTCACTGATGGGTTTGAGGCCTGTACCCATCTGCTGAGACAGCTTTACCAGGTTTGGCTGCTATGTGTGCTCCGGCTTCTTGGAGCCACAGGTGAGAGTTGGGTGACAAGTGGACAGCAAGGTGGACTGCCAGCCCTGAAAAGAGCTCAGCAAGCCCTCACACCAGAGGTGCTAGTCCTACCTGAACACCCCCTACGCCCCTGGAGTCTTGGTAGCCAAAGGGTCAAGGAGAAAGGAAGGGAAGGAGGAAGGATGCCCCTCAGTGGGTGGGTGGGGAACCTTCCCACTCTAAGCCTAAGATTTCAAAGTGCTTTACATATTAAAGATTATGTCAAACAATATTTTAAAACAAAATATTTCAGGATCCAAGTTCTTCAGGGTCATTTTCACAAGTATCAGTTTTTCTTGTTTTCTGGTTATTCAAATTCTGGATGTTTGAAAGTTTTTGCTGTTAAATGCCTGGAGAACAGTTCCATTCTGGCTGTCTTGTTACATGCGATGGGGATTTTTTTTAGGACATAATGCTTACTCATAATAAATAACATGCTACTTTTTCCAGTAATATAAGGTAAATTATTAAATTCATCTAGACTGTCATAAAATATGCATCGAAGTAAAGTATAATGTATTCTCCCTGTCCTGTATTTCCCACACGATTGAATAGGCAAAATGCTGATTTTTAGCACAAAGCATAAATAATATGCAGAAATCTGAGAAGTGTTGCTCAAAAGGAAAGCAAGAATGAAATAATTTTCTTATTCTACTTTAATAAGGAGAATTTCATCTTTTTAAATTCATTTCCTCAGATATTCTCATACTTTAAAAAAAATCCTATTTGCTACTCAACCACATTCACATTTCAAAATTTTCCCTTTCAAATATTTGCAAATTCTCTGCTTTCAGTGATATAAGATCATAGACTTATAGCTAAAAGATACTTCATCTGGTCCAACCCTGTCATTGTATGAACAGGGAAACTGAGATCCAGAGAGGCAACTGACTTGCTCACATATAACTGGTCACATACACAGCAAATGGCAGGGTTGGCATTTGAATTCAGTTCTTCTGATTCTAGAGCCACATTCTTTCTACACATTTGGGTTTGTTTCAATAAAATCCTGAATATTTCCTGGAATTCTACATTTCATAATACAAAAACAATTCATTCTGCTGACATAGCCTTTGAGAAACACGCCACGAGAAGGCAACAAAACAGAACTTCTATGCATATCATTTTTTTTTTTAATTTTTAAGCTCCTTGGGAAATTCCTTTCATTTCTCATCAGGAAAAAAAACCACATTAAGGTACCATCATATACCTATTAAACTAGCCAGGAAAAAACAAAACAAAACAATAGCTCTAATGCTGGCAGGGATATGGGGACCAGGCACAAATTAATTTATTCAAATGTTTCTTTGCTGAAAATTAGTTCAGTCTTTCTAGAGAGCTATCAGGCAATACATTATAAGGACTTCAAATCTGGCTATACCTTTTGACTTACTAATATGCTTTAGTGAGAATACCCTCTAGACATAACCCTAAAGAAAAAAGATTTACTTTAAACTGTAGAAATACAGAATTGATTTTATTGTGACAAAAAAAATTGGGAAAAAGACAAATGTCTGACAACATGGTAATATCTAAGTGACTATTAAAACAGGCAAATAATATTGCATAGTAACATGATGGAATACATGTTATAACAAGTGTGTGAATCATGCAAACGTGGGTGCACTTATATGAAATAAATGAAAAATCAGAATGCAAGATAGTGCACATCCTTTTTATAACTACTATGTGTATATATAAAGAGGCAGAATATTGTGGTAATAGTAATAATAAGTAATAAAAGCTAGCATTTGTATAGCACTTAAGGTTTGCAAAGCCCTTTACCTACATTATAATTCTCATTTGATTCCCAAAACAACCTGTGAGATAGGTGATATTATTGTTCCCATTTCACAGATGTGGAAATTAAGATCGAGAGTAATTAAGTGACTTGCCTAAGGTCACTCAGTAAGTGTCTGAGGCAGGATCTGAACTCAGATCTTCCCGACTCCAAGGCCAATCACAGGAAATAGAGAATTAGTTTCAAGATCCACATTTGCACATATTAGCAGTGTAACCCTGAGTAATATACCTAACCCCTCAGTGCCTTAGGCGATTCTCTAAGAGTACAAGCTTCAGAAAAGGTGCTGACCTGTATTGATGGAGGGAGGGGTCAGTCCCTATTCCTAGACGTGTACATTAGCAAAAATCAGTGGAAAGATTAAATTGTTATAGTGTAGAGTTTAAAATTTGTTTTTCTATAAAGCATACATTTCTAATATAAACTGATAAGTGAATCAATACATAAACTGGATTTTTTTTTTCAGCCACCATAGACCCTGTCTCCCAGGTAGGTAAGGCAAGACACAGTACCAGGTTAGAAGAGTCTGAATTTCATCAGCCCATCACTAGAGGGCAATCTAAACACATTCTCTTAACGGTCCAGTCCAGAGAGTTGAGGTTTTAATCATTGCTCATCAGGAGAAGGGCAGGGTCCTTAGAAGGAACCTAGTTCAAGTCTCTCTTTTTTCTTCCTTTCTGTTTTAATAGATGAACAAGCTGAGAGACCCAGAGCAGCCGCGACTCGCCCACTGCCAAACAGACAATAAGTGGCTGAGCTGGGATTTGAATGTAGGATCTTTGACACCAGATCCGGAGCCCTCGGGGCTGAACCTCAAGTCTCCGATGGCTAACTGTGGAACGCTGCTTATGGCTAACAAAGCGCTTTCCCCTCCCGCTATCCCGCTTGATCCTCGTCTCCAGAACAGTCTCCAGTATCCCATTTTACAGATGAGGATCACGGATTTAAATTTAGATTGAAAGGGACCCTAGCGGTTACTTAATCCAGATTCCAGCCCTCTTCCCCTCCATCCCCCCTTCCCTCCATCACGCTATTATTAAGAAAGCTCTTTCAAACATTTAGAGGCATGAGCGTTTTTACATCAATGTATCCTCTGTTTCTTTCTTTCCTAGTCTAGATGGTCAACGCACCGAGATTTTGAGGACATGCAGTGTATAAACAGTATAGAATGTTTACTGAAAATATAGGGTAGATGTAGTAGATATTTACGTATATATACATATATGTGTGCAGTTATGTACTCATAATAATAACATTTATTTAACACTCACTATGTGCCAAGCTCTATGCTGAATGCTTTACAATGTTATTTCATTCGATCCTTACAACAGTCCTGGAAGTTGGATGCTGTTATCAGACCTATTTTACAGATGAGGAAATGAGGCAGGCCATCGTCGCTGTTTGTCCTTCATTCTCAAAGAGGACCATGACATCGGCAGGATGATGTCATGACTGGCAAGTGAAATGGATGTGAATGAGGGTGGGCTGTGCAAAGTCACCAGCCTCACTCTCTCCTCCAGAGCCATCTGGCTCCAGCAGTGAGATATAGATCAGGACAGCTGGAGATGTATTATCCCCATTTTACAGATCAGGACATAAGGCAGGCAAGAGGGTTAAGTGACTCGGCCAGGGTCACACAGCTAGTAAGCATCTGAGAAGAGATTGGAACTCAGGTCTTCCTAACCCCCGGCCCAGTGTTCTGTCCATTGCACCACCTAGCTGCCTCATAGGGTTGTGTGTGTGTGTGTATACGTGTGTCTGTGTACTGATAAATAATACCTATTAACCAGATTCAGAGGAAATATACACTTACACACTCTAGATCAGGGGTGGGGAACCTGTGGCCTCATGGCCCTCTAGGTCCTCAAGTGTGGCCCTTTGACTGAATCCAAACTTCACAGAACAAATGCCCTTAATAAAAGGATTTCTTCTGTAAAACTTGGACTCAGTCAAAAGGCCGCACCTGAGGACCTAGAAGGCCATGTATGTCCTCAAGGCTGCAGGCTCTCTGCTCCTGCAATATCACAACAGCATATGGAGAAAAGTGAAAACATACCAGGCATGTGAAAGAGGGGAGAGGAAGATTTGAACACTTTTGATCGTATCAATTCAGCAATGCCAACTGTTTAGTTGGCCCCTATTGTTAGTGGTTGTTCTAGGTCAGGCCAGTAGCAGTTACTTAAATGATGTATTTTTTTTTTTGAGTGAGAGTGAGAAAAAATGTTGAATTTCGTGTCAGAAGGTCTGTGTTCAATTCCCAACTCTGATATTTACTAATAGAATGACCAGAGGAAAGACCCTTAACCCTTCTGAGATTCAGATTCCTTATCTGTAAAGTGAGTATAATAGTAATCGCAGTTATTATGTACTTAGGTGGTTTTTTAAGAGGATTAAGTGATATTATGTATGTAAAACACCTTGCAAACCTTAGAGTGTGTTCAAGCTTAAAGCATTATAGAAATGGGAGTTATTCTTAGATGAAGCAAAAAGAAAAGAAAAATAGAAGAAAACTGCTTTTTAAAACATTTTCATTGACAGATTCAAAATTCTGAGCACATTTTTCCTCTTGAAATTTGCAATCAGAGAGACTGAAACCCAGTCTCCCCAGGGAAGAGGAGAGCAGGTGAAACCTGATGGCAATGAGAGAGGACGAAAAAAAGAGGGGGAGAAATCACTCCCTCGGTTTGTGCCAAGACTGGCTGGTCCAGTCTCCTTAACTGGGCCAGATCAGCAGGGACAGCGAGGAGGTCTGGGTGAGTCACTCTGCAGGGGTGGCTTCTCCCCAGGAGGGCCCAGCAGCCCTGGCACTCGATGTGATTTTGCAATAGCAGGCACCTGCTTGGCCCATTTATGCCTTTTGTACTGATGGGAACTGGGCCACCCACCACTCTCTTTCCCAGGGATCTCACAGCCCTCTGAGGACAGGGCCTTCAGGTCACTCTCAGCTTTGGTCTGATTAGAACAAATAGAAGAAAACCTCCTGCTTAGTGTAAAAGCAGGTTCCTGATGCAGGCCATCAGAACTCCGGCTTGAATCCTAAACTTAAACAGGCCATCTGTGTCCCAAAGCACTTTAATACAGGGCCTGCACATTCCTGTAATGCAGTTGAGATCCCAAGGGGTCTTGAGCAGACCTGGAGAGTTTCCTTAGTCATCTGTCAGTCATTTCTGTATTCTCCCTTTAAAAAAACCCTCTGGTCCTAAAGGTCTGACCAGACCCCATTATTACTTGTCCTGCCATCCCTTGGTCTCACTAATGCGGAAGCCAACTGCGGAGAAAATATCATAGGATCAGAGAAGCAAATAAATCCCTGTTTGAGCCAGTTAGAGGGTTTAAGCTGAGGGCATGAACAGCTTAGGATACAGGGGTATAAGATCATAGGTTTTGAGCTGGAAGCCAGTCCAATTCTGTCATTTTGCACATGAGGAAACAGGCCTGGGAGATTGAGTAACTTACCCAAGGTCATACAGGTGTCTGGTGGGATTTGAACACAGGACCTCTGACTCTGGAGCCCGTGTTCTTTCTGCTTTTCCAAGATAAAAATGACAGAATTGAAAGTAAAAGAATAACTGCTATCAATTATGGTCAGCCATAGGTGAGTCTTGATACAGGCATGCATGGGGGGAGAACAGCATAAACAAAGTATGGAATTAGGACCGGAGAGTGTGAAAAATCAGCCTGAATACAGCAGAGATGCTTTGTCGAGGTCAGAAACTTATGAAGAGGAAAAAGATCAAAGACCTAGCTTTGATACTATGAACAATAGACATTCTAAATCAAGATGCTGATATGAAGAGAAGACTGTTCGATAAAGATTATCACAGTAGTGTAGACCAGTCTTGCCCCACTATAGACAATAATTCTAAAACTTCTCAAAAGTGCTGCTAATATAAAAAGCGTTGTTTACAGGAGAATAATCAGAGATCCTTAAGGTTCCGTCCAGGATAGCATAAAAACACAATAACCACTTTAGCTTTCTGAGGGCAAGGACTGATTGCACTTAGCACACAGTAGACACTCAGGAAGCCCTTTGCCTTGACACTGAAACTTTTGCCCAGAAGATGATGTGCTGATTTTGTGTAAGGGGTGTGACTCTTGATTGGCTGAGAAAATGCTGAACCACAATCCTGCTTGACCAGAAAAAAGACTTGGAAGTGTAGGAGAAGCCAGCCCGCATCATGGCTCCTGTCCTCCAGAATCTGCAGGTTACTAAGTTCAAACTCCTTTTGGTGAAACCATTCTCTTCTGGTTTCAGCTGAGGTCTTATCTTGCTCCCTAGCTCATTTACTCTCAGGTATTTTTTGGCATATTCCAATCTGCATAACTTCTTATTAATGTTTGTTGTTTTTCTTTGATAAAGAGGTTTATTAGCTCTTTGTGGTGGTCTTTTGTGTAACCAACATTTTGGTGTGCGTGGGAGGAGTTGAGGGGTGGGGATCCAGGACTGCTGGGTAATCTCTCCCGCAGTTTCCTGTCTCCAAAAAGGGTACTGTTCTAGAATTAAATCTATCTACCACCTCCTCAATTATCTCTAGTTTAGGGAAATGATTTTAAGGGGTTCAGAATAAAAGCCATTTCCCTGATAACTCTTAAAAGGGAGGGTTGTTGTTCAGTCATGTCTGACTCTTCATGTCTTGGCAAAGATATTGGAGTGGTTTGCTATTTCTTTCTCCAGCTTATTTTACAGATGAGGAAACTGAGGCAAACAGGGTTAAGTGACTTGCCCAGGGTCACACAGCTAGTGTCTGTGGCCAGATCTGAACGAGTCTTCCTGACTCCAGGAGGGAGCACTCTATGTACTGCGCTGCCTATAAGACACGGTTGTGCATGCCTATATCCCCATTCGGGTAAGTTTCTACACCAAGTTCATAGGCCTCCAGGCTGTTTAAGAAAAGGCAACCAACCCAGGTAGAAACTGTCACTTCAGCCTGAGTGAGATAGGGGTGACCCAGTTTGCAGGCCCAAAAACATCCTTTTTTTTCACTTTTAATTAAGATTTTTTATTTTTTAGTTTGCCACACTCAGTTCCACATGGTTTTGAGTTCCAGATTTTCTTCCCCTTCCTCCCCTCCCCCTTTCCCCACCCAAAACAGCATGGAATCCAATGTATCTTCTACATATAGCTTCACATTAAACTTATTTACACAATAGTCAGGTTGTAAAGAAGAATCATGACCAATGGAATGAATCATGAGAAAGAGGAAACAAAACCAAAACAAAAGAGAAGAAAAAAAGAAGAGCAAATTGTGTGGCTCAATCTGCATTCAGGCTCCATCGTTCTTTCTCTGGGTGTAGATAGCTCTCTCCACCATGAGTCTTTTGGAGCTGTCTTCGGATCTCGTATTGCTGAGAAGAGCCAAGTCTATCAAAGTTAGTCATCACGGAGTCCATATGTCTGTGGTTGTGTACAATGGTTATGAACAGGCAGTTTTCAGAGGAAGAAATTAAAGATATCTATAGGCATATGAAAAAATGCTCTAAATCACTATTGATTAGAGAAATGCAAACTAAACAACTCTTAGGTAACACATCTCTCCTGTCAGATTGGCTAAAATGACAAAACAGGAAAATGATAAATGCTGGAGAGGACGTGGGAAAATTGGAACATTGTTACATTGTTGGTGGAGTTGTGAACTGATCCAGCCATTCTGGAGAGCAATTTGGAATTATGCCCAAAAGACTATAAAAATGTGCA
>CM053623.1:53844068-53897128 GCA_028646595.1 Phalanger gymnotis | reverse complement strand
GACCTCTCCTGCCTCTCAACTCAGCCAAATTCCTTAGCCTCTTTGAGCCTTACCTTCCCCAGATCAGTAATATAATAATAACTAATATTTCTATATCCAGTTAAGGTTTGCAAGGACGTCACATAGGTTATTTCATCCTCACAGATATTACTATTCTTCCCTATTTACAGATGGGAAAACTGAGGATTACAATTGTCTAAGCTTTAGGATTTATACTAAGGCCAGCAGGGGGAAGGGGGAGGGAATAAGTATAAAGGTAGTACCTGGGGTGTGCCAGATACTGGACTGAGCAATTTATAAATGTTAGCGCATTTGATTCTTACCAGGACCCTTCAAGGGAAGTGCTGTATTATCCCCATTTTACAGAGGTTAAGTGACTGGCACAAGGTCACACAGTCAGTAAGTGTCAGATGCTGGATTTGAAAGCCGGTCTTCCTACCTCCAGGCCTAGCACTCTATCCATTGTCCCACTTAATCACCTATTTAAAGAATAGAAATATCCTGTGTATGTAAAAATGTTCTTTTTTCTTTTTGTATTTAAGTTTAAAATTAATTTTAAAAAATTTTTTAAAAGAGTGGGAATAGTAGCACTTCCTTTCATAGAAATATCACAGGGGTGAACTGAGATGACGTGTGTAAGTGCCTGGCAAACCTTAAAGCTCTTGATGAATTTCAGCTGTGTCTGTTATAGTGAACCGTATCCCAGAGTTGGGAGCTTTTTTTGACATTATCAGTTATACATTCTAGCTCTAGAGAGCTGGGGGTGGGGATGTAACTTTGCCTGTCCGTATACGCAGGTGAAAATATGTCTCTTGCCTCTTCATCTGGATCCAACCAAACTCACTGTATTTATATAATTTATACACATCTCAAATGAAAACCAGGCAAAATCAACCCAACCAGAAGGAAAAACCCAAACTCAAGGAAAATCTAAGTCAAACAGGAAAGAGAGACAAATGCAGGAAGGACCTATGAGAGCCTCAGAGCAATGAGAAATGGAAGGGAGTATGGGGGAAGGGGTGGACAGCAGCCTGGCAGCAAACCTCCTCGTCCCCACCCCTGTTAGAACAAGGGAAGGATGAACATACCCCAGAAAGCTCTTGTGTCCAAAACCTCCTCTTGCCAGGCGGGTTGGTCCCATTGTGAATGTATGCAGACTTTGGGTCACAGACCTTGATGGCCAGAGGTAAGAAGACATATTTAAGCATTGGAGAGTCCCCCGTGCCTGGAATGAACTCCCTCCTTAGACCCTCCTAATAGAACCTCTCTCTTCCTTTAGCTCAAACATCATCTTCAGTGTGAACCCTTTCCTGATCGCCTCAACACCTAATGCCCTTCATCAAAGACTACTCTGATTTAAACTACCTTGAACATTTGTGTATTTAGTCATTTTACACGTATGCTGTATTTTCATACGGACCTGTAGTGCCACCCTTAGACTCAAACTCTTCATGAGTAAGGCTTAGCACATGTGCTGGATGCTATAAATATGGTCAATCCAGTGATCAGCATGGAGTCCTGAGGAGGGCACCTAGTTCTTGCTCTGAGCCAACCTGACCTATCTCCCATGGAAGATGCTCTAAAAATTGGCTTCAGGCCTGGCGGAGGCCCAAGAAGGCAATCTCTGAAGCAAGAACTGGTCAATGGAAATAACAGATGCTTTGGACAAAACCCTTTCAAAAGCTAAAAGGGAACATTGGCAGCCCAAGAAGTTGAGTTATTGTTAAGATAAACGCCTTCTTGCTTTTCTGCCTCTGCTTCAGAGTTTTACTAAAGCTCAGGAAGTCTTTTTTTTCTTTGGTCCTGGTTGCTTTTTGAACCACGTTCCTGTCCCATCTCCACCCAGTTCCTTGCACGTTGCACTGACTTTCAGAACCCTCTTTTGTGTAGACACATTCCCCTGTGGCGCCTTTCTCAAGCCTTACAGATAAAGCCACATATTATGCAGAAAGGGAAAAGACAGGAGACCTATTGTTTGAGATTCATGGCACAATCCAGTAACTTCATATACCCCTCTTTGATTTGAGTTGCCTCTTGGGGCTTTGGTTATGGGGGAGAGTTCTGGCCTTGGAGTCAGAAAGAGCTGTGTTTGAATCCCACCTCTGACGCTTACTAGCTGTGTGACCCTGGGCGAGTCATTTAACATGTTTCGCCCTCAGTTTCCTTATCCGTAAAAGAGGCAGAATAGTACCTAACTCACAGGATTATTATAAGGATCAATTCAGATGGACTAACACACTTAATAGTTGTGTAACCCTTGGCAAGTGATTTAACTCTGCCTCAGTTTCCTCACATGTAAAATGAGCCAGAGAAGGAAATAGCAAACCACTCCTGTATCTTTGCTAAGAAAACCCCAAATGGGGTCTTGAAGAGTCAGACACAACTGAAAACTATGGAACGATAATAAAAATACAAAGTGCTTTGCAAATTTTAAAGTGCTATATATGCTGTTAGAGACAGGTAGGTGCAAAGTCTATTTTAATATGACAAGGGTTTAAGGAGGCAGTTAGGTGGCACAGTGGATAGAGTGCCAAGCCTGGAGTCAGGAAGACCTAAGTTCAAATCTGGCCTCAAACTACTCGCTACGTGACCGTGGTCGAGTCATTTAACTGTGTCTGCCTCAGTTTCCTCATCTGTAAAATGAGCTGGAGAAGGAAATGGCAAATCACTCCTGCGTCTTTGCCAAGAAAATCCCAAATGGGGTCGTGAAGAGTTGGATATGAGTGAACAACAGCAACAAGCATTTTAAGATCTTTATTTGGCAGAGAATAATAATACTGCTGCACAAGAGGTGGGATCTCCACAGGTAATACAGTGGTATCTATGGAAGGGCATAGGTAGGCTAGTGATACATTCTGCAAATATCCTCACCCACCGGCAAGCTGCTGAAAAGTGAGCTAGGAACAGAACAGCAGCTGTGCACGCTGCCCACAAAAAGCTTCCCCTTTTCCCCCTTCACGCCAGCTGGCTCCCCTCTATACAGAAGGGCTTCTCTACCGAGACCAGGGAACTACTGATTCACTTCAGGCTATTAACTTCTCTGTTTACACTCTCTCCAGTAAACTGACTTTGAGTTGGCTAATGAATATTATTGCAGAGTAACCAGCATGTTTGTGCTACCTGGGGATGAGGGGGAGGAGAAAGCATTCATCTGCCACCTCCGTTCATACCTTTCACTGGAGGCCGGATGTGTCTCCCAGTTTCCAGACCAACAAGTTTACCACATCTCTACCCACAGTCCTAGCATTGAATGCACAACAAAGGCTAGTGGCTGGCTATTTCCTTTATGTAAAGGGAAGTATAATACAATAAAATACGGGGGGCAAGAGAGCTAAAGGACAAAGAGGGTCATTGGCTATACAGTGACGAGTACCAGATGCTTCTGACTGGAACAACAGGAAATGTCTTTTCTGGTTAAGTGCCTCTCCACTTGTGGGAAGGAGACAGACAGAGACAGAGAGAGAAAGAGACAGAGACAGAGAGAGACAGAGACAGAGAGAGAAAGAGACAGAGAAAGAGATACAGAGAGAGGAGGGAGGGAAGGGGCGATAGAAACAGAGAGACAGAGACAGAGAGAGAAAGAGACAGAGAGAGAGAGACAGAGACAGAGAGAGAAAGAGACAGAGACAGAGACTGAGAGAGGAGGGAGGGAAGAGGGGAGAGAGAGACAGAGACAGAGACAAAGAGACAGAGAGAGACAAAGACAGAGACAGAGAGAGACAGAGACAGGAGGGAGGGAAAGGGGAGAGAGAGAGAGACAGAGAGAGAGAGCATGGAGGAGCTGCTGTTGTGGGGTAATGTTTTTCTCTGACTTGGATGCAAGAGAGAAGAGCTTCTGGGAGAGACTCATTTTTGGATACGGACAATACGGGAATTTGTTTTGCTTGATGTTCCGACTCAACTAGACTACTTCCTGTTTCCCATACATGATATTCCCATACCTCTTTGCCTTTGCATAGGTTGTCCCCTATCCCTTTTGTGTTTAATGGTAGCCATCTCTAGGGAGGGGCGGGGTAGGGTAAATTGGGAGGGGGAGAAAAAAGGGAAAAAAAAGAAAGTTACACAATAACTTTAATGTATATTTAAAAGGAATAGCTGGTTGGAATGCACTCCTTCATCGTCTCTGTCTCCTAGAATTCTTATCTTCCTTGAAAGGTCAGTTCAAGTGCCCATCTCCTACCAGAGGCTTCTTTGAGCCTCCCAGTTGCTAGTACCCAATCTCTCTGAAATAACTTTGTAGTTATGTGTATATATTTTGTACTTGTCTATTGATCTATTTTATTTAGTTTTATGCATGTTGTTTCCCACTTCCTTCCCTTAAAGACAAGTATCCCCAGAATCTAGCAAAGTTCCCGTTAAAAGTGATTAGTAAATGTTTATTGAATGAATGGATGAGTCAGAAAACTATAGGTCAGTGAACTTGACTTTAATTCCAAGCAAAAGTGTAGACTGTGTTATTAAAAGGATGGTAAACAAATATCTGGAAAAAGACGCAGTCAGCCCAAGGAGCCAACGTGACCTCATCGAGAACAGGTCAGACTAAAATTTACTTTTTAGACAGGGTTACTGGAGTATTGGGGCACCTAGATGGTACAATGGATAGAGTAGATAGCTCTGGAGTCAGAAGGACCTGAGTTTAAATCAAGCCTCAGATATTCACTAGCTATGTGACCTTGGTCAAGTCACTTAATTCTGTTTGCCTCAGTTTCCTCATCTGTAAAATGAGTTGGAGAAGGAAATGACAAAACACCCCAGTATCTTTGCCAAGAAAACCTGAATAGGGTCATGAAGAGTTAGACATGACTGAAATGTCATTATTGTCCACAGCAACACTGGAGTAGTAGGTCAGAGGAATGCTGTGTATATAATTTACCTAGATTTTAGCAATGCACTTGTCAAATCCTCTCATGATATTTTTGTAGAAAAGATGGAGAGATAAAGGCTGATGGTTTTGTGAATAACCAAACCCCTCATTAAAATGACACATTGTCAACCTGGAAGGATGTCTCCAGTAGAGGATACCAAAGGATGTTAACTTGGCCCAGTACTGTTTAACATTTGTATCAGTGACTTGGGATAAAGACATATGAGGCATCCTTATTAAACTTTGCAGATGCTACAAACCTGGGAGTGGTAGCTAGCACCCTGAACATATAGCCAGGATTCAGACCAATCTTGACAATCTAGAACATTGGACTGAATCAAATAAGATGAAACTTAATAGGGGTAAGAAGAAAGTCTTACACTTGGATTCTCAAAAAATCAACTTCCCAAGTACAAGGTAAGGGGCTTTTTTAATTTATCTGAAAAAGATATGGGGTATTTGATGAACAACAAACTCAACAGGAGTCAACAGTGTGATGTGGCAACCAAGAAAGTTAATAGCATCAAGAGGGGGCCTGATGTACCTGGGACCCTGGAAAGGTCAAACCACATCTGTAGTAGCATGCTTAATTCTGTCCACCACATTTTAAGAAGGACTTGGGCAAGTTGGAAAATACGCAAAAGAGGGCAACGAGGGCCTTGAATTTATGTCATATGAGGACAAGTCAAAGTACCTGGGAATGTTTCACCTGGACAAGAGAAGATATAGCAATCTTCAAATATCTGAAGGGCTTTCATGTAGAAGAGAGGAGAGATTTGTTCTGCCAGGCATCAGAGGACAGATGAGATCAATTGGCAGAAGTTCCAAGGAAGCATATCAGGGAAAATTTTCTGATAATGAGACCTAGCTGTAAGTGGAACAAGCTGCTGTATTGTGTTTTCTGCTACCCCTGAGGATGTGATGTGCTAGAGAAGACCCTGGCTTGGGATCCCCTGATTGTACGAACAAGTATTTTGGGACAGTATGTTATATATCGAATGATAGGTTTTGTTTAAGGCTGTGTGGCCACCCTGGAAATAAGTTGTCATGTTATTATGAATTGTGAATGCTTTAGTTTATTGAATAAGGCTTAGTTTTAAATAGCATGCCTATTATACTGTATGATTCGACCCTAAATAAATATACATATATTCTCAGCAGCAGCCCTCATGTGTGCTGTGTTGATTGGCATTACAGCTGCCTCAGGAGAGGGGAGGTTCTCCTTCCTTTGAGGTTTTCAGGAAAAGGTTGGATTTGATCATTTGTTAGGTATGCCAGGGTTATTGTTCAGGAATGGGTAGAATTAAATGACATCTGATGTGTCTTCCAACACTGACATTCTGTGTTTGATTCAGCGAGTGCAGATATTCAGAGTTGTGAGACACTAATGTTTCAATTTAGGTCTGTTTGTTTTTAACGTATCTGTACTGTTTGAATTGGACATGGCCCTCTGTAAGGATTTTGCACTAATGGAATGCTAAAAAATAGTTATGGGACATATAAATTATAAGCAGTTGGTTTAGCTAGTGCCTGGGAGGTCCCAAATGGGCGCTGTTCCCAAATGGCTAAGAAGTAGCAAGAGAAAAGGGTTTTTGCTTCAGAGGATGGTAACTCAGAGTTATAAAGGGGAGCAGGAGGTGAGAGCTTGCCAGTCATAGGGTGGTATGAGAATCGGTCGATTAGATCCTGTGACGACTGAGCATGGCATCAATGTGGGTGTGTTGGAATAACTTTCCGTAGCTCGACACTCCAAACAATGAGCTCTTTTCAGTCTCTGCTACATCCTTCATATGTCACCTCCTATGTCTGGGCGTATGAACCCTAGGGCTCTGTCTTGGGCTCCCTTCTGTTCTCTCACTATGTTCTCTCTTGGTGATATCATCAGCCCTCATGGGCCCAATTATCATCTCTAAGCCGATGACTCATGGACCTAGGTATGACATGGATGCTCCAGCCCAATTCTCTCAGGTGCGTGTCTGCTAAAATGTCCCTTAGGGTTCCAGGATGCCCTGGATATAGACTAGATGATAGTACAGTTAGGTGGCTTCAGATCTGGTTGAATGGTCATATCCAAAGATTAGTTATTAACGGCTCAGCGTCATTGAGGGGTTTCTGGGTGTCTCTCTTCTCTGCTGTTGGATTGAACCCCCATCAGCTATCTTCTTCCGCTTTTTAGGGGTCCAGTGACTAATATGCTAGTACCATTTTACAATTTAAAATCAATTGGCTTTTACAAAGTGATATTTACTTCAAAGGCAAAGCAAGAACAAATATACAGAAAAATTTCCCAAATACCTAAGGGGAAAAATCCCCCCATGCCACTTCAGTCTCTGGGAAGGATTAAGCTCAAAATTTAGCTCAGTTCCGACATAGCATAGCATTGGTCCCACCAAATTTACATCCAAAAATGGCATTGCTTAAGGATGAGTCTTTCTACTGAGTTGTAGTCCTGAAGACCAGTGGGCCTTGCTCCTGGGGCATCAGCGCTATGCTGGCAGCAAAGACCAGTCTGCAGTTCTAGATTTCCATGGCTGTCACTGCCAACCAAGGTTGGAAACTTCATTACCTGTACCTAGAATTGGAATGAAGAAGCAAAAGGGACAAGGAAGGCTCATTTAGGGGTTGGGATATCTTTCCACTCACAATATCTAATTCAGACACCCATCCTGTTTTTTGCCAGGACTTTGGCACTACTCTTCAAATTAGTTTCCCAGTTAGCTTCCCTGGTCCATCTTCTACATAGCTGCCAATTACTGTCCCTAAAACACCAATCTGACCATTTTGCTTTTCTACTCAGAAATCTTCAATAACTCCCTATTGCCCCTAGAATAAAATGCATGCTCTTCAGTTTGCCATTTAAAGCCTTCTATAATCTGTCTTCCAACTTTCCGGGCATTTCAAATGATTTCCTTTAATGTGATCTACCTTCCATCCATACTATATTATTAGATGTCCTCAGAAGATAAGATGAAGTATCCATGCCTTTATGCAGGCTAACTGCCATGCTTAGGATGTATTAGGACAGCTGGGTGGTATGGTGGATAACGGGCTGGGCCTGGAGTCAGGAAGATTCCTCTTTGTGAGTTCAAATCTGACCTCAGGCACTTACTAGCTGTATGACTCTGGGCAAGTCACTTAATCCTGTTTGCCTCAGTTTCCTCATCTGTAAAATGAGCTAGAGAAGAAAATAGTAAACCACTCCGGTATCTCTGCCAAGAAAACCCCAAATGAGGTCACAAAGAGTCAGACTCAACTGAACCACAACAATAACAAAAGCTTAGAATTTCTAACTTCCTTCACAACTCAACTCAGGAGCTACCTCCTATAGAAAGCCTTTCCTGATCCCCTGTGTTCCTTCTCCTTTTCTGGGTCCTGTCCATGCTCTCTCCATCCTGGGGTCCCGAAGGTCACTGGCTCCTTGCTTCTGGGGCATCACTGCTTTAAATTGACCTCTCGGTTTCAGCCCTCCAGTAGAATTTAAGTTCCTTGAGGGCATGAACCCAAGTGCCTGGCATAATGTCTTTCACAAATGTATATTTTCCAAATCTATTTGAGATTGTCATTGACAGCATTGAGGTGGTGGAGGAAAAAGAGCACCAGACCTGGAGTCGGGAAGACCTGATTTCAAATCCTGCTTCAGACACTTAGTGGCTGTGTGACCCTAGACAAGTCGCTTAACCTCAGTAGTAAAATGAGGATCATAATAGCACCTACTTAGTGTGGTTGTTGTAAAGATAAAATGAGATGATATTTGTAAAGCACTTTGCAAATCTTAACGTGTTATGCAAATGCTAGCTATTATTATCACGCTTGCAAGAACACAAAACCTTATACTTTTAAGTTTCTTGAGAAGTATTGTTCTCATTTTGATGATTTCTTAAAAATGTTTGTACTAAGCTAAAATTCCCTCCACCCAAATTAATATGCTTCTTAGACCCCTAATAAATATCTCTTTCTCCCTCCCTATTTTCTTCTTTCCTCTTCTCCCTCTTCCTTTATTCTTTTACTCTCTTTTTCTCTCTCCACCTCTCCTTTCTCTTTCTCTTTTTTCTTTCCTCCCTCTTCTTCTGTTCTTTTCCCCTTTTCTCTCTCTCTGCCTCTCCTTTCTCTCTTCATGTCTCTTTCTTCTACTTTCCTTCTTTGCCTTTTTCTCCACCCCCTTCTCTCTTTCTCCCTCTTCCTCCCCTCCTAGTTACTTGCTGGGTTTCAGCTAGTCTAGCATCTTATTTTCCACCGCTGGAAAGAATCCCTGTGTATATGCTATTGGCCTTTAAAGAAAAGCAAGTTGTCTCTGTCATACTTCTGGCAGAGGACAACGGCGCTGTTTCACTGAAATCCTTGTTTTCCAGTGCTTATTGCTGTGTGTGTGTGTGTATGCGTGTGTGTGTGTGTGTGTGTGTGTGTGTGTGTAGAGAGGGCCATGTAGCAAAGTTAACATGATGATTGGGTGGTGGTCTTAACAGTAACAGCATCAACCAGAGCCAGGAAGCCTCCACTGAAATTCTAATTCTGTCACTTAACTACTCTGAGCCTCAGTCTCATCTTTAAAATGGCGGCGGCAATGATATCTGACTCACAATATGGTTGTGTTACTTGATACCTCACAGTATGGTTATGGGAGAAGAGCTTTGGAAAACTCTAAAGCACTGTGTAAATACTAGTCATTATTATTAAATAGCCTCTGGGCAGGGTGCCAACAGCAATGGCGTCCCTTAAAGGATGTAACCCGTAGTAACTTGAATCTTTGCTGTACTTTCGTAAAAGCTCTTAGCTTTTATCATACCACTCAATGGCTCCTCATAGATGATAATGCTATGTCATAGAATATTGGGATGGAAGAATCCTTAGAGATCAGATCCCAGACTTCTGGCTTTCATGACCCTCCATAACCTCACCGCATCCTACCTATCTAACTTTATTTCCTGTTATTCTCCTGCATGTGTCCTTCAGTCAAGCCAATCTCCACACCACGGTGGAGGCACACGTATTCTCTTTGGGCTTGTTTCCTTACCTGTTAAATGAAGGTGCCACACTAAATAATGTCTAAGATCTCTTCCTGGTTTAAAGGTTTGTGATTCTGTCATCGGTCATAGCCTCATCTGACGTCGATCCTCTTTACACCACTATAAGGAAAATCTCTCATTCACTCTTCAATTCCCAAAAAGATCTGAGTTCTTCAGCCTGTCCCCAGCCTCTTGTAACTTTTCTCACATCGACTGGCTGACAACCTCAGCTGGATAGAGGATGCGCCACTCTCACTAACTAACCAAAATCTTCCCTAGGGGAGAGCTACCTTGATGATCAAAGTTAAAATCTTATACTGTTTGCCCTCCACACTCAGAATTATTTCATAACTCCTCTTCCAGAGAAAAGACTAGAAAAGTACATGCTACAAGGGATCACTCTCAATTTACACAACAGTCCAAAAGTTCAATCATGGCCTTTTTTTTTTTAAGATTTACAAATGGCCCTAGAGGACCTCGAGTCCAACCCATCATTGGACAGAAGAAGAAACTGGCGTCTGGAGAAGTCAGATTACTTTGCCCAAGGAAACACATCCAATTCCTAATGGAGGCAGGACTAGAACTCAGGACTCCTGATTCCATCAGAGATGAAGTGCTCTTAACATGACAGTAAAGCTAGTTCTTTATCAGGATAGTTTTTTCAGGGTCAGCATTTTCACACCAAGTAATGGTGATGCTGAGTAATTTTTAATTATTGAACCCTCTCAATAACTAAACATCACTGAGCTCCGTCTGGGTTTCTTCTTATAGGGCTTTGTTTTTCCCTCTCTGTGAACTTTGAAGTATATTTGAACATAATGGCCATTTTTACATAGACAGAAGGGTTTCTTCTTTTTTTTCTTTTTCATATATATTTCTTTTTTATTTTTAGTTTACAACACTCAGTTCTACAAATTTTTGAGTTCCAAATATTCTCTCCCTCCGTCCTGCCAAGACAACATGTAATCTGATATAGGTTCTACATATACCTTTGCATTGAACTTATTTACATAATAGTCCAGTTGTAAGGAAGAATTATAACCAGTGGAATGAATCATGAGAAAGAAGAAACAAAACCAAAAAGGAAGGAAAAAAAGAGAGAGCAATTAGTTTGCCTTAATCTGCATTCAGACTCCATAATTTTTTCTCTGGATGTGCATAGCTTTTTCCATCATGAGTCTTTTGGAGCTGTCATTGAACTTTGCATTGATGAGAAGAGCCAAGTCTATCAAAGCTGGTCCAATATGTCTCTCTGTATGATACCAGAGCTGAGAGATACAGATAGAAGAGGGACTGACTACGCACAGAGGCTCAAACTTGGTTTCTTGGAAGGGAAGACTTCACATCATTAAAGCTCCTCCAAGAAACCACATGGTCC
Organism: Phalanger gymnotis; assembly: GCA_028646595.1. NCBI lineage: Eukaryota > Metazoa > Chordata > Mammalia > Diprotodontia > Phalangeridae > Phalanger > Phalanger gymnotis. The sequence continues at coordinate 53,885,883 of CM053623.1, read as the reverse complement.
CAGGAGAGGATGGAACCATGTGGCTGCAGAGAGAGGCAGCAGTGGGGTGGTAAGGAATTCCTTGGACAGATGGCAGAATTCCAGACTAGATTCCAGGCAGGATTCTAGTCCACATTCTGGAAGCAGAAAAGGAATTCCTGGACAATGGAAGGTTCCTGGACCAAACCCCTGGAGGGAAGAGAAAGAACTCCTGGACAATGCTGGGACCAAGCAAAATAACCCTAGAACCAAGCAAATGCTATTGGTAAGGAGCAGCTAGGGTCAGAGCTATGATGTGCACAAGTCAAGCCAAGTTAAGCACTTATTAAGCACATACTGTGTCCTATGACAACTTAAGTCCTTTAGTCTTATGTGGACTAAAGAGAGATGGAGACTAGACTTTCTAGTATCCACAAGTGCTTTTACTTTTTGCAAGAGTCCCAACCACATGTTGGAGAACCATACAGGTTCCATCACTAAATTATATGTATCCTTTGGTCAAGCAATACCACTACTAAGCATATACCCCAAGGAAGTGAAAGAGGGAAGGAGCAAGATGTGCTGGAGACATCTCCTACTAGCTCAAGAAAGCTGGTTGTTAAACTTTCAGTTTGAACATTTACACTTCAAAATTAGCAAATGTTACAAATCAGAACTTGGTTTATTATTTTTTTAATTGCCTAGACTTTAAAAAGTGGTTTTAGAATGTTAATAATGTAGATTAAACTTAAAAGTGTTTCTTGCGTACATTTTTTTTTCAGTAAGTCAGTTGTCAAATATTATCCGTACATCCCCAGAAAGGATTCATGCATACTTCTTGTATAGTGACACTTTTTGTTATAGCAAAAAAATTGCTGGGAAAACATAGATGTCCATCAATTGGGGAGTGGCTAAACAATAGTGGTATGTGAATATGATGGAAAATTATTGAGCTATACAAAGTGACACATTTGACAGATTTAGAGAAACTTTGATGAACTAGCACAGAGTGCAATGAGTAGATCCAGAAGAACAATTTATACGATGACCGCCATATTATATAGGACAAACAAATCTGAAAGACTTCAGAACTCTGATCAAAGAAGTGGCCAATTATGACTTTCCAAAAGATAAAGGCTGCCTCCTACCTCTCAGTAGAAGGGGTGATGACTAGAGGTGCAACACAGCCAAAGTGTTTAAAATATGTAATTTTGAAAACCAATGTGTAGTGCTTATTATATAGTTGGTTTTTTTTAAAAAGTAACAGTGTGAAACATAAATTCATGGGTTTAGAGTGAATCTTTCTTTTATGTTGTGCTGTGTACATGGAAATGTTCTTTTTTTCTTTCTTTATGTATTTAAGTTTGAAGTGCATAAAAATAAATAAAAATTTTTAAAAATGTGTGTTTAAAATACAGCCAGTGTGTCAATGTGTTTTGCTCAACTATACTTCAGGGTTAAAAGAGAGGGCTTCCTTGGAGGAGGATATTAATGGGTACAGACAGAAATGCAAAAAATGTAGTGGACACTAATAAGATCTATGATGTTATGATCAAATAAAACCTTTTCTTTTTTAGCACATTTACATTTTATTTTATTTGTGATTTATGGAATACAACAAGCATTTCCATAGCATAGCATAATAAAAAAGATAATTACACATAAAACTACATAATATATTTGCACAAGACCTAGCTGCTTCTGCTCTAAAAGACCGTAGGTCTTGGAACATTGTATTTCAAAGAGCAAAAGAGCTGGGGTTGCATCCAAAAATAATTTACCCAGCAAAGCTGAGTATAATCCTGAATGGAAATTGACAAATCGAAAGACTTTCAGATAGATATTTGTAACAAAAGACCAGCACTCAATGGAAAATTTGATATAAAAGATCCTAAAAAATACAAGGAACATTAAAGACTAATTACAAGGCACTCATTAAAGTCAAACTGTTTACTTATTTTATATATGTGAAAACAATCGGTATTCTTAAAACTGTCATCATTACTAAGGGAGTTTGAAAGAAAAGTTGGGGCTGAGTTATGTATGATGGAATGATTCTAAAGATCCAATAAAACCTTTGAAAAATACATGGAAATGAACAAAAAGAAAGTCAGAAGGGGACACAAGTAAACGGAACAATTTTGTTACTGCCTTGTTATATCTAATTATACATTTTTATTTATTTTTAGTTTTCGACATTCACTTTTATGAGATTTCAAGTTCTAAATTTCCCCCTTTCCTCTTCTCGTCCTTCCCCAAGACAGCATGCAATCCGATATAGGCTATATGTGTACAATCATATTGAGAATATTTCCACATTAGTCGTGTTGTAAAAGAAGAATCAGAACAAAAGGGGAAAACCATGAGGAAAACAAAACAAAACAAAAAAAGAGAAATGCTTCCATCTGCATTCAGACTCCACAGTTCTTTCTCTGGATGTGGATGGCATTTTCCATCATGAGTCTTTTGGAATGGTCTTAGGTCATTGCATTGCTGAGAAGAGCTAAGTCTATCAAAGTTGGTCATCACACAGTGTTCCTGTTACTGTAATTACATGCTTTTTTAAAACTGCGTTGGGTTGAATCTAATAAGATAAAATTCAATAGAGATAAATCTTACACTTGTCTATGAAAATCAGCTTCACGAGTATAAGATGGTGGAAGATGGTTAGACAGAAGCTGTTCTGAAGAAGCCTGGGGAGTTTTAGTGGCCTGCAAAGCTTTTTGAGAGTCAGCAGTGTTGCTGTTGTTGTTTGACCAGGACATCCAGGGGATGATGCCATGACATGCGGGTGAATTGTATTTAAGTGAAGGAGGGCTGTTCAAGGTCACCAGCCTCACTCTTTCCTCCAGAGCCATCTGGGCCCAGTGATCTGATACAGATCAGGACAACTGTTGATGGCCCCCCCAACAGTGAGATAGGGCAGCCAGAAAAGCTAATGTGACCTTGGACTTCATTAAGAGGGGGCATGACTTCTAGGAATAGAGAGGTGACAGTCCCTTTGCACTATGCCCTCATCAGACTTCATCTGGGGCACTGTGTGTTCAGTCTTGGTCAACTTGGCTTAAGAAAGACATTGATAAACTGGAGTGTTTGAGAGATAACCAGGAAGGTAAAGGATCCTGAGCCCAAGTCAGAAGAGGATCATTTGAAGGGAGTATGTAGGTTTAGTCTGGAGAAGAGAAGATTCAACAGGGACGAGATAACTATCTTCAGGTATTTCAAAAACTAGAGAAGAGACTTCTTTTGCTCGGCCCTAGAGGACAGGACTGAAGATATAGTAGGGAGGATGTACAAAGAGGCCAATTTGGGCCTGACATCAGGAAAAACTTCCTAACGGTTAGAATTGACCAGAAGGAGGATGAACAACCTGGAATGGTGGTAGGCTCCCCGTCCCTGGCGGTCTTCAAGTAGAACCCGAACAATAGAGTATGTTACAGTGAGGATTGCTTTCAGGTATATGGACTGGTCTAGATGGAGGCTGAGCTACCTTCCCACTTAAAAATTCTGTGATTCCTCTATCTTTTAGGGGGTTTCGCATATTGAAGTATTTGTGTTTGTTGGTGATGCTTAAGTTCATAATGAAAAAGAAAAAGACAATTTAGAGGTCCCTGGGAAAGGTAGAGCTCACCCAAGAGAGAGCATGAGTTCAAGCGCTTAGCATTTTTCATCTACTTTTGGGGAAATAAAACCTGTCTCATATATGATATTGACAGCCTAAATTCTTGCGTGGGAAATGAAGACTTTTTTTCTGCTTTTGTAGAGATTGATCCACAATGATATTCTCTGAGGAGATGCTGGGATCTTAAGAGCACAAGGCTAAAAAGTATGAGTAAGAAGCTTCCATTGAGGACCCCAGGGATCAATGCTTTGGCCCTTTTTGATAAAGTTAAATCTACGTAAACCAGACTTTATGCCTGGGCCACAGGTTATAGCTATAGCAGGGTATTTTCTTTTTTTGTTGTTGCAAGGTTTTTTTTTTTTAAATTTTGAATTTAACGTCAACATTTACATACGTATAGTAGAATAGATAGATATAACTTTAGGCCTCTGTGATGTATAGCTTTCTTTTCAAGTTTGTAATAAGATCAACCTATAACTTTCAAAGCTTGCCTGGGGGCAATAGTGAACTCTAACCAGCTCTTATCAGCTTGAGAGGGCCTATTGTTAAATTTTTAGCATGCAACTGACAAATTTACAAATCAAGGCTTCATTTATTGTTTTGCTGATTGTCTAGACTTTAAAAAATGAAGGACAAAAATGTTAATAATGCAAATTAAGTTTAAAAGTGTGTCTTGTGTATGTGTGTGTATATATAACACACATACACACACACACACACACACATATATATATATATATAATTTTCCCCCCCAGTAAGCTGGTTGTTAAACATTTACCAGCACACTCATGAACAGGGGTATTTCCTAACTCCAATGTTGGAATAATTGCTACATCTTGGTTATTTGTTAATGAATGTGAATTTATCAGGGACAGATTAAATTCATCCAGGCTCTGGCAAAAGGACTGATGTGAGCTAATGTCATCAGTTTACTTGAATAAGGTTTTGGAGAACAAATAAAGTAGCTATTTAAGAATAAATGAAGAAAGAAGAAGGACCTTGGGAAATTAATGACAGTTAATTTAACATCAATAACAATGGATAATCAGGCAATCAATCTGTAATCACCTTGAAGACCACCCTGGGTGGGAGTAGATAGCATATGGGCTCACGAATAATAAAGCATCTTAAAGTAACCTGGTTTTTCACCCCCCATGCCCCACCTCCCCCGAGAGTTTAACGAATGGGATTGTGGAAGGGGAATGTGTTAAACACTGTATTTCTGTGCCAAGCAGATCTAATGAAAAACAAATCCGATTCACAAGGAAAGATTAAATGTCCTTATCTGGATTTTAGCAAGGTGCCTGGGCTCAGTTCCACACAGGGATCTTTCAGAAAACGGAGCGGAATGTTTTTAATAAGAATCCTTAAGATAGAACAAAGAGGTCACTGTACTGAATAGCAGGCCGATTGCCTGTCCTTGAGGAATCAAGGGATGTGAGCACTAAAGTCAATCTAAGTTTTGCAAAGGAGGTCTCCCTCTTCCCCAGAGGACCTTCCCCAGAAACACTCTGGCCATGAGGCCCAAAGCACTACAGGGGCAGCTTGGGCATCGGTTCCTTGTTTGGGAAGGTTTCCAGTTGATCTCTTTCTAATATGACAGCTGCCTTTCCTCCCAGAGACAGTAAGAGTAGGGAAGGGGACCAAGGAGGTCATCGATGGGCATGAATTGCCCTGCATTATGGCAGGTCTTTATTGAGGTGATCCAGCAGAGGGCAATGTTTGTATACTTAGCTATAAAGACAGAGCTCTCTGTATGAGGCTACATCACCGAGCAGCCGGCCCCCTTTTTATCTAGCCTCAGAAATGAATGCCCCACACACTTTTCCCTCAACTGTGCACAAACTTTCTGTTTCAGTTGCTACCCTTCCCTTTCCTAGTTGTCCCTGACTTGGGAACTCACCTCATCAACGCTGGTACTGCAGAGTTTCTAAAATAAAGCTAAAGTGGTAACAAGGATTACATCTGACTTTTGTCCCCATGTCTTCCTTTAATCAACGTTTTCCTTGCCATCTTCAGAGCTGACCTTGATGCATAGGTAGGTGATCTTGACATGGTAGACCAGGTCATTTCCCATGATGCCCCAGCACTGGGACACCAGACATGTTTGTAGGAATGTTCAAATTACTGCTGACTCATCTTCCCTACCAGAAAGCCGTATATGTGTGTTCGTATGTATATGTAGGTATATATGTATATAAATTTTATGCATACGTATATATGAACTTTATATATATATACTTATATGCACATGAACTTTATATATATGTATATATAAGCTTTGTATATACATTTTTGTGTAAATGAACTTTATATACATACATATAGGGGTATGTATGTGTGTATATGGCCCTATGTAGCTTTATGTAGTGCTCTCTCTCTCTCTCTCTTCCTGTCTCTCTGTCTCTTTGTCTCTGTCTCTCTTTCTCCCTCTCTCTATACACACACACACACACACACACTCTAACACAAGAATGAAGAACTTGGGAAATTAATGGCAGTTAATTTAGCATCGATAACAATAAATAATCAGGCAACCAATCTGTAATCATCTTGAAGATGACACATTAAGGATAGGAATAGATAACATATGGGCTCACAAACAAAGAATATGTATTGCCATATAAAGCTACACAGGCCCCTAGGCTAGATTCCACAGGTCTCTCCTATTTCTAAAATTCCTTCTCTCTAGGAAATGCCTCGCCGACTAGGCTCAATAAAATTTAATCTGTCTAATCTGAACTAAGTCTCTCTGTTCAGCAATTCTTTTGTTAATCTCTCGTGGACTCCTTATTCTGTTCCCCCTACAAGTTCCAAAGTTGTCTGTCTCTTCCAAACTGCAGTCATACAACCCACTCCTCTTACCCTGGCAGCACTGTTTACCTCTTACCTTACTGAGAAGATTGAGGCCATCTAGCCAGAGTCCTCAATTCCTCTCCTCTCTACCTCAAAATACTGAGCTCCATCCTGTCTGCTTTGTCTCTTTTATCAGAGTAAGGGATGTCTTTATGCTTGATAAATTCATCGCCTATGCTCTTGACACTCCCCTTCTTTAGGACCTCAGCTCATCAGTCATCCCCTCTTTTGCTTCTTAAATCTCTCCCTCTCTATACCTGCTCTTTGTCTTCTACCTACAAACACACTCAAGGCTCCTCTTCTTTCCGCCATACTGCCCACTGGACGTACTGCCCACTGGACTTACCGTCCTCTGGTTCTCCTTTCGCTTTCATATTTCTTAGAAAAGTAGTTTACACTGGATACCTCCACCTTCTTACCACCTTAGCTACTTGCAGTTTGGCTTATTCTCCCACCATTCTACTGAAACTGTCATCCACATGGTCACCCCCAATCTCCTGATCGCTGAATTCAATGGTCTTTTCCCAATCCTCAACCTCCCTCACTCCTCAGTAATATTTTAAACCCTAGACCACATGTTTCGTCCTCAAATTTTGTCCTAGTTTAGGTTCTATGGTACCAGAATGACACACACATACACGTACGTATAGATATAAATATACATGCCTTTCTGTACATATAGGTGTACATATATATAAATATATACATATACATATATATGTGTATACATGTATTCTCCTAGTTCTCATTCTTTTTGACCCCTCTTCTATCTCCTTCACTGACTCCTTTTCCTTCTTCCGTTGTTCAAAGAGGTGGTATTCTCCAAGGTCTGTGAATAACTCATTGACACAGTACTTTGTAAAGCCTTTTCTGTGAGGTAGACAGCGCATATCTCATTATCCTCATTCTACAGATGAGAAAACTCTAAGAAGTGACAGGCTCGTGGTGATACAGCTTAAAGTGAGAAATCCAGATCCCCCAACTCCAAATTCATCGCTCTCCCCACTGTACTACCCTGCCCTCCGTGTTGGAGCATGCTTGGGGAAGTGTATCTGGTTTAAGAAGGGAGCTCAGCTTAGAGCCAGCACAGATTAAACTTGAAAGGATGCTGTGTGTATACTTTTTCTCTCCTGGAAATTATGAAACATATACCAACAGACCCCTGAATAAGAGATTGTAATCAGCCTAAATGCTGCCCATCCCCCCATGCCTGGAATGTACTCCCTCCTTCCTTCCTTCTTTCCTTTCTTCCTTTATAGGCAATTGGGGTTAAGTGACTTGCCCAGGGTCACACAGCTAGTCGGTGTCTGAGGCCAAATTTGAACCCAGGTCCTCCTGACTCCAGGGCCAGCTCTGTATCCACTGTGCCACCTGCCCCCGCTTTCTTTCTTTAAGTGGCAGCTCAGGCACCATCTTCTGTATGAAGGAAGACTTTCCCATCCTTCAATTCTAGTACTGCTTCCATCCCCAAACTACCTTGCATTTAACACCTTTGTATTTATTCTCTTTATATTTATGCTATGTGTATACACACACACACACACACATATTAAACATACTTCTTATCTCTCCTCCCATTAGAATGTAGGGGTTGTTTCATTCTTTGCACACGTATCCCTAGTGCCTAGTATAGTACCTGGCGCATAGTAGCAACATAATGAATATTTGTTGATTGATTAATTTTAAGAAAAGGACAATTTGTGGAGACAGTTCCATTAAAATAGAGTGACAGGGGGAGGGGGATAGGTTAGAATACTCAGGGGTGGGGAGCCACGTGTGGCTCTCTAAGTCTTCAAGTTCGGCCTTTTGACAGAATCCAAACCTCGAAGTTCTGCCAAAGGGACGTATTTGAGGATCTAGAGGGCCACGTGTGGCCTCGAGGTCACAGGTTCCCCACCCATGGGTTAGATGATACAACACCCAGGGTGACTATATTACACTGACCTCTTCATACAATAAAATCAGCTTATTGACATAACCATAGGACCAACAATTATAGAAATATGCTTATCTAAGATACTGTAGGAATAAGGGATGAGATGTCGTAGAAAGTCTCAAGGGACTCAACAAGTAACAGAACATAATTTTTGTACTATATCCAACCAGATATTAACACAGACCACTCAAATATAGCATTGATCATTTTGTATTCAGTCATAAGTTATACGCTGTCTATGATTCTAAGGTCTTAAGAGCTTAATTGAAGAATGCTAATTGTATTTGGGGTCCACTCCTAACAGGTGAGGATTTTCTGGTTTGTTGTTGAGGGATTTTAAAATGCTGTTGATTGATTTGTTACAGCAAAATATATTAACGCCTCTGAATAGAAAAAACAACTTATCTAGAAAAATGATGCTTTCTCAAATAACCACGTGGAATATAAGCTCCTTAAGGGACTGGGGCTGTCTTGTTTTTGTCTTTTTATCCTTAACGCCTGGTACAGCCACTCTGACTCGTGCACACATAAATACCCAGAGGATCTGTGATTACATCATTGTCGGGAAACTCACAGTATGGGAACTCACTAGAGTGACACAGACTGCAACTCATCTATGATTTAATAGATAGATCCTCGGTAATTGCTTGAGGCACACAGAGTGAGCAGCCCACAGTCACACGGCGTCAGATTTGAACTTGTATCTTCCTGACTCCAAGCTCAGCAATCTATTAATTAGGCCAGCTAAATATTTGTGGAAATGCTGATTAATTCTATGACTGAGCCCAATGAATAATGATTTATAGATCAGTGTCAACTTGAAATGGAAGGTTCCGGTCTATTCAGTAGTTTTATTAATGACCTTGTTGAAGGTACAGTTAGAGGATTTTTTCCAATTTGCAGATAACATGAAGCTAGAAGGAATCACTAATGACCTGGATGAGAATGAAGACCTAAACATCTAGACAGGCTGGAATAGTCTGGAAGAAGCTAACAAAATTTTCTTTTTAAGGCTCTGGGATTGAAGTCAAGAAGACCCCAGTTCAAATCCAGCTCAGATATTTATTAGTTGTGTGACCCTGGGTAAGTCACTTAAAACCTCCATCTGGTTTAGTTTCCATGAAGAAGGAAATGTCAAACCGCTCCAGTATCTTTGCCAAGAAAACCCCAGATGGGGTCACAAAGAGTTGGACACACCTCAACAACAACTTGAAATATACATGTAAAAGAGATGCCCAATTGCCCCCAGGATAATTTTGCCTTATCTTTTAAAAGCATATTAAAAACACACTTCAAACCACCTCACAATTTGACTCTTTCTAACGTTTCCTTCTTCCTTTTTATGCTTCCCAAAGTCCTGAAATGAACCCATTCCAAATTACCTAGTTTCTGATGGTTCTGGTTCATTTCCATTGTGACTGTGCAGTGATTACACACACACACACACACACACAGACACACACACACACACACACACACACACACACACACACACCATACACACACACCTGTTTCCATCTCTTCCTCTGTCCCTCGGCTCCCTTGACATATTAATTGTCTCTGACAAGGAGGAGTCTAAAGGTGTGACTAGGCAACTATTCATCCCCTAGCACACACATAGGCGTGGCAGGAGACACCCTGGGATTTCACTCTGTGGCTGGCCCTGTTGGGTTCCTCCATCAGGATGCTGAGACTGAGATGCGCTTGCAGGTCTCAGTCCCCTGGCTCCCTCCCCTCCCCTGCCCCTTGCCAAACCTGCTTAATCCCCGTGAGCCCATGAAGACCAGTGAGCTTCCCTCTCTCTCATAGCCTCCGCACTATGCCCCTAACCCAAATGGAACCTCCCCTCCCGGCTTTTCTGTTGTTGAAATTCCTTTAAAGACAGATAACTAACACCTTTCAGTCCCTAATTAAAGGTGAGGCTTAAATTGTAAACACCCTTAGGAGAAGCCACACAAGGCCTTAAATTCATAGGAAGCCATAAAGTGACTTCTAGCCGTGTAAATATCATCCAGTCCCCCCCACTGTCTCCCAGAAAAACACAATTTTTTTTTTTTGCCTTGAGGACAAAGACTTTGTTTTTGCCTTTGAATCCCTAACACAGTGCTTTCACATAGTAAGTGCTTGGTAATTTCTTGTTAAATTGAATCAAATCTTTCCTGAGAACAGACCATGCATGCTGTACATGCAAACAGATCATTGTAATGTTGCAAGAGAGTATAACCCCTGTCCAAAGCATGACTGCCCCTTTTTATATATTATAGTTATGTTATATATAATATATCATACAAAATATGTATATATGTGTGTATATATACACAGACATATACATATACATACACATGTGTGTATGTAAGTAGTATGTATTGTGTATGTATGTACGTATATATATAGTCTGACAAGCAGCCATCCAACCTCTACTTGCCAATTTCCAGGAAGCATTAATAAATGCTAGTTCAAGAGTGGGGAACCTTCGGGCCTCAAGGCCACGAGTGGCCCACCCCTGTGCTAGTTAATCCACTGACCGATTGACCGATGGGGAACTCATTGACTTCTAAGACAATAAAATGGCACCGTAGGGAGAGTCTCTCCTTGTCATCCTGCTTCCATTTCTGGGCCCTCTTCCTCCTCTGTTAGGGCCCACTTCTGCCCCCAGGCATGCAGGGCTCAGTGCTGGGCTCCTCTCCTGTTAGAGAAGAAAACAGCTCCCATTCTTCATCCTGGTAACGTTAGGGGCTGAATAGGTCTCTCCTGACAACATTCTCACCCTCAATAGGTCTTCGGCTCATTTTTTGTTGATTCTTCTCATCAAATGCTGCCTCATGCCCTCAAGCCTTCTCTCTCCCTTGCTTGGGGTTCTTTCAACTCTCCTCTTCTCCCAGCCTATTCCCTGGAGTCTAGCACCATCTTACTATAGTGGGAGGGAATTTCAGGGAACAAACAATAATAATGGAGGACTGGTCCAAAAGGACCCAGGCCAGGCAATGGGCAGCGACCTGGGCATGCTCCCAGGAATACCTACCACTGGTAGGACTACCTATCACCAAGAGGCTTAAAGCCACCAGGAAAAAGACGACTCAATTTAGCTCACATTTGTATACTGCTCTAAACTTTAGAAAGCAGCTTCATTTGAACCTCACAAAACTCCTATGAGGCAAGTGCTATTTTTATCCCCATTTTACAGATGAGGAAGCTGAGGCGGACAGATGTGAAATGATTTGCCCAGAGTCACACACCAAATAAGCATCTGAGGCAGGATTTGAATTCGAGAGTTCTAGTACCCCTATCCATTACACCAGAGGTGTCAAGCACCCAGATCTCATTGCCTACAATGCTCTCTGAGGGGTGGCCTGCCTGGAACATATTAAAATATAATTGGAAAATATTAAACAAAATAAAAATAGAATAAAACTTTTTTTAATGGCAGTTAGGTGGTACAGTGAACAGAGTTCCAGCACTGAACTCGGGAAGACTCCTCTTCCTGAGTTCAAAGCTGGCCTCTGACACTTATTAGCTGTGTGACTCTAGGCAAGTCACTTGACCCTGTTTGTCTCAGTTTCCTCATCTGTAAAATGAGCCAGAGAAGGAAATGGCAAACCTCTCCAGTATCTTTGCCAAGAAAACCCCAAATTGGGTCACAGAGTAAAGAAGAAAACATAGATAATGTCAATTTGTGGTTTTCTAAGTCAACAGGCACTGCAAAAATCATTCTGGAAGGTTTAATAGCCCCATTTCTATCAGAGTTTGACGTTGCTGTATTAAATCACTTTCTTGCCCCAACAGGAGGTCACAATATCTGTGCTGAGGCAAGCAGGGTCCCTCTATTCCACCATCTCACACTTCTAGGACCACACTCACCCACCTCCTACCCACGTGGTTTGGCAGCAGGCAGAGCCCCTGCCCGCCATTCTATCCTAGGAGTGGGCCCTCATTGGCTGGTGTCCTCACCCCCCCCCCCCACGCCCTCTACACTCCCTACAGGTGAAGTCTCTCATGAGCACGGGTGATGGGATTCACTTAACTCAGATCAGTTTTCAGGCAGTCGACCAAGGGCATGATGTAATATTTCCCAGCGTTGCCTCTCTTTAGTGCCCAGGTACCTCCAATATGGCCTGACCCCATCACTACATCACGTCATGATCTTCTTTATCTCTTCCCCTTTACCCGAATCAAGTTGAGCCATGACCTTTAGCTCCTTCTTTCCTTTCTGGCACAGGTTCCAGTACACACCTATTTGGTTTCTGATCACAATCACAAGACCTTGGCAGCCACCTCTCTCACCAATCCAGCTGTTTTCCTCTTGCTTTTTCCTAGGAAGTTCCTCATCCTCTCTTGAACCTTTCAAATAAGATTTACCAAAAAAAAAATACTCCATCTAAAATCAGAATCGGAAGGGATCTCAGAAGCCTAGTCCAACCCTCATCTGAACAAGAATTCTTTCTATAATGTAGTCAATAAGGGATCATTCAGTCTTAACTTGAAAACCACCATTTGGGCAACTGCTTACTCTTTCCAATTGTACTTGCTGCTGAGGACATCAATACCTGGCCCGTAGTTGATGCTCAGTAAATGCTAATTGACTGACTGCTCGTGCTGCTTCTAAGAAATTACCCTACGATACCATGATTGGTTCCCATCATTAGGATTCCATGATGGCTTCCCCTGGTAGGATGCCATGATGGGTTCCCAACATAAGCATGTTCAGATGCAAGCAGAAGAAACAGGATAGCAGCAGGAAAAGGAGGAAACTTACCCAATCCCACCATCCTTGGTCCTCTGGCAGCATTCGTCAATATCTCAGATCATTAACATGCTAGCCAATTTAACTCTTTGGTTTTAGCTTTTGTGCCTGATGAAAACACCATCCACCAACTGGTGACTTCTAAGTGTTTCATTATCATTGACCGTATAATCTGAAGGCAATGGAACCAGAATGTTGACACTGAAAAAAGAACAATAGAACACCACTAACTTTTTAAAATTTCAATATTTTATTTTTTCTAATTACATGCAAACACAATTTTTAACCTTTGTTTTTTTTAGTTCCAAATTCCCTTCCACTCTCCCTTTCTTCTCTCCTCATTGAGAAGGCAACCAATTCGATAAAGTTTATATATGTGCAGTCACGCAAAACATATTTCTGTATTTGTCATATTGTAGAATAAAGCACAAACCAAAAAGAAAAAGAAAGTAAAAGAACAGTATGCTTTGATCTGCATTCAGATCAGTTCTTTCTCTTGAGGTGGATAGCATTTTTCATCATAGATCCTTCAGAATTGTCTTGGATCTTTGCATTGTTGAGAATATCTAAGTCATTCATAATTGAATATTGTACAATATTGCTGCTATAGTGTACAATGTTCTCTTGGTTCTGCTCATTTCACTCTGTATCAATTCATATAAATCTTCCTATGTTTTTTTTTCTGAAATCATCCTGCTTGTCATTTCTTATAGCACAGTATTATTCCATCACAATAATATACTACAACTTGTTCAGTCAATCCCCAATTGATGGGAGTCCCCTCAATTTCCATTTCTTTGCCACCACAAAAGAGCTGCTATAAATATTTTTGTACGTAGAGGTCTTTTTCCTTTTTTAAAAAATCTCCTTGGTATACAGACCTAGTACCTATATTGCTGGGTCAAAGGGTATGCACACTTTTATAGCCCTTTAGGCATAGTTCTAAATTGCTCTCCAGAATTGTTGGATCAGTTCACAACTCCACCAACAGTGTCCCAATTTTCCCACATCACCTCCAACATTTACCGTTTTATTTTTCTGTCATATTAGCCAATCTCATAGATATGAAGTGGTACCTCAGAGTTGTTTCAATTTGCATTTCTCTAATCAATAATGATTTAGAGCATTTTTTCATATGACTATAGATAACTTTACCATGATTTCTTCATCTGAAAACTGCCTATTCATACCCTTTGACCATTTATCAATTGGAGAATGACTCATATTCTTTTATGTTTGACTCAGTCCTCTATATATTTGAGAGATGAGGCCTTTATCAGAGAAACTTGCTATAATTTTTTTCCCAGTTTTCTACTTTCCTTCTAATCTTGGCTACATTGGTTTTGTTTGTGCAAACCCTTTTTAATTTAACATAATCAAAGTTATCCATTTTACATCCTGTAATGTTCTCTGTCTCTAATTTAATAATAAATTCTTCCCTTATCCATAGATCTGACAAACTATTCTATTCTCCCCAAATTTGCCTAGGTATCATCTTTTATGTATAAATCATGTGCCCTTTTTGACCTTATATTAGTATACAGTGGAAGTATTGTTCTATACCTAGTTTCTGCCAAACTGCTTTCCAGTTTTCCCAGCAGTTTTTGTCAATTAGTGATATCTTGTCCCAAAAGTTTGGATCTCTATGCTTGTCAAACAGATTACTATGTCATTTCCTACGTGTATTGCTTACCTAATCTATTCTACTGATCTGCCACTCTATTTCTTAGCCATTACCAGATTATGTTGATGATTACCATTTTGTAATACAGTTTGAGATCTGATATGGCTAGGCAACCTTCCTTCACATTTTTTTCATTAGTTCCCTTGATATTCTTGGCCTTTTATTCTTTCAGATGAATTTTGTTATTTTTTCCTAGCTCTCTAAAATATTTTTTGGTAGTTTGATTGGCATGGCACTGAATGGGTAATTTAATTTAGGTAGACTTGTCATTTTTATTACGTTGCCTCAGCCTCCCCATAAGGAATTGATATTTTTCCAATTGTTTAGATCTTACTTTATTTGTGTGAAAACTAAGTTTTGTAATTGTATTCACATACACATTGGGTTTGTCTTGGCAAGTAGACTCCCAAGTATTTTATATCGTTTGCATTCCATTTTAAATGGGACTTCTCTATCTCTGCCTGTTGGACTTTATGGTAATATATCACAAACTTTTTGTCAAGAAAAGTAGCTTTAGTGTCAGAAACTTTATCACTAACTTGCAAAGTGAGCTTAGTGAGTCATACCTTTCTGGCCTCATATAATCCATCTACTGTACCAATGTGGAAAATATTAATGGTCTATGTTGCAGGAATATTGTGGAAATATGGGGAGGAGGATATTGGACATGAAGTAGAAAGCTTATTGAGTTTTCTTTCATTGCTTTGTTCATTATGGAGTGAATACTGAGCTTTTTTGACTCTATTTTTTGGAATTCGTGAGCCTGAGATAATCTTCAGAGACAATTTCAGCTTAGTACTTGGATTCTTGACCAGGCAAGCGTGAACTTTGGTATTTTTTATCTCTGATGTTCTTGGGACCCTCAATTTTATGTACTTCTTTGTACCTTAAACTGAGTGCCTAAAAAACTGTGCCTAAAAATCTAGGTATTATCTGACCTTTATATCCATCTCCAACATTAGGTTGGACATTGGGTTGTCCCAAGGCTGAGAGGCAGAGGTAGAAGACAGGTGCTTCTGTCTATGTGGAGAGAGAGATTGGTAGACACTGGGAGTTCAGCCTATGCAAAGTGACATAGATTGGGTGAAGAAGAAAAGAATGAGTTACTGGGTGTGGAGAAAAGGTTTGGCTAATAGCATAGAATAGGCAGGGAAGAACTGGTGAGACAGCAAGCAGCCAGTGCCTGAGATGGACTCAAGGAAAATTTTACCTGTCAGATTTATGGATAAGGCAAGAGGCTAATGGGGGAAGACAATATGCAAACAAAACAAAATAGAACAGACGAAGAGAGGGGGTGATCAGGACAAAGTTCTGGGAGGGGCTCTTGCTCCTGGCTCTCCCCTTACCCATACAGATTCATTCAATGTGACTATCCCACCAAGTACAAGCTTTTAAAGTATCCACACATTCAAAGAACAGGTCTGCCTATACTGTACTATGACAGGAAGAAAACCCTTATAGTCAACTGCTAGACTCTTCATTCTCCATCTCTCTCTTCTACGTGTCTACCATTAAGAGACTCAGTCAACACAACAGCTATGTTTTCCTTATCCATCTTACTGAAACGTTGGAGATGGCCACATCTACAAGTCAGCATGGCACAGAACTAAACAAAACCAACGGCCAATTTTTTTTTTTTTACCAAATCCACCCAATTACACCCATTTAAATTGGACGCATCTGCTCCAGAAAAAGTTACAGGTCAATTTATTTCTCAAATTTTGAGTAATTTGAGAAGATCTAAAAGATTTCACAGGATTCAGTTTGTATTAGATTTCAGCATTTAAACTAGTTGGAACTTCCAACAACTACAAGACTGAAAAGAGATGGGATCCAAAACAACTTAGTTCAAGATGAAAATTCACTAAAAGTGAACAACTAGAATTCTACCTTTGGGATAAAGGGGTAGATATTTGTCTTGATCTGGAAAAGGTCAACAACCCTAACTCCTCTCTAGGCTACACCGTTAACTCATCTCCGCAGGACTTTGTCTACCACCCTAGCTGTGCACCTTCCCTCTCCTACTTCCCCCTTACCCATTCCTTTTGTCTTCCGCCATTAAAATGTGAGTTTCTGGAGAGCTGGGGTTGGTTTTTCTAATTGGATTTGGAGTCCTAGTTCTTAAAATAAGTACATAGTAAGTGCTTAATTAATGCTTGTTGACTGACTGAAAAGAGAAAAGAGTATGAGAAAGAGATTCCATTTTTACTTGGGTTCTTTGAATCTCCATGTCCATAAAATGATTAGAATGTAAACAGCCTGTATGTTTCTCTTTTTAAGGAAGTGGAAGGAATGTCAATTGAACATTTGTAGTCAATCCTCCATATGTTTCAGTAATACATATTTAATTTCCTATATAATCTAGATAAGTTTTAAAGCATTAAGGTATCATTGTTTTCAGAAGAGCTGAATTATTTACTCTGGGCTTTGGATTTCCCATTACATAAAAATTGTTGTATCATAAGTGACATGTACATGAGTAATGATAGGTTGGAATCTTCCCAGAATGCAAGTGTTATTAGGAAACCTGGCTTCCATAGCATATAATGGAAAGCTAGAGGTCCCCATCACTTCCCTATCCAACAAATGTAAGATTTCATTAGTGACCTTGCTTTCCTTCATTCCAAAAGCTTTTGCAGCACAGTCTCTTGAATGACTTTCAAATGCTGTTTTATTTCTATACCTGTAGAATATCTTACAATGTAAAGATGATCTATTATGAAGGTTTATTATTTCCAAATCTGCAATTGAGAGGCAAACGTGTAAAAGCCAAACAAGATAAATTGAGTAGCCTGGAAGCTTAGTTGCCTCCTTTTAAAGTCATAAGGCCTTTTATGCTATTTCTGCAAATATTTTAAAAAATCTTTTAAAATGTTGGTGAATCAGGATGACTTTTAACTGATGCTCTATCATTCAATATTTTCCTAGATGATAGAACCAGGGAGGTATTAAGCCAGAAGTCAGCTTCATTCAAGAAAACAATAACTTTACAACTGCCTCAATGTTGAAACCTTTTAAAAAAAAGGCCTTTTTGGCTTGCAGTAGTTTCTGATCCAATTGTAGCATCCTAACTTCATAACAAAGCAAAGAAAATTGGCTGTTCTTAGTAGACAACCCAGAAGCTTCCCAAAGTGAAGTTCCTCAAGCTTGCTGTGTGTGAGAATGGGCACTCCTTTTTGCTTATTCGTTTTGAATGTACTCTGGGCTTCTTATATATTGGGTTTGTGCCCTCATGCTCTGTAACTATTCTCTTGTTATGGAATTGATTTGCGCTGAATATAAACTATAATTAAAAAGGAATAAATTATTGGAAATAAAAGAGGAAGAGTCAGCCTTGGAATTAGCAAGACCTCAGTTCAGATGCAGCTTGGGACTCTTCCTAGCTCTGTGATCTGGGCAGGTCCCTTAACCTCTCTGTGTCTCAATCAATCAATCAACCTTTTGATTGCTCTGGGTTCTCCTCTTTTCTCCCTCTGTACCACTTCACTAGTTGAACTCATCAGCTTCCATAAATTCAATTACCATCTCTATGTTAATGATTTTCAGATCTACTTATCCAGCCCTAATCTCTTTCCTAAACTTCAGACTTACACCTCCAACTGCATATTGGACATCTTAAACTGGACCTTCAATTCGTCCAAAATGGAACTCATCTTTTCCCCCAACTCCTTCCCTCTTCTGAACCTTGAACTTCACCATTATTGTACAGGACACCTCCATCCTCCCAGCTAGCCAGGCTCAAAACCTAGGTATCATCTCAACTCCTCACGTTCTCACCCTCCGTATCCATCGGTTACCAAAGCTTGTAGATTTCACCTTCTCTATAACTCCCACTCTCTTCTCTCCCCTGATATTGCCACCACCCAGGTGCAGGCCCTCATCATGTTATGCCTGAAATACTGGAAAAGCCCATTGGTTGATCACCCTGCCCCAAGTTTCTCCTCACTCTAGTTGATTCTCCACTTAGCTGTCAAATTTATCTTCTTAAAGCTCAAGTATGATCCTATGATACCCATATTCAGTAAACTCCATCATCTCCTTATCACCTCCTGAGTCAAATATAAAATCTTCTATTTAGCATTCAAAGCCCTTCAGGCTCTATTTACTGAGCCACTGGCTGCCTCCCTGGGGAATATTTTTGAGGTTAGGGGAAGACATTGGCATATTTGTAGGCAATGGGGAAATAGCCGTAAACAGGGAGAGAGTGGGCATGATTGATAGGGAAATCTGCTTGGAGAACATAGGATGGAATGGTTTCTTTGGAATGTAGAAGGGTTTGTCTTGGCAAGAAGAGTCATGTGAGTCAGGGTGTGAAGGACATAGTGGCAGAAGGCATCTGAGCAACATGAGACGAGGAAGACAGAAGAGTAAGCTCTCAGTAAATGGCCTCAATTTTTTTTATTGAAACATGATACAAAATTCTCAGCTGCATGGAAGCAGAGAGAGGAAAGCTATGGGAAGTTTGAGGAGAAAGGAAAAGATTCAGGAGAGCTTATGCAGAGAGCGGATAGTGAGTCAATTAGAGAGGTGTCAAAGGATTGCCTTGCTGCAGTGAGAACCCCATTGAGATTATGTAGAATAAATTTATCTGTAAAATGGGAATAATTAATAACACCTACTGCTCAGAGAGTTATGCAGATCAAATGAAATAACATATGTAAGCCACTGTGCAAACCTTAAAGAGCTATGCACCAGTTATAATTAGTATTTTTAAATTAATAATAATATATATGTAGCCAAGAACCCACACGTTGTTTGATACCATATTTTATCCCCTTGTGAGCAGGAATACTAATGAATGTTTGTGTCATTCTAGGTCAGTGATTCTCAGATTGTGATCCGGACACCCTTGAGATCCCCCAGACACTTTCAAAGGGTCTGTAAGACCAAAACTATTTTCATAATAATACATTTTAATTTCAAATGTGGTAAATATTGACAGATACAAAAAATTTTTGTGGGGGGCATCCTCAATTATTTTTCAGAACATAAAGAAGTCCTGAGATTAAAAAGAAAAAAAGTTTGAGAATTGCTGTTCTTGGTCACGCCTTGTCCTGCGGCCGGGCTCATGCGCAGCAGGCACCGGAACATGGAGTATGAAACCAGGAAGCTGTGCAATCAGAACTAGCCTAACATTGGTTTTATCTGAATGGTACCAGGTGATGTTCCCATTTTCAATGCTTAGAGAAAATCTTGGCAGCAGTAATGGGCTTGGGTAGTACCTAGCAGCCTTCTCTGTACACAGTAGGCATTGAATAAATGTTTGATGAATTAAATTGAATTAAATTTTTTGTGAATAGGATCCACTAGAGAATTCCTCTACTCTCCCTTTCTCCTCCCTTCTATGCCAACTGAGGAACCACGATCCAAGATCTTGCAAAATCCAATCACACTTAAACCGAGGGCATCTGGGAGCATACAGGACAATCTGCTGCCTTGGCAGAGAGCTAGGATGTACCCTGCTTTTTGATCTCCATGTTATTCTTTTCCCAGCCGTCCTGCCCTACATTTCTAACTCCTGATTCTTTGTGTGTGCTCAGGCTGAACCATCCTGCCTAACTTGCTGTCACCCTGAGGTCTGTAGCAAATTTTGATGCCAAAGCACCTGGTCTGGTGGATAAGACATTTCTCGCCCTTCCCATGGGATTTGCATTTGCTAATTTCACTGTTTTGCAGAATGTAAAATTCTACAAAAAGGGCATTTTTGAGATTTTTCTTATACTTCTTTGTTTTCTTCCCCTCCTCAGGCCCCCCTCTCTACATGGCACACGGACCAAAAGGAGTGGGCAGAGTCGGATCTGAGAGCACGATTCACTGTCTGCTCCAAGGAAGAATAGCAGTAAGAAGCAGCGGCATCGTATTTAGAGGCAGCCTTGTGGGTAGGCAGGGTAGGTGCCTGCTTGCCCACATGAAGGAATTTAAGGGATGAGAATAGCAGGCTTACCCAGCATGACGCAGTTTCAGAGTAGAGGCAAACCATAGAGATCACCCCCTTAATTTTATAGACAAGACACCTGAGGGGCAAATTACTTGCTCTAAATCAGGCAACTTGGAAATTCCAGAACTGTGATTGCAGCACCAGTCGCCTGACTTTAAATCTGCCACTATCTCTACTCTCCTGTGTTCTCTATGCAATTCTATATCCATCATCCTTTCTTTGGATCAAGATGTTACATTTCCAGGTTCTCCACTTAAAATGCAGATACCTCTAGTTGAGGCAATAGAAAACTCAGCTAAATAGGGGATCACCTGCAAAAGCAGAGATCAGGTACCAAAAGAACAGGAAATAGGAGAGGTAAGCTTCAATGAGGTCGAAAAATCACAGGATCCACAGAAGGTAATGTTGAGAGAGAGAGATCAGCTTCATGTGTGACCCATCCCTTGGGGACTGTGAACATCCAGGAAGGAACAAGAGAGGTCTGGGTAACTGAAAGTGTGTATGTATGTGTGTTTGTGTGTGTGTGTTTTACTCAGGTTGGGAGGCCAACAGTGAGAGAGAACAGAGGTCCAGAAAAGAGAAAGAAGAATTGAGAGAAATACGTCCTGGCTTGGGCTGCCTTGTATTTTAGTACTGCTAATTATTCCATTTATTTTCTCTTTGCTTAACATTTACTTGTAATGTAGCTGGCTCAACAATGCAGCAAATACTCGATCTACTACACGCAAGGCACTGTGTTAGGTATTGATGACACAAAAATAAAAACGAAATAGTTCTCGCCCTCAAGGAGCTTACATTCTGCAGTGGGAATATTAGCTATATAAGGAAACATAGGGGTTTTTGAGGAGGAAGCAGGTGCTAAAAAGCTGGGGAAGTCAAGGAAAGTTTCAAGGAGGAGATGGTACCCGGGCTGAACTTTAAAGGGAAATAGGCTATGAGTTAAACTGGTAACCTCTGGGAAAGCAGTTTCAGTGGAATGGTGGGGTCAGGTGGCAGATTGTAAGAGTAGAGACGTGAAGAGAAGGTCAGGGATTAGAGGCAGGGAATATAGACGGCTCTTTCTAGGACTTTATCAGTGAAAAGGAGGAGAGATCTAGGACAAAAACTTGAGAGGACAGCAAGATCATGTGTAGATTTTTAAGAATCTGAGCACAATTCACTCTTTGCTCTGAAGAATAGCAATAAGAAGAATAGGCATTGTATTTAAATGGTAAAACTTGAGTGTATTTGTAGACAGCAGGGAAGAAGTAAATGGATAAGGAGACATTGAAGATGTGAGACAGAGAGAGAGACAGAGAGAGACAGAAACAGAAAGACAGACAGACAAATGGAGAGAGACACAGAGAGAGACAAAGAGACAGAGAGACAGAAAGAGAGACAGAGAAGAGAGGGAGGGAGGGAGAGAGGGGGAGGGAGAGGGAGACAGAGACAGAGAGACAGAAAGAGAGACAGATAGAAACAGAGAGAGAGAGAGGAGAGGGAGAGACAGAGACAGAGACAGAGAGAGAGAGTCAGAAAGACCAAATCCCAAGTTTGGTCAAATGAAAAAAAGTGCCCCTTTACTTCTGCCTTCTTCCATTTGATCCCTACCCTTGTTGTTGTTGAGTCATTTTTTAGTCATGTCTGACTCTTTGTGGCTCCAGTTGGGGTTTTCTTGGCAGCGATACTGGAATGATTTGCCATTTCCTTTTCTAGCTCGTTTTACAGATGAGGAAACTGAGGCAAACAGGGTTAAGTGACTTGTCCAGGGTCACACAGCTATAAGGGTCTGAGGCCAGATTCGATCCAGGAAGATGAGTCTTCCGGGCTCCAGGCCCAGCACTCTATTCACTGAGCCACCTACCTCCTTCCCAAAGAGGAAGTTGGGTGTGTTTGTTTCTCACCAAATAACATGGTAGAAGAGTTCTGGGAGCCAACCCCAGATTTCCCAGATTTATAGGGTTCTGTATTTAATGGAGATTCATGTGATGCACCACACCTGGAAGAAATAACCAGCAGATTCAAATAGAAATATCCATAAAATTTTGGGATGCTAAGGAATCCCATTTATTCCCCAAATGGCATTATATTCATGGCCTAAGAGTATACCACATTGTACAGTACCAGCATTTCCTTAGTTTATCCCATGATTTTTGACTATCAAGGCATTTTCATAATGCTGGTGATTTTCTCCTGGAAGCTTCCATTTGAGGAAGCACCCACACCAGCTGTGCTTACTTCAAATGTCATTTAGGGAACTCACCCCAGCAGGGGTGCCTCTTCACCTCCCTTTTCAGCTACTTTTTAATCTACTGTCTACCCCATTCAGATGTAAACTTCTTGAGGGCAGGGACCATCCTGCTTTTTGCTTATGGTTGTATCCCCAGCACTCAGCACAGTGTCTGGAGCATAGTAAACACTAAATAAATGCTTCATCTATGTATCCCTCTATCCATCCATCCAGCTTTCTATCTTTCACCTCTCTGCATCTTTCTTCACCATCATCTATTTAAATATCAATCTATCCATCTATTTATCTTTCTTAGGATATTTTCACACCAAATGTCAGCAGAAGTTCTAATATCTAAATATCAGCCGAAGTCCTGGTTGTCAAAACAAAGAATAATAGACTTAGTCATAGAATGATTTCTTTCTAAATCTGGCTGTGGTGTCTGGTCTGTTAAGGCATTTCAACACGTTCTGCAGCTGCCAGGATGACCCCAAACGATACCATCCATTAGATGAAGCCATCCCACTGCTAAGAGCCCTGGGTCAGATCCAGGAGTTCACCTCAGCATAGGTCAGCAAAAAGTCAGTGACCCCCTAGCAGTTTCTTGGTCAGCACTTCCTGTGCAAGAGGCAGCCTGATGAAATCTCAGCTCCCAAGGACTGCCAGATTTGGACTCCTGGATTCAGAACCAAAAAAAGAGTGGTTCTCCAGAGCCGCCTGGAGCTTTTCTTCCCCCGCCCTCCATCAGCACTAGTGTTTTAAATGGAAACTTGACTCACTGCTCACCAAGAAATCCAGGGCCTGCTATATCAATGCTGGCTAAAGAGCTTCTCTCGCTACCTCCAGGCTCCTGTTTCAGTCACTGATGCCCAACATGTTGATAAAGAGCTTCACAGAAGTAAGAAAAACAACTTCTTCTGTGTGTCTAATTGTGCGTTACAAAGCCCCAAGGGAAATGTCTTCCCAATTCTCCTTGAGCTGATGATTCCCTGAAGGATCAGGTCTGTAACTTATCAATCCTTTAAATGCATCTTCGCTTTTTCATAGGGCATCCATATTAGATTTGAGTGAGCTTAAATTTCATAACATATTATGTTGTTCCTTCCAGTCAGGCTGATAAAGATCACAGGCTGCCTTAGGCCCTGTGTTTTCTTACAATTTTTATCATCTTGTCATTTTCTTCTCCCATCCATCCCCCTAGGTCCTTACAGCCCATTATTTTTAAAACAATTTTTTCTGTTATGTTTTTACATCACCTAAATTTTTCCCTGTATCCCTCTTCCTCTCCATCCCAGTGAGTCATTCTATATAGCAAATCATTTTTTTTTAAAAAAAAGAAAAAGATGGAGAAGAGAAAAAAATCAGCAAGACAAATTGATACATCAAGGAAATCTGATAGTGTATTCAGTGTTCCACATGCACAGACTTCCCCAGCTCTGGAGAGGAGTTGGGGGGAGATGTCTTCTGACATCTTGTCTTTGGATACATGCATGTTCTTTGTAATTTCCTAATATTCTTTTTTAAATATTACTTTTCTTTCCATTCTCACTATTGTAGTTATTGAGTAGATAATTTTCCTGGCTCTGTTTAATTCCCTCTGCATCTGTTCACATAAGTCTTTTCACACTTCTCTGTATTCTTCACATTTGTCAGTTCTCACAGCAGGATCATATTCCATTACATTCATGTGGCACAATTTGTTTGGCCAGTCCTCAAATAATACAGTCCATAGATTTTTTTAAGCACAACGGGCCACAAAGGGAATCTCGTTCAGTTATTTTTCAGTTGTGTCTGACCCCATTTGGAGTTTTCTTGGAACATACTGGAGTGGTTTGCCCTTTCCTTCTCCAGCTCATTTTACAGATGAGGAACTGAGGCTAATAGGGTTAAGTGACTTGCCCAGGGTCACACAATTAATAACTGTCTGAGGCCAGATTTATTTTACAGATGAGGAAACTGAGTCTTAGAGAAATTAAGTGACTTGTCCAGAGTCATGTGGCTAGAAAATATCTGAGGCAGGATTTGACTTCAGGTCTTCCTGGCTCTCAGTTCAGCACCCTATGCAATTTGCCACTCAGAAGGCTTAAAATAATTTAAGCACACCTGGGAGAAATCCGTATCAGCTAGATCTACCCTGAATCGTGAATGATGGACATGAGGTCTTGTCCGGAGAGCTCTACTTTCAGGCGGAGAACAGGAGGGGAAATGGGAGGCTGAAGGAATTCGGAAAGGGACACGGAAATAGAAAGTGTGAGTACACTGAAAACAACCTTTTCTGATTCAATAGCTTTACTCAATGCCAGTTCTCCTCGGGAATACTCCTTATTTGGAAATCCTCTTGTATTCAGTGACTGTGCTCTGCATTTCGGTCAAGTATCTGGTGGGAAAAGCGTATATGGAGGGTGTTGTGATTAAGCATCTTAGCAGCAGAGAAGGAGGTTTGGTTCCCTGTCTCTCCTTTCTCACAGCTTCCCATGACCCTCACTGATGTCTGTTTCAAGTGAAGCTCCTTGCTATGAAAGATATGTTTGTGACACATAAGCCTTTTCTAAGGTATATATAAGTTGATTGGAGAGAGCAACACCGTAATTTATGCTATGAGACAACTGTAATTGCCTTTCATATAATGTGATTGTCACGTTGCTGTAGAAAGCCTTTCCCTTGATGCTTCCTAATTCCTGTTTTATTTTTGCTACAACCAGTCAGAAGGTGACAAAACGCCATCAGGGCCATGGAATTTCAAAGGGTTTCTTCAGGGAAATTTCCACAGCATCTTTGAGGATGCTTTTGGGGAAACCTAGTGGTTTGAAGACCTTTTGAAAAACGAATCCAGGGAAATTAGTTTGATTGCCCTCCTTTTCTTACTTTGAAATAGAAAAATCACTCAGCTTTCGTACAGCTATCAGCTCATCAGCTCGATCTTGCACCCTAATTCATGGTATCCCTGCTTTTGAACTAAACTTCATTTGCTTTGCAGCAAGTCTCCATAGTGAGGACTTTGGCTTACCATGAATGTGATCAGTGAATGAGAAGGTGGGAAGATGGGGTCGCCTTCCATCTTGACCAGCTGTAGCCAATTACAGGACTTGGCACCAAGATACCCACACCTGTCCTTATCCGCTAATACCCTCCCCATTCCAACCCTGTCCACCTGTGCAAACTCCCAACCTCCTGCCTTCATTGCACAGGTTGAATCCCAGAGGAGTTCTAGTCAATTTTTCTAAAGTGGAAACTAACTTGTTTGCTATAAGGCATTATTGGGGGGCAGTAAGTGGTACAGTGAATAGAGTGCCAGGCCTTTAGTCAGGAAGAGTCATTATCCTGAGTTCAAATCTGGCCTAAGACACTTACTAGCTACGTGACCCTGGGAAAGCCACTTCACCCTGTTTGCTCATCTATAAAATGAGCTGGAGAAGGAAATGGCAAAGCACTCCAGTATCTTTGCCAAGAAAACCCTAAATAGGATTGTGAAGAGTCAGACACAACTCCAACAACAACAACAACAACAAAAGGCCTTATTAAGGTCATTCATTCTAAAAGGTGCAGGTGACCTCCTTCCCCCATCACTTTGAAACCCTTACCTAGAACTTTTTAAAAGGCTACACCCAAGTTGGCTAAGCATCAGTACAGACTACAGCGGTTACTCATGCCTTGTTAATGTCACAGATCACGTTGTAAGCAGCTTTCTGGTTGAAGGTTTCCCTCAAGGCTGCATTTTCTCTATAGGCTTATTTGGGAAGCCTGGTGACTCCAAACACAGAATGAGCCACCCAAGCAAATGCCATGAGCCTTGCCATTAAAGGATAAAGAAACCATTCATTGTATTTCAACTCCCATTCGCTGGTCCTTGCTCCTTTCCAGTTTTTTCATACGCAACACTCCTTGCCTCTTGAAATCTCCCTCTTCATTTAATGCCTAGCTCAGGGGCCACCTCCTGTGGGAAGCCCTCATGCCGCTCTCCCCATTACTCCCACAGCCCAAATGAAAAGTGATCCCTCTCTCCTTCGATTTCCTTAGAGGCCTTTTCTCTAGGTCTCTCCTGTGCTCCCATAGCATTCTCTCTAGCTGCATGTTTATTTTTGTTGATGTCATTTGGTACAGCATTGAGGGCTGGTTTGGAGTCAGAAGGCCCAGGATCAAATCCCATCTTGTGCTATTTCCTATCCAATTAATTTAGGCAAGTCACTTAACATCTCTAGGGAGTGTTTGCTCATCTGTAAAATGAGGATTGGATTAG
This sequence comes from Phalanger gymnotis, assembly GCA_028646595.1. NCBI lineage: Eukaryota > Metazoa > Chordata > Mammalia > Diprotodontia > Phalangeridae > Phalanger > Phalanger gymnotis. Next base: position 53,858,702 of record CM053623.1, on the reverse strand, counting down.
ATCCTTGGTCTCCAAAAGTAGGGTATGTGCATCCCAGGAAATGGGGAAGATTATCCTTTGGGGTATGGGAAGAAAATGTCATTGTTGTTTGTCCTTTGCTTTTAAAGAGGACCAATGACATCACAGGGTGATGTCTTGACTCGTGCATGAATTGAATTTAAGTGAGGGAGAGTTGTACAAAGTCGTAGAAGTCCAGTGACAAGACCAAAGTCAAGACAACTGGAGGTAGCCCAGGATGTAGCAGATGACCTTGGTCTCTTCAATGTCCGACTAAGCTCTAAGAGATCCACAGAGCCTTCTCCAGCCACCTTCATGGCCTTGAAACAAATTGGAGTATATGGGGTGTTCAAGGAGGACCAGTACCTCTGGCGTGAAAGCTTGCCAAGCCCTTTACAGGACTGCTCATCCACCTTTGGTATATGTCTACCACCAACTCTGATCAGTGGCTCCAAGAAGCTGTAGCATGTGCAGCAGCCACACCTTGGTAAAACCATCTCAGCAGATGGGTTGAACCAGGCTGAGGATAACCAATGGGCCTCAGAGCCATTGGTGAGTTAGGGGGATGTTTACCCCAAGCATGTGAAGACTGCCCCTAGTGGATATTTTGGAAGAAAATATTGGAATGTTGATTTCTAATCATTTTTATCCAAAAAATATGAATAGGCACTATATTTATGGTTTCACTGGTATAGAGAATGCCTTCTACTAATGCAGGTCAGCCCCTCTGCAGCTTAAAGTCTCAGAGAGTTGCCTGGGGCACTGGGGGTTTAAGTGGCTAGCTAGTCTGTGTCCGGGTAGGACTCAAACCCAGATCTTCCTTGCTTCAAAGATAGTTCTCTAGCCGCTACGCCATATTGTCTCTCTTTACTAGTGTTGAGTATGGACACCGGGACCATCACTTCATATGTGACATAGGCTATGTGTAGTATCCTGATAGGAAAGTAGCACTCTATAAAACAGAAGGCATTGACAGTGACAACCCCACTCATTTTGCTTCCAATACATTTTAACTTACTGTATTTTATACGTCTGCCTAAATGGATTTATGGATTATATTAGCTTGTTTCAAACACTAATCTCGCCCTCACAAATGGACAAGTGTCTTAAAAATATGTTTATTTCATATATCTTTAAAAATTTTTTGTGAACATTTTATAATGTACTTAGTATGTAGATATAGTAGCATATGTGTATCATTTATTATGTCATTATAACATTATTGTATTTATTATTACTTTATTATTACAAATATAATACATAACCCATTATCTTAAGTGAGATAATATTTATAAAGTACTAAGCACAGTGCCTGGCACTTAGTAGGTGATATATAAATGTTTATTCTTTTCTCTATAAGCAAATACACATATACACACACATATGGAAAGATAAGTAGATAGATGGATGGATAGATAGATAGACAGACAGATAGATGGATAGATGATAGGTGGATGGATGGACGGGTGGATGGCTGGAAGGGTGGATGGGTGGGTGGATGGATGGATGGATAGATAAAGATGTGGTTCAAAATTATGTTTACTGATGGAATGCAGTTAACAAAATTTATTGACCTCCTGCTATGTGCCAAACCAGAGTTAATGGGATGCAAAGAAAGGCAAATATACCTACTGCTCTCCAGCAGCCCACAGTGTAATGTAGAGACAATATGTAAACAATCATGTACAAACATGACATATACAGAATAAATTGGAGATAGTATCAAGGGGAAAGGATTAAAATTAAAGAGGATTGAGAAAGGCTTCTTGGAGAAGCTAGGATTTTAGCAGACACCAAGCATACAATAGATGTTTGTTGAATTGAGTAAGAGAACTGTTCCGTTCCATTCCGTTTAACACATATTTATTAACTGGGTGCTATGTTAGGCACTATCCTTGGTTCTAGAGTTACAAAAATAAAAACAAAATAGTCTCTGCCCTCAAGAGAAGGAAAAGGAATAAACATTTATTAAGTACCTACTATGTGCCAGTCATCATACTGAACAAGATGCAAAGTATATTTAAAGTAATTTCAAGAAGGAGAGATCACAAATGGTGGCCTCTATGGAAGGTGGCATGTGAGCTGTACTTTGAAGGAAGCTAGGGATTCTATGAGATACAGGTGAGGAGGAGTGCATTCTAGCCATGAAGGGTACACTTATGCAAAGGAGACAAGGCAGGAGAAGGGATATCATGTATGAAGAACAGCTATCAGGCAAGTTTGACTGGGACAGAGATTGCATAAAGGGGAAAAATATGGACTAAGATTGGAAAGGTAGGTGGGAGCCAGACCATGGAGGATTTTTAAATGCCAGGCCGAGTAGTTTATTTTACCACAGAAGTAGCAGAGAGCCATTGAACATTTTTGAGTAAGGGAGCGACCATGGTCAGATGTGTGTCTTAGGAATATCAATCTGATTGCTTTATGGAGAATGGATTAGAAGAAGGCAAGGTTGGAAACAAGAAAATTCTATCCCATAGTTTTTGTTTGTTTCTTGATTCAGCATCTGTTCCTGAAAAATTCTATGACCATGAATGAAAATTCTGCAGCTGTGTATGTTTTCTGAGTGGAAAGGGCACCAGACTTGGACTTGGACAGCGTGGGTTTAAATCACAGCAATGCCGCTAAATAGCTTTGTGACCTGAGCAAACAAATCACTTGATGTTTCAGTATCAGTTTCCTCGCGAACAGAAAGCATTTTATTATTATTTAGACTGGTCATCTTCAGTTGGGACAAAAGTTTGAGTTGAATCAGCTGGCTCAAGATTATATGACTTTCCATTCTCTTTGAACTCTGTGAAGCAGATGTGGGGATCGTTTCCCTTTTCTCTCCTCCCATTTAAATGGTGAGGGAGGGAAAAGGTTGTTCCTACCTGAAGGCTTATGCAGCGATGGATGAAATTTATAATCCGTGGAAACTAAAGGGGGAAAACCATTAAAAATCCAGGAGAGGAGCATGCCAGGTGGCATCCAGAGGCAGACTGACTTTTCTTAGGATTCTAAGGGTAACCATGAATCATGAGGTTTCTAATACTATCTCTCATGAGCCCCCATCTGGTGCTCTCCCCCAATATTAATCAACAAAAGACAATTTATTGAGAATATATAGCAAGAATAGCAATTACAAGTGATCTCCTCAAGGATGAGGGGAGGAAGAGAGGGAGGCATACTCTCCCCTTCTATACACACTTAAGGTCCCTGGTGAGAGAAAGCTCAAACTTAAAGTACCATGCTAAGTTATAAAACGTGCCCTCAAAATATTATTTTAGGAACAACTTTGAGTAAATAAGTTATTTTGTCTATTATAAATACCCAAATTAACTATAAAGGACATATAAAAAAAGATGCTACCTGCATCCAGAGAAAGAACTGATAAATAGAAGTATGTATAGAATAATTTTATGCACACACACATACATATATACATGCATATATATGTGGTGTATGTGTATATGTACATATATATTTATGTCTAGTGGTAGCTATCTCTCGGGCGGGGGGAGGAGGGAAGAAAAAAAGAAAAAAGAGAAATTTACATGATAATTTTGTTGTATATTTGAAAGGAATAGCAAGTTGTACATAGCAGATTTGCAGTTTAATGTACAATCATCTTTTTCTTGTACTATGTTATGGAGCTTGTTTTAGTCCATAAATTAAAATAAAAAATAAAATGTCCCCACAAACCAGGGCAATAATCTTCCCATGAATAGAATTGGCTGAAACTTGAAGTACAGAAAAATAGCCAGGTGGATATATAGAGAACCAGTGGGGCAACTCCTGGCCCTTGGCATCCTTTCCTCTCATCTCTGAGTCCCCATACACCACACACTAAATTTGCTTCTGGGTGCAGTTTCCCTGATAGACAAATCACTCCATTGTTCAATTGGGCCAATTCTTTACAGGATTTGATATCTCATCAGACAAGTCAATCCACTGCTGGGCTGGGTCAAGATCATACCTCATGGCTGGCTCTCCACCAGACCCAGCTACTACACTATTGGCTCCATTCATTTCTGCGAGTGAAGGACTGTCCACTCAAATCTTTTGTATGCGCATTCATTTCTGTTTCAGTGTCAATCAGAAGAATTCTCATCATCACAGTACTAGTCCTCTATGACTCATGTCTAGAAGTAGAACCAAACCAGGAATATAGGGTGGACCCTCACTGACTAGACCCTCTATTACATTAGTTAAAATCAATGAAGTATCAAGTTCTTTTGAAGAAAGAAATCTAAAATATATAGTCATCCTGCGTAGCTATCATTATTAATAATATTAACAATAATATTGACAATAGGCTTTGAATTAAGCCAAATATAATATGATGCCAGAAAAACACAACTGAAAGGTTCTACCATGTAACAGCCTCAGTAGTGTGGTTTGTTGATTGGTACAGAGCTTCATAAAGAAACTATAGTGCATTTAGAATAAGCAACTTTCCCATAAGTGGAAATAATTCACGTACCATTTTAGGCATCTTGGGAAGGGAAATTAAAGACTAAATGAGAAAAGAGTCTGGCTTTTCCCGAAGCAAAACTGCCTCCAGGTCAAGATTGAGGTACATTGATGGTGGGGGGTACAGGAACTGGCCTCAGCCTTAGTCTTTTTCCAAATATACTGTAGGAGGTAAGGTTCGGAGGGTTTTTTGGAGGGGGGTTGAGAAGGGCACTTTTTTTTAAGGATTATTTGCTTCCTGTGTGGCTATTTTTAACCCATGAAATCCCAAAGGGAAAATAAAATATTTGGCTCTCCAGCAATGATAGGCATTCACTGCAGCACCTTCTTGAGGGAGTGAAGGCGCTGCTTCTGTCAGGAACAGGGAAAGCCATGACTCATACTGGGCAGGAAACAGTTGTCTCTCCTGCTGCTGCTGGGCGGTGCCTTGCAGTCCCTTGGCAAACAGGTTGCTGTCAACAGTATGACTGCACAAAGACAGAGTTTATCTGCTGTGCTTCTTGGGGACAGTTGAGAAAGGAGCCAAGCCAGGGAATTAATCAAATAAACAAACGGGAAGGCAATACTCAGTGCGGAGGCCCTGGGCAGGCAATGTCTGGCTGTATCGCTAGAGCAGACCAGGCAAATGATGATTATGTATTAGTGAGAATAGCTCAGATTTGCCAGGCTTTACAGCATACAAGGATTTTTCCTCACAACAATCCTAGAAGCTGGGTAGTGCAATGATCTCTATTTTGTAGATAAAGGAACTGAAGCTGAGAGATTAAGTGACATCCACAAGAAGGAGTGAATCTCAGGCTGGAACTCGGGTCTCTCACCTGATTTCAAGCCCAGTACTCTTTTCACTACAATATGATGCCTTTCATTGAGGCCAGTCGATGTGAACTTTCTCTTTTTCTGTCCTCTTTATCTCAGAATTCCTTGCATCATCTCCCTCTGTGTCTCCCTTTTCCCCAGCCTCTGACAAAGAGGGCAATCCTCTACTTATGTATCTCTTCCCATCTCTTACCTTCTCCAGCAGACTTCTTCCTAAATAATCCCTGCCCACCCCACCCCATCCCCCCGTCCCCCAATTCTTAACCTTTTCCTATCGACTGGTTCCTTCCCAGTTGCCTTTAAATGTGCCCAAGTCTCTTCCACCCATTTAAAAAAAAAAAAAACTTTCGCTAGATCCTACCATCCCCTGAAGCCATCTTCCTATATCTCTCCTCCCCTTTTCATCCGAATTCCTTGAAAAAAAAAATTGTCTACATTTGGTGACTCCACTTCCTCTAACTCACTCCTCAATCTTTTGCAATCTGGCTTCCAATTGAATTACTCAACTGAAACTGCCCTCACCAAAGTTATCACCAAAGTGATAACCAAAGTTATCAATGATCTCTTCATTTCTACATGTGATGGTCTTTCCTCAGTCCAGCCAAAATGTCCTGTTCTCTGTTCCCCCCACACTATACTCCATCTCCCACTTCCATGACTTTGCATTGGTTCTGCTCCCTTCCCCAACCCTTGAAAGGCATTCCTTCCTTATCTCCTGCTCATAGAGTCCTTGTCTTCCTTCTGTCTTTAGCACCAAGTCTTTCCTGATCCTTCCAATTCCTAGTGTCCTCTCTCCCAAATTACAATACCTTGTATTTAATTATTTGGTATCTATTTGTATTTATTGACTTTATATTTATGTTGTTACATTTCATACGTATATGTCTTCCTCCATTGGAATATAAGTTCATTGTGAGTAGGGATTGTTGTATTCTTTGTACTTGTATCCTCATCGCTTAGTACAGACCCTGGTACATAATAGATGTTTGGTAAATTCTTGCTGATGATTATTAATTGGTTGATTAGAGCTTTTCAGAGAGGAACATGGGAGTGAAGAGGTTAAAGGCTTCCATAGGATAGAATAATCGTATTCCACCATATATGATTTTTATTTGCTTTAAAGGAAGTCAATTCACTTCTGACTCAGAGCATCTGAGTGAATTGTTCTAAGTGTCGAAGTCTCCTGAAACTTATTATGGTAGAATCTTAGAATTGAAATGAATCATAGAGGTTGTCTAAATCTGACCTCTTTTCTAATATTATGTGAGAGAAATACTTGATTAATTCCACTAAGAGAAATTACATTAATGAGATTGTTAAGGAGCCAAAAGAAAGTCCACAGATTTTACTTAGATAAATACCAAGGCATAATCGACAAGCTGTTGAAATAAAGTTGAGGTGACTGGGTCCTAATCTCATATTTCCTGGCACTGTCGTGCCCTTCCCACATAAAGCCAAACCAACCAGTCAGTCAGTAGATATTTTTAAGCATCTACTACATTTTTGGCGCTGTGCTAAGTGTTGTGGATACAAAAAGAGGCAAAGGACAGTTAGAGAACTCTTAATCTAACAAGGGAGAGAACAAGCAAACAGCTATGTACAATGTGCTATATGAAGGATAAACAGGAAATAATTAAAAGAAAACACTAGAATTAAGAAGTGTTGGGAGAAGCTTCCTGTAGACAATGATATTGCATTTGGGACTTAAAGGAATCCAAGGAAACCAGAAGGGAGAACATTCCAGGCATGGGGGACAGCCATAGAAAATATCCCAAGACAAAAAATGGGGTGTTTTGTTCCAGGCAAAGCCAGGAAGCTGTGGTCATTAGATATGAGAGTAGGTTTCAGGGAGTAAAGCATAAGAAGCCTACAAGGATAGGAAGAGGCTAGATTATGAAGGGCTTTGAATGCCAGACAAAGCGTTTTGTATTGATCCTGGAGGCAATAGGGAATCACTGGAGTTTATTGAGTAGATGGGTTGACATGGTCAGACCTGTGCTTTAGGAAAATCATCTTAGTGGCTGAATTGAGAATAGACTGTTCTGGGGAAGAGATGAGGCCGGCAGACCCAACAGCAGGCTACTACAACAATCCAGGCAGTAGATGATGAGGGTTTACACCAGGGTACTGGCAGTGTCAGAGAAAAGAATGGGGGGGGGGTATTTGAGAGATGACACAAAGATGAAATTAACAGGCCTTGGCAACAGCATGGACATTGTGGGAGGGGGTCAGAGAGAGTGAGGAATCCAGGATTCCCAGGTTCTCAAAGAGGACCATGACATCAGGAAGTTGACTCCAGGTGAATGCCAGCTGTGTTGCTCAAATGGCCAGTTACAATTGGGTCCCCCGTGGAACAGCACCTCTTTCTACACTCAGACATTGTTGTTTGTCCTTCATTCTGGAAGAGGATCATGACATCAGGGAGGTAATGCCATGACTTACAAGTGAAGTAGCTTAGCGGGAGAAGAGAACAGGGCATAGGACAGAACCCTGAGGGGTACCTACAGTTAGAGGGCATGATTTGGACAAGGATCCAGCAAAGGAAACTGAAAAGAATCAATCACATAGGAAGAGAACCAGGAAACACTGGGACTTCTAGAGAGAGGAGAATATCAGGGAGGAGAGGATGACCAAAATTGCTGCAGGGAGATAAAGGAGATGAAGTTGGGGAGAATGTTGCCCAATTTTTCTTTCATTCTACTTACTACCTATGTGATTACAGAGAAGTCCTATAATGCCTCTGAGCCACATCCTTTATCTATACAATGGGGTTAATAATACTTGTGCTAGATAACTCACTGTGCTGTGAGAACCAAATACAATCAATCAATATGTATTTATCAAGTGCCTACTATATGCCAGGGTGCTTGAGAGTAGGCATTGTTTCATTCTTTGCGTCCCCAAGATTCATGGTGAATGCCATTAAACTGAATTGAATAACTGACATTCATGTCTGTTTTTTTCCAAATCACTTTATATACCTGATCTCATTTAACTCACAACAACCCTGCATGAGATAATACATGTGAAGTGATTTGTAAACAGTAAAGTGATAGGTAAGTATCTATTATATTCAGAAAAAGGAATACAGACAAGTAGATTGCATTATAAGCAAAGTTATTTTTGATTTTTTTCCTTTTGGTTGCAAATATAATAATAGTAGTAACTGTAATTATGATGATAAACCATCTGTATGGGTTCACTCTGACAGCTAATGCTTAGAAGACCTTGGTCATGGGTTTGAGCCCTAGTGAGGCTCGCACAAATGAAAAACTTGGTCTACATGAACACAGACTATTCCCCCCAACCCCAGCTAGTTGTTTTGTAAATATGGGTCCCTGGTCATAATGAAGACTAAATAAGAAAGAGTGGGAGCTTCTATACAGAGCCATCACTGCTACTGCCAAAAGAAACCCCAATGTAGGCCTAGCTTGGGTTCATCGGCAATGCTGCCATCCTGTTCATAAGGCAGCATGTTCTCCAGGTAGAGGGTTGGCTGTGTTCCTTCCCTCACTTCCCTCTTGGCCTGAGGCTAGAACCACAATCTCTCAAAGATATGTTGTCAGCGTAGATGGTGTTGACAATAGGATTTAGTGAATGTTAGTTCACTGATACATTCAGATCCTCTATTTTATGTCCAGCTCCTCAATTGTTTTCCCTTTAGTTACTTCAGTAGGAGCTTGTGCTAGTTCCACCTTCACCCTCCATCTCTGGGGGATTCTTAATTAATCATTTCTTTCGCTGGTGGCTAAGTTCATAGAGGGCTTATCTTCAAAAGGCTTGCCATGAAGTAATTTTTTTTTTTTTTGGCTACAGCAACTCATTGAAACATCTTCCAAGGCATTAATGGAGTTCAAATTACAAAAATAGAAGAAACACCCATACTAAAATTAGGGATCTCTTAAAATATTTAGATACTTGCATCACCTCTAAAGCTTTTAACACAATGTAAAGAAAACTCATGTTTCTCGAAGGCTAGATGTTGGATAGTCCATACATTAGCCAAACTGGACTACTCACAGTGGTGGGATTCAGCCAGTTCGCACCGGTACCGAATTTTAGGTCTAGTTCCCCAAACTGGTTGTTAGCGGGGTCGGGCCTGCCCCATCGGCGGCCTGGGTGGTGCCTTGGCTCTGTTGGGTAGAGAACATGTTGTTAATTCATTTGAATCCCACCACTGACTACTCATTATTCCAATCTAGCACTTAGCATAGGGCTTAGCATGTAGTGGGTGTTTAATAAGTGTCTATTGATGACAATGATAACGATGATGATCTCATTCTGTTCCTGCACATTTTTATGTATCTGCATATATGTTAATGTTTACATTTGTGTGAGGTAAATAAAATGTGAAGACTTCACAGGGAAGATATGTATAAATATATATCTATATTAAGAAATGTTTAAAAATCAAGAAATAGGGAAGTGAAAAAAAAATTCTGAGGCCGTGAGAGTCTGATGGCTCAGCCTCTGGGGAAGTTTACCCTGAAACTTTTTGTTCTTTCTTCTGGTTCTGGTTTAAAGATTTGCTCAGTAAGAATAGGGTCACTGTGACCTGCTTTCCTTTACTGTAAAAGTACTGCAAGAGAATGGAGAGGGTCTCCCCCTCCCCTTATCCTGTTCTCCTTCTTTAGATTTGTAGATGTCACCTCAATTGTAATCCTTAACTAAGGGAATGGGAATTGGAGTTTCTGTGCCTCAATTTCCCGGTTCTTTGTTTAGCTTCATGCTTAGATTGTAAGCCCACTTCCCAGCCAAATGGTGAAAAGGGTCAGAGGTGGGCGGGAATTCTCTTGTGTTAGGTATAATTATTGGTGCTTTGCCCCTTGTAAAGCACCTCCTTTGCTGGTTCTGCTCTGTGCTAGCAGAGGACACCCAATTCTCGGGAACTGAATAAAATTTATTTCTGTTCCCACCCTGAGATGGCTCCTTATTATAAATTTAATTGGTGAGGTCTTCCATCCCACACACATTTATATTATATTTCTATATCTTGATGTGTGTTGAATAGACCTGAAGAAAGGAGTCTTGACTTTGACCTGGAGAGGTATCAAATAATTATATGATATGGTTCCTGCCCATAATGAGCTGAGGAGACAAGACATAGATAAGTAAAATAATTAGAGGACAAAGAAGCCTAAGTGTTGGAGGAATAGCCTCCAAACTCATAGAACCTCTCTGATGGTGCCTGCAAGAATGGTAGGTCAAAGAAATTGCAACAATGGTTCCCAATCTATGTGCCACAGACCTGTAAGGATCCGAGGAATTCTTCCAAGAGGTCCATAAATTCACAAAGCTATGAAGAATTGTCATTCTTATTTGTATTTCACTCTAACGAAATATGTGGCATGATTAATAAAATAGATAAGTAAGTATACTTTCTGAAGACAGGATAAAGAGAGAGAGAGAGAGACAGAGAGACAGAGAGACAGAGAGACACAGAGAAAGCATTTATTAAGTGGTTACTATTTCTCAGGATCAAATCATCCACTGGCAAGAATTTTGAAATGCAGGAGTTGAAATAGCCAAGAAACAAAATACAGGCTTAAAAATTATGTTATGCTTCTTAAATTATCTAAGTGGGAGATCCCAGAAATCACAGACTTGTGTCAGCAATCAATTAAAACCTCAAGTATGAGTTCAAATCTGTTCTCGGATACTTACTAGGTATATCACCCTGGGTAAGTCACTTTACCTTGGTCTGTCTCAGTTTCCTCAAATGGAATATGGGGATCAAACCCTCCCCAACTCCCAGGGCTGTTGTGAAAATCAAATGAAACAATATTTGTAGAGCTCTTAGTACAGTGTGTGGCACATAGTAGACCCTTAATAAATGCTTGTTCCTTTTCCTTCCCTGTCTGGTACTGTGCTAAACACTGGGGATACAAATGCAAGTTAAGACAATTCCTACCCTCAAGGGGATTACATTCTTATGGGGAAGACAACCCATAAAAGTGACTGGTGAGGGAAGCCTGGATCTGGGCAAAATAAGGCAAAAGTTCACCTATTAGAGTCCAGGTTGGTTTCAGGGGAAAGATCTAAATTTCTAGTGGGGAGGAAGTAGAGGAAATGTCTGGAGAGCAGGTTTAAAGATGCCTAGGAAGTGATATGGAGGCCCTCCAACACTCTAGGGCCCAGATTTCCTCCTGCAACCTTCCCAGGCTGCTCTTTTCTGGATGAGACGTCTTAAGCAGACATATTGCTCTGCCTGGCTCATTGGGTCTGCTCCTACCTAAATGGTCGTATTGCTCAGTGTGTCTAGTGGGCTTGGCACTCCGGGTATATTGTTCTGCCCATGCTTGCTCATGGTCTCTACCTCCCACTTTTATGTAGGCAGAATTCCTTGGCAAGGATATTCTAGTTTCTTTCAGAAAGAACCAGAAGAATTCTTACACTGGCACCATTGAGAAGCCTCTCCATTTCTGCTCACTCAGAGTCTTGGTTCCTAAAGATTGTCATCTGCCAAGCAGCAGGATTTGTAGATCCCAAACTCTCCCATGATCTATGTATTATTATCATTATTGTTCAAATGTGAGTAGATGTTATTATGATTAATAAAATACAAATTCATTCAAAAGCACTACTGAATTCATAGTTAACTTTTTGTTGCATTTCCTCAATGAACAGATACTAATAATGTAATTTTTAGCATGTGGAAGGCTTTATTTTATTTTATTTTTAACATTAAAAAGGGATCCTAATGCTTGTCCATCAGTGGCCATCTCATTGGTCATGTGTAGGAATAAGTTTTCATCCTTGCCCCTTCCATTGGGCCCCCTGATAAAGAGCATGTCTATTCAGAGGATTCTGGTTGGTTTCCATGTATACCTTTCTCCTCATCCCAATTCTCCTGGGGGCGGCCTCAAAGAAGATTGTTCACTGAATGAGAAAGAAAAACCCACTCAGTAGATTTTTTTAAAAGTAGGTCTGCTCCCTCATGTTTTCTACTTCCCGTCTTTGAACATCACTGATATTCTCTGATCTTCTTCCTCAGACTTCCATGGGGGTGGGGGGAGGGAAAATATCCTCCCCCACCTCCAGATCTAGCAGCTATGGCATATGCTGTGTAGGTGAGATTGAGATATCAAGATAAGTCACTAACAGGCTGCTCTGTTTTCTGTTTCTTTCCCTAAACACAAGTGACTGATCAGTGGTCCTGAAAGATGTACTTTTCTAGCTTTTGAATCTTGAGTTCCTTAGACTCCTCTTTGGGAGGTATTCTCTGAAACTACAACTTCTCAAAGATGATCACTGACAGGACCATGACTTACTTGGACAGCAAATCAGAAATGAATGCCTGTTTAGCAGTCTCACAAAGTATTTCATGTTTTATTGTTCTAAGTATCAACCAGGAGAATATAATAGGAATGATGGAGCATTATATCATATTTTAAGTAATGATCAATGCATAGTCATGTCATTTGTATTTTAAGCATTTCTTTTGTGGTAGAGGAAATAAATAGCTGTCCTATATCTGACATACTTTGTATATTACGTACTTTTCTAGAAGGGATCTTATCAATACCTTTTGGGGCTACTCTAAACATGAACTAAATATAAACTTTAAGTTGGATGGAATCAGGGTATAGAATGATATGTATATTTTCCAACACAGGGAATGTAGCAATTTGTTTTGCTTGACTGTGCCTATTTGTTACAAGGATTTTCTTTGTTTTCCCACTTAATAGCATTTTATTTTCTCTAATTACATGTAAAGATAGTTTCCAACATTCACATTTATAAAATTTTGAGTTCCAAATTATTTTTGTCCCTCTTTCCCCTCCCACCTCCCCAAGATGGCAAGCAATCTGGTAGAGGCTATACATGTACAATCATATTAAACATATTTCCACATTAGTCATGTTGTGAAAGAAGAATCAGAACAAAAGGAAAAAAACACAAGAAAGAAAAAAGAGAGAAAACGGTATGCTTCAATCCGTATTCAGACTCCATAGTTCTTTCTCTGGATGTAGATAGCATTTAAGGATTTTCTTTTTCTTTTTTAATATGGGGGGTGGGGAAGATGAGAGAGAATATAGATTTTTGTTAATTAAAAAAAAGATAGAAAAGAGATTTTCTCCAGGGCAAGACATAATAAGCCAGAGCCTGACTCTCCTCTTTGAAGTCAGTTTCCCTCAGGATTGAACCCAGTCCATGTAAGCACTGAGCTAGAGCCCCTTTGTGGGAGGAGTATCCCACTACTCCAGGCCACCAAAAAAAGTGGAAAATCTCTGCTCAATAAAGACGCACTGAAGCCCAACTTGAGACAATACACAAGGGAAACAACAGAACACAAACCAACTTGGTGAGTGGCAATCAGATAATACAAAGATGTTGTAGAGGCATTTTCACTGGCTAGAGGTTAGATATAATTGTCTCTATGGCCCCTCCAACTCTGGGATCCTATGATTTTCTGATAAACAATCTTTAGCAAAGTCAGTCCAAATAGGCCAGGCAACGAAAAGGTCAACCTCTACCAAGAGCAGCCCCAGTTGCTTGACATAGGATGAATTACCTATTTATGAGAAGGGAAAGACAGCTGGTTATGTCTCAGTCTATTCAGTAATACTTCTATGTGGGGATGATGACACCCACTCCAGCAGCATATTCAGATAGAAAGGAAATATCAAAAGATACGTATGACGCAGACTCAGCAGGTATACACAAATACAGAGCTAAGGGATATCAACGTGGCAATTACACCTGGATTCAACAAAGGGCAGTTATAGGTATGAATACTTTCACTTAATTTATTATATTTCAGGGATAGGAAGACCATAGCTTTAGAACTGGCAGGAACCTTGGAGATCATTTAGTGTTGTTTTGCAGATCAAGATGCCAAAGCCAAGGGAGGTTAAATTACTTGCCCAAGATAACGCAGGTAAAAAACATGAGAAGCTGGATCTGAGCCCAGGTCTTTAGAGGCAGCATACTCTACTGGACATCAGCAAGATTCGGGTCCAACTCCCAAGTCATTTGAACCTGAGCAAATCACTTAACCTTTTGATAATCAGTCCCTTCATCTGTAAAATGAGGGGATTACTCTCCTGTCCTCAGTGATCTATAAGGTCCCTTTGAGCTCCAAATCTATGATCTTCTGATTCTTCTAATTTAGCACTTAAGCTGCCACACAGTGAGATATAATCATTCTCACATTGTGATCCTCCTTGGGCCACAAACCTTGAAGAAAATATAGACTAAAGCTACAGTTGTTTGGCACAATACCTAGTTATGTGTCTTGTGTATCTTTTTTTGGAGAATTATAACAAGAACTCACTAAAGTCCAGATACAGCATAGTAGGAAATAAACCCAAATGAAAACCTCAGGTAGGAGGAAAAACAAATACTAAGCAATCAAAGGCCAAA
>CM053623.1:53822897-53843568 GCA_028646595.1 Phalanger gymnotis | reverse complement strand
GTTTCAAGATAATTCCCTTCACCTTTAGTGAATTCCACAATAAATAGCTCCCCAATGAGGAGGTGCTTTGTGGTCTATCTGGGACAAGCCTGGTTGGCCTGTCTCATGACTGCAGACACTGTGTCGTGGAACTTGAGTGGGTGATACTGACTACTTAGTATTCTCGAGCTGTAGTATTTAAAAAGATAAGAAAAAAGTATTAAAAAATGTTAAAAGTTGCAACTTAGATTTTTTGGTAAAGTTTTTTTTGTTTAATAAACCACCTTTCTTCAACTGCCTTTAAATTAAAAGATAAACCTCATAGGAAGGAACATCTACAGTATAGCGAAATTGGAGTTAATTGTTCAAATGATAGTCTTGTTGCTTATGTAACCATAAGCTCAAAGCTTCGTTGAAAAAAAAGGTCATAAGACTTTCCTCATGAGTAGAGATTAATTAACTCAATCCTCCACACCTGAGTGAGGAGCAGAGTTAATCAAAGTTTGAGAGAGGAGAGATCTTAGTTTCTGGCTTCTAGCTTCAAGAAAGAAGACATATAGTTCCAGATTCCAGAAGTCTCCAAAGGCAGAGACTCAGGGAAGAAGCCCTCGTGTAGAGCTGATAACCATGCTCATGTTCCTATCCCTAGCTTGCTACACTAGAGACCTTTGGAGAATTTCCCTTTGGGTAAGATCCCGGACTCCCTCCAATGGTTGAGCTGAGATGCTTCTAAGTGGGAGACATCATTCACTCTATACGGTCTGATATATTTTCATCTGAATAACTTTTCTGATTTCTATTTTGACTTAGATAAGTGGGCTTGTTTGTGATGCATTATGTGTGGTCTTTATGTAACTGGCATTTGGTAGGAAGAGGGGCGAGCCTTGGAAAATTAGTTTGGGGCATTCCTTCCTCATTAAGGGATGGTGATGAGGTGTGCAGCTTGAATCCAAAAATTATTTTCAGTAGACAAACAAGATTTGATGAGGGGGGCAGATAGTTGGGTAGATACAATTCTAGCCTTGTACCCTTTCTCTGAGGAGAGTAGAACCTTTGACAACAATGTCTTATTTCTCTTTCTGGCAGCGATCAAAGTCTCCCTTGTAGAAGCATAGGCAGAGAAGACTCTAGAGATATCTTTTCATGACTCCTTGCAAATCACATCTAAACAGACCCATGTGGGCATACATAAGCTACATAAGCAACATACACACACATCCTACATTTATTACCTGTTTGACATTAGGCAAGTTATTCCCCCTATCTTGGCTTCAGTGACCTCATCTATAACATTTAGGAGTTGTATTAAGTGATCCTTGGGTCTCTTCTAATTTTAAAATCCAATGTTTCTGGCATCATTTCCCCAAATTCTGATATGGAGAAGGAAGAGAAAGATATACTGGGATATGTTGCTAGGGAGAAGCCAGACAAAGGTCATCAGCTTTCAAAATGTCCTAGCCAGCATAGCAGCTACTATTTGCATATAATAGAGAGGCTGCTTGGATAAAGTCAAAACTGTCTCTTGATCATAGCATGTTCCAGTGTCTTTTCCACCTGAGAAAGTGAATTCCTGGAGAGATTTCTGTAGGTCTGGGGATATGATAAGACCTAAGAACTACTATCATGGGCTTCCTCCAAGGCAGTTAGTCCAAACTTCCCAGAAGGGCTGTTACATTAAATTGGGTTTCTAGACATAAATTAGGTGACAGTTGAACTGAGAGTCTCAGGGGACAGTAGAAGTCAATTCAGTTTAGATCAGTTTAGAGAATAATTCTGTTAAAAGAAATTCAGAAAAGAGTATAGCAAACAATAAGCAATCAATAGAAGGGTTATTTTGAAATATATTCCTCCCCTATCCTACCTAGGGAGTCGTCACCTGTAACAAAGAATAAAAAAGAAATAGAGAAAAAAAATAGGTCAGCAGAATTGACCCACACATCAACTGAGTTTGACCAGATAGTCAATGTTTTGTTTCCATAGCTCCCACCTCAGCAAAGCAGGAAGGCTGCATTTTCTTATCTCTTCCTTGGGAGAGAGACATAGGCTCGGCTAGAAGAGGGACCTTCTAAATCTGAAATTCCGTCATTCTGATTATGAGAAAATGTCAAAGGTCAGACCTTATCTCAGCCCAGACTCTGTACCTTCTGGTGCAACCTGGTTGAAAGAAAAAACTTCTTAGTTGCCGACTGACCTACTCAAGGACGTCATAGAGCATTTCACATCTAATGATTGAGAAGGCTAAGAGTTAAAGAAATCTTCATATCTATTGGCTAGGACTACTAATTAAGGGTAGCCATAGCCTTATCTGCAGAGGAGAGACTTATAAATCACACACACACACACACACACACACACACACACACCCCTTCCACACCCAGTGGAAGGTGGAGGTGGCTAAAAGATTTGGTGAAAGATCTGTACCCACAGCTTCCTTACGTATATGATACAAGGTATTAGGCATCGCTAAAAATAGCCAGAGTTGGCGACCAACTGGAGCCTAGAGCAGCTCCCACCAGAGAAGCAAAGGAAAGCAAAATCTGGCCAGGAACAGCATATTCTGAGCCATCAGCAGAGAAGACATCAGCGCCCTTGAAGCACCAATAGCATGAGCCTCCCTTGTATGCAGGTGCCCTGTTCACATGAAGGAATGTGTACCTTCTTTCACACAGATGCCAAAACCACAAATATTCTGCATGAGTGTATATCCCACACTTAATTCCTTTAAAGGTCCACTTGTCCCAATAAGTATGTATTTATTCACGAAAAAGTAAATTCAAGATTTGTGGAGAGGAATGTTATACTATATGTTATATTATTCAGTAATTTTTATTACTTTATTTGCATAGCTGTCAGAGGCAGGGTGCCATAGTGGATGGAGAACTGGCCACCAAACTAGGAAGATCTGGAATCCAGTACCCCTTCTGAAACATTTTAGTATGTGGGCCCCTTGGCAAGTCGAGAACCTCTCTGTTTTCTGGACAGCTTTCTAAGAGTAGGATGCCAACATGCTTTGGTAAAGAGAGTTTCCTCACCTAGTAGTTCCTTATACCAATGAAACCACAAGTTGTTCCCTGTCAGTATTTATTTGCATTGCTATTTCATTAAAATGCCTTTGTTAAGAACTGTGTGTTCTATGGCTAACTAGTGAAAAATAAACCATATTGGTAGGGGTTCATGAGCTATGATGGAATTTGACCCATAAAATACCTACAACCTGGAACAGCAACCTGGGGAATTCAGAGTAAGGGTGTGCCCCATAGGCAAAACTGAAATGCGGTTAACTAGAGTCTGTACACAATAACACTGTAACCATCTGGAATAGTAAGTAAATGATACAATTGTACTAATCTCTAATTCTGAAAATTTGAAATTTTATTCACGGGCAGTTAATGGCAAGACAATTTAACCTCTTTGTGACTTGGAGCTACTTTTTTCATTTTCTTTTCTTTTTTTTAGGCTATACACGTACAATCATAATTTTTTCATTGTCCCAAAGCCTTGAGATCATAGAGAAGATGAAAGCCATGACTGGGTCTGGGGATGCTGACGGTAAATTCTTGCAACCAAGCTGGACATAGGGATAACCCTGACAGCTCTGTGGTCTTCTCTCAGGTGAGGGAATGGGTGTCAGCAGCAACAAACTCACTTTGCTATTTGCCCTTTGAGATCTTTTTGGTTTACTTCTATCCCTTGGTTGAGGAGAACTATGAAATCACTTGCATTTCAGTCTATTTGTACTCAGGGCTAGAATGTGCATCATTGGGATATTTCAGACAAATTATTGCAATTTAAACATTTTTGCAAGTTGCTAAACAATGATTTCGAGTCCCCACAACCCAGAACTCTCAAAGTTATTTTAGATCACACCTGAGAAGTAGCTATCACAGTATCTGTCCTTTCTGTTTAGCACAGAGCAATAACAATGACCTGTAAACATTTAGAAAACACAATATTGCCTTCTTTCCAATTAACCTTTTCCTGTTAAAATCGATAAACCAAATATTGCCTCTAGACTTCTAATCCAAGACTCACTGAGTTTAAGACTGAATGAAAAATGTAGAACTTAATTCCAAGTTATCAGAAAACCATCTTTTGTCTTTCTCTAAAGAGCAGGAGTTAGGAAAAGGCATTTTCTACAAAATATCTTCCTTTCACATCCTTTTTAGTATGCTGTCCAAAGCTTTTTAATGAGATACAATGTAGCAAAAATGAGACAAAAATGGGCCTCTAGCTCATTCCTGTTTTCAATCTTCTCTCATCTCACTCTGCTCAAAATACCTCCTGTCTTTTATGATTGGTCCTTTCTTCCACACTGGTCTTTCTTGTGTCCTTGTCCATGAAAAGTCTCAAATATTTGCTTAAAAAAAGGCTTTAACAATTCCTTAAGAAAGAAGGTAGCATAGTGGAAAGATGGCTGAAATCCAGATGGCATTAGAGGTACTAGATTTGAATTTGGGCTCTTCTATTCACTATCTGCAGAACCTTAGGCAAATTTCTTTCCCTCCTGGAGCCTTAGGTCTTCTATAAAAAGTGAGGAGTTAGGCAGATTAAATTGTTTCTGACATCCCTCCAAGCTTTAAATTCATCCCCTCTCCTCATGCCAGATGTTTCTCCAGGGATGGCTACATTGGATGGGGTTTTCGGTTTCCAGTGGTAGCCACTGTTTGCAGAGCTCCTTGCTGCTATAAAGTCATTTAAAAGCATCTGGAAGAGTTGGTGCTTTGTTCTTTTCCCCAATTGGTGTGCCCCAGGATGAGAGGTCTGCTGTGGTTTTGCAGCTTGTTGTAGCAATGAAAGCCTCATTACTTGGGCCCTTGTTTCAGCAACTGGCTCAGATTCTGACTCCTGGCTCTTACCAACCTTTGCCCCGGGCCTAAGGCCTCGTGTTTTCTTTCTATCTAATAGTCTGTAAGTGAAATGACTTTTATATTCAACAGCACCTGCCATATTGTTGACACTCTTATAGTAAAAAGGGTAAACAAAACTTTATGGAAGAAAAGACCAATAACGGTTTTTTTTCCACCCTGTTGGTCAATGAGTTTGCATTTGTGGAAGAAGTAACTTCACTGGGAAGTTATTTAGTAAAACCTATCGCCCATTTCCTCCCTTCCCCCACCCCAGCCATCTTTACCTATGACTCTTTAAGTCTACTATCCATTTTTCTTATTTGGTTTGGATTTGAGATTTCATCAGGATAACGAAGTTTCAGTATGGAAGCTTCCTCCAAAGAAGAAGACCCCAAATCTGTAGCCAATTTATAGTCATCGACATGCTAGCACATGTATAAACTGTATCAAACTGCCTGCCATTTTCAGAAGAGGGGAGGGGAAGGAAAATTTGGAACTCAAAATCTAGCAAAAATTTATGCTAGAAATTTTCTTGATATATAATTGGGAAATAAATAGACTACTATTCAAACCACTTTGTAGTCGTTGAGAGATGCCTGGGAAGCACTGAAAGCTTTTGGCAAAGAAGGGGTTCTAAGACCTAACTTCTAGTCTAGCCTCAGACACTTACTAGTCGTGTGACCCTAGGCAAGTCACTTAATTCCAGTTTTCCTCAGTTTTCTCATATATAAAATAAGAATAATAACAGCATTTGCCTCCCAGGAGGATCAAATAAGATATTTGTGGTTTTAAAAAAACCACTTAGCCTGTGATAGGCACTTTAGAAATGATTATTCTTTTCTCCTTCCCCTCTTTTGGAGCACTAGCCTCAGTTCCCAATTAACCCTTCTTGAATCAGGATAAGGAAGGGAGGGGGGTGGGAAACAGCCTGTTAACACAGAGCAGAAGGAACTGGGGTAGGGGGGACAGGTGCAGAGCTATCATTCATTCATTCATTCAGCAAACATTTATTCAGTGTTTACCCAGTGCCAGACATTGGGGCAGAAAAATAAAAACAGTCTCTGATTTCAGAGAGCTTACATTCTACTAGGGGAAAACAACATGGATATAGCTAAGTAAATATAAGATGTGTATATGTATGTGCATGTATGTGTATTTACAAGATAAATGCAAAGAAATTTTGGGGGTGAGGATGCGAACAACTGGAGAAATCAGAACAAGTCTCATGTAGGAATTACCATTTAAACTGAAGCTGGAAGCAAGCTGGAGGTGGACATGAGAAGGGAATACATTCCAGGCACAGGATGTTGCAATGCCCACAGATAGGAGGCAGAATGTCAAGTAGGCCAGATTGGTTAGTACCTAGGGTAGATTTTAGCAATTGGCTCTCTCGGGGCAGTTTGGTGGCATAGTAGATAGAGCAATCCCCCTGGAATCAAGAGGACCTGAATTCAAAGCAGGCCTCAGACACTTATTAGCTGTGTGACCTGGGGCAAGTCACTTAATCCCGATTATTTGAAAAAAAAGAAAGAAAGAAAGAAAGAGAGAGAAAGAAAGAGAGAGAGAGAAAGAAAGAAAGAAAGAAAAGAAAAAAGATTGACTCTAAGAAGAATGTATTCACTACGTTTTAGTGTATCATTAACGGCATCATTAACATTTTCTCCTTCACTTAAAGTCTAGACAATCAACGAAGCAATAAATCAAGCCCTGATTTGCAGCATTGGCAGATTTCCAAGGTACAAATGCTCACAATGAAAATTTAACAATCTGCTCCCCATGAGCCAATGAGCCGACTCCAGAGCACTCCTGACCCAAACCTAGAACTCTTAAAGGATGAGCCAAGTGCAGTCAGCCTACAGAGGCAGATTGTGACAAATTTTTGGTGCCAAACAAAGGAGTTTGTATCCCAGAGACAAATGGGAGCCCCAGACCTTCCTGAGCCCTAAAATTCTTGAGGTTTCTTTCCCTGGGGTCCAACCTCCTCTTGGAGCTAACTGGCCTCTACTCTGCCGCCTTCATGTACTAACCACAGCTCCCCATAATGGCCTCCCTGGCCTCAAGTTGCCCTCTTACTGTGCCCACCTACTCTCTCATTCCTAACATTGCCTGGCTGAGAACCATTTCTATCCCTCTTCATTTCTGCTTCCCTATGTTAGCTTCTCCTCTTAGCCTATAGCCCTCCACCTTTTGCCACTGCAAGACTCCCGCCCTCCTTTAAACTGAGTAGGATGAGGTCTCACACAGACTCTTGGGAGATGAAGCGTAGAGACTCTTGCCCAGAGAAACAGACTCTTCACCCTAAAATATTTGAGGAACATGATATACCAAAGAGTTCCCCTGTAGATGTTTTGACATATTTAACCAGAACTGACTTTCCCCTGTTTTTTACATTGGTAAAATAGCCTAAGCAAGTTTAATTTTTTGTTATTGTACCTATGTTTGTTTTGTCTAGGAAATAAGAATGATTTCTTTTTTCCCTTTCAGGATGTGAATTAAGAAGCCATTATTAGTTTGGCTTCTTTCCTACCATTAATGGAAAAGGGATTTGTCTGCTGCATGACCTTAATTTATACAGGGGATGAAAGTTATTGAAACTTTCCTTTTGCAAAGAGAGGGCTAAGGAGGAAAACTCTGGCACTCTAGGGTCCTCTATTCTGTGAATTTCTGGAATAAGTTCTTTCTTATAAAGAAGGATTTCTAAGTTTTTCCCATGATGGCCAGCTTGAAGGATAAGACATTGACTCAGGCCTGGCACCATCCTGAGCTTCTTATATGATCCAGTATTTCAAAAAGAAAAACTTTCCAGGGAACCAGTTCAACAAGAAAGAGAATTCCTTAAGCACTAATGTCCTTCAGTTCTCTGGCATCACTTTGACAGAGCACTCCACCAAAACAGCCTTTAATAATTCACACAGAAAGGTGATTCAAGGAGATCAAGAAGCACATGAAGAAAGGCATTATTTTTTGTCACTGCCTACAAATTAGAGCTGTAGACATATGAGGAATTGATAGCTGCCCATATCAGTTGAATCTCCCACCTTCTATTGTTTGTCCTTCATTTTCAAAGTGGACCAATGACATCATGATATGAGTGATGCCTCGATTTGCAAGTGAATTGGATTTAAATGAGGCAGAGTTGCACAAAGCGTCAGCCTCACTTCCTCTTCCAGAGTCATCAAGACAACTGGCGATGACCTGAGATGCAGTGGTTGACGTTGGCATCTTCTACGTCTTACCAAGCTCTAAGCTCTCCACAACCCTTGCTTCAGTGACAGTTGGAACAAGTTGTCCTCATCCACCCATTCCGACAGGAGAAGTCTTCAGGTGTTTGGGGCGGGCATCCCCCTAGCTCACCAATGGGTTTGAAGCCTACAGCTTCCTGCTACAGAGAATGGTGAATGCTCACCTCTGGAATCATTTCTTTGAATATTATCTCCAGAAAGGAATTGGGACAGGAAAGCAACATTACAAAGCAGGTAATGTTTGCCTATGTTTTCCCCCTTGTAATTTTTTGTATATAGAGTCATCCATCACATAGGACCCCTACCACAGCAATCTATCCAATACCATCAGCACCCAGGAGTCAGACCTCCCTAGCTAGTCTCTACTCTGCTTGACTACCTCACCTTATCTATTTTGTTTCCTATGCCCCTAGGAAACTAATCTAATTTAATTTATACTGAAATATTCATTCATTCAATAAATGTCTATTCAATTCAACTATTCCATGTGTAATAAACTGAGCTAAGAGATAGGGACATACCCAACTTCCTCATTTTACAGATGAGGAAACTAACCAATGGGGTCAAGTGACTTGCCTAAACTCACATAGGTAGTAAATGTCTGAGACAGAATTTGAACTCAGGTCTCTTGACTCCAAGGCCAGTGCTCTATCTACTGCTCTACCTAGCTGCCCCTGGACTTGTAATTTTAGTGGTATAAGGAACTCCCAGGTAAGGAAACACCCTCTACTAATGCAAGTTGAGATCATTTCTTCAACTTAAAATCTTGGAAAGTTGCCCAGAACAAAGAGTGTTTAAAGTGACTTGCCCAGGATCACATAGACAGGCTGTTTCAAAGGCAGCTCTTTTGGTTTCAAGACCAACCGTCTATACAATTATACAGTGTTAGAGCTGGAACGGAAGCAGCATGGCGCAGTGAACAGTCAGATGTTTTTGTAGTCTGAGGACCTGGGTTCAAATTCTAACTCCTGCCAATTGCTGTTGTGTGGCCTTGGGCAAGTCACTTAACCTCTATAAGCCTCAGTTTCCCGCCTGTTAATAAGGGGGCTGGACTAAATGATCTCTGAGATCTCTTCTAGTTCTAAATCTGTGATTCGATGATGGGGGCCAGAAGGTCTTCTCATTTGACAAATGAGGAAAGAGCCTCTGAGAAACTTTAGCCCCATAGAGGTCGAGTGATTTGGTCATGTCAATCACATGGTTTTCATTTTAAGCTCAATGCTGATAAGTAGCCAGCCAGCCAGATATGATAGATAAACGAATGTTCCAATTTCTACAGTGTTTTAAGATTTACAACACAAAATACTTAGCAATTTCTGGCTGAATATTTAACTAAAGTTTCTGAAGCCCAACCTTGTCTGTGATCTTCTCTAAGATCAAAAGCCGAAAGGTTAATTTATTACTAGGGAAGATTAAAGCGAACAGAATCAGCTTCACACTAGCAGATTGGATAGATAGAAAGAGAGAGAGGAGAGAGAGATACACACAAATATATATATGTATATAAAAATATATATACGCACACACATACAATCAATATTCAATATTGTGGGGACAACATTCCTAGGAAACAGCACAAAAGCAAAAAATGTGAACACTAACACACTGAACCTTTGAGAAATAGGGGGTTAGGTTCCTGCCACCACCAAAACCTAATCTTTCACTAAAGATTGCTGAAAATATACTTTTCTGCATACAATTCTTTATAACAAAACATTAATTCTGATAATATGCACTTTTCCTAACACAGTAACCACAAAATAACCCACAAAACACAACATACAAAATAAAATTGGTAACATGCAAAACATTTTTTCTCACTAGTAATTACCTAGAATTCTATGACCTTTTGTGCTAACATCTCAATAAAACAAATTATTTCAGAAAATATTCACTTTTTGTAACAATCACTGATTGGTTAATACCGAATTGGTGGCCAACAACAGCTGCAGACATTCCTGCATGAAGTTTATCTTACACCTTTATTTTCTCACTAAGCCATATCATTGACATTACATGCTTGGGTTTAGAGCCCAAAGACCTTAGACTATGCTTTGGGAGCATAATTGCAACACAGAACTTGAGTTTTAAAGGCAAACAATAAAAATATACAACAAATGCACGGAGAGCTCTTTACAAGGTAAGGTGAACAAGACTAGTAGGATACTAGTTAGAGACTAGTAGATACTAGTTAAAGACTAGTAGATACTAGTTAGAATCTACATAGTTGAACACACTGGGCCTCTCATTTTTTCTCTACTGCATATACTGCAAATGTGTAGTTGCCAAAACAAAAGTGAAAATTAGATTACTAATAAAATCATGCAAATGCTTGAATTTGTAAAAATTACACAAATGTTGAGGATTAAATATATTTGTATACATACATACATATATTTTTCCTCTGCTATAATCTAAATATACTAATTATCATTTTTTTAAAAATCTGCACAAGTCATAGGCAAGAACATAGGAACTAAGTTATCTAGATAAATACTAGATAAAGAAAAAACAACTCTAGTTATGTTTAACTGCGTGAATAAACTAAACTAAGATCCCCATTTGAGGTCAAGTTATTGCAAAGATATAGAAACTGAACAAGTGTGGGCAGAGACACATGTGATAGAATTGTGAACCAGTTGTAATCTATGAAGCAGGGCCTCTGGAATGTTGGAGAAGCAAGAATGTCAGTAATCAGGCCAAGAGGACACAGAGGCATGTGCTGGGTGAGCCAGACCCCACCTACTTTAGCCATAGCACACAGCTTTAAAACAAAAGATATTCTCCACTTGGTCAAATGATATTTTAATCGTGCAAGTTAATAAAAAAAATTCCTTAAAACAATGTAATATCAAAGATGTTTCTCTAAAATTCTGAAATCGTAGGAAGATTTTTTCCTAATTAGAAAGGAGGCTGAAAAAAGGCCTCACTTAAGCAGAAGTCAAATCAGTATTAAACGTTACTCAGACACCATCAGCCACCATCCTAAAACAACCAGTCCTTGGGAGGGTAGTGCTGTATATTCTGTAGACACTTAATAGAGATGCATTGATGGTAAGAATAAAAATTCAATTCAAATCAACAATTTATGAAGTGCCTGCTATGTACTGGTACAAAGACAAAAATGAAACAGTATAGGATTCCCCCTCTAGGCCCATTCTTCCAATCCCCACTCACATGGGTAGGTGGGGTACCCAGAGGGTATCTAACTACTTCTCCACCCATCATTAAGTGGCCTTGAAGGGCCTGAGTTTCTAATTCTGTCTCGCATCCAGTGTGCTTCCCAGTATCAATCAACCAGTTAATATCAATATGTTTAAAAAATCCCCCAAACCGAGAACGCTGTCCCCGCTGCACATGCTCTCCCTTGGAGAATCAGCTCAAGCTTAAAAGTACTATGCCAATGAGGTAGACATGTAGAAAATACCCAAGGGCATCTTGTTTGTAACTCCTGACCCTAAGAGGTATTTTCTCTCTTGTTGGAATCTATATCAGGTTCAATAAGGGACTAGTTACTCCCATCTTCAGCTAGACTGGCTCCTTACTAGATCTGTTGTCTGAGCTGATGGTTCAATCTGATGGGTTGAATCAAGTGGTCCCTTCAGCTTCTATGACTCCTGTTACCAACTCTAGTGGCTGATGGGAGGCTCCTCAAATGCCTCTGATGAATTTCTTAGTCTCACTAATCATCCGCAAAATGATCGAATGAGGTAATAATTGTAAAGCAACTTCGCACAGTGGCTTACACATGGTACGCCCTATATGAAAGCTAATTATTAATAGCATTAAAAATATTAATAGCATTAATAATATTATTGTTGTGCCCTTATCTTTTTAGGATATAAGAGACACATAGGATTACTATTCTTGTTACCAAATAATAGATATGGGTGCTATAAATCACATATATTTGGGGTTTGTACTGAATATATGTATGTATGTGTGTATACATATGTCTATACATAAAAATTTGTATGTTTATATATTGTATCTTTGCATCTTCCACATCTCATAGTAGATGCTCAATGTATGTTTGCTGAATGAGTGAATGAAGAAAAGCATCACAGCCTGGAGTCTGCACTGGGTGTAGGATTAAATACTGAAGATATCATTTACGTTCACAAAACATAAATTACGGTGAAGGCACAAAATAATGGTTCTTCTAGCTCCTAGCTAAAAACTTCAAATACCCTAGAAGACTCTTCTGGAAAAATTTAAGTATTAGAATAAAAATAATGATAATAGCAGCTAGAATTTATAAAGCTCAATAAGGTTTGCAAAGTGCTTTACATTTATTATCTCATTTGATTAGACACCAGAAATGAAAGTCTCTAAGGATGGAAGCCTATGTGGCATAGAACTGAAAGGTGAAGAAATTCTAAATACCATTACATTTCTTGGAGGCTGGCATTCATGGTGTTCTGGGTCTGGTCTAGGAGCTCCTTGGGAAATCTGGCCAGACTCGTGGTCATCTGTAATCTGAAGAATCCAGGAGAAAGCTGGCTTCCCAAATTAGGAATTCAGGTTCATTTTATCAAGGAAGGCCCCAGATTCCAGCTACTCTGTGACCCCACCCTCACCTATGACCATTATTGATACATCCTAGACCCAATCCAGGCTATAAGACATCTTTGGAAGTGGCTTGATTTTACTGAAGTACTTTATACAGGGAATGATCTAGGGCTGGTTAGGGGTGGGAGCAGGGATAGGCAGGAGACTCTACTAGGGTTGCAATGGTAGTTTATGCCTTGAATCTAGAGCAGAGCTGTCATTCACACAGCCTATCTAGGTCTCAAGTGATAGGCAACATTCCTCAGTGCAACCAGAATCAGATTAAAATATAATTGGGAAATATTTAACAAATTTTTTAAAAATGCAATAGAATATAAATAATGTTAATGTGTGATTTTCCAAGCAGGGATCCTTTTGTATGGTTTAGTGGTTCCCCTTTCTATTTGAGTTTGACCCTGCTGGTCTAGAGGACTCAGATTTAGGGATTGGTTTGGGCAAAGGGAATGTGGCTAATGGTTTCTCGCCTCAGTTCAATCTGTTATTGTGCTAGGTACCCAGTAAAATCTTCTCAGTCAATACTTGTTGATGGATTAACTGGACAAGAGTCCTGCCTGGCTCAACTCATAGAACTAAATGGTATCTGTTGTCAAAGTTCCAAGTGTGACGGATTGTTCCCTAAAAGTATGACAAGTTCATTTGTTCCACCAGTAGAAATAAAATATTTGGAGTATGCCCAGAACACTGCAATCACAGTCAGCTCTTCACTCTAAAAATGGAAGTGTTCCACTCTGAATAAGTTATGAAAGAAGCTAAGAGAACAGCTTAGGGCACTCAACCTCTAATGTCATCAAGAAATATAAAACTATTTTGATGCTGGACCTTTGAATGAGAATTGAGAATTTATTGCAAGTCTATTAGAACATTAAATTTTTCATTGCCTGTGCTCCCAGGATCCTTTGTCAACTGAGTGAAAATAAAGAAAGCATGGTCATCACATCTGCAGCCACTTTCATTCAACATCTGGGATAGAAACTTTTAGACTCAATAGAATTTGTGTCCAACTGGTATGCTGAGGATATATGACTCAATTATGATTTGATTTAAACCCTATTTAAGGAGAGAGGTTCTTTAAAAAGAGAGTATTTGGTGGGGAGCTACTGACTTCTGGGGTAATGTTGGTAAAACATTTTTAATAGTTAAGAATCAGACTTTTATGGAGCTCAAAGAATAGTGAACAGAGAATCTGACTTTCAAGGGACACAAAAATTCTGTGGGATAATCTATCAGAAATTATTTTATTCTGTAAAGTTTTCTTTGAAGTTTCTTTCTTTAAAATTTCTTTTTTTCTATTATTGCCCATTTCTTCATTTTCATTATCTACTTTATGGCAAGAGTAGCTTGGGCAGGGCGTGGAGGGTGAGAAATGCCTAGAGGTATCTCTCTAATTTTCTTGGTGCCACTTTTCAACGAGCTAAAACTACCTCAGGGAGAATCCTTTTCTAACAAGTGTCCTGCTCAATGACAAGTGAGAAGAAGGACCAAAGGACCAGGGGTCATGAATGAAGGGAAGGGGACATAGTTACTATATCACCTTTGGTTTCCCTCCACCTTACTCTCTCATTGTCGATTATGGACTGGCTTATTTTAGATCAGAAGAAAAGAAGCATGGCAAATTCTTATTGGACAAGGAGGAGATTTGCCAGCATATAGCTGGAGTCATGGACAGTTTGCCAGGTATTTCCTGATTTAGTAAATCATGTTGTCTCATATGACCATAGTCTTTAAAGTGGGTGCCTACATGGGCTCTAACCCAAGACTAAGATGCCTCTTAGCACAGCTGAGAAGGAGACCAGGTGCTAAAATCTCCATGGCAGCTACATTTTCATCCTTTACCCTCTCCTACCTTGGGTACAACAGCCAGAATCCAACTGAAACTGGGGATATCCAAGAAAAGGATGCAGAAAATTAGTTCTCTTCCAGTTTTATACTAGGAAGGGTGAGGAAATCTATAATGTCTCTCAGCCCCCTACTGATCCAAGACCTAAAGTGGAACTAATATTGCTAATTAAATAGTCTAAGAAAATCAGCCTTCCTTTGGCTAACAAACTCTCTCCTATTTCTCTCTCTGAATTCTTACAATTGAAAGTCACAGACTGCCTCTTCCTAGTACTGCTCCCCCTCCCCTCATCCCCATCCACCAAAGCCCCACTCTCTAGCTTGCTCTGCTTTCCCCTTCAATGTAGCCTTTTGGAAGTAAGTACAGCTCATTTTTTTCAAAAAAATTTATTTAATTTTTTAAAATTTAAATTATTATTATTTTTGACATTACTTAAAAATGATTTTTGAGTTCTGAATTCTCTCCCTCTTACCCTTCCACTACCCATTGTGAAGGCAAGAAATGTGATGTTAATTGTACATGTGAAATCATGTAAAACATATGTCCATATTAGTCACAGTGCAGCTCAATTTTGAACAAACTTCTCTTAGGCTTAATCTTTCTCTCATACTCTCCTTAGAGGTCTTTCCTTATCCTCCCAGTCATTGCTACTCTCTGCCTTTTGAAATTAATGTATATTTACTTTGTATTTTTACTTCTCCATGTATATGCTATATCTCCCCAGTCACCTCAAATGACATAATATAAGTAAAGTACTTTGTGACCTTTATAATACTATGTAAAAGCCAGTTCTTTGGGAAAAGAGGAACTGGTTCATTTTTTACTTTGTACCCCTAGTCCCAGGCACAGTGTCTGACATACAACAGGTGCTTAATAAGTACCTGTTATATGAATGGATTCTACCTCAAGCACCAAGTAAAGATCTCCTCCTCTATCAACCTTATAGATAGAATTTTTAGATTAATCACATCAAATTGATGAGTCCTAAGATCAGTGACTTGACTGATAGGTAGGAAGTCTAAATGATACTCTACAAATGGATCCTTTTAAATGTCCCTCTTTTACTTTGATCCTTACTACACAGATCAAAAGAGTTGCAGTGATGGTTGATGCCAGACTCTCATCTGATGCCAAATTTTTGTCCCCAGATTGAACACCTGGTGTTGTTCCTAATGGATGGGCCCTTCTCTTTCTCTTTTCTAACATTGAATGTTTGTTCATTTAATGTTAAATGATACAATGGTGGCAGAGCAGAGGGAAGTCTTGGATATTCTCAACTACATTCTATCAGGAAGTTTGTTTTAAAAACCCAGTCATCCCCTATTTATAATCATGTTTTCCTTTCATTCTGGCCATGTTTGTTGATAATTTTCCAACATGATTCAGCGGATAGGTATTTATTTTTTAAAGATACATATAATTCACCCTATTCTCCTTGCCACATAGGACCTATTTGCAAAATCTTTCTTTCTGTTCTCACTACAAGAGCATAGACCTGGTATCTTGCTTATTTTGAGCTCTTCTTCATTAATATCTTCCTACTTCTAAAACTTTTTTGTCATTAGAACTTACTAAAAAAATCTAAGCAAGAAAGGCCAAGATCTCAGATTCCCTTATTATTATTATTATAATAGAATTATCCTCAAATTAATAACTAGATTTTGGTTTGAGTGTGGCAAAAAAAATAGCTCATTTAAAACTAAATAATTTTGGTATCAGTGATTTTACTTTAAAGGTAGAATTTTTAAAAGATGCAATCATCTTAACAGTAGACAAGGGAAGTGTTTGACACTTCTTACTTAAAGTTTAAACTTCACTTTACTTAAAATTTATAGCAAACATCTCACAACACTGTCTAGGCAACCAAACTTTGAAGAAGCTATATATGTGGGGATAATATTGCATATGTGAACCTCTGGCTTTCGTTCAACTTTAAGAAATTAGTCTAATACTGTGTGGGGGAAAATCATTAGCTGTGGGAACAATGTTCCATTGTGCTAAGTTAACTGGACACATTATTGCAGTGGTTACTACATAAAATTCCAGAGGCAACTTCCACCAGGAAAAAAAAAAACTTATCCCAAAAGAAAAACAAACATCAAATCTTAAATTCAAAGAGACCAATCAATAATTCTTAAGTGTAATGTTAGGCATTAAAGGCACCAGAGGAGAGAAATATTCAAATCATGATTTAATAATGTCCAGTGTTTGGTTATCCAGCCCTTTGCAGTGGTCCACAGCAGTCATTAAGCAAGCTAAACATCAATTTTCAGAAGGACCTTTGTAGCCAATCAATATGCAATGGCATTCTCAAGTTTGAATTTTATCACTCATCAAATGGCAAGTGTTTTATTTTAGCTTGTCATCCCCAGTTTTTTTCATACAAATACTTTGATTACGCCAAAGAAATGTAGCTATGCTTTAAGAGTTATTAACATTTTTTGCATCATGGACCCTTCTTTGGAGGTCTGGTGAAACATATGGACCCTTTTTTCAGAATGATGTTTTAAAGGTATAAAATACATAGTACTACAAAAGGTAGTGAAAATAAGGATGTAATTTTTTCTCCCATCCAAGTTTACAGAGCCCCGGAAATCTACCCGTAGATGACTTGGAGGTCTGTGGACCCCTGGCTAAGAACCCATGTTCTACTGAAGATCACAGAGGCATAGATGGTTTGATTGTGCTCACATCTTTAACAAAAAGGTCAAAGTTTTAATAATAGGAAGAAGTAGAAAAAATGCATTTGCAGCAGTCACTTTGAGACTTTGGAAGTAGCTATGAATTTAGAGAACACCAAGAATGTGCATCTCAGTGATGAATCACACTTGCTAAATAGAGACTGAGGCAATGTTTGATATTCTCCCTGCCTACCAGAATCAGCCATCTTATTTGGATTAAATCCAGAAGGTCATAACTAATCATCCTTCTCGAAATTTCTTGATCATCCTTCCAATTAATGAATTCAACAATTACTGACTGAGAATGAAAAGCATTCCAGGAATATGGGTTTGACAACACAGAGGCCCAAGCACCATAGGCATATGGGCAGTGTGTACAGTGTCTACTCAGGCACACCTTAATAGCTCCAAAAATTATTTTGGTATCTTATGTTTTAAAAGTTTACATTTTTAAAGTAAATTAATCAAAATTAAGTTTACTTACATATTGGTTACTTTAGTTTATTTGATCAATTAAAAATAAGATCATTTATACTTCAGCATTCAATAAACGTTCATCTTAAAATATAATATAATTCCCTGGTAAATTATGCTGCTCAGAACATTTAATGGCAAGATGTCTCAGAACTTAGCTTTCTTGTCCAACTGATTCTTTGGCAATGTACTAACTTACAGATTTTATAGAATCTAATGATGCAAATATTAACTCATTCATCTGCTGTGCATGAGCTTTGGAAAACCCTCCATAAGAGGCCTTTTAACATTCTAGGTGCCTTCTTCTCGTCCTCCTGGCATTGTATGGATAGCAATGGAACATACGGGCTCTCCCTCTATCCCTTGTTCTTAATATATAAGGGTCTAAGTTGTTGTATAGTCAGTTTCAGTCGTGTCTAACTCTTTGTGACCCCATCTGGAGTTTTCTTGGTAAGGATACTGGAGTGGTTTGCCATTTCCTTCTCCAGCTCATTTTACCAATGAGGAAACTGAGATAAACAGGATTAAGTGACTTGCCCAGGGTCGCACAGCTAGTAAGCGTTTGAGGCCAGATTTGAACTCAGGGAATTGAGTCTTCCTAACTCTAGGCCTGGTACTCTATGCACTATGGCACCACCTAACTGGTCTATGCTTCAGTTCAAAGACCACCTTTACCAGCAGAGAACATGGAAGATGTAACTAGACAGCTATAGTGTTAGACATAGAGAAAATGGCCAACAAATATCTGATAAGTTCAATTGATTTTTACAGCTCCTCATTTTTAAAAAAAAGGAAATTTGCATATCAATTGTTTGGGTCTGTCTATATTACTTACGTAACAACCCAAGTTCTCCATAGAAAGTAGCTAAGTCCACTCCCCGAGTGTCTGGTGACTCTCCAGAACCCTCGAAGGTGACTGGGGAATGTGTGATTACAGCATGCCCATCCCCCAGCCACCTTCTCAAGTGCAGCTAAGTGGAGCAGTGGGGCCTGGAATCAAGATGACCTGAGTTCAAATGCAGCCTAAGATACTTACTAGTTGTGTGACTACAGGCAAGTCACTTGATCTCAGTATCCTAATCTGTAAAAGTGGGGATAATAATAGCATCTACCTCCCAGAGTTGGAGGGTAAAATAATATTTATAAAGTGCTTTGAAAGCCTTAAACTGCTATGTAAATGCTAGATATTATTATCAAGCTTAAGGTGCTTACACTTAAAGGCACTTTATATCATAAATGCCATGGCTTTGGATTTTAATTACAACATAGAAAGATAACCACCCAGTCATGACCTAGATCTCAGAATATGTTAGTTTTCTTGTTTCTGCATGAAATAGTGCTTTACCATGGGGGAAAAATAACATAGCTCGTATAGACTTGCTCTTGTAATAATATTGTATCATCCATTAATTAAGCTAACAAAACAAACTGGTTTCCAAGTATAGTGTCTCGAAATGCAAAGTGTTTCCCTGTTAGAGATTTCCTGGTGTTTCATTGTATATTTGCACCTCAGGTATCCTTGAATGTGGAAATATCAGTTTTTGGAAGATCTCGTTTCCTCTAGGATAAAATACAAATTCTCAGCCTGGCATTTAAGGCCCTAGGCAATCTGGCTTCCACCTTCCTGATTTATTTTGTATTACTCTGCTTTGCAAACTATGCATTCCAGCCAGACTAGAGTATCAGCTGTATCCTGAGCCTGACACTCCATTTCCTACTTCTTCATGGCCTCACAGGCTATCCCGGCGATGCCTGTGTAACACAACTTACCCTGGTCCTCGCCGCCTGACAGGCAGTGTTACACTACCACCATAGTAAAAGAGAAGATGGAATTAAGGCTAAGCTTTTGATTCATGTCTAGGGTCTCCCCACAGTGGTGAGAATGTGACAAATACAAGAGCATGAGAAATGGATCCCAATCCCTTTCACTGTCCATGCTCTAAACCTGTCACTATATCCAGTCTAGATGCAGTGTGTGGGGCTGGAACAGATGGTCTTCTTAATGGAAAAGTAGCAAGTAAACCTCCCCCCACCCCAGGGTTTATTATTGTTAAATATGGATAAGGAAACTGAGGCCCAGAAAGTTTAAGTGACATGCCCAAGGTCACACAGATGAGTCTCAGAGCTAGATTTCAAACCCAGGTCATCTGTCTCCAAACACAGAACTTTTTCTACAGGCATGGTACCATCTTTCTGTGAGTCAGTCTCAAAATTTTTTTTAATAATCTTCAAAATTCTTCCCCTTGTTTCCATCTCCATATGAAGTCATTAAGTCTTGTTCATTATTCTTTCTAATATACTTTTCAATTCTTTTCTTATATTCATTCTTTTCTTTTCATTGCCTAACAAGACCCCCACCTCACACTACCATTTGAGGCCCAAACTACTGCAAAAGACCAGATTAGTCTCCTTGTTTCTCATTGCTTCCCATCTGTCTGCCATTGTGTTATCTGAATCTTCTTAAAATACCACTTTGGTTGGGCCATTCCCTCTCTTCTCAAAAACCTTCATTGGCTCCCATTGGTAACAGAATCAAAGCTTCAACTCCAAGGAGCCAAGTATTCAAAGCCTGTTGCAATTTGGTCCCAGCCTAAATTTCCAGTCTTCTCTCCAACTACTGACTTTCCCAAACCTTCTCCAGCTAACTAGTCTATTCAAAGTTTGCCTAATATGAGCTTTTATTCAAGCCATCAAATGCCCACTGCCTTTTTCTCTAGACAATTAACTTTTTAAAAAAAGTTTATTAGTTTATTTTTAGTTTTCAACATTATTTCCACAAGATTTCGACTTCCAAATTTTCTCCTCATCTCCCCCCTCCCTCCACCCCAAGATGGCGTGCATTCTGATTACTCTTCCTCCAAACTGCCCTCCCTTCTATCACCATCCCTTCTTCTCTTATCCCTTTCCCTTACTATTTTCCTGTAGGGCAAGATAGATTTCTATACCCCATTGCATGTATATTTTATTTCCCAGTTGCATGTAAAAACAATTTTTAATATTTGTTTTTAAAACTTTGAGTTCCATTTTCTCTCCTTTCCT
>CM053623.1:53781834-53822797 GCA_028646595.1 Phalanger gymnotis | reverse complement strand
AGAAAGCAAGCAATTCAATATAGGTTATACATGTGTAGTCATGCAAAACACTTCCATAATAGTCGTGTTGTAAAAGACTAACTATATTACCCTCCAACCTATCCCACCCCCCATTTATTCTGTTCTCTCCTTTGATTGACCCTGTCCCTCCTCAAAAGTGTTTGCTTCTGATTTCCCCCTCTTCCCATTTGCCCTCCCTTCTATCATCTCCCCTTTCCTTATCCCCTTCCCCCCTATTTTCCTGTAGGGTAAGATAGATTTCCATGCCCAATTGAGTGTATATGTTATTACCTCCTTAAGCCAAACCCATTAAGAGTAAGGTTCACTCATTTGGGTTAGTCTATTTTTTAAGGTGTTATTTTCTTCAGCATTTTTTGGGTCTCCTTTAACAAGCTATTGACTCATTTTTCATGATTTTCTTGCATCACTCATTTCTCTTTCCAATTTTTCCTCTACTTCTCTTACTTGATTTTCAAAATCCTTTTTGAGCTCTTCTATGGCCTGTGACCAATTCACATTTTTCTTGGAGGCTTTGGATATAGGAGCTTTGACTTCGTTGACTTCTTCTGGTTGTATATTTTGATCTTCCTTGTCACCAAAGTAAGATTCTATAGTTTTTTTTCCAATTTGCTCATTTTCCCAGCCAATTACTTGACTTCTGAGATCTTTGTCAAAGTAGGACTCTGCTTCCAGTGTGGAGAGCATACAGTCCCAAGCTTCAGGGGTTTTGTGCAGTTGTTTTCAGAGATATTTCTAGGGACCTGTAAATTTTCAGTTCTTCCAAGGTGGTAAAAGAGAGGTGTTTACTCCTCTCTTGGCCTGTGCTCTGGTCAGTGAGTGACCATAAGCACTCTTTTCTGCCCTGAAACTGTGAAGAGGGTTCCCTCTCCACTGCTGTCACAAGCTCTGCTATGCCAGTGCTCCTCCTCGCCCCAGGACTGCAACCCAGATCCAAGCAGGGCAAAGCAAGAGAAACCTGCCTGAGCACCAGCAAAGAGACCCCAGTAATCTTCTTCTGATCAACCACTGGTTTCCCCCCTATCCTTGCAAGAGCTCAGGAAGCAGCTGCTGCGGCAGGGCTTGCCACCACCCAGCACACCATCACCCTGGGGCTGGGGCCGGACTGTGCTCCTCTCTCACCCAGGTCTGACAGACCTTTCCTACTGACTTCTAAATTGTCTTTGGTGTTTGGGGGTTGAGAAGTCTGGAAACTGTCACAGCTGACAGTGATTCAGTCCCCTGATGCCTGCTCCAGCCTCATCTGTGCTGGCACTGCCTGTGCTGGACTGTGTTCTCTCAGACGGCTGCAACAGACCTTTCCTGTTGCCCTCCCAGGTTGTCTTGGGCTGGAAGTTTGTTTCACTCTCATTTTGTGGGTTCTGCTGCTCTAGAATTTGTTCAGAGTCATTTTTATAGGTATTTGGAGGGGAATGGGAGAGAGCTCAGGCAAGTCCCTGCTTTTACTCCACCATCTTGGCTCCACCCCCTAGCTAATTAAACTTTAACCATCCATTAAGACCTAGTCATCACAGAATCTCTGAGTTTGAAGAGACCTTGGAGGACACATAGCCCAACCTTCATGCTCCCTCAACCCTATATGCAATAAGTTTCTAAGCCTTGTGACTTTACTCCACCCCCAACATCCCTCACATCCATCCCCTCTTCTCCACTCATAGTCACCAGTCTGGTTAAGGCTCTCATCAGCTCTCATATGGAATGTTGCTTTAACCATCTAATTAGCCTGCCTGCCTCAAGGGTCTCTCCTCTTCAATCTATCCTTGGCAGAGCTGCCAAAATGATTTCCTAAAGCATAGATCTGATCAGAAGTATGCTTTGCTTCCCTACTAACTCCAACAGCGCTCCATTGCCTCTAGGATCAACTATTATCTCTTCTGGCTTTTAGAGTTTTTCACAACCTGCTCCCAATATTATTATGTATTAGCCTCCTTCTCACATGCTACAGTACAGCCAAATTGGCCTCCTTGATTTTCCTCAAATACAACGTCACTCACCAATTCTATGCTTTTGTAGTATCTCTCTCTCATGCTTGGGATGCACTCTTTCCTCATCTCCACTTCTTAGAATCTCTTGTTTTATTCAACACTCTACTCATGCACCACCTTCAACATAAAGCATTTTCTGATCCCTTCACCTTCTGGTGCCCTCTTGTCATCCAATTTACCTTATATTTATTATATATATACCTATTAATGTACCTGGTATCTCTGTTGGTAGAATGTGAACCCTTTGATGACAACAACTATTTTTCTTTTGTCCTTGTAACTTTGTACCTAGCATAATGTCAGGCATATAGCAGGTGATTGTTAATTACATGTTAACTGATTATCACCCCCATTTACAAAGGGGGAAATGTGCCTAGAAAAGTAAAGGGGCTTGCTCATGGACACGCAACTAGCAAGTTATATCTCCATGGTTTGAAAATTTCTCTGCTTTCAAAAAACTCTCAGTCTAATAGTGGAGACATGGTGGGAAAACTAAGATTCATGTGAGTATGATGAAGAAAATATAATAATTAGGCAAGTATATTAGTGGGAAACAGTAGGTCAAAGAGTATGTTTGTGGTTTGAGAGATGGGTGGGGCTAATTAGATAAAATTTCCTAGATAATATGGACCTTGAAATACAGAAAGCAAGAATTTGGTTTGGAGGAATGGAATTCCATTGAAATACTTCAAAGGAATGGTATGTCCAATACCACAGGCACTAAAAAGGAAGGCCTTGGAACCCAGCATTTTACTACATTGCTAGATGCCCACATGATAATGCCATAAATATCAGCCTAATTATATACTATAATTATACTTAATAACATACTATGATATAATTGAATTATGTTATAATACAACAGTAAAAACTTAACATCAAAAAGAAGGGCTTAGTTATTACAATGCTAGCTATCAGCCAAACCAAGCTTTTACCTTGCTTTTAAAATAAATGCATATATACACACATTCATATATAAAGATGGATAAATACAAGTTTGTATGTGTAAGTAAATCTCTATGTCATATGTCTATCGAGTCCATTTTTAAACACTGAGATTCTCTATCATAACAGCTGGACCCAGAGTTGTCAAGAAAGAAGAGAGAAGGCTAGATTGTTTGAGAGAAATTGCAAAACTCCCAATCTTTCCATCACGGGAAAGGTCCATCTTTCCAATGCAAACTTTTTATCAATGTTACTGTATGGCATGACACTTGGGTCACCACTCCCTCTAAAGATCTAAAGGTGAGCATGGCACAGAAAGCAATGGAGAAGCACATGATAGATGTAAGCAGGCTGCAATGTATAGCCAACAAAGACAGAAGTAATGGATGTCATCAAAGGCTTATAAGACAGAAACAGTAGGCGGGCAGGTCATGTGGTGATAGTAACAGGTGGACAACCAGAGGGATCCACCATGAAGGAAAGTCTCAACATGAGGAGAAAGCAAGAAAGGTCTCCAGCACATTAGGTGAATCTAAATGGCAAAAAGTGAGAAAAGTAGCGCGGAGTGAGCAAAAATGGATGAGGTGCAATCAGCATCTTTCAAGGCAACTCCTGAATCTATGCAATTACAAATCTGTTTGGATATTTTAGAGTATTTTCTAGGAAAGTTTCATCACAAGATTGGACTCAAGTAAATTTTCTGCCACAGCAATTCTCTATCTACTAATGTCATAGAGAGGATGCTCTCCACATCTGTAAAAGTAGTACCCACACCAAAGAAATCATAGGTACCTGAAGTAACAAAGTATTCTCTACTGGCAATGCTCTACAAAGAAACAGTATGGAACAACGCAATTTCAAAATAACCAAAAGGCAACAAAAATACGTAAAGGGGATACACATAGGATGCCACATGTTATCAGCAATGACTTGACATCATCAAGGATACATATAGCTCGGGAGTTAGCTCCTTGTGCAGAAGGACTGGTTCATTTGTCATATTATTATGCTCAGCACCTAGCACAGTGCCTGCCACATAGCAGATGCTTGTTGACTGATTGTTAGGAAGAAAGACTGGGCCTGTAATGTGTCCTGAGTGAAGAATAAAAGATAGAAGCCACAGATAATTTTTTTTCCAGACACTACACACCATAGACCTTCCAGACATGAGTCTGGAAAGTTACCCTGGGAAGCTCTGCCCATTCCCCAGGTTCTTTTACCTCCATAGAAGGGCTTACCTATTGACTAGAAGGTTTATTTTTTCATATCTAGTAGAGCTGGATTCCAGGAGTATCCTTAAAAAAAGAACCAAAAAGGAGCACTTGCTTTAAATCATAAACATCAGCATCAACTAGAATGATTCGTCCCTTTACTATGAGAGCTTAGAATTGTTACACCCCTTGACCCTAAGGCTCCCAAAGAGCAAGAGGAAGTTCTTTCAGTGAATGTTGAAGACCATTCCTAGGGGTGATTTCAGCTTACAAAGAAACCACCCCGGCACTAGGGAGGTTTTTCCATCAGCAGCTCTGATGCACACCAAGGAACATATTCTGGAACTCTTGTTATTAGAACAGTTCCTGGCTATTATGTCCAGGGATCTAAAGAGCTGAGTACAGGATCTTTACTCAGAGAGGAAAGGGAAGGCAGTACTAGAGGATTTGGAGAGAGAAAATGATGAACTAGAGCACAAGGTCCCAGCTCATGTGCATGGACAGGAAGAGGTGGATGGCGTCATGAGAATAGCTATCACAAGTGTCCACCTCAATCTCAGGAAAACCTAATTGAAATGGAAAACTTGGGAGCTCCACCCACTACAAGAGTGGTTCTTGCAACTGGAACTGAAGATATGGAGTCAATTGAGGAGGAAATTTCTGAAGACAAGTAATCAACTGGGAATATCTACACATGGCAGACTCAGGGTGTCCATTTCCTGGGGTCCTGTATTCAGAGAAGTGTTTGAGCCTGAGGAAAGATTAGAATGACAACCCAGAAACCTTGGGCATGGGGTGGAAGGGAAGGTAATGTGAATGTGATCAGTGTGAGAAAGGTTTCAGACAAAGTCAGACCTTAATAAACATATGTGAACACACACCGGGCAGAAACCCTATCAGTATGATGAAAATGAAAAGGCCTTCATTTAGCACTTACACCTCATTGGACATTGGAGAGCCCAGGCTAGATTGAAATCCTGTGAATGTAATGAATGTAGGAAAGATTTCAATGATTGACCAGGTCTCATCAGAAAGTTCAGACTGGAGAGAAATTCTATGAATGTGATGAGTGTGGGGCAGTTTTGCCTGTGAATTCAACCATTCTTCAACATCAGAGAATCCATTCAAATATGTTCTACGGATGAAATCCATAAAAACTCCCATTAGGTGCTGAGGCCTCACTACACAGCATAGGACCAAATATATAGAGAGAGATTTTATGAGGGATGGACAACCTAAGTGTGAAAGTGATGTTCATAAAGTATTAAAAGAACCAAAGAGAAAATTTCTTATGTATTGAATGGATCTGTGGAAAGACCTGACCCAGGAATACATAGGAAGAGAAAATAAGGAAAACCCACAATATGCATTAGCACAGAAATATCTACATGAAATCATGAGGTCATATCTATCTGAGGAAATATTTGATGAAAGGTCACTGTTATGAATAGACAATGTGGTCTGAGGGGTATCAGAAGTGTAATACTTTGTGCAATTAATCAGTTTTCATTTACACTTTATTGAGAATGAGTTTTATGTCCTTCCAGAGGGCAAATTTGATAAGGAGACAGATCTAAAGGGCAAAAGCAGCATCTGAGAGGAGAAGACAGAATATTTAGCAGGCTAATTCAGTCATGCTGAAGTGTGGCTTGCCACACTTCATCTTCCCACCCTGGAGAAACCTGAGCTGTAAGGTCTCATTCTCTGGTTGGTGGCTGCCTACCCAAAACATGCTTTAAGGAGGGGTTATCAGCAATGATTCACCTCACTTCCAACTTGGATTATCCAGATTTCTTCTCCTCTCTAACTGTGTTGTTCCATACCCCCTTTCTATATCCCTTTTTATCTTTCTACTTCCCCTTTATGTATTATTGTCTTTTACCATGAGAATATAAGCTCATTGAGAGTC
Organism: Phalanger gymnotis; assembly: GCA_028646595.1. Lineage (NCBI taxonomy): Eukaryota > Metazoa > Chordata > Mammalia > Diprotodontia > Phalangeridae > Phalanger > Phalanger gymnotis. Next base: position 53,816,729 of record CM053623.1, on the reverse strand, counting down.
AGGATTGTCTCGCTTATTTCTAGTCGTATCCTCAGTTCTTAACACAGTACCACATAGTACTAAATATTTTATCTATCTATGATTAGATGAAAAGCCAAAAAGGGGGGGGGGGCATCAATTCTGCAAAGCTCAGAAACTCAGTTTAAAATCTAGACAAAAAGGAATTCTGACTGCAAAGAAATGTGCATGTGATCCCAATGTTGTAATTGTTTATAAAAGAATCAATTACATTAGAGAAGCACCAGCAACTGCTCCGACTACTCCCATAAATCTCCATTCTTGGCTCAGCCTTCTCCTTCCATGCTAAACAGAGGCTCCTGACCAACCGCCACAACCTCACATAGGTTTCACAGAGATGATTCAATTCAATGGGCAGTGAATAGATACCTTTGCTAGTTTTGAAAAGTTATAGGAACACTGTTCATTCCAACCTGATCAACATGTCTATGGGTGGTAACAGAGAAACGTGACACTTTGGGGATGGGTGTGTGGAAAGCTTACTTACTTGTATACCCTATGCTATAACATGAAAAAAAAATCTTACCATATAAGAAAAATCTCATACCTGCTGAATGGTCTAGGTTTTTAGTTAATGAGAGGTTTTTTTCAGTACATATAATACATATTCATTTATGGGGAGTTGTTGAGAACCATAATTCACCGATCACATAATTCTTTGTAGCATAAACACTGGCAAAGATAGATGATGCTGTCAAACTACCCAAACAAGTTATTTTAAAATTGATCAGCATAATCAATTGTAGAATGCTGAACAAGTTGTTGTATATGAATGTAACAGAATACTCTAGTGCTCTAAGAAATGACAAGCAGGTGGATTTCAGGAAAACCTGGAAAAACTTACATGAACTGATGCAAAGTGAAGTGAGCAAAACCAGGAGAACATTGTACACAGTAATAGCAATGCTGTGCAATGATGAACGATAAATAACTTAACTTAATGATCCAAGACAATTCTAAAGGACTCATAATGGAAAACACTATCCACATCCAGAGAATGAACTGATGGAGATTGAATGCAGATTGAAGCATACTATTTTCACTTTCTTTATCTTTTTGTGTTCTTTTCTTTTTGGTCTGTTTCTTCTTTCATAACATGACTAATATGGAAATATATTTTACATGATTGCATATATATAACTATTTTAAATTTTTACCTTTTTAGGGAGGAGAGAAGGGAGAAGAAATCAGGAACTCAAAAAATGTTTTAAATGAATTTTTAAAAATTGTCTTTATGTGTAATTGGAAAAAATAAAATACTACCAGAAATAAAAATGAAATTGATCAGCATAGAATCCATTATTTACCAAGTAACTTAATCCTACTCAGATAAACTTTTGTCATCATATTTTTTGTATTGTTTCATTTTCAGTATAGTTTACCTTGTTTTCTGAGTGTTAGTCTATTATTTATTTTAACACTTTAAAATAAATTTTCAAATCAAGGTCTAGCACAAATAAAATACAGTGGAAAGAGGACTGAATTTGGATTCAGGGAAATGGGTTCAAATCTGGCTCTACCACTCACTATAAGCTTTCACTTCTCTGGGTTCTGGTGTCTTCATTTCTAGAAGGAGGGGGTGGAACCTGATGACCTCTAAGGTTCCTTCTTACTCTAAAGCTATGATTCCCCCCAAAAAAAACAAGCAAGCATGCATTTTGAGGTCATTGGTTCTTGCCACTTTGTATAATGACTTTATTTTCATGGTACAGTAGATAGAGGACTGGACCATGGAGTCAGGAAGACTGGAGTTCAAATCTTTCCTCAGATATTTCCTAGCTGTGTGGCTATAGACAAGTCACTTAACCTTTATTTGCCGCAGTTTCTTCATCCATAAAATGGGGATAATAATAGCACCTACCTCCCAGAGCTTCTTCGAGGAACAAGTGAGATAATTATAAAGTGCTTAGCATAGTGCCTGGCACATAGTAGACACCATACAAATGCTATTGTTATTATTCCTTTACTTCCTTATGGGCACACAGCTTTTTAGCTGGCAGGAAAATTTTGCTCTGTTTATTTTTCAGAAGCAAAGTTTCAACATTACCTCATAACTTTACTAAGAAGGAGGGGGTAAAATTTGATGTTTACTTTGAGATCCAGCCTCCACATTCTTAAAAATCATGTTTCCCACACTTAAAAAACTCTAAAAAAATTCTTTGACAAAAAGGTGGCTGTCTTACAGATTCCCTGGGGTTCTAATGATTCACCTCCTTTGGAGTTTGTTCATTGTTAATATTTTCAGGGCTGGTAGTCTTGGGACCTTAAGGCAACTGCCCACTTCACTCATTCAGTACATTATCACACACCCAACTCACATTTATACACTATTCAAATGTGTACAAAGCACTTTCCTCTCCATTACCCTGTAAAGTCAGTAGTTCAGGGAAGTATTATAGTCTCAAGTTTACCGATGAGGCTCACCAAAGGTCATATACGAATAAGTGCCAGCGCTCGAATCCTGGGCATTTTCCTCAGTCCACTGCACTTTCCCTTCCATCAGGCTGACTTTAGCTACAACCTACTGATGCTCTTTATCTAGGAAGGTGAAATAAAGATAAAGTAAAGATGAGCTTTAAATATGCCACTGGTTATTCAGTGGAAAACTCACTTTAATTCTAACTATTTGGAGATAAAGGTGAGGAAACTTAAAAAAAAAAAACTTTTTAGAATATCTAACAAAAAGAAGTAGATGTTAAAAGGGAGAATTAAATTGTGTGTTGGCTCTGTTGCTCTTTTGTTTTCTTTGACTGAACAGTGGCATAGTATTTTTTAAGTAATCTCAATACTATTTCTTTATGTTTGCATATGCTGCAGATCCGAGTTTAAATTCCATCTATCTGTGAAATGGACGATGAACCAGTTAGAGATCATTTGGATTCTATAGAAAGCTTTTAGTGTTATATTAATATGATTCATTCATATTTATCAGGCACATACTAAGTGTAAGTATTATGCTAGGGGCTAGAGAAGACCCCCTCCAAAGACCTTACACTCAAGTGAAGATGATAAGACATGTAGAGAAATAGCCATAACACAAATTAATATATTAGAAATGCCAAAAAGAAATATAGAGTTAAAGAAGAGAGGGGAAGAAAATTGAAAACTTATGGAAGTCAATGTCGAAAACTAAAAATAAATGTATTAATTTATATAAAAAAGGAAGAAATACAAAGTGCCATGAGTGCGGAAGTCCCAGCAGAGTTTTAATAGTTAGAAAGGCCTGATAACACCTTTACAAGGTAGTTTGTTAAGCACACAGGAGGAATACAGGTTGTGCCTGAAGGTGTAGTAACAAAACTCTTCCAGCTCTGCATTTTTATTGAAACCAATCCACGTAGCTGTGAGGCCTTGAAGTATTTGCCATACTAGTCTCGCTCTCTAGAAAGCAGGAAAATCTGATCTGAAACATGAGGTCAAAATAATTCTGATCCAATCTAAAACTATATTGAACCATAGCCATAAGAGTCCATGCTGAGTACCACATACAAAAACGGGAAGCAAGAAATATAGAGTCAGTGTGGACTAGTAGTAAGCAGATTGCCAGACCTCAAGTTAAAAGGTCCTGAGTTTAAATCCTGGCTCTGACTTAGGTGACCATAAGGAAATACTTTAACTTTTTTTTTGCCTCAATTTCTTCATTGCAAAATAGGGACAAAAATAACATTTATGTAGCACTTTAAGGTTTGCAAAAACACTTTACATGTTAACTCATAATGAATGTGGTACCTACTTCACACAGTTGTTGTGAAAGTTACATAATAAAAAATTTATATTGATCTTCAAGGTTTGCAAAGTGCTTTATAAATATTATTTTATTTTATCCTCATATCAACCCTGGGAGGTAGGTACGATTATTATCCCCATTTTGTAGATGGGGAAACAGAGGAAAACAGAGGTTTTTGTGTCTTGCTCCATCACCCAGCTAGTTAAGTGTTTGAGGTTGGATTTGAACTCATGTCTTCCTGATTCCTGGCTAGCACTCTGTCTGATGTGCTACCTACTTACCTCATAATGTGTGTAAAGCGCTTCACAAACTTTTGAGTGCTATGTAAAAGTCAGTTAAAATTCCCATTTCTGGGTGATATTTGAAAATTCTACAAGCATTCTATTGTGATGCCTCGTTGTTGTCGAAGCTGTAACTCTGGGTTCTTGAAGACTAGACCAGTATAGCCCTAGCTTTGGTAGATTCCACAAAACCTTTAAAGAGACAGCTAGGGAAATTTAGACAAGAAAGATCACTGTTTTAAGTCAGAAGACCTGTAGTTGATTCTTGGCCTTGCCATTTATTATCTAGGTACCTTAATCTTTCTATGCTTACTACCCACTGCATAGGGTTGACATAAAGAAATAACTTCATAAACCTTTAAAAATGTATAAACGTAATTGCTGTTATAGTCCCAGAAATAACTAACTATAATCGTTGTCTGAGGATCTGCTCATTGTGGAGGTGTTCAAAACCACAGGCATTAGGTGATGCTCAAAACCAGAACCATTAGGTGATGAAATTTCTTTTTAGCCACAGCAACTTAAGAGTACTGTCTATTAACGTACAGAGAGATAGGAGTTTGCATTGGTAGAGGGAATACCTGCCCTGATAAAGTCAATTTCTGAGATCTTTGACATACATCTTTGAAATTAAATAAGATTGAATGTTTTAAATTTTTTATTGGTATAACCCACATTACATTCAGCTCTCGATTCATGGGATCTAGTGAGTTCAACGTTGGGTATTTTGGATGACAAATGTATCCCACTTGGCTCAAGCTCCCTGGGTAACCTTTAAAATCATCTGAATTCAGTTTATACCAGGCTAACAGTACAGACAAGGAGTTTAAATAAATGAAACAATTGGGACTACCACAATTAGCAGAGGAAGAGGGAAAACCATCTATACACACACATTGTGGGGATTAGGGTCTCATTCCAAATGCAGAGAGTATGGAAAACAATTTACTTTTTGAGACAAGTTGTCTGGGGAGGGAAGGGCACGTAAATATTTCTTGCATGGTTGGTTGGAAGGGTGGGAGAGAAGATTCAATCATGCAGTGTGTGAATCCCTGTCCTCACGCATGGCATCTGCCACATTCTGTCTTCTGCCCAATCACAGCAGGAGGACTTCTCTCTTTCTCTGTGTGCTCTCCAGTTTGTTTTGGGCAGCTGGCAAGCAGGCTGCATTGCCATTGTCCATCCCGTACCCAGTTCCACGATGATCACTTCTCCCCTTAGGTTTCCATAGCCTGTCTCTTGGAGTTGTCCTGTACCCAAGGTGGAGAGTGTCACAGGAACTGAAGTCTTATGAACTTCATCCAGGGCCAGATATTCTTAGGATAATAGATCGGAGGCTCAAAGAACAGTGGGGAAATGAACAGTTAGTTTTTTGCAGAATTGTTTTTAGAACTAAGCCCAATTTGTGTGCTAAAATTTATCATTTTTTGGTCCTTTATTTTCAGACACATTCTTTAAGAAATAGATTTCTTCCAGCAAAACACTGACATATGTATTTGAATTAAGATTGAAGAGTTTTTAAATTGTTATTGGTATAACTCACATTGAGCACAACTCCGAATTAATGTGAACTAGCGGGTTCATCCCATGAAGTCCAATCCCTTCATTTCACATATGAAAAAACTGAGCTACAAAAAGCTAAGTGGCTTGCCCAGGGTCACACAATTAATAAGTGTTGGAGAGAGGATTTGAACCCATATGTTCCTGACTCCAAGTTCAACCACCCATCCATGACATGTGATGTCCTTCCCTCAGAGGTGTCCTCTGTAACCTGTAAGGTGAAGAAGTTAGACCGGGTGAACTCTAAGGTCCTTTGCAGCTCTAGATTTATGCATTTATGAATGTGGGGTATATAAGAAGGATCTTGTGTCTTTCAATTTACTCTATTTCCCTTGGAAAGTATGTTTTTCTATTGCCATTTTTTTATATTTCTTACAAAAATAATTTTAATATTTCTTGGAAAATAAATTACTCTGTTTCTAAATATAAGAACACATATGAAGCTCCTTATATTAGGAATTCTAGGTTGCAGTGGTTATTTTAAGAAATGTTAATTTTGCCAATTGTCAAGATCTTCCTAAACACAAACACCTGAATAATTAGTTAAGTCCAGAATTCACCCAGAGTTTCAAAACATTTTCTTTGTAGTACTCAAAAAAAATTAAATAGCACTAGAAAGCAAGGTAGTCCAGGTCAAGCCTAATTTGGCAAACCATTCTTTAATCCACTTCTGCATATTGATTTTCAGATTCTGAAGTCTCCACACATAGTGTACTTTGATTCTGGTGAATCACATGGTTATTCTCAGCACACTGTCAAACACATGTAGGGGCAGGGGGGCACTTAACTCTGTTTGAATTATAGATACTGTGTAGAATTTCCATTTTGATTTGCTAAATCAATATTTCTTAAGGGTTCCATTTAATCACTTACAATTTTATTTAAATTTGAGCATAGTCTGATTTTTTTTTCATTCTCCAAAAGCTAGATTGCTAAATGTATGGTACAGAGAAATTCTACAGGAGGTTAAACTTTCCTAAGCAGGTGGTTCGGGATGGGTCTCCATAACATAAGGAAAAGGAGAGAGCTGACAATCTTCCATTTGGTTTAAACTGCATAATGTATTACATAATTTATTACCATCTCTCCAACTTAAAATTTGAGATCTAATTTATCAACTCTACTTACACTGAACGAATAAATTGGAATTCTCCTCTTCATTTTGTAAGTAAATCAGGAAGATGAGTCAACAAGAGTCACTTTTGCATTTAATAGCTTTGTTTCTGTCGTTGACATGAATGAATACAAAGGTTTTCAATCTAATAATGTCCCAGACATAAAGCTACAACTCTTTATTGCATGACTTTTATGTCCTCCCTGACAACATCCCATAAATGAAGACAATCTTCAAAAACACAGGTCATCCATTTCTTTTCTTTTTTTATTCCATACTTTATTATTTAATATTTTTTAGTTTTCATCATTTATTTCCATAAGATTCTGAGTTACAAATTTTCTCCCCATTTCTACCCTCCCCACCCCTACTCCAAGATGGTATATATTCTGATTGCCCCGTTCTCCAATCAGCCCTCCCTTCTGTCTCCCCACTCTCCTTCCCTCCCCCCATCCCTTTTCCCTTTACTTTCTTGTAGGGCAAGATAGATTTATATATGGCATCCATTTCTATGGTTATAAATAAAGTTTTCAGTGCCCACTTGGGCTCTTAAATTGGACACCAATAAATGAAGTGGTTATTACATTGTTTTAATATTAACATTATTCAAGTATAACACTTAAATGATATATTTATAGCTCAAGGACCTTGAAAAGCACCACAGTTTCATTTACAGAGAGTACACACATCTTCGACACAGTAAATAATAATTATTAAAGTGTTTGTGCAGCTGAAACTCAGAGGTGAGGCTGCAGTTGCCCTGATTAAGGCAGTGCCCTTCTGCAAAAGGTTTTAGATTGGGCTTGTTAAAACATGACAGTGATTAGAATGGCAGTAACTTTGCCTCCCCGTTCTAGAAACAGTGTCCTGTTTTAAATCTTTTCATAGTTAAAGCAGCATAATGAAAGTCTAGACCTCACAGAGATAACTCAACATTTGGCAACTGTCACACTGCCAGGTCTCCAAAGGAAGAATAGACGTTTTAATGCTATCTTTCAAAATAATCTTTTGTTTGACTTCTAATCTTTCAGCTCCATAGTAGTGAATAGAACTGGATAGGAAATGGGTAATGATGACAGAATAAGGCCCCGCCCAAAGGTTGGTCATCATTAAGGTACGTCTGGAGGAGCAGCTTAGTCTAACTACCAGTTAGAAGAGCTGGAAGTACCAGTACTTTGAGAATGTGACCCTAGAAAATGGAAATTCAAGACATTATCTCCTTTGTTTCCTAACCAATCCATTCAACGCTGGAGTTTTTGTTGTTGTTTGTTTAATTTAGAAAAAAAAATAGCTACTGCTGTATGTTGGATTTGGAGTTTAGTGAAAGTGATTGAACAGCCATTCTTACCATATTCATATAAAAAGTCCTTAGAAATATAGTCTAGATAACAGGCCCCTAAATGGACAATGTGTCTGAAATACTCACTTCAGAGAGGGCCACCTTAATGTCCGATCTGGACTGTTACTTTAGCAGTTGAGTTGGAGTGAATGAAATGGCCATGGGGAGCATCTCTGAACAAGTTTGCAGGGGGAAGTGTGGGTATGAGGTCACTTCAATACAAAATAAAGTAAAAGTGTAGAATTTAAATAAGTCACAAACTCTTTCTTTGTATTTCTTTTTAGGCAGAACAACCCAAAGAAGCTGACCAAGTCTGTCAAATCATATTATATGAATGTTAGAACCAACTATGCTTCTTTTCACTTTCTCATTTATGTATATATCCTTTCCTATTATAAGGGATGCTGTTGATAATGGGCCTTGCATAAGCAAAAAGGAAGGCTTCAAGATGAGCATTGACATAAAGTGTTCAGAATCATGATCCATCCAGTTTCGTTTTCAACCTGAGAAGCAAACGTTATGTGGAGAACATGGCTGTCCTTTCTTTGATCAACGTCAAAGGTTAGGGAGAGTCCCCAGACCTTCCTTCCTTAAATTAATAAGTGTTTCTTAAATGTTGTATTATATCTAGCACTGGTAGGGATAATAATAAAATTCATAAATTTCAAACACTGTTCCTGCCCTCCAGATTATTATCTAGTTGATGCAGAATTATCACTTGTGAAACAGTGAGGAATTAAGCTGAATCATTGTGATTATAAGTTATAACAGATATTAACAGAGAAATCAGTTTGTTCAGAAAAGGCTTCAGAAAGGAGGTGGGCCTAGAGCTGAGGAAGGGTAGGATTTGGATTTGTTGTTGTTTTTCTGTCGTTTTTCAGTCATGCCCAATCTTCATGACCCCATTTGGGTTTGGTTTTTTTTTTTTGGGCAAAGATACTGGAGTGGTTTGCCATTTCCTTTTCCTGCTCATTTGACAGAAGAAGAAACTGAGGCAAATAGGATTAAATGACTTGCCTAAGGTCACACAGCTAGAAAGTATCTCAGGCCAGAAAGATGAGTCTTCCTGCCTCTACGCCTGGCACTATGCCACTAGCTACCCCGGGATTTGGATAAATACAGGGAAAAATGGAGACTATCCATGGTAGCGATAACCTAAGCATAGGCACAGAAGTTTGAATAACTGATACGTAGGGGGCATAAGGAGGATCCTGGCTTGGCTAAAGCCTAAACTGAACTAATTATCTTTCTCTCCCAATTCCCTATCCCCTTCTAAATTTCCTATTACTATCAAGGGTACCATTTTTCTAATCACCCAGGCTCAAACCTAGATGTCATCCCTGATTCTTCACCCTCTCTCAACCCCCATGTTCAACCAATTCCAAGACCTGTCATTTCTACTTTCATAGCATATGACCCAGTGTTTACTATGACACCTGCCCAACGAAGGCTCTCATCACTCCTCATTAAGCCTATTGCAATAGCCAGCCTCGGGGCTGGGTGTATGGAATTCGAGGAGTGGGGAGACACTGGAAGTAAGAGAGACCACTTTAGAGGCATGAAATGGGGGGAAGAGCAGCTATAGGATAGCGGAAAGTGCCCTGAATTTAGTCACAAGGGCTTTATGAGTTTTGACAAGTCTCTTAGCCTCATCTATGAAAGGGGCATAATTGGTAATGTACTAAAGTATACTGCCAACAATAAAGCATTGTACACATGTCAGCTGTTATTTGAGCAGTAAGGAGTGAAATGGAGAGGAAGGTGTGAATTCTAGAGAAAATTCAAAGGAAGAAAGAATAAGAATGGGCAGTTAGGTTAGGTACAGATTGTCATTAATTTATTAATAGATGGTATTCCAAAAGTTGGCTTATAAATTAGTTGTTTGGAACTCAAAACCCATTTTCCCAAAGGAACAATATTACAAATGGTAGTTACGTTCTCAGGCCAGCCCACAAGAACATGTTTAAGTGAGCCGTAGTGTGTCTGAAGCATAACACTATTTAAGCTATGCTTAACTATCCCTTGTAATACTGTTTCCGTGTAAAAATGGATTCTGAGTTGTAACTAACTACTTCAAAGATGGAGGGAAGGAGATGAGAGAGGTAGAGGTGGTTTAATATTCTCCAGGGTACCAATAACTACTTTCTACAGCAGACAAAGAAAACATAACTCAAATCAGAGGACTATAACCCCCTTGGTAAGGAAAGACCTCAGATAAAGATGTACCCTAAGCTTTTTCACATTTCATTCTCCAGTTGGATATTAACAAATTAGGGATGGAGGAAGAAGGAAGAATTAAAGACCACTCCAAAGTATTTAGTGTAAGAGCCAGAAGAAATAGTATTATCTCTAACAGAAACTGGGTAATTCTGAAGGGAATCATTGGGAATAAGAGGAGTGGGGAAAGATGATAACCCATATGTATAAAGTCCTTTAAAACAAGAAGTCTTTAAAGTACTTTTCTCATAAAAACACAACATATTTAGTAAATGTTATCATCGTATTTATTTTACAAAAGAAGAAACAGAAGCTATGAGAAGTTAAGTGAATTGTCCAGCTACTACTTATACAAGGTAGGATTTAAATCCAGCTCCGCTGCTGTCAACACTCAAACTCCTACATCGCATTGCCCCTCTCTGAGCTCACAGAATCTCAGTGAATAAATAAATGTAGGGGGCTTCCCATGGATTGGGGGCTGGCTAAACACACTATGGCACATGGATATAATGGAATGTGACTCCACTGTAAGAAACCTTGAATATGAAGGATGTAGAGATGGGGAAAAGATTTGTATGCAGAACCCCAAAAACAATATACACAATGACTGCAACGATGCAAAGGACAGGAACAAAAACCAAAACCAAACCAAACTGTATAATTATAATGACCAAACCTGGCCTGGAAAAAAGGAGATGGAAAATACGCCTCTCTCTTCTTACAGGCTTAGAAGACTATGGGTGTGGAACAAGGCTTCTGTTGTCAGATTTGGAGAATGTGTTAGTTTTGCTGAACTGTTTTTTTTTCCTCTTTTTAAAAATCTTTTGTTAATAGGGTTAACTCTGTGGGTAGAGGAAGGGGAAGGATATAATCAGAAATAAAGTTGATAAAAAAGAAATGTTTTGATGGTGAGTAGCTTCCTTAGTAAACCATTATGGACCTCTTTTTTTTTTTCTTTTTAATTCCACCTATGATGTGCTTTCATCTGTGTAGTGAGCTCTTGGTGAGTAACATCCTCTATCAGTGCAGATCAGGGCCTTCTGGGTAATTTAAGAGTCTCAGAATGTTGCCTGAGGCACTGGCAGGTGATGTGACTTTGCAAGGGTTTTTAAAGCCAGATGTGTCAGGGGCAGGATTTCAACCAAGGTCTTCCGACTTCAAGGCCAGCTCTCTGCTACACCACTGTGTCACAGCTACGCTTTATTAATTCAGTGGGAAACTTTTTAAAAACACATTTTAATTTATGCCTCTAGCCCACTTGGAGAAGTGCCCTCCATATATTTATTATTCCATAGCCTTCCGTGGCCTACTGACTATGGTACTTATAATCTGTGCTAACTCATCCTCCTTTTTCTTTATCTACATTTCTTTGGCAATCATCATTTTACCTGCAGTAAGGGGTGTGTGTGTGTGTGTGTGTGTGTGTGTGTGTGTGTGTGTGTGTGTGTGTGTGTGTGTGTGTGTGTGTGTGTGTGTGTCGGGGGAGGCAACTCTCTTTTTGTTTCCTTTTTGTCTTCTTTCATCCTCAACCTAGGCCTTTTCTGACACTTCCCGCTAGGATTGGAACATAAGACCACAAAACCTCTGATCCTTTCTTTGCTCCAGAAAGCCCAACCTGATGAAGGGATGCTTCAACTCTTCCTCCCCCTACTTAGAAAGGAAACATCTCTTTTGTACAGTCTTTGATTTAAATAAACTATTAAAAAAAAGTGATGTTAACTGGAAGTGACCCCTAAACAGAAAGTTATGTGATCAGGTCAGCTGCCAGAAGGAAATGAATGACGTTGAGTCCTACACAGAGCTTTCTTATGACCTCCATTAATAATAACAATAACATTTATGTAGTGCTTTAAAATTTGCCTTGGGTCACTCCTACTGCTCCTTGCTGTCACTACTACACACATGCTGCTGAATGAAGATGGAGAAAAGCTCACAACTATTGTGTCCACTACAAATTTGTCACACAACCTCAATTGGGCCCTCACTGCTGCTAGGCAATCCTACTATATCCCGTTATCAACTCACTATGCCACTCTCCACAGCAGCTCCTCCAAATCCTTTTTTTTTTTTGAGGGGGGAAGGGAGGACAATTGGGCTTAAGTGATTTGCCTAAGGTCACACAGCTAGTGTGTCAAGTGTCTGTGGCTGGACTTGAACTCAGGTCCTCCTGACTCCAATGCCGGTGCTCTACTCACTGTGCTACCTAGCAGCCTCTTCCAAATCCTTTTTATCCTTCCTCAAACCTCACAGAGTCCTCCATCCTGCCACTGTCTCAGATGAGAACCTTGCCTCACATTTTATAGAAAGAATTGAGGCCATTTACTGTGAGCTCCCTCTTCTCTGCTCTTCCTTATCTCCTATCCCTCAGATGCCTTCAGCCGCCATCTCCTCCTTTGCTCCTGTCTCACGTGATGAAATGGCCTTACTTCTTAAAAAGGCTAACCCCTCTATTTGTCTGAGCGATCTTATTCCTTCTCTTTTCCTCCAACAGATTGCACCCTCTGTCATTCCCACTCTGTCACTCATTTTCAACCTCTCCCTGTCTACTGGCTCATTCCCTACTGACTACAAACATGCCCAGATCTCCCTCAGATGAAAAAAAAAACCTGTTGACTCTTCCATCCCTGCTAACTATAGTACTATAATTTTTCTCCTCTTTGGGACCAAGTTTCTTGAAAAGGCCATCTACAATTGGTACCTCCATTTCTCTCCTCTCACTCTCTTCTTAACTCTTTACAATCTGGATTTAACCTTATTGTGCCCCTGAAATGATTCTCTCCAAAGTTACTAATGATCTCTAGTTGCCAGATCTTGGCAGCAGCCTTTTCTCAACCCTCATTCTCTGCCTCCAAAGCTTCTGGCATCTGTTGATCACTCTCCTTATTTTGATTCACTGTCTTCTCTCTAGGTTTTTGAAATGCCATCCTCTCCTGGTTCTCCTCCTATTTTTCCAACTGTTCATTCACTGGATTCTCCTCCAGATCATGCCTTCTAACTCTTAAGTGTTCCTCAGGGTTCTGTCCTGGGCCCTCTTCTCTATTCTACTTCACTTGGTGATCTCATCAGCTCCCCTGAATTTAATTACCATCTCTAAGCTGATGATTCTGCCCCAACTTCTCTGCTGACCTCCCATCTCACATCTCCAACAACTTTTTAGCTATCTCAAGCACATTTAACGTCTAGTCAACATAGCAAATTCAACATATCCAAAACAAAATTCATCTTTCCCCTCCAAAGCCCTCCCCTGCCTCCTACATTCCCTATTACTGTAGAGGACAAGACCATCCTCCCAAGCCCTCAGGCTCACAACCTAGGAGTCATCCTGGACACCTCCCTAAAACCAAGTTGTTGCCAAGCTCTCACACCTTGTAACATCTCTCAGATCGGTCCCCTTCTCTCTTCTGCCACATGCTGGTGGGGGCCCTCATCATCTCACACCTGGATTACTGCAATAGCCTGCAGGTCGGTTTTTTTCTACAGGAAGTCTCCGAGAGCCCCTCTTAATCCTAGTGTCTTCCTACTTCCCCTGTAAATCGTTTCTTTGTTGCCTCTCCCAGGAGACTGTGAGCTTCCCTAGAGCAGAGATTGTCTTTTTCTTCTTTTTGTACCCCCAATCTTAGCACAGTGCCTGGTACACAGTAGGTGCTTCATAAATGTTTACTGATATTGTTTTCATTTGATTTGATCCCCACAACAGCCAGGAGGGGTAGGTGCTATTATATTCTCCCATTTACAAATGAGGCAACTGAGGCTTGAAAGAAGTCAAGCGACTTGTCCAGGATCAGGCAGCTCACAGATGCCTGGAGTTAGGATTTCAATTTGGCTCTTCTTGAGTACAAGTTTAGCTTTTTATCCACTGCCCCAGCTATTTTACTTATTCTAAAATAAAAAGAATTATTAGAAAGAAATTGTATTTAAAAGGTTCGTTGTCATAATTGGTATTGGTATTGGTAAAAAAAAATTAAATTCAAAAGTTCAGTTGTCATAAAAAGATATTGGTAAAAAAAAAATAAGAATCAAATTTAAACCATTCAGTTGTCATAAAAATATTATTGGTTAAAAAAATTAAAATAAAACGGTTCAATTAAGTCATAAAAAGTAGGCTATTACTGATAAAATAAAAAACCAAGTTCTGCTGAGCCACACATTTCTGAGATATCCACAGGTCCCACTGGAAGCTGGGCAGGAAGAAGAGCGCTCAGGAGTTGGCCAGGGCGAGGGGGAGGGAGCAGAGGAAAGGAGGACGGCCTCTTCACGCCTGCGCCCTAGCCCCACCTTCCTCCCTCCCTCCCTCGCTTCCCGGGCTCACAGCCGCCCAGAGTGGGGCGGCTGCGCACTGGGTACGGCCGGGGCCGGGCGGGCGAGCAGTCCCAGAGCCGGGCTGGTGGGCAAACAGAGCAGAGCGGCGCTGGCCTGGGCTGAGCCGAGCCCAGCCTGTCGTTCTGGGCCCCGGGAGGAGGCCACGCTCCCAGTTTCTCGGGACTCCCCTTCGTCTCCGCCGCTCCTTCTGCCAGGGGTGGGGACGCCGCCGGACACGCCGGACGCTTTGCCGGTCGCCGCCGCCATGGCCGCCATGTTGAATCGGAAGTGAGGCGGGAGGGGGCCGAGGCGGCTGCCGGCGCCGGCGCCGGAGGTTGGAGTCGCTCTTCCCGGCCGCCCCCGCCCCAGGGGAGCCCGGCCCGGCCCGGCTCGCGGCAAGGAGCACAGCGGCTCTCCCGCAGGAGCGCGGCCCCCCGCGGTCTCGGGAGCCGAGGCTGAGCGGCGGGGAGGGGCTCCGGGCCTCGGGCCCCGGGCGCGAGGAAGATGGCGGACCCGGCCGAATGCAACATCAAGGTGATGTGCCGCTTCAGGCCCCTCAACGAGGCCGAGATGGCCCGGGGCGACAAGTACGTCGCCAAGTTCCAGGGCGAGGACACCGTCATCGTCGCGGTGAGTGTCCGCCGGGCCCTGTCCTGTGCGGCCCCTCCCGGCGCGGCCCCGGGGGAGGGGGCAAGGGGCGATGTAGCCTCCCTACCCCCCCAGCCCTTCCCTCCCACGCCCTTCCCGACCGGGTTCCCGGGCTCCTGGGCTCTTACGACCCCACTTCTGGGGGACCCGAGTTGCACGCATGATGCCAGCTACTTGTTGGTCCCTGTTGGAAACTGTGCCTGTCACTTTTCTTCTGGGTCCCGGGGCTGGGGGAGGGGCTGGAAATTAACATTCCAACTAGCGTTGAGGTCTGCCCCTTGTAACACCGCACTCCGACCGACTCGCACCTCTTTTGCCTCGTTTAACGAATGGAAAGTTGGCCATTTGTTCAAAGTGGCCGTAAAAGAACGGGACGGCTCTGTGTCGGAATCAGGCTGCCAGATTTTTTTAGCCGAGAAATAGCGAAGTGATCTGAAAAGGATAGGTCCCTCCCCCCTACTCCACCCCTAGTCTTTTTCCTCTTTGTCCCAAGGAAACTTAACCGAGTTTTACATTTTGATTTCACAAAGGTAATACTGTTGTGTTGCGTTTTGACCTAAAGGAAACTCTTCGCTAGAAGAGACGGATCAGTTAACTCTACTTTGTTTTCATTTGATTAGATACATACCTGAAAATGTAGCCAAGCTGTCCCATGCAGCCCAGGCCTGCCATAAAGGAAATTACAAAGTTACTTGGTGAAGGGAAGTAAGCCGAGTAGCGCTGTTACAGTTCCTATCTGCATAAAGATGCTCGCAGTGACTAAGCTTTCTCACGAATAAAGCTAAGACATCGAAGTTGGTTTAGCATAGTATGTTGGACTAATTATTTAGGAATACTTTCAGTATGCTTTCCCATATATGTGATGACATTAAAGTGGATAGTAAGATAGTGCCTCCATTGAACTGGTAAACACTTAATTCTTGTTTTCCTGATGGTGCCAGGACAGTCTAATGCTGGTTAATTACTTTGTATTTTAACTTATTTTCATTTTAGCTACTGACATTCCACGTTATTAAATATTTAGAGCAGTTTAATTTAGAAGGAAAACCAGAGTCATTTGGAATAGTGGAGAAGTTTTAAAACCTTAAAATACACGGTAAAGTGTTTTGTTTCTTTCCCCCCATTTGGTCTTCCCAAGTTCAACTTTAGAAAATGAATGACAGCTCTGAAATGGTAGATTTTCAGTGTGGTCTGGGTCTTTGGCAAACAAAAGTTGACTAACTGCCAACAGATGGCATGTTGAAGGACTTGATGTCAGTCTAATTCTTAGTTGATAGATCCTTAGATCAAAAGCTTTTGCTGCAAATTCGAAGAAATGAGTAAGTATTTAGGCTTGACCCAGGAGAAGTCACCATCCAGAAAGGGACATTTATAGGATATATTACAGGATAAATTATAACCTTTTTCCTTGTAAACTTACTCTTTGCATGTTATCTTCCAGGATTGTATTTGTTAATCTTAGTAGTTATCTTAGAATTTGGTGTTCATATGCGTAATAAAATTAAGTTGGAAATTTTCTTTACATTAGCATATCAGACACTGTGAAGAAAAAGAAACTATTGAATAATTGTCCCTACTAAGCAAAGATGCCTTAATATTTCACTCTTACTTCAAGATTTCCTTGGTGTTAACAAATCGAAATAGGTTAGGCAAAAAACCATGGGGGACGAAATATGAATCAGTTTATGAGCAGTTGGAAAGATCTGGCATTTAGATAAACTAGGAAATAATTTTGTTTCAAAAAATACAGTACTAGAGATTGCAGAAATGCAAGTACAGCTTTGGGATTTGATTATAAGAGCTTAAGAACTGATGTGTTTTTTATCAGCACATTGTATTCTTGATTTAGAGTGGCTTATTTTCTTTGGATATTCCTAAGGGTTTTATTTTCCTGAAGACGAAAGTCTTACATTTCTGGTGAATTCTAGTAAATGGATTGCTTTTTTTTTAAGTAGGCAGTTAAATATTTTTTTCTTTATTTAAAGCTTCTCTAAAAGTAACCATTAGTTTGCCATACTCGTTTTCCTGAGTCATCCTGATTTATTCTTAAATATGTCTCCATTCAACTCAACTAAATAAATATTTATTAGTGAAAGGTGGAGGGGGGATACAAAGACAAAAAATGAAGTAGCTCTTTTCCTTTTAAGGAGTTACATTATTCTAGGAAGATTGAAATACTGGAATGCTGCTATGGAAATTAATATAAGAACTCTAATTTTCTTCAGCATTCATTTTCTGTTACTCCATACTTAAATGCCTTCCTGTGTTTTTCATAGATAAATGACTAATCTGCACACAAATCAATCTCATTATTTATAGTCATTTGATCCCTTTGTAGCCCTTGTCTGTTTCCTGATTCATCATTCCTGCAGGTGCCAATGAATAAGTTTGCTAAATAAATTTGATTTTAAAAATGAATTTGATTTAAAAAAAATTCCAGCTAGTATAAAGTTTAATACTTGCATTGCCCTCTGAGTTTTGGGGAAAGTAAATGATTACAGTTCATAGAATTAATATATTTTGATTTTTGCCTTTATGTGTGGAAAATAAGACTTGATCCCACATAGAAACAACTTGTTTAGTCACAGAAAGTAAACTTGCTTAACCATCAATAAGAAAAACAATTCCTACCTGTTTGGACAACATTAAGGTGGAGGATCATGCTGGTTTGCGTCACTTTTAGTGCCTTTGCTGTAGGAGAAACTAGGCATGTAGACATAGAATAAGTAGGTTCCCTTAAAACAACAGAAAAATGAATAGGAAAAAGTACTTCCTACCTGTTGTTTCACCAGTTAGGTGGAGCATGCTAGTTTGCATCACTTTGCTAAGCAGCATTCCTTTTATGGTGAATGACTTCACGCAGTAGAGTCTGCCAGAACCCAGTATAGGCAGTTGCAGCTCTTGAAATGAGAGGTGGATAAAACTGATTAGGTCATCTTGGCCATTCCCTTGCCTGAGGAGAACACAATTGCTTCAGTTCGAAGGGCTTCCTTTGGTTTTGGGTGCTTCTGGCTAACCCAAGAGGGACATTTGATATAGCAAATAGATAAGTAGATAGTAAAGAGAGGTTTTTGCATTGGAGAATACCATGTAGACATATGTATTGTTTTTTGGGGTTTTTTTTGAACAGGAAGCCAAAAAAATGAAAGTTGGTTTCTATTGAAACATCAAGTAAATGGCTATAGGGTTGTGGTATTTAAACTGTAGTTGGTTTTTGGATTCACCAGAGTATCTACCTAAGTGAGGAAAACCTAATGTAGTAGACTCCCGTATTATCTGAACAGATGATCTATTTAGAATTCTAGATGAAGGCTGATTCCTTACCAGGATTGTTAATAACCAAATTTGGCATTCAGTTTAGTCTATATGGATGTGTGAGAAAGGATCATCATACATAAGAAATGCAGGCTACAGACATAGTCCAGGTAATTGACCCATTTCCTTTTTTTTTCCCTCGACTCCCAGTCATATGAATTCTTGTGACTAAGTGCCTGTGTACAGGACATCTAAAACTGAGTATGTCTGAAGATAGATATATGGAAAAGTTCCATAATATCTATGTCTAAGGACATGTCTGTAGCTAAGGACCAAGTTCTAGGGTATGTGCGTGTCAAAAGTTCGAGATTTCTGTTCACAATTCAGTTGGAAAGCTGTTAAAGAAGTTTCATAGGATAAAATACAAAATGTGGCATTAAAGCTGTTTACAGGTGTGGCTTCAGCCTACCTTTCCAAACTCATTTCATATTACTTTCTTTCTCATACTCTGTTATGTTCCAGTTTGATAAATCTTTGCCTCAGGGCTGACCCACCTCTTTTTCATTGATGTTTCTGACACTATTTCTTGAGTGTAGATCACTAATGGAAGTATGTTAGAATGTACCTGCAACGAGTCTAGCATGGCTATCAGAGAAATTTTCATGTAAATATCATTTTTGAATTGTTTAATCTTTAAAGTGAGGAGTTTTTAAAGTATTGAAGTAGATACTCTTCACTCTCATTTAGTCCACATATTTAGCCAAGTCTTGTCATTTCTACCTTCACATTTCTTCTCTATGTCCCTTTCTCTTCCCTCACACACCTACTGCCCTGATGCTGGCTTTTGTCTCCTCACGCCTGGAGAGCTGTAATAGTGTCTCCTCGCTCCATTCCACCCTCCATTCAGCTGGAATGGAGTCACACTGCCAAAGTGATTTTCCTAAAGCACATGTCTGACCATGTTACCCCACTTCCCCCCCCAAAAAAACTCCATTGGCTTCCTATTACCTTCACTCCAGAGGCTGTTCCTAGTCCCTCCTCACTCTTCCCACTTGTAGCATTATCCTTCTGAGATTATCTTCCATTTATACTGTATATCTTGTATATGTCTGTTTATCTTGTGTAAATACTTTTTTTGCATGTCATCTCTATTAGGATGTGAGCTTTTAGTGGATAGGAACTGTTTTTACCTTTTGTTGGATCCTCAGCCCTCAGCACAGTACCTCTGCAACATAGTTAATTGTTTAATAGATTCTTGTTGACTAATGCACCAAACATGATCAGAAATTATAAACTTCTTAAATTGCTTTCTAAGTATAAAATATCATTTATGTAAAGCTATTTAATGCCCTAAACAGGAAACTCAAATGGATGTGTCTTTTCTATTGTGCTGATGGCTTCCAGTCTTGTGCCTTTTTTCCTTTCCCAAGCTACCTGTCTGCTCCACCTTTTTGACATGTTTAGAATGAGTACAATACCAGTATGTCACAAAGTATTTTAAACTTTAGAAGTTGAGACAAAAAGACAAAAAGCACTTTTGAACAACTAGAACTTCATTAGCCATCATAGTCCCAAAGTGAGAAAGTCTTTTGTTTCTTCCAGGTTTCAATTGTGAGATATCCTCTTAAGTTTTAGTTGTCATTTCTGTGTCTTTGCACTGTTTTTTTTTTCTTTCCCCTTTTTTAAAAGAGAGTACTGAATCTAAAATGTGCTTGCTGTTAAGATAGCAATCACAGATGAAGGAACCAAGTTTTATTCTGGCTGATAGAGGGAGCACTTGTTCAGGCTTCCAAGGAGTTTAAATAAAACCCTGACTCCTGGCCTCGTGATTTCTACCAGATTATTAAAACAAGCAACTTTTTAAAAAATTCTTGAGTAGATAAGGTTCAAAACTGTCAGTTTTGATTCTCCATTTGATTATAAGTGCCACATCACCCCAGTTTTTTTTTAAAAAAAAGATATCTCCATCCTCCGTTCCTTTACGTTTCTGCTGCCACCACCCCATTTATATACCCCATACCTTACACCTGTATTTCTTGCACTTGTTTCTTAACTGATCTATCTGCCTCTCTATTTTCCACCCTACATATTGGCTGGGTTAATGTGCGTAAAGAAATACTATATTTATAAATGTTTTTAGAAATATTTCTATAAAGTCCTTAATGGTTTTTTAACTTTTGCCTATTGCCTACCGAATAAAATCCAAACTTCTTATTTTGGCACTTAAGGCAGTCTGGCTCCAATTTACCTTTTTGAAGTCTTTCCTTACTATTATTCCTTTAACTTTATTTTTTCTTTTTGTAAAAAAATTTTTTTCTTACATTTATTCATTTTGAATTTAAATACAAAAAGACAAAAAAAAGAACAGTTCCAGGTATACAGCACAATATAAAAAAGGATTCAATATAAAACCATGAATTTCTATTTAACATTGTTTACTTTTTTGAAAAAATATATAATGTAGACATTGTTTTCAAAGCTGCACTGCTTTTCTGTGCTTCTTTCTAAGTTCTCTTTTGTTCTCTGCAGTGCGTTACTGCCCTAAATTTAACTTTATATTCTAAGCAATCAGGACAACTTATTATCTGACCGAAATATGCTAGGCTTTCTAAAACCTTCTTTACTTCTCATGGCCCAGTCTGTTGAAATCCTACTCATTTTTTAAGGCCCAGTTCAAATTCCGGCCTTAGATCTCTCATCCTGTGATTCAAATGCCTCACCTTCTCCATAAGGCTTTCCCTGATCACTAAAGCCAGAAGTAATTTCACCTCCCTTAGTACTCTTGTAACAGTTTGTACCACTAACACAGCCCTTAATACAAACAGCTTTGTATTGTAGCTATTTGAATATACTTTAAAATTCTTAGTAGAGTCTAATCTCTTTAAAGACAGAGACCTGGTCTTTTACATGTCTATTTCACAGTGCCTTGCACATAGTAGGCTTTGAATGAATAGGATAAACATAATTATAATATAAAATAAATTATTTTAGTCCTGTATAGAAAGTTGGTTTTCACTGCCAGGGTTCATTATAGCTGTAAGATTGTGTACTAAATGTATTTATTTCTTTTGTTAAAGTTTTTTAGACCTAAGAAATTAAGCTTTTGTTCTTTTTATAGTTGCAATATTATAATTAAAGAATGAAAGTATAGCATTGTTTTGTATTTTTGTATAGCAATACTGTGAATCTTTTTTAATTTTCAAAAGAAATGTTTTAGTTTTTACTTTGTAAGGGTTGAAAAATAAAGAACAATAATATAATTGGCTGTTTCTGTTAGGATTTTTCTGTGAAGATTTTTTTTTGGCTGCAGAATTTTTTTAATCATCAAAACAGTTCAGTGTCCTTTGTTCTACAGAATTAACCGTAATAAATTTGTATTGAAATTTTTAATGAGCTCTAGTAAGGGATTTTTTAGAAGACTAGGATAAAAGTGAGTAAATGCCTTCATGATGAAATGAAATATTGAAGGATCTTGAAATATCCGAAGCTCCTACTTACAGGACAATATTCTTTGTTCCTCATACAATCCATAAAGCATCGAAAATAAAAGAAATTCAGGACCTACTCCACTGTCAAGTTTGGTCTGCCTTAATTGCCATTTCCGTATCTAATTTTTATCAGTCAGTCAGTAAACATTTATTAAGCACCTACTATGTGCCAGGCACTGTGCTAAGTGATGGGAGCATTTTCTGTCAGTTAACTTCGACTTTAGTTAAGTTTGAACTATTAGGAGGCCAGTGATTACAGTTATCTTACTGAATGACTGCTCGCCTTTTAAAGTTTTTTCAACTTTCTCCTGGAAGAGTAGAGGTAAAGCCAAGTGAAAGTTTACTTCCCTGCTTCCATTTGGGGTTCTTTACACATATTGTGTGTGTGTGTGTGTGTGTGTGTGTGTGTGTGTGTGTTCTAAATCTTAGAAGGCTAGAAGCTTTTAAAAATTTTTTAATTTTCATTTACTCGTGTTATATCTGATGCGCTTAGTATAAGTATTCAAGAGTTGACTGCTTTTTAAAATGGCATAGATTGAATTATTAAATACTTGCTTCACAATAATTGCTTATTTACGTAGCACTTTACTATTTACAAAGTTCTTAAAACAATCCAGTAAATAGAAATACAATAACAATCCAAACAATATAATTGGCTTTTTTTTTTTGAGAGTTTTTAGGAGTACAAGTCTTAATGCTCATTTGTCTACTACATGTGGTAAGCACTCTATAAGTATTTGTTGTTTTGATTTTTGAGAAGAAAAAGATTTGCAGAATTTTTCAAATTCATGTTCTTTCAGTTAAATGTACCCATTGGTTGCTTTTGCGGGTTGGCGGGGAGTGAGGCGGCAGCACCGTGAAGGCCTTGGGCACCCTGAGAGAGTATAAGGTAGTTGGACACTGCCTGCCTGCTCCCAAGAGTCCAGTGCCGCCTCTTTATCGGATGCGGATCTTTGCTCCTAACCATGTTGTAGCAAAGTCCCGATTCTGGTACTTTGTTTCTTAGCTGAAAAAGATGAAGAAGTCTTCTGGAGAAATTGTATACTGTGGACAGGTCTTTGAAAAGTCCCCTCTTAGAGTGAAAAATTTTGGCATCTGGCTGTGCTGTGATTCCGGGAGTGGGACCCACAACATGTACAGGGAGTACAGGGACCTGACCACCTCTGGGGCCGTCACTCAGTGCTACCGAGATATGGGAGCCTGTCACCGTGCCCGGGCCCACTCCATCCAGGTCATGAAAGTGGAAGAAATTCCTGCCAGCAAGTGCCGCCGGCCCGCAGTCAAGCAGTTTCACAATTCCAAAATCAAGTTCCCACTGCCCCACAGAGTTCTGCAGCGCCAGCACAAACCACGCTTTACTACCAAGAGACCCAACACCTTCTTCTAAGTGCAGAGACAAGGAGGCACGTGTTTTATTTGACCCGTTTAAATAAATTTCTCAATCGGAAAAAAAAATGTACCCATTGGTTAATAAATTGTTGGTATTTTCTTTGTAGCCAGGGAAAGTAAGATATTTTGTGTTCCCTCTATTTTGGGGAGGCAGATTGCCAAGATTGTTTTCTAGGTAGAGACACAAAAGCAGACAGGTTGAAGACTCACTATTTCTTTCAGAGCTAGGAAAATGTTTGAGAGCTATTTTAATTCCCTTTTCTTCAATGAAGGCATTGAGATAAATTTAAAGATGTGTCACAGTTATGTGTGAGTTGGAGGTATGCAGTAATAATACCTCATAATTATGTAACATTTCAAGGTTTACAAAATACTCTCCTCAGAACTCTGTGAAGTAAGTAGTGCAAATATCCCCACTTTATAGATAAAGATACTGAGATTTGTAGAAGTAAAGGCACTTACATGGTCATCCATTTAGTGAGTGTCAGGGATAGGATTTGATCCAAGTCTCCATTTATTATCAAATAAGACTTAATCTGTTCTATCATCTGTTTTTTGTTTCTACTCTCTACCTCTGTATAAATATGGTCTTCGGTCATGGGTGACTAGTATTTATTAGTCTTGTGGTCGTTGAGTGCAGGTACTATGTCTTATTCTTCTTTGTATCTCCTACAAAGGCCTACCACAGTAACTTTCCTATAGTAGGCTCTCAGTAATATTTGTTGAGTGAATGATTTGCCAAGATTTCTAGTAGATATATATTACAATATATTATCATATTCCATCTTAAATAGCAGACGAAGTGGGTTTGGAAGGGCTTACTGCAAATATTTCACTGCCTTGTCTTGTAGCTTCTGATAATTTCATTGTTTTCTTTATTATGCCTAGCTCAAGTTGATGGCACTTGACATTTGTATTATTTACAGCTCTCATTGTACCAGCACTGCCTTGGTTTAAATGGCCCTAAATGATTTTTTCTAGTTATATTGGAAGGTATCATGGCATGTGGAAGGACCTTAGGGAACATCTCACCCAATGCCCCTAATTTACAGGTGAGGAAACTGAAATAGAGAATTATAGATTTAGTACTAAAAGGGATCGTAGAGGTCATTGAGTCCAACCTTATTTTACAGCTAAAGAAATGGCGTCCATCCTCTCTAAAGAGTTAAGTGACTTGTCCTCTTAAATCATAGAACTAGTGATGTTGATGGTCATTCAGTAAATGATCTCATAACTCCTAGTTTACTCCTCAGGTCTTATTCTGCCACTAGCCTCAGGGGCAGCTGTCACAAGAGTATCATCAAATTTGGAATCAGAGGATGTGAGTTCACACTATGGTCCCTTAGCTCATTAATTCTGTGACTTTGACCAGTTCACTTACCTCCTCTGAGGCTACTGACTTTTTGTTATCAATCAAAATTAAGGGTTTGATCTATAAATTCCATTCTCTAAATTAATCAGTTCTCTGAATCTTTAAACTATAGCATAGCATATGGCATATCTACTGAGTTAATGTATTGACTAACTTGAAAATCCTTTAGAAGAACTAAAAAACTTTTTGCTTACTGTATGAAAATGAACTTTTTCATTCAAGTAAAATGAACTTAATCTGCTAGGTAGTTTAGTACTGTATCAATATTTATCTTCAGGTATTACAATAATTGCATAATAATAGTGTCTAATCACTTGTCTTCAAAAATAACTAAGCCATTTAACCTGTTTTTAATGATTTCCAGAGTCAAGTTAATGTTTATTCCCTGCTTTTCAAAGGAGTTGAAGACATGGGTGAGGACTAGGGAGACTGACACAATATTACACGTAGGTGAAATATGAATAAGTACTACTTGGTTTTATCTCCGTTTATGATTTGGGCTTATCCCCAGGGATAATGGTAAGAGTTCACACTTATATAGCATTTTATGGTTTCATAATAATAGCAAGCATATTTGTAGCGCTTGAAGGTTCACCATGGTTTAAAGTACACTTTTCTCACAACCCTGTGGGGAAGTATTCTCATTTTTACAAATGGGGAAACTGAGACTCAAAGGTGATTTGTCTACAGGCACACATGTCAGAGTCAGGACTTGAACCTTGGTCTTCTAGATTTAAGTGCATTGCCTATTTCACTAATCCATGTTGCCTTGGGAATATATAGAGGTTCAGATGACAGTGGACCGAAATGATACAGATTAGTTACTTTTGAAGCCAGGACATTCAGTCATGTGCTTACCAACTATCCGTAGAATAAAATACAACATTATTAGACCCTTTGGATTATTTTATATTTGTCCTGAAGTAGATTGTGATCTCCAAGTTGGATCTAGAGCTCCTTTAGCTTCTTAGAGGTCTTACAGCCTGGAGATAATCTAAGTAAACATCAAAATTCGTAAAGGGGGGGGGAAGGAGATGAGGATCATGTAAGAAAATATTTCTCTTTTTTCCCCCTTTCCTGACATATTCATGGTGAATTAATAGAATATAAATTCTCAAGAGACAAATATGGGAGGTGTATAGAACAGAGTATTGAGAGATGATAGTTGAGCATGGGTCACAAATTCGTGCATATTTTGTCATCAGTAATTATTGTATATGCTATAGAGAAAATTCTGTATCCTATTAGAGCTACCAAGGCCCTTGCAGATATACTCTCTTAAAAGAAGTTGCTTTGTGAACCATTCCCTCTCATATTCAATTTCTCCTTATCTACCAGCTACAAACATGATCAGATCTTCTCATCCTAAACAATTTTTTTGGCTTAGCTTCTGTCCCCTCGAGTTATAGTCACAGAAATCTCTCCTGGTTCCAAGTTAGTGAGCCTCTACCGTTGCTACTCTTTGCTCCTTGCAATCTGGCTTCCACTCTTCCTCTCCAAGGGTACTGTGATCTCTTGCCTGCTAATCTGATGGCCTTTTTTTGGATCCTCATCTTCCACAGCTTTGGATATGCTGAACACCCACACTCCTATATTCCCCCCCCCCATTTTCCTCTCTCTTTGATCTCCAAATACTTATCTGTGTTTGTGCTATTCAGTTCTCTCTGGGTTCTGCTACCTGACTGACTACTCTGCAGTCATCCACATCCTGCCCCCGTCATCTGTATGTGTTACACAAGTTCAAGAACTCTTTCTGACCATAAGCTCTTGTCATTCCATCTTTGCCTATAAGTTCGTTCCTCCTGAAGCTGTTAATCATCTCATTGTGACCTCTAGACTCTCTACTTGAGGTTTTCCCAAGTTTCAGGATTGAAGTGAAGGTAAACTGAGGCACAAAGTTCTGAGCATGTTCAGTTTATTGGTAAGGCTAGCAGTTACCAATAAAAGGGGTTTGTTTATCCATCGCCATGCAGATGACTTCCAGATTGTATATAGTTTCTCTCCTGAGCTCTAGTCCTTGCTCTCCAATGACTATCAGACATTTCCAATGAGATGTTCCCCACACATCTCTAATTGAAAATATCCAAAATAGAATTCATTATCTTGTGCCCCAAACCTACCCTGCTTGTAGAGTTCCCTTTTTTCTATTACAGGTACCATTATCCTTCTAGTCAATCAAGTATAAGCTCTTCTGTTTTTTTAAAGCCATTCACAACCACCTATATTTTTTTAGCATCACTATAAATGAATCTGCTTCCTGTATTCTCTATTCTAGTGAAACTGGCCTTCTCTCACTTCCTCCTACATGGTCTTCCATCTCCCAGCTCCATTATTTTGTACTGGCCTTGCCTGTATTTTGTATTTTGAATACATTTGCCTGGTATTCACCCTTTCTTCCTTACCGCTGCCTCATTAGAAGACACAACTCAGGTTCTAACTTCTGCCTGAAACCTCTCCTCATTCTTAACCTCCGCCAGTATCCTCTCTAACTATCTTGTATTTATTTTGCATTTATTCTGTGTATGCGTACATGCATTTTGTCTCCCTGGATAAACAGTAAAACTCCTTGAGAGTAGTAGTTATTTATTTATTTTGTATTTGTATCTTTAGCACCTAGAACAATGCATGTAATGAATGGTTGTTGAGTTATTGTTTCCTAAAGCCACAGGTCTAACCATGTTACCTCTGTTGACTCTAAAATTGAGAAAGTCCTTTATTTGACATTTAAGCCCTTTGCAGCCTAGTTCCAGATTTATTACACATATGACTCTACTTTCTAGCCAGAGTAGCTTTTTACATAATATTCCATCTCCCATTTCCATGCCTTTGCCTGAACAGGCCGTTTCTCATGCCTGGAATGTACTCTTTTTTTTTTATCTCCACTTATTTACTTATTTTACATATTATTTTCCTGATGGCATGAAGGCTTTCTGAGAGAGGAGCTGTTTTGTTTTGTCTTTGAGTCAACAGTATCAGATATCGAGTAGGTCAGTGTCAGTCAGCTGGCATTTATTAAGTGCCTGCTGTGTGCCAGTCTTTGTGCTAAATGCTGGAGATAGAGAAGGGCCAGAAAAGGTCCTGCTCTCAAAGAGCTCACAGTCCTTGGGGGAGACAACATGCAGATGACTATGTACAAGATGTAAGCGGAATAAATTGGGGGTAATCTCTGAGAGAAAATCGCCAAGATTAAAGACAACTGGGGAAGGCAAGACTTTGGCTGAGACTGGAAGAAAGCCAGGGAAGATGGCTTTCCAGCCATTGAGAGCAGCCAGTGACAATCTCTAGAGTAGGGAAATGGAGTGTCACATTAGAGGAACAGCAAGGAGACCAAGTTTCACTGTATCCTAAAGTATGGGGATAAGGTGTAAGGTAAGGCACTAGAAAACTGGAAAGGAAGGAAAGAGCCAGGCTATGAAGGACTTTCAAAGCCAAACAGAGGATTTTATATTTGAGGTAATAGGGAGCCACTGGAGTTTATTAGTAGAGTTGAGGGCTGATAAGGTCAGACTCACACTTTAGGAAGATGAATTGAATGGAATATGAAGCAGAATGGAGACCAACTAGCAGACTGTTGAAATAGTCTAAGTGTGAAGTGCTGAGGGTCTGTACCAGGGGGGTGCTAATGCCAGTGGAGAGGAGGGGTGTGTGTGTGTGTGTGTGTGTGTGTGTATATAGTCTTGGCAGTTGCTTGAAAGAGAGTGAGGAATCGAAGATGACAGCAACCTTTTGAGCCTGGGTAATTGGAAAGATGATGATATTCTTGACAGTAATAAGAAAGTTAGAAAGAAGGGAGGATTGGAAAAAGATAAATTGGTTCAATTAATTCAGTTTTGGACATGTTGAGTATAAGATATCTCCTAGACATCCACTTCAAGATATCCGATAGCCTTTTGGAGATGAGACAAAAGTTCAGGTGAGAGATTAGGTCTGGACAAGTAGATCTGAAATAGATCTGCATAGAGATGATAACTGAATCCATGGGAGCTGATGAGATCAATAAGAGAAATAGTATAAAGAGAAAAGAGAAGAGGACCCAGGACAGCCTTGAAGGATACTTTTAGTTAGTGGGCATAACCTAGGTAAAGATCCAGGAACAGAGACTGAGAAGAAGCAGTTAGACAGGTAGGAGAAGAATCAGCAGAGACCGTTTCCATGAAAACCTAGAGAGAAGAGAGTATTAAAGGAGAAGGTGATTAGCAATGTCAGAGGCTTCAGAGTGGTCAAGAAGGATGAGGATTGAGAAAAGGCCATTAGATTTGGCAAGTAAAAGATCATTGGCAATTTGCAGCTAGACGGCATAGTGGATATTAGAATGCTAGGCCTTAAGTCAGGAAGACCTCTCTTCCTGAGTTCAAATCTGGCTTCAGCTACTTGCTAGCTGTGTGACCCTGGGCAAGTCACTTAACCTCGTTTGCCTTGGTTTTTGCATCTGTAAAATGAGCTGGAGAAGGAAATGGCAAACTATTCCAGTATATTTTTACCAAGAAACCTCAAATGGGGTCACAAAGAATCAGACACAACTGAAAACCAACTGAATAAGAACAATAATTTTGGAGAGAGATTATTTTGGTTGAAAAATAAGATTGAAAGCCCAGCCTGTAGAGAATTAAGAAAATGAAGAGAAAGGGAGTAGAAGCATTTATTGTAGATGGCCTTCTCAAGGAATTTACCCAAAAAAGGGAGAAAAGCTATAGAACACTAGCTAGTGAGAATAGAAAGGGATCAGATCAGGGTTTTTTGAGGGTAGGGGAGACGTGGGCATGTCTGTAGGTAGTAGGGAAGCAGCCAGTAGACAGGGAGAGATTGAAGATTAATGGGAGAGCAGGGGGGATGGGTAAATTTGCTAGAGAAGATAGAATGGAATGGCTTCCCTCATGCACATAGAGGGGCTTGCAAGGGGAGGGCCACCTCTTCATGTGAAACTGGAAGAACAGAAGGCATAGTTGGAGGCATCTGAATAATGTTGGACGAGGGACAGAAGAGAAGAGAGAACTCTATTAATGACCTCTTATTTTTTTTCGGTGAAAGGCAGGCTTCTCAGCCAGAAGGGTAGGGGGATGGGGAGCTGTGGGAAGCTTAAGGAGGGATGAAAAGATTTGCAAGAATCTCTGTGGTGAGTGGGATAGTTAATTGATTAAGATGTCAGATAATTGCCTTACCACAGTGAGAGCCCAGTAGAGGTGCTTAAAAAATGCTTGTCGATTGATTTGAAATCCAGTATCTTGCCTGACCTTCAGTCTCATATATCTTTAATACTTAATCAAAATTTCTCTCTGGATATCCTATTGTCATCTTTTAACATGTCCAAAATGTTACTGGATATTTTCATCCTTAAATCCTTCCTTTATCAGACTTCCCAATCAGTTTCTGTATCCTTTTGATTTCACTTCTTTGGCATTTCTTACATCCTACCACTCCACTTAATAAAAGAATTTTTTCTGTAAAACTTGGACAAAGTCAAAAGGCCACACCCAAGGACCTAGAAGGCCACATGTAGCCTCAAGAGCCAAGGTTCCCTACCCCTGATCCAGCTACTAGTCTAACTCAAGGCTTTCATTACTTCTCATCTGGTCTGTTTTAATAGCTCCTTAATTGGTCTCTTTACTTCCAGTCTGTCTTCTCTCCAATCCATCCCACACAGTTATCAAAACCTTCCTCAGGCATGGACCTGATCTTGTCACTCCCTTACTCAGAAACCTTTATTGGATCCCTATCATCTCTAAGATAAAATATAAACTGCTTATCTTAGCGTCGAAGGTTTTGTACAGTCTGGTTCCAGCCTACCTTCATAGCCTTATGTAATATTTGTCCTCTTCATGTAATCTGTTTTGAAATCAAACATACTATTAAATGTTCACTGGATTCTATATTCTCTCATTTTACCTCTGTGTATTTGCATGAGCCATTCTTGGCTTTCACTGCTTCCTCATCCATCCTTGTTCCCCAAAACCCTCATTGTCCTTTAAGTTTTAATTCACTTGCTTCCCTGGGTCTCTCCCTTCCCACTTGCAACCTATGTGATCTTGAGTAAGTCACCCAACATGTCTAGGACTCAGTTTCTTCATCTGTAAAATGAGAGGATTGGACTATGTAGCTTCTAACACCCCTTCTAGTTCTAAAAATGTGATGCAATTAGCCTTTTAAAACTTTATTTTAAAAGAATAAAAAAAGTGGGACGTTAATTATCATATAGAATCATAGGTGTAGACCTGGAAGGGACCTCAGAGGCTATCTCATCCATCCATCTCATTTTACAGTGAAGAAACTGAGACTCAGAGATATTAAGTGACCCGCCCAAGGTTCATAGGTACTTAAGTATTAAAGGTAGGTGGCATTTGAACCTAGACCCCCTGAATGCAGAATTAGGGCCGTTTTCACTGTACCATCCTCCAAGGTGTCTAAGACCAAAGAAAGCTTTATTCTAGAAACTCTAGATAATTTGTAGTCCTGAACTTAGAACTAAATTTAGTATCCAAACAGCATTTTCCTGAAAGGGGAGGTAGGACTTTACCTATTTGTAAAGCACTTAACACAGTGCCTGGCCCATAGTAGGCACTATATAAATGTTAGCTGGTAGTGGTAGTGGTAATTATTGTAGTATATGCAACTCCCTATGAGGAAACTCTTATCTGTACCTTTCAGTTTATAATGTTACAGAGTTGCCTGGGACACTGACAAATGTTTTACCTAGAGTCACAGATTAAGTGTCAAGTGAGAATCGAACTACCTCTCCTACCTGATACTGCATATCAAATATATAGAATCTCTGTTGGGCCTATATTACATTGAATTGTCACAAAAACAAGCAACTGGTCTGAATGTAGGGCTGAAGATATGTATTTGTGGTCTCTCTTAGTTCTTTTAAACTATGGGATTTAAATAAGTATTAATTCAACGATTGTTATTTAAATAACAATTGTCTAATCCTTTAGTCAACAAAAATTCAAATGGATGGTGGTTGAATTTTTTCTTTTTTGAAAACTTTTCTGTCTTGCTATGAAAATGAACTTTCTCTAAAGAAATGCATTTGGAAACTAGATCTGTCTTATCTTAGGAGGAAATATGAGCTAGCAAAGAAACATAAAACAACTTTAGCTCACTGTGCGTACCAAAAAAACTAAAGCATTTTGGCCTACTTTGGCTACCTTCTCAAAATGAACTTGTATAACTGGAAACCAGTGGTTGCTAGTGGTAATCTGTGTATCAGCATTATGACACTGGTGTTTCAGAGCTAGGGAAAACAGTAGCTAACTGTCTCAAATCAAAGTTGTGAGGAGTGTTCGGAAGATAAAAATAAAATAAATTTATGTGATTTCTTAATGATTTAAGTTCAGCTAGTTTGCATTTCTTGAGCAGTTGTAGGAAGTATGCAGAATAAATGATGAATGCTGTGTGTATAGCAACAACTCGCATGTACAAGATTATCAAGTATAAAAATGCATGTAGTGAAGCATGAACTAAATCTCATATACTCACACATAATACATTTTAAATTCAATATATATTAATGCACAACTACTATATGTGAGATGTCAAAGGCACTAGAGCAGAGGACATAGTCCCCTTCTGGGGGGGTGGGGTGGGGGAGGGGGCTGTAGGCTCAGAGAGTGAACAAAGAGAAAACATGCACAAAAAAAGTATAATATAAGGTAGAATGTGATTAGAAAAAAATTCAGACAGAATTCTTTAAAAATTAAAATACATTTTAAAATTACAGAAGGGGAAAACATTTTCTTTGCTGCTGCTAGACTATAAATTCTATGAGGGCCCAGATAGGCTTGGCTGTATATCTGCCCCAAGCCCTAGTACAGTCATCTGTACTCAAAATTCACAATAAATGTTTCTTGAAAGAATGAGTTAAGGAATGACTTTCAGGGTAAGTTGCTTGAAGGAGATAGAACTGAGCAAAGTCCCTGAAAGAAGAGCTATTTCAACACATGAACTTGGGAGGGAAGTGTATTCTAGTCACGAGAGATTGTGATATTATTGACTACATGGAGCTGGAGTTGGAGTCTAGCAACGATTAAAAGTCTACTTTGTATAGGAAAGTATATGTTGAGTGTTTCATGAAGAGAAGTAATTGGAATAAATACAGGAAAATTAAGTTATTGTCAACTTGTACTTTGCCTTAAATTCTAAGCTAAATAGATTGTAGTTTATGCTATAGATAATAGGGTGCCACTGAACATTTTGGAATAAGGGGGTGATATAGCCAGACCTGTGCATTAAGATTATTTAGGCAGCTTCATAAAGAATGGAGTGGAGAGGAAAGAGACTCAAGGTGGAGTACCCAGTTAGGATGCTACTAATAGTAACCTAGGTAAGAGATTGAAGGGCTTAACTTGAGTGAGTGAATGAGAGTATGTGTGTGTATGTGTCCCCTCCAGTGGGTAAAGGAGAAGGAAGATGGACAGAGAAGATAATCAAGGTGGTCAAATTGACAGGCATCTGATGGCATATGAGTGGTGAAAGAAAGGTTCAAAGTATCTGAAATTTTGAGACCTTGGTGACTGGGAGGAGCAGGAAAAAGATGAGCTCAATTTTTGACATTGCAAAGTTATGATGCCAAGAGTTTTTAAAAACCAAAGGAGGACCTTTGAGAATTTGATTAGGTCTTGTGTGGGAGATTTATGAAATAAATGGTCAAGAATAGCCTAGACTGGGAAGGCACAGAGAGATCACAGCTGGACTGTCCTCAAGACAAAGGTCTGTGTCATACCAATGTAACAGGCACATTTCTAGGGTGTAGCCTAACATAGTTTCTTACATGTAGTAGGGACTTTAAATGAGAACAGAATTGAAGGAGTGGAATTACATATCTAGACGAGATCCTAGCTACATCTAAGCTTTTGCTTAGGGTGGTAGGTGCCAAGGAAAGATTTGTCAGTATGTATTTTGAGAACCTACTATGAACTAAGTACTGCCACTCTTCTAGATCAGGGGTGTCAAATTACAATAGAAACAGATTCTTGCAGGCAGCTTAGCACAAATTGATATTATATTTATTGCATTATATTTTTATTTAGTTAAAGATTTCCCAATTACATTTTAATCTGGTTTGGGCTGCTCACAAGTTTTGCTGGGGGAGTTTCACATCTTTATAGATGACCTCACAAAGTATTTTGCTTGCATCTTTTTGGTGGACTTTCTATTTAATTTCAATTTTTTTTTTTTCAGTCCAAGCCTTACGCATTTGATCGTGTATTCCAGTCAAGCACAACACAGGAACAAGTATACAATGACTGCGCAAAGAAGATAGTAAAAGGTGAATACATTTCATCCATTTCTACAAATATTGTTTTGTGTGAAGCTTCATCCTGGGATTCTTCTCACTTAGCATTCTCATTATAATTTTTGAATATTCTTCTATATTAATAATCATGAAGGGAAATTTTTGTATCTTTAATACAAAATAATGATAGTAATTATCTTTAGTAAATATTTTATGTGGCATTGTACAAGTGATCTTGCCTAAATTTTTGTAATGTCCACCACAGCAAAAACCAGGTTATGGTTATAAACATAGTGTTATAGATTAGGTTGAAAACTGAAAACTTTTTATTTCTTACCATACTTTTTATGTTAACATTCACATCACAAAAAGAGTTTCTAAGGTAATAAACTAGAATTAAAGCAACACCAAACAGAAACAGTTGCTTCTAAGGTAATAAACTAGAATTAAAGCAACACCAAACAGAAACAGTTGCGAGGCAGATTTCCAATAGTTTATAGAAAATAACAGCCCTTTGTCAATGCATGCTTCTACTCCTTTATTATTTTCTTCTCAAAGATTCCTTCTAGCAGGAAGTAGAGAAGCTGTGAGGGAAACAACAAGGATGATCCAGGTGGATGTATTCCTGGCCAAAAAACTAAGTCAATATAAGACCAGTTGTGGGTTGGGGGGGGGGTTGTTTTTTTGTAAACAAAACAGTTCAACTTTAGTAAGTCCCTTGCAATTTCTTTTTCTTGTTCTTTTTCTTGATTACCTCTTCATGCTTCTCTTGATTCTTGTGTTTGAAAGTCAAATTTTCTATTCAGCTCTGGTCTTTTCACTGAGAAAGCTTGAAAGTCCTCTATTTTATTGAAAGTCCATATTTTGCCTTGGAGCATGATACTCAGTTTTGCTGGGTAGGTGATTCTTGGTTTTAATCCTAGCTCCATTGACCTCCGGAATATCATATTCCAAGC